>CM057461.1:127508662-128708662 GCA_030035585.1 Dugong dugon
GTTAGTTTAACTTAAAAGTCTCCAACTGAGGCAATATCCTAAAACAGTGAAAAGCAGAACTTTGTAAATGCATGTAAAAGTAACATTAATAAAATAAAAAGATAGTTGCTCTTTCCATTTCTTGTTCCTGTACTGCGACAATGTTGTTGTAGTGTGCCATTGAGTCTATTCTGACTCATAGTGACCCTATAGCACAGAATTCCTTCATAGGGTTTTCTGGGCTGTAATTTTTAAGGGAGCAGATTGCCAGGTCTTTTCTCCTGCAGAGCAGCTGGTGGGTTCAAACTGCCAGCCTTTTGGTTAGCAGCCAAGCACTTAACCATTGCACCACCAGGGCTCCTTTGTGACAATAAACCTTCACAATTCCAAGGATTTATGGTCTGATTCCAGTTGAATTTAATTGGCACAAAGCCTAATTGGTGTATGAGACTTCCTTTCAACTGAGTTAAAGCCTGGCTGTAGAGAGTTAAAGGCAACTAAGCCAGGAAGTACACAATTACATCCCCAAATATTAGTGTAGGTTGTAGATTAAGAAAAGTAGACTATTGTAAATTAATACTCCATTGGATCTTTGCCAGGCATTATCATCTGGATTTCCTAATTGAATTTTAAAAGCCTTGCCATGATAATAAACCCTTAAGTGCTTGGAAAGAAATTTTATTAAGCACCCCTCATCTGCGGGTGAAAGTGTTAGGGAATGGAGGGGTAGCAGGAAGTAATTTCTGCTTGCATTTATTGGTGGAATCTAATTTTACGGTGATTTGCTGCAGTGGTTTGTTAGTTTTGATTATGTTTAGGTGCATGTTCACGACCTCGCCAGCAATTTCTCTGAGCAGAAAGTGACTTGAGACAAACATCGATGCAAAGCAAACTGCACTGAGACAGCCAACACAGAGGAGTAGCAGCAGACATACCTCAAAGAGCCCAGCTACAGGCAAAGTAGAGTTGTTCTGAGTGGCTGGAAAATACCACCACTGAAAAAGAGGTGCATGCAATTGTCATGATGCAGGGCAACTTTCTGAACAAAGGTATCTACAGGTTATCAGAAAAAAGACAAGAGTAACAGATTTAATCAGAGGCGACTGTAAGACATAGGTTTCAATAAGGGGAAGGTCAAAGTGGTCAGACATCCAACTTGACCTGTTACAGCTTGGCACAAACAAGTATGAATGGAGCTGCACTACTTGTCAGGGGTCGCAAACTCCCTGCTACCACATCTGCACCTGAGGATGAATTTCACAAATATCTGAACTATGCATAGAGAGTATTTATACATTGTAAAGAGTAGAGGAATTTTGAGGAGTGATTAGAGTGGTTCCACCCATTAGTCACCTATCTGATATTTCCCTTAGGCAGAAGCAATGCATTTTAAAAGATCTGTCCATTTAGCTATTTACTTGGTAAATACAGTTGATTGCTTTTGAATTAGAAGACAGAAGCCACATAATGATTTGAACGAGTAAAGTTTAATATAACCAATCATAGGGAGGGGAATGGAGTAACAGGGAATTGGCAAGAAAGCCTTAAACAGAATTCTAAAGAATACAGGGGTAGTAAATATAAGGGACAACCAAGATCCCTACAGCTGAGATAAGCCCCAGGGTGGAGCATTCCCCCCACCCCCACCCCATACCAGGGCTGAATCCAGACCTGGCCAAACAGGATGTGGCTTTGGCACCCTAATGGGAGAAAACTCATGAGGTGACTCGCTGATGGGATTTGTCAGAAATCTGCCCTCTGGGATGTCGAAGGAGGCTGTTCACAGGGAGGTGTTGAGCCCCTGAACTAGAACCTAGAGTTGGAGAGGCTGTCTTCTGCAGGAGTCCAATGTACTTTTGTGTGTTGCTGGAGCCAAAATGGCTGCTATCTGGCTGCCTGTTCATACAACTTTCTTGTACCTTCCAGATCTGCCCAAGCTCTGTCTCTTGTATACCATTTCCACTTGACGAGAGATTGTTGCTGTGCATGGCCACTTTATGGCTACGTAGGTCAAACAACACCAAGTTGTTAATGATGCAAAGTTTGGTCCACATCTGATGTTCCATGGTTATTCATTCAGTCTCTAACTTGTAGCAAGTCAAAGGCTGTTTATCAAAGGGAGAAAGAACAGTAACCTATTAAAGAGGGCATAGATTTGCTTCAAAATCCCAGAGGCCTGCACTGTGATTCTTCTATTTGTGCTTGCTGTACAGACCGCTGGCAAGCACAAATAGACAAATCACAGTGCAGGCCTCTGGGATTTTGAAGCAAATTACAGCATCTCTCTTTGCCACAAACACTTAGAGATTGTCATTGGTCTGCTAGATCTTGAAGCTGAAGTGATCTTTAAGACAACTTGCACTACCATCCTGGACTTGCTGCACAGACTTCTCTTGCTCTGATCAAAACTCAAAATTAGCAACCTTACAGGTCAATTTTAGTTGAAGTAGCACATTCAAAGGGAGCCCTGGTGGTGCAGTGGTTAAAGCGCTTATCTGCTAACCAGAAGGTTAGCAGTTCAAACCCACCAGCCACTCCATAGGAGAAAGATGTGGCAGTTTGCTACCATAAAGATTTACAGCCTTGGAAACCCTATGGGGCAGATCTACTCTGTCCTATAGGATTGCTATGAGTCAGAATCGACTCGAAAACAGTGGGTTTGGTATTTTTTTTTTTGGTAGCACATTCAAATGTTATATATGACATCTCTAAAATCCAAAAAGGCTGCGGATAGTGTCTTTTTTTGTGATAGGTAGTGTGAGGTGCAGTTAATTTGATTTCACCTTGGAAGGGGTATCTTAATATGCTCCAGACCACTGAATGCCCAGAAACAGCACTGAAATGACTGCCCCCAAATTTTTACAGGGTTTATTTATCACCTTTTAGTTCTCATTTGCTTTACTAAAACATCTAAATTGCTTGCTACTTTCTCCTCAGCAAATACACTCAACAGAATAACAATGTAGTAGACCAGTGTGACCTTTTGTAGAATGTTAGGATGATTATCAAGACCTTTAGGACAGGAGAACTGACCTAACCCTGAGGCAAGACTCTGAAGGTATATCTTTGGTCCTAATCAGCAAATGTAAAATGCTTCTGGGGCTTCTTGTAAACTGGTATGGAGAAAAGGGCATTAGCCAAGTCAACAGCTTTATACCAAAAGTTGATTTAACAAGTAAAGATACTACATCTGGGTCAGCAACTACATTTGGGACCACTCCTTTGTTTAGTTTATGACAGTCCACAGTCATTCTCTAGGATTCATCCAAATTCTGCACAGGCCAAACAGGTAAGTTAAAGGGAATGAGATAGATATCACAAGTCTCATTTCAAGACTTTGATGGTGGCATTAATCTGAGCAATTGCATCAGGGATATGGGACAGCTTCTAATTTACTAATTTAGAAGAGAAGAAGTTTCAAGGTCTTCCACTTAACTTCTATTACAATGATCCTCATTCCATGGTGTAGAGAGCCAATGTAGGGATTCACTGTTATCCAGTAGGTCTATTATATATTAAGGAACTGGAGATATAACCATAGGATGGATCTGTGGACCGTCTGGGCCAACTGTGAGTCAGATTTGAGCTAAGACTCCATCTATTACATAACCACTGTAAGCCCCCGCTTTGACTGGTGGAACATGATGGCATTTTTGGGTCCTCAGGTATTAATATGAAAGGTCTGTGTATTTCTTTTTTCCCAAGGCAGACTTTGTAGTAAATGGCTGCAGTATCCTTTATGGAAGGCTTACAAGAATGGTGAAGCTATGATGCAGGGCTCTTCCTCCAGGGGACTTGGTCTCCACTTCAATCAAGGAGCTCTAAGTCTGAATTGACTTAGATCTAGAAACTGGGTGAGAGGCCATGACTGTCCACTGATAGTCAACTTTTTGGCTATCAGATCTTAAGTTTTGGCTGTTGTATAGACCAAGTGATTCTCTAGAAGCGTCTATCTATTTCATTCATTCGGTACCACCTGTATGTCCCTGCTGCCCATTATAGCAGATGTACCTCACTGTCTTTGGTGGTTATATGCTGCCACTTGGCTTCTATGGGATGCTATTATGGGATCCCATCATCTCCACTGAAATCAGGAAACTAACTTCAGAGACCTACAAGGAGAGCAACTACAGAACTTTGCAAGGATGCAGGGGCTCCCCTCACTAAGGTATTGCTCAAGACCTTAGTGAAGGGATTGTCTTCTGGGCCTTCTCATGGAGTACAGCTGGAGGGTGGGTATGCAGGTTGAGTGCCACAAATCCGGTAACGCATTCATTCTTTAAAGGATTCCAAGGTTTCAAAAGTAGTGGAGAAGCTCCGTTTGCATCTTCCTCATTCTCCCGTTGAGGCCCCAGAATATTAAGGGATGGGGGAATGGGAGAGGAAGGAGCTAAGATTGCTTACTCAGTTCCTATCACTTTGCATTCACCTTTCTACAGGTTTATCCACAACTCATTGAGGAGATACTCATCCTCCATCTCTCAACTCATCCTCCATCTCCCATTATCATCTAGAAAGAGTGTCAGCAAACTTCTTGCAAAGGGCCAAACCAAAAAAACCAAACCTGTTGCTATTGAGTCAGTTCAAACTCATATAGTAAACATTTTATTTGCAGGCTATATCGTCTCCACTGCAATCCCTCATCTCTGTTGTAGCTCAAAAGCAGCCATAGATAATTCCTTAATGAGTGGGTATGGCTGTTTGCCAATAAAACTTTATTTAAAAAAAAAAAAAAAACAGGCAGAGAATAAAAATTGGCCCAAAGGTGGTAGTTGGCCAATCCCTGCTCTAAAACTTTAAAAAGACTACAATCTCAACATTGAGAAATATTGCCTTACTCACCTTGGCCACAGATGTAAAAGAATAAAATAAATTCTTCACAAATCACCCATAACATCAATTTTACAAAATTATACCTAAAAGCATGCCTTTAAGATTAGGTTATGTATGTGCCTCATTTGAAGCACACAATAGCCTTCCACTTACCCAGCTACACCTGAAATTCCGGCTTTGCCCACTCCTTATGGTTAAGGTATGAAACCAAAAAACCAAACCAAACCCGTTGCCATCGAGTGGATTCCAACTCACAGCGAGCGACCTGTGGAACTGAGTAGACCTGCCTGATAGGGTTTCTAAGGAGCCGCTGGTGTATTTGAACTGGCAAACTTTTGGTTAGCAACCAAGCTCTTAACCACTGCACCACCAGGGCTTCTAAGGTATGAAAGGCCCCCTTTAAAATAAGTTTCAGTTGGAAATAAACCACTGTCAGCCTAAACTTTAATTCTTCTTTCAACTGCTGCCCTGGTGTAGGGCTATTCTCCTCAGGACCATACATAGATAATTACCGTACAGTGAGGCACAGGAGGCATATGCTGAATGCTAAACTCCATTTAGGGAAGGGAGGGGTACTTAATTCTGTGGGATTTGTACTTAATTCCTTAGACAAAGAGGAGAGGAACTGATAAATTTTAAGCAGAGTGATGACCTAATCAGACTGAAATTTAGAATGATTATTCTTGAAGCTGTACTGAATGTGAATTTTTTTTGTGGGGGGAGCGGGGTGGTGAAGGAAGAGTAGGGAAACCAGATAGAAGGCTGGAGGTTATTAGGAGGTTATGAAGAGTCATACAGGCAAGAGATAAGAGGAGGGGTGTGGGGGCTTGGATTGAGATTTGGGAGGTAGAGTTAGCTAAACTCAGCAAATGAATCAATGTGGATGCTGGGGAAGTTGCTAAGTACTGATGTGTTCTAGACTTGTTGCAAAGGCCCTGCTAAAGAAGTGTTCTCTGTTTTGGATTCTCTGCAAAAGTAATTCTGTATTTACCTTTGCAGAGAAAAAATGCTTACTGAACACTAAAGAAGGTGATAACATGGTTAAACAGTACAAGAATGAGACTGAAATAACAACGGAATCAAGCTTTATCCAGTTCAAAAGATGGTTCATGCCTGAAAACAAAGGCTATGATCAGAAAGATCAAATAAAACAAGGAAAGCAATAATTTGCGTTAGAAACTGCCTGCACTATTAATTGTCCTCCCTCAATGGCCCACTTTTACTCACTCTGCTCTCAGATTTTCTACACTTTTAACTTATCCCATTTGACTTATAATTGTCAAACTTGCAATGGTTTGATAATTGAACATATCAATCAGGTGTAAGAATAATATCTAGGAATTTATTCCACAAAAATACTAGTATACAAGTGAAATGACATACCTGTAAGCTTATACATTAAAGCATTGTTTTGATATTAAAAGGTTGTAAACAACCTGCAACTCTATCAACAGGGTACCAGTGAAATAAATTATGATAGTCATATAATGAAATATTATGCTGAGTGAAAAACAAAGAAGCTACTTTATAAGATGATATGATCTCCAAAATATAGTTAAATGGAAAAAAAAAAAAAAAAAGAGCAAGATTCATTTGCATTTTAAAAAGTAAGAAAAAAAAATATATATATATTGCTTTTAGATAAGAAAATGACAGCACTGGTTTCCTTCAGAGGGGAAAACTTGTTGACAGAGGATAATGGTGAAAGGAAAACTTACCATAGACCCTTTCTTACTTTTTAAAATTCTGAATCATGTGAACAGAGTAACTACTAAAAATAAAATAAAATACAACAGAAAAGAAAATGTAAAGGTAGAATTAAGATTTTCAGACATGCAAGATCTCGTTTCTTAATTCTATACAACATTTTTCATGAAGCTACTGGAAGATATGGCCCATCCAAATGAGAGAAGAAATAAATAAGAACAAGTTGCGGTGTCTAAGAAATAGGGAATCCGTTAGAGATGTCAGCAAAGGGCAGTCCCAAAAACAGCTATGGGGCAGGCCTAGAGAACAACAGTCCAAGGTGGAACGAGAGGACAGATGGCTTCAGGAAGGACAGATAAACGTGATATATTTGACTATGTACAAAGTCATATGGAGAAGATTTTGCAATACACAGAAATAGTAGTTGATATATGGAAAAACTAAGAAAATTTTTTTAAAATGTGTTATTAACTCCAGGATAAAGCAAAATTCTACAAGTAAGGAATCATACTCATAACATGTTTGCTTGGCTCAGTAATGAACAATATTTGCATAATCATAATATAAACACTAAATGAATAAATCCTCAAATGCAAACAAAACAATGTGAGATTTATAGGGGATGTGGAAGAATGGAGAGCAGAAGTGCATGTGAAAGAGATAAATCTTCATTTATGGTAACGGGTAGTCAGAACACAATGTCAAAAATCAATACATTAAAAAAAGAGTGGTATAAGCATGTTATTTTAAAAGGTAACTGCCAAAAGAAACTTTAAAAGAGGTGAAAGTGGTTGCTTTTAGGCAGCAGGCATAGGAGAGTTGGGAGACGAGGGGCAGGATTGACTGGATTTGTATTGTTATTGCTCTTACAAGCCTTTCAAAGTCCTATTTAATTTTATTTACATATAACTAGGCGAGAAGCTCAATAGTAAAATAGTAAATAAGGACTAACACTTATTATGATAATAAGTATTAACTATTACTGATAGGAAACCTGGTGGCACAGTGGTTAAGAGCTACAGCTGCTAACAAAAGGTCGGCAGTTCAAATCCACGAGCTGCTCCTTGGAAATCCTATGGGGCAGTTCTACTATGGTCGCTATGAGTTGGAATCAACTCGAAGGCAATGGTTTTTGGGGTTTTTTGGTTTTTTATTACTTGATAAAAATATAAAGGCAATGATAACTAAAATCTAAGTTTTAACATATTTAAAATTCAAGCTATATATTAAAATCAGCCCCCTTTGTGAAGAAACGTTAACTCCAATTTTTCAAAGGATAATACTCCCAGGTACTATGCAGGACTTCGTGTCTTTAGCCTACAGTCTTCAATCTAAGTGAGAATTGGTGTGGAGGGAGGAAGACTAGTGAAAAATTCCAACTATAAGTGCTGAAAAAAATAGGAGCTCCGGCTGGAATCTGAAGGACGAGTGGTAGCTAAAAACCAAGCCCACTGCCGTCAAGTCTGTTCCAACTCATACTGACCCTATAGGACAGAGCAGAACTGCCCTGTTTCCAAGGACTGGCAGGTGGATTTGAACTGCTGACCTTTTGGTTAGCAGCCAAACAACCATTGCAGGAGCATGGCTCTGAGTAGTAACTAGATGGGCCAAAAGGGGAGGGAAAAGTGTTCCAGGCAAGGAGAATAACACTTGCAAAGGCCTAGAGGCAGGATCCCAAAGGTGATAAAGGGCTTTAGGCAGTGGGTGATAAAACCAAGGAGACCTTGGGTGGTACAAACGATTAATGCTGTCTGCTGATAACCGCAAGGCTGGCAGTTCCAGTCCACTCAGAGGTGCCTCTGTGATCTATTTCTGAAAAACCAGTCATTGAAAACCCTAAGGAGCATAGCTCTACTCTGACACACATGGGGTCACTATGAGTCAGACTGACTTGATGGCAACTGGATTTTTTAACATGATCAAATGTTTTGAAAAGACCACTCTGGCTATAGTACCGGGAAACAACCAGAAAGAAGCCAGAAAGAATTCAGATAGACATACAGGGAGACCACTGCAAAAGTCCAGGCACAACGTGATGGTAGTGATAGGAATGGAGAAAAGTGAATGGATTTGAGAGGCATTTATTTGGGAGGTACAGTTGACAAAATCTAGAGAAGGACTAGCTATGAGGGTTAGGGGAGGATGGATGAGTCCTAGAAACCATTTGCCTTTTTTTTTTTTTTTTTTGACTAATCCAATTCAATTATATTCTTAAAGTTTAAATAAAAGCTGCCCCCTTAACTCCTCACTAATAGTACGGTACTCAGTTATGTAATACAAACAGAGCTATAAGACATTTCAAACACAAAGTTACTTTTCATTTCTAAATGGTAAAACCAAGGTCTTAGAACAGAACCAAAAGGCACAAAAATAGCATGGAATTCAAAGGAATGAGATGAATATAACAACAATCCAAATTAAATAGACTAATCAAGTACAATGAAACAATTTTCCTACTCTCCAATTTTTGTGGTTGCTTTCCATAAAAAGCAAATCTACTTACAATGCCTGCCCAATGCTCTCCCCTTACTAGGCCACTTTCACTACATTTTTACTCCACAATAGGCTTAAAGAAAAAAAAATTCTTGCATGATTTGTAAGTAGTCTGACATACATACATACACAAATAATTTCCCTCATTGGCTAATTTTCATAACTCCTTAATATTAAAAAAAAAAAAATTCCCTGGAATTGACATGTTTTTAAATGACTATTGTTAAGTATTTTACATGCAGCCTTGGTTCTGCCTGTATGCAGTCCTGGAAGATACAGGTGGGGTAATCAACTGTACCAGAAAAAAAAAAAAAAAAAGAATTCTTGAAATTCAGTAGTGAAATAATTTAGTTCTATAACTCGGGGACACATGTGATCATGTAAGATAACTGGAACATATGAAGTGTCAGCCTGGCTTTATATTTACAGGAATTGGTATTTCTCACCAAATTAAATCTAAATGAATTCTCCAAACTTGATAGAGATGAGATGTGAGTGCAATCATTTAAGTGTACTTTTAGGAGAGACTTCCCTGTTTGCAAAATCTGCAGGAAACCTAAATCCGTTCCAGACTCCTCCCTCTTCCTCACTCCCCGACTTGTAAGCGGACAGCAATCCATATCCATTTTACCTCCATGGTATCTCCTCTCTATATTCTTCCTCTTCATCCCCATTGTCACCATCTCAGCACAATCCCTCACCATTTTTCACTTGGATTTCTCTAGTAGCCTGCCATATTATCTCTACATTGTTACCAAAGTGATCTTTTTAAAAGCTAAACTGTATGTGCAAATTTTCTCCTTAAATCTCTTTGGTGGCCCCCGTTGTTGTTAGGATAAAATTTATGAGGGACAGCTCGGTGCAGCAGATTACTTGGGATTAAAAATAAAATGGACCCTACTCATTGCTGAACGACATTAAACAAGTCAATCTGAATAAATTTGTTTTCTCATCTGTATAAGGAGATACCACCTCCTATATCATAGGCTACTCTGAGAATTAAAAAAAATTTATGAAAATGCTTTGTAAACTGAAAGATGCTATGCAAAATCTCCAACCTCAATTAAACACAATTATTCCCCCTTCTCTCTCAAGTTTAGTTATGTAACAGGATAAAAAGTCGTTCACACATTTATCGATTGAGACGGGTGGTATTTCTAATCAATGAAGATGAAAATATGGATTAAGACAACAGTTCCTACCCTCATGGAGAACGAGGATGAGTGGGAGAGACAGGCACAAAAGCAGACTGTATTTATATCACCATGTATAAAGTGCATGATAGAAGTATGCACAGGGCCTCACTCAGCTCAGCTATACTAGAGGTGAGGGCGTAAAGGGGTGGACGTTCCTAAAGGAGGTAAGACCTAAGTTAAATCTAAAGAACCAGTAAGGGTTAAAAAGATAAGAGGAAAGCCGCTCTCAGCAGTGGTGAGTACGTAAGAAAAGCACACGGGGAAAAAAAAACAATGAAATCTGTCTCTGGAATAGAAAAGTTTTTGGTGTATAGCCTGTAAACCCAGAATTAAGAAAGGGTCCAATTCTGGGGGACCATTTTAAGGGCTGCGGATTTTATCTTGTGAGCCATGGCAAGTTATTAGAGGATTTTAAGCAGAGGAGAGAGAAGCTCAGGTTTACATTTTTAAAGAGATCATCACCTCAGGGGCTCCAGCTAAGGATGCATTTGAGAATGACAAAACCTTTCCCTGAGATATCAGGTAGGAGGAGTCTGTGGTACCCGGGTAAAGACTTGAGAAGACCCTGAACTATGGCAGCAAAAGTGGGAAGAGAATTTGAAAAAAAGAAATCAGGTGTAAAACTTGAGGAGGATTCAGTGATCTGGTGGTTGCAGAGGCTGAGAAAAGGATTTCTGCCATGGTACCTGGATAGAGGTACAGAGCCACAATCCCTTCTCCACAACCCCTGGGACCTAATGTATTCCAAAATGCTTAACTTTTTGGATTTTAGAAAGGTGAAATGGTTCACATTCCTTATATTACACAGCACCCCCCTGCAGCACCTGGGGCAGTACCTTGGGATCAAACACAACTCCTTCTACATTGAGATATATGGATAATCCCTCCAAGAGGGATACACAATAGCTTCCTGACAGTTCACTCAGCTTTTGCTCCAAATGAGTTCAAGTCATATCGTGTTGACAAATGAGATACAAAAAATATTTTTGTCTGCAGAGGTTTTTTTTAATCTTGGAATTGTGGATAAGAAATGGTGAAACTATACTAATATCTAAAAATAGAATACAGGAAATGAAAGACGTTTTGGGTTTTTTTGGCTGTTTTTTTTTTTTTTTAATGCAATGAAGGTCCTGGTTTAAACATGTATCATCTCAGGTGTTTTTGACAAATTAATGATATAGGTGATGAAAGTAGTTGGAACAGTTCAAAACTGAAACGATTATAGGGAAAATGTGCACAAGAGTGTGTGCTGAATACTCTCTATTTAGTGCCAAAGATATGAGCCCAACTTAAAAGATGACTCAAGGTTTCATCTAATTGGCAATAGATACTAATGGCCTAGAATTCAGAGTCCTGCTCGGTTGTTGCTTTGTTAATGCACTTTGTTCTTTTATCATTGGTTGGCACTGATTTGAATTAAATGGTGCCACTGACAGCCCAGGAATTGTATTAAAATTACCCAAATTACACAAACCCATTATTCTGACACTAACTAGATACATAATTGGACAGGTAATTGAAAATACTTTCTTCCCAATCGGATTTTTATATCTGTAAATGATCTATGATTCCAAATATATTGTTATACTTTATGGATCAGAAGACTGAATAAATAGAACGATGATGTGGGCATTCATCATTTCCAAAACACAAAATACAGTAATACGGTTTTAGAGAAAAACTTCCTTCCACCAGGAATGTGACAGCAGGTTAAAATTCAAAGTGTCTGTGGAAGGCTTAATCACCAAACCAGACTTTTAAGCTGCATCTCCGCAGGTCACTTAATGGGATATTTTGCTCATTTCCTTAAACTCCCTACTAGAAATACATAAGCAAGTCTAACACAAATGTGTAAGTGCAGCAGGCTTTGGGTGAGGGAGGAGCAGGACCAGAAACTTTCCAGTAGGAAGGCTTCTGAGAGGCCTGAAGCTCTGCAGGATGTGTATGGGCTTAGACCCCTCCCACTGTCCACACACTACCCCAGGAGGATGGTTTCTCAGTTTCCTCAACTGTCCTCAAGGTCTCTGAACATCAGGGTTCACTGCTAGGGGTCACTGATCTCTGATCTTTCTAACATCAGAGAAGCACTAGGGGAAACCAAATTGTTTTACTCCGAGCGTTCTATGGAAGGGCTAGAAGGGCTCTATCAATCATTTTAGGTTTGGGGAAGTCAAACTAAGGATGTTTCCTAATCTTTTTCACCTTTTTCACTTCTAAGCAAAAAAAGAAGAAAAAAAAATCATATTTCTGAAAACAATGTTATAGCAATGTCTTAGTCATCTAGCGCTGCTGTAACAGAAATACCAGAAGTGGATGGCTTTAACAAAGAGTTTATTTCCGCACAGTAAAGTAGGCTAAAAGTCCAAATTCAGGGCGTCAGCTCCAGGGGAAGGCTTTCTCTTTCTGTCGGCCTTCTCATCAATCTTCCCCTGGACTAGGAGCTTCTCCACACGGGGACCCCAGGTCCAAAGGACACACTCTGCTCCTGGCACTGCTTTCTTGGTGGTGTGAGGTCCCCATGTCTCTCTGCTCACTTCTCTCTTTTATATCTCAAGAGATTGCCTCAGGACAGAAGCCAATCTTACAGATTGAGTCCTACCTTACTAACACAACTGCCACCCATTCTCCCTCATTAATATCATAGAGACAGGTTTGCAACATATATGAAAATCACACAATACCAGGAATCATGGCCCAGCCAAACTGACACACACATTTTTTGGGGGGACATAATTCAATCCATGACTTTCCACCCTTTGGCCCCCAAAAATCACATCCTTGCAACACGGAAAACATATTCACCCCATCATAACATAGCAAAAGTCTTAACTCCAAGTCCCAAATCCAAAAATTCCTCTTCATCTGTGAAATATGGAATACAAGTTATCTTCTTCCAAAGGTACAATGGCAGCACACGCACAAGCTAGACATTTCCATTGCAAATGGGAGAAACTGGACGGAAAGAAGGGATAACAGGCACCAAGCAAGTCAGCAGAACACATTCGCCCTCAAGGCTTGAAAATAATCCCCTGTTCTCTGAGACAAGTTACACAATGGCCCTGCCCTCCAGACTCTAGGTATTGGCCACACTCTCCAGATTCTGAGCAGAGGCCCCTCGGCCCTGGGCTTCAGCTCTGCCTTCCAGGCCCACTGGGACAGCAACTCTGCTCCCTTGACTTTAGGCACACCCTTCTCCCAGTCCATCTGAGTAGCGACTCACCCTTAGAAGCACCAGAGGCCATGGCTCCACAATTTGAAACCCCAGAGGTCATGGCCATACCTTTTGAGACTGAGGCAGCTCAGCTTCTTGTGTTCTTTGCCTCTTCAGCTTCTGCTTCCTGTGGCCTCTTGGCCCTCAGGCCTCACACCCGCATCTGCCCTGCTGGGGCAAGTGTTCCAAAGCTCAGTAGCTCCACCAATAAGTGCCCGAAGGCACCGCACTCCACCAGAAAGCCTTGTGCCGTGCACAGGCACTCAGCTCTCTTGCTCCGTGGGCGGGCTCCAGTTCCGTCTTGCACTGGTCTCCTGGTTCTGCTGCTGTTGGTTCTCTGCCACTGCCGCTCCTCTGCCACTGCACGTTCTCTGCTGCTGCTGCTTCTCTGCTGTTGCAGGTTCTCTGCTGCTGCCACTGCTCTATCCATTCAATTTCAAAACCACTTCCACATTTTAGGTATCTTTTAGAGCAGCATCCCACTTTCTCAGTACCAAATTCTGACTTAGTCATCTAGTGCTGCTGTAACAGAAATACCACAAGTGGATGGCTTTAACAAAGAGAAGTTTATTTTCTCACAGTAAAGTAGGCTAAAAGTCCAAATTCAGGGCGTCAGCTCCAGGGGAAGGTTTTCTCTCTCTGTCAGCCTTCTCATCAATGTTCCCCCAGACTAAGAGCTTCTTCACGCAGGGACCCCAGGTCCAAAGGACGCACTCTGCTCCCGGCACTCTTTTCTTGGTGGTATGAGGTCCCCATGTCTCTCTGCTCACTTCTCTCTTTTATATCTCAAGAGATTGCCTCAGGACGGAAGCCAATCTTGCAGAGTGAGTCCTGCCTTACTAACACAACTACCGCCCATCCTCCCTCATTAATATCACAGAGGCAGGATTTACAACATATAGGAAAATCACACAATACCAGGAATCATGGCCCAGCCAAACTGACACACACATTTTTGAGGGGACATAATTTAATCCAGGACAAGCAACTACTGATAACACATCTTATTTTGATATTCCGTATAGCCTATGTGTCAATTCACATCTCCGGAATTATACAGAGTGACACCACTAGCTATTAATCTTTTGCAAAGCAAGTTTAAAAGATATACTCTGCATACATTAGTAACATTGATTGAATCTCTTAATCTAGTCTTTTTGAAGGAGGAGGGAGTGTGAGTCCTACAATTCTTCTCTTATTCTTGTTTCATAATAAAAAAGGAAAATGTTAACAGAATACAAAGCAAATAATAAACTGGCTTGTATTTAATAATCTTTTTCAGATTCCACCCAGCACTGTAACTCAGCCATAAAACCTACAGCTTAGAACAGAGCTGGACAGAAATCTTTTTCTCTCTCAAACTTTCACTTCATAATTAGCATCAAAAACCCCTCAAAATAACCTTTACAGTTTTCCTGCCTTCAAACACACTACAGTATGCTGGGAATCCATTTAAAATCCAATAACGTACAATGAGGTTTCATACCCTTCCCAATGTTTGAGAGATTTAATCTGGCAGCAAGATCCTAGAGCCTCAAGCCCTCCACAAAAATGTTTAATTAGGTTTGCATATGATTTACGAAAAAAGTACACTTTTATTTTGTTTGTGTGCTGCTAGAAAAATCAGCTTTTAAGAAATGTAAATTCGATAGGATAGAGGTATTTTCACATCACAGGTCTGCGCTCTTTAAAAAAAAAAAAAAAAAGTTGCCATCAAGGCAATTCTGACTCATGGCAACCCCATGTGTGTCAGAGTAGAACTGTGCTTCATAAGGTTTTCAATGGCTGATTTTTCAGAAGTAGATCACCAGGCCTTTCTTCTGAGGTGCCTCTGGGTGGGTTCAAACTTCCAACCTTTCAGTTAGTAGTCAAGTGCTTAAATATATGCCACCCAGGGACGCCTCTGAGCTTATTAGTGGTCATAAAATCAATATAGTGTATTGAGACCAATATTTTTTAAATAAAATAGACACTACCATGTAGTAAGATTAAATATTGTTTTGTGAAACTTGTTCCATTTATCTACACACACTAGAGTACACTGAATGGAGCCATAGAATGCATTTCTTACTGAGGATTGTAGTAAAAAAAAAAATTTTTTTTTTGAACACTAGTATTGAGGAAGTGTGCTTACCAACCACAAATCTAGAGTACTGTAAATAGATGAATGTCCCTGGGACTCTGCTCATAAAATACATATTTAAGTCAATACAATAAAAGTTTGGAAGACTAAATTATGTTGTCCGTGTTGACAAAAGTTAACTGTGGCTCTGAAATACCAAGAAAGGATTAAAAATCTCAATCCACATGGGATCTTCAATGCATATGTGATCCACAGTAAGAGGAAGGGCATGATGGTATCACTGACTCTCCCTGAAGTCAGGCATCACCTCGATAAGTAGCAATTAAGGTAAATCAGAGCTAGACAAAGAACAGTTGACTACTGTCTAATTGCAAATATCTTAACTCATTGGCATCCAGTCAATTGCAACTCATAGCAACCCAATAGGACAGAGTAGAATTGCCCATAGGGTTTCCAAGGCTGTAATCTTTATGGATGCAGACTGCCACATCTTTCTGCTGTGGAGCAGCTGGTGGGTTCGAACTGCTGACCTTTTGGTTAGCAGCCAAGTGCTTAACCACTGCACCACCAGAGCTCCTTGCAAAGAACATACAAACCATAAAAAAAAGAAAAAAGATACACATCTAATGATAAGAGAGGATGTGGGCAGTGAAAAGTAAAGATAACAGGAGCCATAAGTCACTGGAACAATAATGCCATCTCTACCACTAAATTGCTGGGTCTCTTGGCTTCAGTTTATCACAAACCAGATGGGGTGATTGGATCTCCAAGGTGAGAAGGGGGACCGCGAATCCTAGGGCTAGAGGAGATTCCTGATTTTTTTTTAAGGACTTACTACCTTAATCTAGGAAAGTTAAGTATTATTTTTCCTATTTTACAGATAGATTAACTGAGGCATGCTCATTACATTTCTCTCTAGACGTAAGAGTAAAAATAGTCTGATAACTTCTGGCCCAGTAACCAATGGAGATTAAATTAATATTCCAAACTCAGGGAGCAACACCTACGTCTAATTTTTAAACAGTATTTAGCACGTTTATTTCTCTGCATAGTGCATAAGAGGGCAAGTGAGGCTCTTGAGAAAAACAGAAAAGCACTGGTTGAAAATATAATTAACAATTATGTCCTGCTACGCTCTGGTTGGTTGTTTAATTGCACCTTTTTAAACTATATGCATTGCCTAGGGCATTTTAAGTTAAATCTACAATTTTAAATATTTAAAAATAAGCTAAGATAGAACTAAACAAATCTAGGCAGTGGAACTGCCATTTATTAGAAATTTTCTGTAAAAGTGCTGGTTAAAGTAATATAAAAGAAAGAAAGATAGTAAGTACAAATAAACAAACTGAGAATGTTTAAACTTACACGTATGCTAGACTTCGGCTATTAAAAGTAAAAGTTAAATGTAAAGAAATCTAATTATAGGGTATGACTTTAATTTCATGTATTGGAGCCACAAAGAAAAATTTATACAGTAAAAGAAGCAACAGATTTTCCTACAACTAGAAATTCTCAAATTAAGATGCAGTAAATTTTTTATTTTTAAACAATATAACTTATTTGAGATTAAATGAATATCTTCATTATGTAGTACCACTTCTGTATTAAGTGATGTTAGCTTAATAACGTTTTCTAAAAATCAGAAAAATTGGTAATTTGATGTGGTTCTAAAAACAGAAATAGTTCTTTGAGGACTTAAAGAAGGAAATAAAAGACTAAGGTAAGCACCAGTTTCACCCTCAATTCTTAGGCTCCAGAAAAACCTATTTAGGCAGAGAGAGGAATTTGGGCCTGGCACACCCAGGTTCAGACGTGGCAGGATCCTGAAACAAAAGTTTTTTTGAACCTTTAAGTCATATGCCACAGGCAAACGGTGGCGGCGATATACAGGTTCTTAAGGCAACAAGGTTGGAGCCCTGGTGGCTCAGTGGTGAAAGTGCTCGGCTGCTAACCGAAAGGTCAGCAGTTCCAACCCACCAGCTGCTCCACGGGAGAGAGATGTGGCAGTCAGCTTCCATGAACATCTACAGCCTTGGAAACCCTATAGGGCAGTTCTACTCCGTCCTATAGGGTCGCTATGAGTCGGTACAGACTCGACGGCAATGGGTTTGGTTTTGGTTTTAAGCCAGCAGGTCCTTCAACGAGATGGTGTGCGTTTGGTGCGTGGCAGTTGGATTTCCTTCTGCCACGAAGAAAATATCTCCTCCCGATCAAACCGGAAAGTGGGCGCAGCATTGGCTTAGAGTGCGCACCCGGAAAAGTGTAGAGACGAGACGAAACAGAGGCAGAGACAGGGATGTCCGTGTCGCGACCACAGAGCGCTTTCCAAACCGCTCGGAAACCATTTAAATGGCTTGGGCGGCCGCGGTTTCCAGCCCAGGACTGTCTGGGGTCCGGCTGGGAAAGTCGCCAGGCAAAGCTATGCCCTTCCCCGTAGCGGGCTTGGCCCTCTCCGGCACAGGGGTGGGAGGCGACAGACAACCTGTTAGCCCAAGTGGCAACGCTGCCGCCTCGCGCATGGCCCACCCCCTCCTGCCCCCATCAGCGACCCTCCCAAGGGCGGGTCTGGGGCCACCAGGACTTCTGCCCGGGTCTGGCTCTTCTGGCGCCTCCCTTCAGGCACCAACAAGGGACACCGAGGGCAGGAAGGTCGGCGGGGCGCCCCCTCCCCGGATCTCTAGCGCCCCTTCCGTCTTCCCACGATGGGCAACTGGAACTGCTCTCGAGACTGTCTCCAACCGGCCACCGGGACCCTAGCCCTCCCCCCAACACGTGAACCTCCGCGGCTGTCCCACCACCCCATTCGAGGCTGCTCGGGGGCTACCGATCCCCCGCTCCAGACTCGCCGGCTTACCTGGCAGGTGGGCAAGGCAGGGCGGCGGGAAGCGGCGGCCAAGCAGGCGCTGGACGTGGGCCGGGCGCCAGGTGCAGGTGGCGGCGGCGGCGGCTGCGGCCGCTGTCGCTACAGTTGCCCCTCAGTCGAGCTCCTCCTCTGCCGCCTCCTGACTTCCCGCTGGGCCTCCTGCGTTGCCAGGAGAGGCCGAACCGAGGCTCCACTTCCTCTAGGAGTCTCCCAGGTGAGCTCCAGCCTGCGACGTCGGCTGGGGCGAGGTCCCCGTCCCGCGCCTGCGCGCCAGCCTTCTGCCCCGCCCAAGACCTACCTGAGCGCTCCAGGTGAGAACCTAGGATCGCGCGAAGGAGGGAGGGGGCCGGCGTCCAGCCTACGCGCGGCGGCCGCGCGGATTGTTTCTCCGCAATCCTCCAGACTAGTTCTCCGCACGAGTCGTGCCTCCCAGCCAGTTTACGTTTGAGGAGTCCTGCACTGACCTGGTGGCAGTGGTCACCTTGTAACCGGAACACACAGGTCAGGGTCCTCGGGGGAACGAGAAGATCTAAATTGCCCCCCCCCCAACACACACACTTCTTCCCTTATTCGTCAATTCGCCAGAATGAAGAGGTGAGCTGCCTGCAAACTGAGGGGCTCAGTGTCTCGGAGGACCACTTCTTGACGGCAGCAAGTATTGGCTCGTGTGGTTTCCTAGGGCAGGGTTCAGCAGCTTCTGTGACCAGTTAGGTTCGTAAGTTATTGGGTGAGCTTCCTTCTCACGTAGTCTTGGTTTCATCACACGACTGACTTCAGCGCAGCTAGTGGTTTCCGTTTCTGTAAGCGGGCTCTCTTGTAGGGGCGCTTCACGTCCCAGGGAGGAGCCTCCCTCTTCTGAAGAGCGTCTGGTATTTGGCAGAGCCTCGCCAATTTGGGGCACACCTCCCCTTCCTGGGTTGTTATCTAAAGGCAGACCAATTCTCAGATGGAAAGAAAGCGACAGCAGACAGAAACCGTTTGCCCTTGTTCGAAAAGAGACTGTGGTTTCCTGGAGAAGGCTGGCTTCTACCGTAGGTTTGCTTAAAAGTTCAAAATCTTTTCTGGAAGGTGAGAACTTAGACACTCGAAAGATAGTGGGTTTTACCGTTGTTTTTAAGACAATTTTTTTAACTACCTTTTTTCCCTTTTATAATATTTACAACTTTCTGTTTCAGCCTGCCTTCACTGGTATGACAAATATTGTCATACCCTAAACCAGGACTTAAAATGCCCTTTATAACTTCCTGTGAATCCATTCGTTCACGTGGTTCTATCTCCAATGTACATAGAAAATACAAATAGAGAAATAGCTGAAAACTTTTTAGTGGAGTGACTAATTATCTGGTGGCAAGTTATATGTAAAGTTTAGCTGTGGCCTTCCTCCGGCATTTTGACACACACTCATATAGTACTTATTTATTGGTATATTAGTGTTATGTGTGACCTAAAAATAAGGTTTAGAAACATTGTTTAGTACAGTATCAACAGGTGTGTCTTTAGAACTTGGCTAGTTTAAGACATTGGTTTTAGCATCCATAGTGCTATTTTATACCACGATCCCTATGAACTGGGCCTAAAATTTTATTTAATTAGTAATTTGTTTATTTTTGTAAATCTGTGGTTATTTCACAAGCATCAAGGAACCTTTATGTGTTTTGTGACATTTTAGTATCAGTACCGACAAGCAATTTTTAATCTCCCCCCTCCGAAAGGTTTAAGAGGTATTTATGTATATTACCGTATTAACTTGGCAACGTTTGTCCTTAGGTCCAGTGCTGAAAACACTAACTCCCAAAATTCTCTCTTCTTGGAGGTTCTGCAACTTTCTTCGCTGTTTTGGCTTTAAAGGAGGTTAGACTGGTAGTCTTTGGGAATTTGGGAGAAATCCTAGATGTGTAACCAAAACATCTGTACTCCTTGTCTTGGACCACCCATCCCTGAATGAGGCAGGAGTCAAAAGATTGTCAGAAGGCTGGTATCCCCCCAGGTGAAGAATAACAATTTTCATTGACCATCAAGACAGAGCAGATGGATATAGAAGAGCAGTCTGCCCTCCAAGGACCAAGACACATCGACAGCAAGGCTAGAAAAGGCAAATAACAACTGAAAAGAGAAACTAGGGAAGATCTATAAAATGAGAGCCAGCTAATAGGACCAAAATGCTGCATGAGGAGTGAAAAAAATACAAAAATGACAAGAAGTTACTAAAAATTGACAGTCAGTTTTACAACGGAGACAGATAATTTAAACAAGGAAAGCAATAGTTCTGAGTCTGGCATACCTACCAACATTACTTTTACTATTTCATATCATTCTGAAAGCAACTACTTAAAATTAGTGAAAGTTTTTCTATTTCACAATATAATTAAAATGTTTCAGGCCTAGGGGGAAAAAAGTTGTATGTGGAAATGTTAAATGCCCTAAATCTAATCAACTGGCGGGTTTTTTTTGAAAGTACCATTCTATTCAAAATTATGAAATAAGGAATTTGCTTTATAAAAGGGAAATTAGCATTTCATCATAAAATAAAATCCAGGACCTTGAATGTAGATATGCTTCTCAGAAATAAGCTTATTTTAATAGTATATGTTCAGTATATAATGGAAGATTAGATAGAAAATTGAACAGATTTTACACAGGAAAGAAAAGAGACAAACATGTCTACATGTATATAGAAAGAAACACAAGACTAGCCACAAAACACTCATATAGATCTGAAACAATACTATTATTCTGTTGACTATTAAATGACAAGAACATTAAGGGGCACCTGGAGTTCAATAAATATTTGCTAAATGAATGAATTAATCAATCAGATACCATTAAATACAATTAACATCTCAATAGGCATAGTGTCTTGAGCAAATTGCAGGTCCAAAGAATTTTTAACCAAACAATATGTAGAAATTATCTGGAGCATGTAACAGTAACAGAATGGGAATCTGAGGGACATGGTTGAAATAACAATATCTACCAGTTTTCACGTCCTTATGTTTTACAAGATTATGCAAGGCAATTCACACTCACATAAATTACTTTACCTCTCTGGACTTAACTTTTTAACAAAATAACATAGTGGCACAAGGTGATCTCTAAGTCCTTTTACACTCTGATTCATGTAAACTCTGTGCTAAGAGTATTGTTATGCAAAAACCAAAAACAAAACACCTTTGGAAATAAGAATAATTCATGAGAAAAAAAAAGGAAGAAATTGAAATTACTTAACTGGCATCAAATTTCTACCTCATAAAATTTTATTGTAATATATAATGTAACAAAATTGTTCCAATTCACTAAGTCCAACTTTAAAACATTTTTAGTTTGTTAATTGTTTAATTGCTGGCTACCCAGGCCTTAGCAATTTTAGTTTGAAACATACTGCCTAATTTAGCTTTTAAAAATAGTTTTCCCTCTTGTGGGAACTGGAGTCTAGAGTCAGGATCTGAAAGTCAAATTGACAGATTTGGCTCAAATACTAAACAGATTGAAACAATTTCTACCAAAGAAGTAAAAGAATTGAGAATCTATTGAATCAAAAGGAGAAAAGTGCTGGTGTCCTACTGAAGAGCCACAAATATGTGGTATTTTTTATAACAATTCAGGATAATCTCACATTGTTTTTAAAATATTACAAGAATTAAAAGAGTGAAAACAAATAAATAATTTTAGTATGAATTTTTTTTACATTGTTTTGCATGAGCATTGTTTATGAAATATTTTTTTTTCTGCTCTGAAGCATATCATCAGAACAACGTTTCAAAGAGGTACAAATTTCTATGAGGGCATTTATTGACTTAAATTGCAACAGAGCTATGTCTTGTTAATCTTGTACCCTTAATGCTTGGCACACAGTAGGTGCTCAATAAATATTTGATGAAATGGATTGAATAGAGCGCAGAGTTTCAAGCTTTTAAGCATTAGCATAAGAGCAAAAAGAAATGCCATGCTGAGTCAGACTAATATTCGATCTAGCTAGCTCTAAATTCTGACAGTGGCACCAAAGGATAGTTTGTGTGAAAATATGGTGATAGTCCTGCATGATGTTTCGCTCAGACCTGTAGTACTCCGGTATCCCTGACTCGCTCTTTTCCTTAATTGATCTCTTTTTCTGTAAAATTATTTTTCTGTTATTGCAAAGCAATTTTTGTTCATTGCAGAAAACACAGATAAAACTGAAACCAGTTTTGAAATACTGTACCCTTAATTCTCCATGCCAAGAGGAATCAATGCTATTTAGACCTATTTCTTCGTATATTTTTCCACATTTTTTTTTATTGAAAAGTTGGGGGAGTAGGATGGAGAACAGGGAGAGAGACAGAGACTTATACATTTTTAAATAAAAATTAGATCATTTTTGTGACTTGTTTTGTTGCTAGTTCTTTTTCTACTTAACATATTTTGACATGTCAATAAATTCCTTTTTTACAGCATTACCTTTAATGACTGCATGGTATCCCTTTGTATCCCCACATGTCTGTCAGTTTGTCATGCTGTGGTGGCTTGCATGTTGCTGTGATACTGGAAGCTATGCCACCGGTATTTCAAATACCATCAGGGTCACCCATGGTGGACAGGTTTCAGCAGAGTTTCCTGACTAAGACAGACTAGGAAGAAGGACCTGGCAGTCCACTTTTGAAAAAATTTGCCAGTGAAAACCTTACGAATAGCAACAGCGCATTGTCTGATATAGTGCTGGGAGATGAGCCTCTCAGGTTGAAAGGTACTCGAAATATGAATGGGGAAGAGCTGCCTCCTCAGAGTAGGGTCTACCTTAATGATGCAGATGCAGTAAAGCCTTTGGGACCTTCATTTTCTGATGTGGCACGACTCAAAATGAGAAGAAACAGGTGCAAACATCCATTAATAATTGGAACATGGAATGTATGAAGTATGAATCTAGGAAAATTGGAAGTGATCAAAAATGAAATGGAATGCATAAGACTGATATCCTAGGCATTAGTGAGCTGAAATGGACTGGTATTGGCCATTTTGAAAAGGACAGTTATATGTTCTACTATGCCAGGAATGACAAATTGAAGAGGAATGGCGTTGCATTCATCATCAGAAAGAATATTTCTACACCTATCCTGAAGTACATACAACGCTGTCAGTGATACGATACTATCCAGATGCCTACAAGGAAGACCAGTTAATAAGAATATTATTCAAATTTACACACCAACAACTAATGCCAAAGATGAAGAAATTGAAGATTTTTACCAGCTTCCGCAGTCTGAAATTGATCAAACATGCAATGAACATGCGTTGATAATTACTGGTGATTGGAATTTGAAAGTTGGAAACAGAGAAAAAAGATCAGTAGTTGGAAAACAAGGCCTTAGTGATAGAAACCACACTGGAGATTGCATGAAAAAATTTTGTGAGACCAACAACTTCATTGCAAGTACCTTTTTTCAGCAACATGAACAGCGACTATACACGTGGACCTTGCCAGACAGAATACACAAGAATCATATCAACTACATCTATCAAAAGAGACAATGAAGAAGCTCAATATCAGTCAGAACAAGGCCAGGGGCCAACTGCAGAACAGACCATCAATTAGTCCTATGCAAGTTCAAGCTGAAGCTGAAGAAAATTAGAGCAAGTCCACAAGAGCCAAAATACAGCCTTGAGTATGTCCCACGTGAATTTAGAGACTATCTCAAGAATAGATTTGAGACATTGAACACTAATGACCAAATACCAGACGAGCTGTGGGATGACTTCAAGGACATCATACATGAAGAAAGCAAGAGGTCATTAAAAGACAGGAAAAAAAGAAAAGACCAAAATGGATGTCAGAGGAGACTTTTAAAGTTGCTCTTGAATGTGGAGTAGCTAAAGTGAAAGGACGAAAGGAAGAAGTAAAAGAGCTGAACAGAAAATTTCAAAGGGTGGCTTGAGAAGACAAAGTAAAGAATCATAATGAAATATGCAAAGACCTGGAGTTAGAAAACCAAAAGGGAAGAACATACTCAACATTTCTCAAGCTGAAAGAACTGAAGAAAAAATTCAAGCCCAAAGTTGCAATTTTGAAGGATTCTACAGGGAAAATATTAAACAACTCAGGAAGAATCAAAAGAAGATGGAGTATACAGAGTCACTGTACCAAAAAGAATTGGTTGACATTCAACCATTTCAAGAGGAAGCATGATCAAGAACCAATGGTACTGAAGGAAGAAGATCAAGCTGCACTGAAGGCATTGGTGAAAAACAAGGCTACAGGAATTGACGGAATATCAACTGAGATATTTCAACAAACGAATGCAGTGTTGGAGGTGCTCACTCATCTATGTCAGGAAATTTGGAAGACAGCTTCCTGGCCAACCAACTGGAAGAGATCCATATTTTTGCCCATTCCAAAGAAAGGTGATCCAACAGAATTCGGAAATTATGGAACAATATCGTGAATATCACACACAGGTAAAATTTTGCTGAAAATCATTCAAAAGCGATTACAGCAGTACATTGACAGGGAACTGCCAGAAGTTCAAGCCAGATTCAGAAGAGGACATGGAACGAGGGATATCATTGCTGATGTCAGATGGATCTTGGCTGAAAGCAGTGACTATCAGAAAGATGTTTACCTTTTATTGACTATGCAAAGGCATTCAACTGTGTGGATCATAACAAATTATGGATAATATTGCAAAGAATGGGAATTCCAGAACAGATAATTGTCCTCATGAGGAGCCTGTACCTAGACCAAGAGGCAGTCGTTCAAACAAGGAGCTACTGCATGGTTTAAAGTCAGGAAAGTTGTGCGTAACAGTTGTATCTTTGCACCATACTTATACAATTTGTATGTTGAGCAAATAATCCGAGAAGCTGGACTATATGAAGAAGAACAGGGCATCAGGATTGGAGGAAGACTCATTAACAACCTAGATATGCAGATGACACAACCTTGCTTGCTGAAAGTGAAGAAGACTTGAAGCACTTACTGAGGAAGATCAAAGACCACAGCCTTCAGTATGGATTACACCTCAACATAAAGAAATCAAAAATCCTCACAATTGGACCAATAAACAACATCATGATAAATGGAGAAAAGATTGAAGTCGTCAAGGATTTCGTTTTATTTGGATCCCAAGTCAATGCCCAAGGAAGCAGCAGTCAAGAAATCAAATAATGTATTGCACTGGACAAATCTGCTGCAAAAGACTTCTTTAAAGTGTTAAAAAGCAATGATGTCATTTTGAGGACTCAGGTGCCCCTGACCCAATCCACGGTACTTTCAGTCGCCTCATGCATGCAAAAGCTAGACGATGAATAAGGAAGACAGAAGAATTGATGCATTTTAATCATGGTGTTGGCAAAGAATATTAAATATACCATGGACTGCCAGAAGAATGAATGAATCTGTCTTGTAAGAAATACAAGACATGCTCCTTAGAAACAAGGATGGTGAGACTTTGTCTCACATACTTTGGACATGTTATCAGGAGAGACCAGTCTCTGGAGAAGGACATCATGCTTGGTAAAGTAGAGGGTCAGCAAAAAAAAAAAAAAAGGAAGGCCCTCAACAAGATGGATTGACACAGTGGCTGTAACAATGGGCTCAAGCATAATAATGACTGTGAGGATGGTGCAGGACCGGACAGTGTTTGGTTCTGTTGTACATAGGGTGGCTATGAGTCAGAACCAACTCAACGGCACCTAACAACAACATCCCTTTGTATGGATTTATTTAGTGAGTCACTTATTATTGGACAATGAAGATTACTTCCAAATTTTGGTATTACAAACAGTGCTGGGATGATCACACTCTGCATTCATCATCTTCTTCTAACTAATTTGAGTAAGCCACCTTGTATCGATCATCCAAGATCCTAAACCATGCTCATATTATTGGAGGCATCATATCATAAAGACACATAGTAGAAAATCATGTTACAATTTAGCATTTTCTGTTTGTAAGAATATTAATTCTAATTGCTAGAGCTTTATGTAAGGATGCTCATTATAATTAAGACCTTAGAACTTTAGACATGGAAATGGAACACATCGATTACATTAGAAAAGTCAGATAACATCTTCCCCTGACTGTACCACACTAAGTTTCAAATCTTGGAAAATCTGTGTATCTTTTGGTATGGTTTTGTTACCTCACTTCACCTCTCCAAATCCCCTCCAACCCAGCTGAAGGTCATAGTCTCCAATGAAGCCTCCTACACCACTACCAGTTACATGAAGTTAATTCCAATTCATGGAGACCCCATGTGTGTCAAAGTAGAACTGTGTTCCACAGGTTCTCAATGACTGCTTTTTTTCAGAAGTAGATCACCAAAACTTTTTTCTGAGGTGCCGCTGGATAGACTCAACCCTCTAACCTTTCAGTTAGCAGTCAAGTGTGTTAACCCTTTGTACCACCCAAGGACTCCAAATCCTGCTTGAATCAGTCCAAATCACCTTGATATTTCTTAACTCCAGTGCAGTGGCATGAAGGTAAACTTCCTACCTCTCTTTGCCCTCACCTCCCTCCTGACTCCAATACCATGAGGGGAGGATTGTAGAGAAACTCTACCTGGTCACGGTATCATTCATTGCCAGGTAATTTAGGATAATTTGTTAAATAACTCAAAGCATAGAAGATGGGGATGCTCTTTTAGTATAATAATGATAATAATAAAAAAACCAAACCAGTAGCCGTCGAATCGATTCTGGCTCATAGCGACCCTATAGGACAGAGTAGAACCATCCCGTACTGGTTTCCAAGGAGTGCCTGGTGGGTTCCAACTGCTGGCCTTTTTGTTAGCAGCCGCAGCACTTGACCACTACACCACCAGAGTTTCCTTTAGCATAACAGGTCTAGGGTATTAGACCAAAAGAAATAGCATCGTTATAATTAGGTTAAAAACAGAGAAATGATTGTCATGCATACTGGAAGGGGAATTATTAAGGAAATTATACTTTTTTCAGGGTCTGTGGTGGTGCAGTGGTTAAGAGCTATGACTGTTAACCAAAAGGTTGTCAGTTCAAATCCACCAGCTGCTCCTTGGAAACCCTGAGGCAGTCCTACTCTGTCTATAGGGTTGCTATGAGTAGGAATTGACTCTAGGCATATGTATTTAAGGAGCCCTGGTGGCGCTGTGGTTAAGTGCTTGACTGCTAATGGTAAGGTTGGCAGTTGGAATCCACCAGCTACTCTCTCTACAGAAAAAAGATGTGGGAGTCTGCTTCTGTAAAGATTCTCGTGGAATCAATTCTGACTCATAGTGACCCTATAGGACAGAGTAGAACTGCCCGATACGGTTTCCAGTGCTGTAACCTTTATGTAAGTAGACTGCCACATTCTCCCTCCACGGAGCAGCTGGTAGGTTCAACTGCCAAGCTGGCCTTCAGGTTAGCAGCCAGGTGCTTAACCACTTTACCACCTGGGCTCCTTCTCTAAAGATTACAGCCTTGAAGACTCTATGGGCAGTTCTGCTCTGTCCTACAGGGTTGCTATGAATCAGAATCAACTTGAAGGCAACAGATCTTTTGGTACAGGTATATGTATTTGGAAACCCTTGTGGCGTAGTGGTTAAGTGCTATGGCTGCTAACTAAAGGGTCGGCAGATGGAATCCACCAGGCACTCCTTGGAAACTCTATGGGGCAGTTCTACTCTGTCCTATAGAGTCGCTATGAGTCGGAATCATCTTGATGGCAACAGGTTATATGTATTTAATTTTTTTATGTACCAGGAAAAAAGTAATTTGCTGCCCAAGGTAGAATCCCATTGCCATCCCTTCCTCCCTACATGTAATCACTGAACTAGAGTTCTCCTGTTCTCTTTTCCCAAGGAAATCAATGAACTCTAAGACCACAGCACACTCCTCCCCTCTACAAAGCTTCAAGGACTGGAGTCTCTGACATTCTGCTGGTATTTGGGGCTGCACACAAAAAGTCACTGCCAGGGAAGGAAACTTGTTCATTTCTATTGGAAGGGTGGGTGGATAACAGAGAAAAGAGGAATTAGGGTGGGGAGTAGAGGGAAGGGGTTAAAGGGCTTAGAAAGTGCTAAAGAAGGGGAAGAGCAGGGGACTAAAGAATCATCCATGTGGGACATCCTGTGAAAGCCTAGGTAGAATCTTCAGGACACATCTCTCCCAAGGTATGGGTATTGTAGCTTCACTCCTGGGGAAGTATAGGGAGCAGAGAAGTTAATCCAGGAACAACATCAATTTCTCTTCCTTCCTTCCTTCTCCTTCCACTGCCAACTCTGTGCAGCTTTGGAATAACTGCCTGAACTATGTAGTAAAGTTCTTAGCCTTCATTAAGATCCACTGTATATTTGGGTCACAGAAAGATGGTATCCAGCAGGGCCTCTAACAGCCTGAAGAGTGCTTTGTGTGAATTAGAAAAGGTTGCCACTGGGCAGAGGCAGTCCTACAGACACAGGGCTAGCTTGGCAAGTGGATGACCTCTTCCTCCTGGTAGATGCAGATCTACTCCAGGGCATTCAGCTGGCTGAATGAAGTCTGCGATGCATTTCAGCCCTACTTGCCCTTTTGGCAGGATACCTTTATACAGGGCAGAAGCTACACAGTGTGATGTACAGATAGGCATCAACCCCATCTTCTTGTAGACTAATGGCTATGAGGTGTATCTACCTTCAGATGACCACCAGGATGAAAAAAGCGAAAGGTTGCCCTCACCCAGCACTTTGCTCTTAGGTGGAGTGGTCGATTGTTAAAACATGACTAAATTCCTCCTACCCTAGTAGGCATACTCTTTTGCAATATGACTTTGATGCTCCTTCCATCAAGAGGTGAAGTCTCTCTCTTCACCCTTTGAATCTGGAACAGCTTGTGAGTTGCTTTGACCAATAAAATATGGTAGAAGTGATCTTATGTGACATCCAAGGCTAAGTCTTAAAAGGTTTTTGATCTTCTGCTTTCACTCTTTTGGAATGCTCCCTTGAGGCTGCCTTGCCATGCAGAAGCTTGGAGTAAAAAACCTTGGAGAGAAAGAGGCCCAGCTGTCCCAGATGTCCCACCTGCGCTCAGACCCCAGATGACCCCAGATGACCTGCCAGCTGAATGTGATCTTGTGAGTGAGCCCAGGCAATACTGGCAGAAGAATCACCTGGTCAGCCCACACAATCATGAAAAATACTAATTTGTTTTTGTTTTAAGCCACTAAATGTGGGGGGAGTTTTTATATAGCAACAGATAACTGATATTCTTGTGCACACATACAAAAAAAAAAAAAAAAAAAAAACAGTGGTAAATGCTTTGGATAATAAGGAAGTAATTTGTATTCCCTTGTGAAGTTATTGTACGGAGAAAATTTTACTTCATGTTTGAGCTGGAGTGTGGGGGCAGGGAGAACATTTTACTGAGTACTAACTATGTGCCAGGGAATGATACGTACACTATAATGTATATAAAAACAAACAAACCTGTTGCTGTCAAGTTGATTCCAACCCATAGTGACCCTATAGAACAGGGTAGAACTGCCCCATAGGGTTTCCCAAGAGCAGCTGGAGGATTTGAACTGCTGACCTTTTGGGTAACAGCCAAGCTTTTAACCACTATGCCACCAGGGCTCCATAGTGCAGACAGACCCCACAAAACCCTTGTGTAATCTTTCAGACTGATTCTCAGAGAAGCTCAGTGACAAGCTCAAAGATGCACAGCTAATAGAGCTGGAATATGAAAGCAGGTTTGTCATACTCAAAAATACATGCTCTAAAATCTATATGATAGATGTTATAAAATAGATTTTCCTTGAATCCAAGGGTGAATGATTTTTCGTCTTTAGCTTGTCTTCAGGCATTGCTCAACAATTTCCACTTTCCTGATCTCTGTTCCCAATTCTTTGGACACGTTATCAGGAGAGATCAGTCCCTGGAGAAGGACATCATGCTTGGTAAAGTAGAGGGTCAGGGAAAAAGAGGAAGACCCTCAATGAGATGGATTGACACAGTGGCTACAACAATGGGCTCAAGCATAATGTCATGGACTGAATTGTGTCCCCCTAAAACGTCTGTTGGCTTGACTGGGTCATGATTCCCAGTATTGTATGATTGTGTAATTTGATATGATTTCTTTATGTGTTGTAAACTCTATCACTATGATGAGGGTATATGGGATCTCCTTATGTGTTGTAAACTCTATCACAATGATGAGGTTATACTGATGAGGTTTACAAGATTAGATAATGTCTGAATCCAATCTCTTTTGAGATATAAAAGAGAGAAGTGAGCAGAGACACATGGGAACCTCATACCACCAAGAAAGCAGTGCCGGGAGCGGAGCGCATCCTTTGGACCTGAGGTTCCTGTGCTGAGAGCTGAGATGCTCCCAGACCAAAGGAAGACTGATACAACACAAGGACCTTCCTCCAGAGCCGACAGAGAGAGAAAGCCTTCTCCTGGATCTGATGCCCTGAATTTGGACTTGTAGCCTACTGGACTGTGGGAGAATAAATTTCTCTTTGTTAAAACCATCCACTTGTGGTATTTCTGTTAGAGCAGCACTAGAAGACTAAGACACATAACAACCATCATGAGGATGGCGCAGGACCGGGCAGTGTTTCATTCTGTTGTACATAGGGTCGCTATGAGTCGGAAACAACTCGACGGCACCTAACAACACCAATCTCTATTCCATTCATATAGTGTTAACATATGGAAAAGTTAAAGCAGTACAAGGTTTTACTTTCACAATATGTTTTAGAATATCCTCAAATATATTAAAATAAAAATTGTTAATTTTGTTTTATAAAGAAATCTTCTTAAATTCAAGATGCTATGAAACAGGACATCATACAAAAAGCAAGAACACTGACTTCTACAATAAAAACAACGAGGATCACGGGAATTCTCTAGATAACTCAGGGGAAGAAAGGAGGACACAAAACTATCTCAATACAGTGCTCCCTTTAATAATAGGAACATGGTTTCTTCATTTGGGTGCTTTAAGTATAACTTGAAGTATAACGAGGATTCCAAAAAATGAATTGTTGCAATTTTAGTATAATTGTACAATACTGAGCATGTAATGTTTGAAACCATAAAAGAGAATGCTCCAAAGTAATGCTTTATAATGCTTAATAGCATAATTTTGTCAATTTATTATACCTAGAACAATGTAAATAAAATACTTCCAAATTTATATTTTGACATAAAACTAAGGGTCTTTCTCACTTTGAAGAAATACATGAATTTGAATTGAGAATAAAATACTTGTAAAAGTTTTTGGACCAATGATTTTAAATAAATCAATTTCTTGACATAAGTATGTGAATTGAGAAGGTATTATGAAGTTCATTAATCTAAAAAATGAAATTGTTAGTTTGGTTAATTTAATTGTATTGGAGCACATACAAACCGATAGTCTATAATATCAGGGGCTGGATTGTATTTAAGGAAGCATTCTAGAAATGAATAACAAAACAGTTCAGTGAAAAGTTAGACTAAAATAAGAAAAGAATTTTCATGTATAAACATATTTTATAGTATCTCAGTGAAAGAGTTTTCAACATAACTTTGCACTTCTGAAGTTTGTCAAACACGAAAGCCCTGGGAGAGCTTGTCAATTTGTTATGGAAGTTGACCTTTGCAGCATCACAAACCATAGTGAGCTCGACTGACCGGTTTTGCTATTTTCTTTTGTTTGTTTTCACAGCAATTAAACAGTGCCATTATCTCAGAGAAATCAGGAGATTATGTCCCACATCATACACAAGTAGATGACTTATGAGATACTGGAAGACTATATTACTTTTAAAACATTTTACTTAGATACAGTAATAACCATGATTATGTAGCACCCTTTGTTTTTTATTGTTTTTGCGGTAAGCAGATTCAAAAGAACATTTATTAAATACATGCAATGTATACAGAATCCTGATGCAATGACCATCTGAGTACATACTACCTACTTAAAGAAAAAGAATATTTCATTCAAAATCCCTGTAGGACCCTCCCGGGTCTTACTCACTTTCCTCCCAATTTTATATTTTTTAAAACCATTCTCTTGCTTTTCCTTAGAAATTTCCCACATATGTTTGTATGCCTAAGTAAAATACTATTTAATTTTGTACATTTTTGAACATGATATATAATAGGAACATACTGTACTTGTAATGTTCTGCTACATGATTTTTTCACTCAACATTATGCACACCAGTTTTATCCATGTTGTTACGTGTACCTGTATTAATTAGTTTTGACATTGTATTGTGTTTATCCATTCTGCTCTTGATGAACGTTTGAAAAATCCCCAGGTGTGTGTGTATGTGAGAAAGAGATTATAAACAGTGCTGATAAGAACATTCTTATACATGCCTGCTGGTGTGCAGAGCCTGGGTGGTGCAGTGGTTAAGCATGCAGCTGTTAACCAGAAGGTTGGCAGTTCGAATCCACTGGCTTCTCCTTGGATACCTATAGTTCTGTTCTGTCCTATAGGGTCACTATGAGTCGGAATAGGCTGAATGACAATGAGTTTGGATTTTTGGGGGGTGTATGTGAAAGAGCTTCTCTTGCATAACTACCCAGGGGTGAAATTGCTGGGTTATAGCAAATTTAACAAATAATACCCACTTGTTTGCCAAAGTGGTTATATAACACATCCTTATGGTTTTAATAGCATGCTCCTTTACTAAATTAAACTATCATATATATATATATATATACACACACACACATACATATATACATATGCATGTATGTATTACTCCTTTTCTGAAAATAATTCTATATACTAGAAATCTAAATAACAGTATTAGTGCTGCTTTTTCAAAGAATCAAGAATTGTGAAAGATGTGGTAGATTGGGAATTTTTGCCATGTGTTGCCAGGAAACAGAATATTAAGGAAAAAATGGGAAGAATGTTTTAGTCGTGTCTTAACAGATGGAAAAACAAATGTATTTATCTTTCACTTCCTTTATACACTATTGATATCTTCATTTCTAGGACTGAAATAAGTATTCACCCCATTCTCAATCTTGGTCTTTGGTTTTGTAAAGAAGTCCAAGGGCTGATTGGTGACATTCAAAATAATGTGTTATGCAAGAAACCATTTTCAGGGATGGCGGCAAAGCTGTACTTCTTCAGCTATAACTCCTAAAAATCATCGGAATGGGAACACTGGAAAAGATTTGAATATTTTTTTTCTCTTCCATAACTTTTTTGTACAATTTTTTTTCTTGTAACAATTTTCTTGAAGAAGGCCCATTTACTGTCCAACTGGGTATATTTCAAATACTCTAATAAAAGTTTAGACTACTTAACTAAACTCCTCTGGGTACAATACCACCAGAAGCACATGCTTCTCATTTATATCCAATAAGCTTTCTTTAATCAGCACAGGCCTATAAAAATGTGTTGTTCTTTAAAAGGAACATTTTGCAAAATGCCAGGAAAGGTTTCTTTTTTACTCCGTTTGTATAAACATCCTACTTTTCAAAGCTTCTTAATTTTATAAGAACTCCAAATTATTTAAATTAGAATCAAGCGAATGGTAATGTTATCTTGAAAGTTGCTTGAGTGGTACCCTGTCAACTCTTGTGCTCCACTGATTAATGTGTGCATCCCTGATGGTCTCCTGCACTAGGACTGTTGTCGTTGTGTGACATGGGGCCGATTCTGACTCCTAGTGACCTTATAGGACAGGGTAGAACCACCTCATAGGATTTCCAAGCAAGGCTATAATCTTTATGGAAGCAGACTGCCACATCTTTCTCCTGTAGAGTGGATGGTGGGTTCGAACCACTGACCTCTTGGTTAGCAACCAAGAGCTTTAACCACTGTTTCACCAGGGCTCCTTGCATTAGGACTAGGGTGCTGCAAAACCCTATCTTGCAATTAAGATACAGTGGCTTAGGTTTAAGTTTCAGCGTGTGTCCATTTAAGTAGGGTAGTGCGTTCACTAATATGCTTTATAAATACTAAATTAGTAACCAGAGGTAATTATAGGCAATCACTGCAATTAACCTAATGAAGAATTTATAGGACATTAAATTCTATGATAAGAAATAAATCAGAAGTCTCTACTGGCAAATTTAAATGGAGAATTGCAGAATTTTTCTCAATGTTGCAAGCAAAAAAGATTCGGGCCCTAAAATATTTGATTATTATTATTGCTTTGCTAATGGAGGATGACTCAGTGCAGATATGCTTTCTAATCTATGATCCAACATAGCAAACTATCATAGCAAGCCATTAAAAAAGTAAAACATCAGAGGCTTAAATAATAATAATGATATTAAGAGTCAATATTAATGAGTGATTATTATGTGTGCTAAGCATTTTACATATCTTATTTAATTGGCAGGTCTTTGGGTGGTGCAAATGGTTTGTTCTGGGCTAACCCAAAGGTTGGGTGTTCGAATGTACCCAATGGTACCAAAGAAGAAAGACCTGACAATCTGCTTCTATAAAGATTACAAACAAGAAAACCCCATGGAGTAGTTCTACTCTGTAACATATGGGGTCACCGTCAGTCAGAATCAACCCAATGGCAATGGGTTTGGTTTTTTTCATTTTGGCTAGTTTGTACAAAAGCCCCATGAGGCAAGTAGTATTGCTATTACCATGTTACAGATGAGGAAACTGAGACTTCGAAGATTATGTAAAATACTCAAGGCTACAAAGCTGGTAAGGGGCAGAGCGAGGAGTCAGCTCATGCAGGCTGATGATGCAGAAGCTTGTGCCCTTAACCACACTGTGTGACTCTAATAAGTTGTGTCTCCCATTAGTACCTTCCTCCTCACATCTAAGAATAAGAACTCCGATGGTCCCAAAGACTAAGCACTAGCTATACACACTTACGATTCTGAATAAAATGTTTACTGTGTGCACTATACTGTGGGGCTCATTCACTGTCCCTTTCCCCAAGGAGCTTTCAGTGTAGATGGGGGGCGGGGGGATGTTGATAAAGCCTAAACACAAAAATATGTCATCGAAAGTAAAATGTGGCAAGTGCCATAAGAGATATACAGTGGCAATACACAAAGGGAAAGAAATCCTGTTGGCTACAGAGACTCGAAGAGTCTTTGTTAAGAAGATGATGTGAATCTTTGGTTCAGCTGAGGTAGGTATATTGTGGGGGGGTGAAGTGGAAAGTGAGGATTTTACAGGAGGCTTGTCCTGTAGTCAAAAAGCTTAAGGCATATTCTAAGTAAGGCTTATTCTATTATGACCGGGCTAAGACAACCGGATGTATAAACAGTATGTATAAAGAAGACCTAGATGTGGAGGTGAGGAATTTGTGCTAAATTATTATGCAATGGGGAACCACTGTAGGTTTTGAAATGAGGAGTGATGTCATTCATTCAACAAATATTTATGCGATGTCAGTATGTGCCAGGCACTGTGCTAGACGCTAGAAATACTGGGGTGAACAGGATTGGTCCGGTCCTTGCCCCCATAGCTCTTACAGGCTAATGGGAGAGAGACAGGCTAATTTTCACTATGACTAAGGAATTGATAACTGCAGGAAACAGGGGCAAGGACTCTGAATAGAAAAGAAGTTTGACTGGTGCTGTGGTTTACATTTCTTCTATTACCATTATTTCCAATATGATTTTTATTTTAGAATAATTTTAGATTCTATTAGATCTTAAATTTTATTTTTAAATAGTATTATATAGTGATCTTTGCAGCTCTGGTGGCACAATGGTTAAGAACTTGGCTGCTAACCAAAAGGTTGGCAATTTGAATCCACCAGCTGCTCCTTGGAAACCCTATGGGGCAGTTCTACTCTGTCCTGTAGGGTCGCTATGAGTTGGAATCAACTCGAGGCCAATGGGTTTTTGTTAGGGAGTTAATGATCTTTATCCTAAAAAAAGACATGTAATGAATCTGAACTTCATTGAATATGTTCACAGATATGAGAAAGCATTTTCTTGATTCTAATAATTTCTAGTAAAGGTGATTTAGAAAGCTCAGCTCAATCCCTATTAAAATTTCCATTTTGATGGGGAACCCAAGGTTGAGAAATGTTGTGGCGTTGGCAACCAATGTCACAAAACAATATGTGTGTTAATTCTTTAATGAGAAACTAATTTGCTCTGTAAACCTCCATCTAAAAGTACAATAAAAATTTAAAAAGCTAAATTTTTGCAAAAGAGAAAAAAAATTTTATTTTGCTCAAATAAGACATATCATTCTATGTTAGAACACTGGGGGACAAATTTCAGAAAGACTAATGCTAGTATTAAATGACACAGGAAGAATCAAAAGAAGATGGAAGGATACACAGAGTCACTATACCAAAAATAATTGGTCGACATTCAACCATTTCAGGAGGTGGCATATGATCATGAACCAATGGTACTGAAGGAAGAAGTCCAAGCTGCACTGAAGGTTTTGGCAAAAAACAAGTCTCCAGGAATTGACAGAATACCAACCGAGATGTTTCAACAAACGGATGCAGCGCTGGAAGTGCTCACTCTTCTATGCCAAGAAATTTGTAAGACAGCTTCCTGGCCAACAAACTGGAAGAGATCCATATTTATGTGTATTCCAAAGAAAGGTGATCCATCCAATCGAATGTGGAAATTATCGAGTGATATTATTAATATCACATGCAAGTAAAATTTTGCCGAAGATCATTCAAAAGCCGCCGCAGCAGTATATTGACAGGGAACTGCCAGAAATTCAAGCCGGATTCAGAAGAGGATGTGGAACCAGGGATATCACTGCTGATGTCAGATGGATCTTGGCGGAAAGCAGAGAATACCAGAAGGATGTTTACCTGTGTTTTATTGACTATGCAAACGCATGTGACTGTGTGGATCATAACAAATTATGGATAACACTGGGAAGAATGGGAATTTCCGAACACTTAATTATGCTTATGAGGAACCTGTACCTTGATCAAGAGGCAGTCGTTCGAACAGAACAAGGGGATACTGCATGGTTTAAAGTCAGGAAATGTGTGCACCAGGGTTGTATCTTTTCACCACACTTATTCAATCTGTATGCTAAGCAAACAAGCCAAGAAGCTGGACTATACGAAGAAGAACGGGGCATCAGGATTGGAGGAAGACTTACTAACAACTTGCGTTATGCAGATGACACAACTTTGCTTGCTGAAAGTGAGGAGGACTTGAAACACTTATTGATGAAGACCAAAGACTATAGCCTTCAGTATGGATTACACCTCAACATAAAGAAAATAAAAGTCCTCACAACTGGACCGATAAGCAACATCATGATAAACGGAGAAAAGATTGAAGTTGTCAAGGATTTCATTTTTCTTGGATCCACAATCAATGTACACGGAAGCAGCAGTCAAGAAATCAAAAGAGACATTGCATGCGGGCAAATCTGCTGCAAAAGACCTCTTCAAAGTGTTGAAAAGCAAAGATGTCACCTTGAAGACTAGGGTATGCCTGACTCAATCCATGGTGTTTTCAATCACCTAATATGCATAAGAAAGCTGTAAGATAAATAAGGAAGACCGAAGAAGAATTGACTCCTTTGAATTCTGATGTTGGCAAAGAATATTGAATATACCATGAATGCCAGAAGAACAAAGAAATCTGTCTTGGAAGAAGTACAACCAGGATGCTCCTTAGAAGCAAGGACGGTGAGACTACATCTCACATACTTTGGACATACTATCAGGAGGGATCAGTCGCTGGAAAAGGACATCATACTTGGTAAAGTAGAGGGTCGTCGAAAAAGAGCAAGACCCTCAAAGAGATGGAAGGACACAGTGGTTGCAACAATGGGCTTAAGCGTAACAACGATTGTGAAGATGGCGCAGGACCGGGCAGTGTTTCATTCTGTTGTCCACAAGGTCACTATGAGTCGGAACTGACTCGATGGCACCTAACAACAACAACAGTGCTAATTTTCACACATTGGTTAGTTGCACAATCCAAACTGCTACTGTGATTAAATAAATATTCGCATTAAAGGGATGTTTTGGCACTGCTGAATTTGATCTGCTCTTTCTGAATATAGTAAATAACAAGGTGTTTTCTGGCTTGGAAGATTGTGTAATGAACAAATAAGTATTTTAAATATACGAAAGCCAGTTTAAAAAGAAGTCAACAGGGAAGGTATATAAACTGTCTTTCTAACGATGATCATGAAAAAATTTTGTGTGTAAGACTTGCTTGTATTAAAAGTCTTTCGTAGGCTTAGAAACATAAAATTCAGAGATTTATGACACAAAAAAATGAAGATTACCAAATTAATCCTGAGGTAAATAATGTCTCAGTCAAGAATAGCAATAAAATAAAAAACCTACTGTCGTCGAGTCGATTCCACTCATATCGGCCCCGTAGGGTTTCCAAGGCTGTAAATCTTTACATAAGCAGACTGCCACATTTTTCTCCCTCAGAGCAGCTGGTAGTTTCAAACCACCAACCTTTCGGTTAGCAGTCAGTTGCTTTAACCACTGCACCACCAGACTGTGAAATGATTAGCTCAAGTTTTTTCTAACCCAAATCAGGGGCTTCAGTTGCTTGAAATCATGGATCTAAATGCTGATCACTTTGTTAAAGTTGACTGGCAGATTAAGGAAGCAGTGAGATGTTACCTCAAAATATATGAAGCAAAAAAGAAAAGGACAATACAGACAACTGTCACTAATTTTCTGACTAGAAACGCCATCCCCATTCCCAGGGATAACCCAGATGATCCAGAACCCGCAACAAGTGGAGTTACTACCACAATTTACAAAACGCCAACATCATCCAACTGTTCTTCATTATGAGAGTAAATGTTTATGGTTTGTGTATTTTTTTATGTATGTAGTAAAATTTATCTGTAAGTTTATACGTAATGTTTCCAACCCCCAAAGACAAAGATAAGATTTATAAAGATGCTGATAATAAAAGGTAATAATAATGAAAACTTCAAAAAAAATGAGATACTCTACTTACACCAGAACCGATTTGCAATGGAGTCGTGGGAACAGAACCCCGTTGTATAAGTCAGGGACTCCCTGTAGGGGTTTATTTTCTCATTTAACAAGTCTAGAAGTAGGTAGTTGGAGCTGTTGGCTTGGTTATGCAGCAATATAATTAATAACTTCGTTCTCTTTCTAGCTTTCTCTTCCACTGTCTTTATCCTGTTGGTTTTCCTTACTCATGGTTATCATATCATGATCTCAAAATGGCTGCTACACGGCCAGCAATCCGTGCATGCTCAAGCCAGAGTGGATGGAGGGAGGGACAGCCATGTCTGTCTCCTTTGTCTGGGAAAGCGAACGCTTTCCCAGAAGCCCCCTTAGAGGACTTCTTCCTACATCTCATGACCACCACTAACTGCAAAGAAGGCTGGGAAAGCAGGAAACAGGATTCTCATGTTTGGCTTAGACCCATGGTGAGACATTGCCTAGTTATGGGGACACTGACATTTCAAACAAAATCTTAAATTATGTTGGCAAAGATGGGAGAATGGATATTTGGTGGGGAGCTAATAGGGTCTGCCCAACTGCCCTAGTTCATTTCTAATGTAAAATTCTTAAAGATTGGAATTGTGTCTATTCCCTTCCTTATGTATAGGGCTTAGATCATAACAAAAGTTGTTGACACTACAAATCCTATATACTAAGGTAATATCCTCAGAGGGCTAAGGAAAAATTAGGGAAATTCTCAATGAGATGGATTGACACAACAGCTGCAACAATGAACTCAAACATCCCAGTGATGAAGATGATTCAGAGTTGGGCACTGTTTCATTCTGTTATACACAAGGTCTCCGTGAGTCATGGCTGACTCAACGACAACTAACAACAAAATGTCCCCATATTTCACTCAGTTGTACTAATATGAACAGTGCCATTCAAGACTAGAGGATAGAATAATACAGAATATGCCTGGGAGCAGCTTTTGGTTCCACCTTTTAGAACACTTATTATACACCCTGTGATCAACACAATGCTGTTGTCATTGTTGTTAGGTGCCATCGAGTCGGTTCCAAACAACGGAACAAAACACTGCCCAGTCCTGCGCCACCCTCACCATCCTTGTTATGCTTGAGCCCATTGTTGCAGCCACTGTGTCAATCCATCTCCTTGAGGGTCTTCCTCTTTTTCTATGACCCTCTACTTTACAAAGCATGATGTCCTTCTCCTGGGACTGGTCCCTCCTGATAACATGTCCAAAGTATGTGAGACATAGACTGTGAAAAATACAAACGGAAAATGGTTGCAGCTTTAAAGCATTGAAACTGAGATAAAGAAGTTGTAAATACAGATCCAAAAGGAACAAAAATACGTTATCTCTGTAATATTATCGTCTTTTACCTGATGCCTATTATGTATTAGCAATACAACCTATTTTATTTTATTTTATCTTCTCCACAACCTTGCTAGGATTAGGAAACTGAGAACACTGAGAAGTTAAAGTACCTTGTTCGAGCCAACCTGGTCATAAGCAGTGGAGCTGAGATTTGAATTAGATCTCTTTTTTCCCCAAAGCCATGCTTGCACACAGTACACACACCACTATACACTGATAACCTCAGCTAGTAAATGTGAGCTTCCCTCATTGCATAGTTTTGCTTTATTTTTACTCTTTTTCTTTCCTCGCTTTCTCACTTATACATTAGGTAAATGGGAAGATCAGATTACTGAGGAAGAAAGATACAATTAATCCTGGGAGGAAAGTGAAAGGGGAGAGCAGAAGGAGAGAAGATAGAAAAACTGGGATAATGAAGGAAGCAAACAGGAAAGGAGAGAGGAAGGGAGGGAATACTGGCCGGGTATTTCTCTGGGCACCATGGATCCGATGGAATGGCGGTATCCCACTCCATGCCCCTGCCTTCTCTGATGTCTGGCCAAGCATGTGGCTTGGCACTGCACATCTAACAGTTAGGAAGGCTCTGGGGAGAGGCTCATGGTAGTGACTGAATTACATTTTTCCTAGCTGTGCTTGTGTTCTAATCCTCCCCCGAAGGTCTTTTATGGTTAATCTCAAACCATATAAATATTTAACTTTCCTTTTAGTTCCATTCCAGAAGCCTGTTCCCAAACGAGCATAAGTTAATACTCTTAAGTTTCAGTAACCGCAAACTGATATTAATCTACCCTAATGTCACTGTATTCCTCCTCTTCAACTGAGTTTAAATATGGCTGTGTGAAATTGGCCTAGCTCATTTTGCACCATCTTTTACCTCACTATTAATATAGCATAGAATCTCAGATATGGAAAGACACTTAAGGTTACTGAGCCAATATTTGAACTTCCTCTCCTTTTTTTTTTTCACCATTCTTTAAAGTGATCTTTCAGCTATGTTTGAATACTTCCAGTCCAGCGAACTTACCACTGCCGAAGATAGTCCATTCCATCTTTGGACAATTCTGATTTTTAAAGATTGTTTACTTATTTCATCAGTCAGGATAGCTAAGGCATTCCACGGTAACAATGACCCCAACATGTCAGTTGCTTATAACAACAGAGGCTTATTTTTTGCTCACATTATGTGCCTATCACAGGTCATCTTGCCTCTGCTCACACTGATTTAGCTCTGGGACCCTAGAGGAGGGAGCAACGTCTCTCTGGGACATTGCAAGTCTCATGGCAGAGGAAAAGATGTGGCCTATCATGTGCTAGCTCTTCAGATTTTCACATTTCTTTGGCCCACACAAGTCACATGGACCCATTCCACAGGGAGGGGCAAGATAGGGAGAGGGACCATCCAGAGAAAGGCAGTGGATATTTTGAACAATAACCCTAACTACCACTTATTTATTGGATCAAAATCCTTTCCCAACTAACCTCCAACTGTGGCCCTTGCTCATTCCCTGTTCTTTCAACCAGCTCTACAAATATAAGAAAACTGCAGCCATGTGTTCTCTGAACTGTCACCTTTCTGATCTACTCAGCTCCCATTCCTCTGCTGACCAGTTCCCTATATTTAATAATCTCTTCTAAAATTCTCTTCAAAGAACCCTGGTGGGCAAAGGTTAAGAATTCAGTTGCTAACTGAAAGATTGGCAGTTTGAACCCACCCAACCACTCCACAGGAGAAAGACCTGTCAGTTTATTTCCTGAAAGATTACAGCCTAGGAAACCCTAAGGGGCAGTTCTACTCTGTCACGTGGGATCACTATGAGTCAGAGTCAACTTGATAGCACATGACAACAACATCTTCAGAGCTTATTCACCTCGTAAGGGAATTGTTAGTCTAGTCTCCAAAAAAGGATATCCCTTGAAACACTCCCCTTCAGAATGAGGTATTTTCGGTAAGGATTAGTCTTCTGGTCAAGAAAGCTTTTTAAAATAATACCCTATCTAACAGTTCTCCGAACTTTTCATCAGCTTAAACCCCTAGGCTTGTTCTCAAACTCCCAGGCCCTTTGGCTGTTATACATCAGACTGTAGAGATGTTTGAGTATTTCCAGAGAGCTGAAGTCATATCCCTGACTGTAATTTTGCCAAAACAACCCCTTTTCCATTCACAGCTCATTGAAGAAAGCTGTGAATGGAAAAAGGAATGTTTTAGCAAAATTGCTCAAACATATTGTTACCTAGGAACGCTTTAGACTTTGGAAAAAAACGGCCTTGAATCAAATCTTGATTCCCCTAATTACTGCCTTTGTGACCTTGAGCAAGTTACTTGACCCTGAGCTTTTATTTCCTCACCTAATGAGATGGAGATAATAATACTTTTCTTCCTCATATGGTTGTTGAAACCAGTTGCCACTGACCTAACTCTGACTCATGGCAACCCCGTCTGTGTCAGAGTAAAACTGTGTTCCATAGGGTTTTCAATGGCTGATTTTTTCAGAATTAGATCGCCAGGACTTTCTTCCAAGGTAACTCTGGTTAGACTCAAACCGCCAACCTTTCAGTTGGCAGTGAGCTTGTTTGCACCACCTAAGGACTCCCATATGATTGTTGAGAGGACTAAATGATGAAGCAATTGGGTTTGGCAAATGTCTTCTCTTGTTACCACGCTAAGGTAGAACTGAGCGCTTCCTCTGCTGTCACTCAAGGAACAGGTCCTCTAGCCTCCCCTAGTGCTGGAAGAGGAGCCCACAAGGTTGGAATGGGGTACACAATAGCCACAATGGACTCAAACATAACCAATGATCATGAAGACGGCACAGGACCAGGAAATGTTTCATTCTGTTATGCATAAGGTCATCATGAGTTGGAGTCAAATTGATGGCAAGTAACAAAAATAGACTAATGCATTGTGTTTGTATGCATTCACAAAGTGCTTTCCAATAAACATTATCTTCGTTGATTTTCACAGTAACTCTATCACATAGGCAGATGAAGAACTGAGTCTCAGAAAGTCTACGAAGAGCTGGGACTTCATTCAGGGCTTTTTATTTCTAGGCCAAGACCCTGTTCACCCAGCTGTTGCCTTATCTCAGGTTATTACACTTAGGTTGCCCACTTACCATTTTAGGATAGTGATTAGAACACAGCTGTGTGAACTTGGGCAAGTTTGTTAAACTTTATAAGCCTCCGTTCTCCTGTTTGTCAACTTAAGTTAACAACAGTACCTACATCATGGGGCTCTGGTGTAGATTTAGTGAGATGTTAACTGTCTTAGCACAGAAATTGCATATTGTTAGCACTCAGGAAATATTAGCCGTTATTAAAACTATTCTTTGGGCTAGTTCCTCTCCAAGCCCAGTTCTCCTCAGGGTTGTCTTTCAGTAAATAGAGCAGACAATGGGAAATTTACACAAAAACCAGCAAAAGGAGAAGTATCCGTGGCTGCACAAGGAGGTAAAGGACATCTATGCTAAATTTTCTTTTGGCAAACACTTCCTCTTTCTTACCACCTCCCTCCCTGAACTCTTCACCCCACTTTCACAATTTTATGTCCCTGCAGAGTGAAAAATAAAGCCATCCCAAACTAGACTCAGCTGTCTACAGTGTAAGTGACTGAAATATTAGGGTATTTAGTCAAAAGCAGGATCTAATACCAAGAACAAGGGTTTTCATTTCATCTAACTTCTCATTTGTACTAATTGCCTTCATTCTTCCTTTGTTCCATACTAATTATGGCATCCAAGTATCAATAGTTTGAGACCACAATATTATCACTATGTTCATCTTCTCTTCTCATTAAGGCCTACATATGTTAATTTTAAAAAAAAAAAAAACCAAACCCACTGCCATAGAGTAGATTCTGACTCATAGAGACCCTATAGGACAGAGTAGAGCTGCCCCATAGTGTTTCCAAGGAGCAGCAAGCTGTCGGATTCGAACTGCTGACTTTTTAGTTAACAGCCGAGCTCTTAACCACTGCATCACCAGCGCTCCACACATATGCTAATAGGCAGGGTGATATCCCAAGGGTTGAGATAGAATATACAGTGTCCTATACATGGGTAGGAGCCTTGGAAACCTATGGGGGCAGTTCTACTGTGTCCTATAGGGTCACTATAAGTTGGATTTGACTTGATGGCAAAAGTTTTTTTTTTTTTTTCCTATAGTAGGTGACTTCAAAGCACCTTTCTTGTATTGCAACTATTAGGACTAGTTTCTTCAAAAAATATTCAGGAAAGTGTCATTATTGGCAATGGGAAATAAATGGTGATTTTTGCACAAGGGAAAGGGATGTCAAACTGTTGAATAAGAAAAGGGGAAGTGATCTAGACCAGTGAGTCTCAAGTTAGGGTCACTGCAGCACCAGCAGAGCTATATAAACAGACAAGTTCCTTTTCATGGCTGTGACATGGCCGCCCGAGACTCTCCGAAAGAAAACCAAGGACATGCTTAGGGCACAGCAGAGCAGACTTGGCCAGAGTTTCTTGTTTCTTTCTTTTTTTTTTTTTAGGGTAAAACCATTTTATTGAGGAGCTTCTGGGGGTGGGGGTGGAAAGGGTAGGAACAATGAAGTCCAATGACCACAGTCTGCCTGGCATCTTCTGCACCTTGCAGCAGCCAAAAGCCAGAACTTTTTTTTTAAGAAATTTGATGCTTTTTAAAAAGTCATCATCAGTGGAAACAATTGGAATTTTGCCAGACTTAGTTACATTTATTTTTGGTTTAGAGTTTTGTTTGTTTTTAACTACACCTTTGGAAAGGTGGAGGATAGGTGGACATTGTCATCTTTTGCTGTTTAAACCTGATGCCGGCAAGTCAATTCTAACATATAGTGACCCTACTATTTAGAAACTCTAAATGTCTTAATCCAATTTAGTCCAATACGACACAGAACAAACGAATCTGTCTTGGAGGAAGTACAACCAGAACGCTCCTTAGAAGCAAGGATGGCAAGACTACATCTCACATACTTTGGACATATTATTAGGAAGAATTAGCCCCTGGAGAAGGACAGCATGGTTGATAAAGTACAGGGTCATCGAAAAAGAGGAAAACCCTCAATGAAATGGATTGACACAGTGGCTGCAACAATGGGCTCAAGCATAACAATGATTGTGAGGATGGCGCAGGACTGGGTAAGTGTTTGGTTCTGCTAGAGTATCGGTGAGTCAGAACCAATTCGACAGCATCTAACAACAACACTACATAAGGATTTGCTTGTCTTTTGCCATTGAGATCGGTATCATAATCCCTTTACTCCCCTATCTGGAGAATGTTGTGTTTTTTTTCCCCTCCTCTAAAATGTGGAATTTGTCAGCATGATCACTGCTTTGTAATTAACAAGTTGGATTATGCTTAAGTATTCCATATGGGCCCTAGCATGAAAAATGCCACAGAAGACTTCAGTGGCTCAAAATGCTGTCTCTTTGAATGGGATAAATATGTCAAATATACCTGCAGTTTATACTTGGCCTATCTCTGCCTACTGACATTCTAAAATTTTAGTACCAAAAAACAAAACCAAACTCATTGCCGTCACATCGATTCCAACTCATAGCGGCCTCGTGTGTTACAGAGTAGAACTGCTCTATTGGGTTTTCTCGGCTGTAATTTTTATGGAAGCATGTTCCCAGGCTTTTCTTCCATGGTGCCACTGGGTAGGCTCGAACTGCCAACCTTTAAGTTGGTGTTTTACTGGTTGCTGTTGAGTTGATTCCAACTCATGCTGACCCCATGTGTGAAGGGTAGAACTACTCCACAGAGTTTTCAAGGCTGTAACCTTTCGGAAGCAGATTGCCAGGCATGTCTTCCAAGGCACCTTTGGGTGGGATAAAACCAACATCTTTTCGGCTAGCAGTTGAGCGTTTAACTACTTGCATCACCCAGGGACCTATAGCACTTTGGTAAGGCTCATTTTATTTGCCATACAATTCAACAAACGGTTAAATCCTACAAATATTGAGTGAGCAAGTGCCGTGTGCAAGGCATTCATTCTACAAATATTGTCAACCCTTACTATGTATCATGTATGAGAGAGTCACATAAAAGAAGAAAAGAAAGGAGAAGAGAAGGGGAAGGAAGGGCAGGGGAGGGGAGGGAAGGAAGAAAGAAGCTCCTGTTCTCATGGAGCTGAAAATCCTACCAAGGAGAGGATATGTAAACATAACAGCAATACAATTCATGTGTTGCCTATATGGACTGAGAGAGGGGGTAGATTCTTGACGAAATATCAGGGTGCTACCAGAAAAAGGAGGAATGGGTGCTGGGTAGTCAAAAACTATTGCTGAGAAATACAAACTGAGACTTGAGTCATGCCCTAAAGGAGAGGTGGGACTTGTATGTGCATTAAAGCATAAATCAGTTGCCGTCCAATCGATTCTGACTGATGGCAACCTCACGTGTTTTGCAGTAGAACTGCCCTCCATGTAATTTTCAAGGCTGTGACCTTTTGGAAGCAGATTGCCACGCCTGTCTTCAAAGGTGCCTCTGGGTGGGTTCGAACAACCAACTTTTTGGTTAGTAGTTGAGTGCATAACCATTTGCACCACCAGGGACTAGCTGAAGCATCAAACCCATTCTCGCTGAGTTGATTCCAACTCATAGCAACCCTGTAAGACAGAGTTGAACTGCCCCACAGGGTTTCCAAGGCTATAATCTTTACGGGAGCAGACTGCCACATCTTTCTTCTGCTGGTGAATTCGAACTGCCGACCTTTTGGTTAGCAGCCGAGCTATTAACCACTGAGCCACCAGGACATGTGTGTGTGTTAGGTGCCATCAAGTTGGTTCCTACCCATGGCGATCCTAGGTACAACACAAATGCATGCGCTTTGGAGCAGATAAACATAATGTTGAAACCATCTTTGCCAATTAGCTGGGTGTCCTTGAACAAGTTATTTTGCCTCTTTGAGCCTTATCCGTAAAATTGGAATTGTGATGTTATTGTTGTTAGGTGCCATCAAGTCTTCTCCGACTCATAGCAACTCTATGTGCAACAGAATGAAAACACTGCCAGGTCCTGCGCCATCCTCACAATCGTTGCTATGTGTGAGCCCACTGTTGCAGCTATTGTCAGTCCATCTCGTTGAGGATCTTCCTCTTTTTCGGTAACCCTCTACTTTACCAAGCACGGTGTCCTTCTCCAGGGACTAGTCCTCCTGATACCTAGTAGAAAGTTACCTAATGTAAACGTGTTGTCCATTTCTGAGACAGTCCCACATAAAGGTCTCACATGGACCTTGAGCCTAAAGTCTGGTGCCAGTACATATGTAACTATTAACTTTGGGCAAGTTACTGAATCTTTCGGTGCCTCACTTTCCTTACCTGAAAGTAGAAATGATAATAATCGTACACCTACTTCCAATGGTTGTTCTGAGAATTAAATGAGTTAATTATGTAAAGTACTTTAAAAAGTGCGAGCGTATGGCAAGCATGATAAGCATTTGCTAGTCTTAAAAAGTATTTACTGATGCAATGTAAGTGACTAACTTAATACACTGCTTGGATAACAGATGCTCAGTTAATAGTAAATTTTTAGAATGAAAAATAGGGCAGTGGGCTAAACACTGTGAGAAATATACACTGAATAAAATCGCATTTCAAGGAAGACAATGAAAAACTGTAGCCTAGTCAAAAGATACATAATATTCACAAGTAACCATAATAAAGACAGTGCGTGATAAATATATTTTTAAAAGAACAACTACCTATTGATAGCTCAGAGGGACAAGAGGTCAGGAAGAGAAAGAAGAAAAGCTGTAATAAAGATATGCTCCAGGGGTATAGGAGCCTACCGGAAGGAGTGATTGCATCTCCTTTGGTGGCAGCAGCGGAAGGATGGGTGGGCCTTTGCTTGGTGGACTAATGTAAGGAAGAGATTCCTGGCAGAAAGTGTGTTCACAGGCACAGATGGATGAGAGGGCTATGTTTGTTGCAGGGAAAAGCAAATCATTCAAGGTAGCTGGCTCCTAAGGTGTGAACTAGGGGCTGTCACATGACTGATGGGGATACAACGATGAGTAAGGAAGCTAAGAAGGTGATGCATGCTGGAGACTGTTTCTGCTTTTCACATTCGTTCTTCCTTCCCTTCCTCCTACCTTTCCTTCTTCAAAAGATATTTGTTGGTACCTGCAAGTGGTGGAGTCCCGGGGTGGTACACATCCTCAGCTGCTAATCAAATCCACCCACAGGTGGCTCAGAAGAAAGGCTTGGCAATCTGCTTAAAAAAAAATCAGCCATTGAAAATCCTATGGAGCATAGTTGTACTCTGACCCACGTGGCGTTGCCATGAGCCAGAGCCGACTCTGTGGCAACTAATTACTGGTTATAATGTGCTAGAGAAATAAGACACAGGCCCGTCCCTTATATCACTTCTCACATGATATAGCTTTGTCATGTGAGAAGTGATATAATAAAACTTTTTTTTTTTTGGTAAAGCTCCAAATAGGGCTCTTTCATTAAATAGCTTGTTTTTGCTGTTGTCCTCTCTCAGCTCCATGACCCTGGAGGGCATGAGCAGTTTAGAATTCTTTTTGCAGTCTTTGTGGGTTTGGTTAAGAGGAGGCCTACATTAAATACTTGTAAAATTGAGCTGAATCGCTTTAAGACCTTAAAGGCTCTACAAAGTTTCCTCTTCACAACTTGGTGACAGATTCTTTCAGGAACTAAAAGCTGGGTGTTTTTAAAGGAGCATATGCAACTCAAGGGCATGCAACAACAACAAGCTTGTAGAAATCCGTTCTGTCTGGTTTAAAAACATCTACAAGCTGATCTTTTAGGCACTGAACATTCAAAAATGAGTGTTCCATTGATCTTAAATAATGTGTGTCAATGTTTCATTTTATACAGTCATCTCCTTGGTATTTCATATTTTCACTGGAAATTATTCAAGTGAAAAGACACAATTTTGTCAAATCTACTAACCAAGGAGATTTTAAAACAAGGGAAACACTCTGACCTAGCAATTCCACTTCTAGAACTTTATCCTACAGTTATATTTACACATACATGCAAAGACATATATATCTGAATGTTTATTGTTTATTGAAATATTGTTTGTAGGGGGAAAGGAAGGTGGTAACTTGCTATGAATTGAATTGTGTCCCCCTCAGAATACGTGTTGGAATCCTAATCTCTATACCTGTGGATGTAATCCTGTTTGGAAACAGAGTTTTCTTAGTTATGTTAATGAAGCCGTATCGGTGCGTCCTAAACCTATCACTTCTGAGTTATAAGAAGCAGCATAGACACAGAGAGAAGGGAGCACAGAGGAGGAAGGGAGGGATAGATGCCATGTGAAGATCACCAAGGAACGCTGGGGCTACAGAAGCTGAAAAAGACAAGGTTATCTCCCAGAGCTGACAGAGGGAAAAACTTCCCCTACAGCTGGTGCTGTGAATTCATACTTCTAGCCTCATGAACTGTAAGAAAATAAATTCCAGTTCTTTAAAGCCACCCACTTGTGGTATTTCTGTTACAGCAACACTAGCAAACTAAGACACAACCCAACTACCCTTCAATAGAGAACTGATCAAATAAATTATGGCATATCCATATAATTAAATATTATGCAGCCGTTAAAGAATGATGTAGATCTATATGGGCTTATTTGGAATGATCTCCAGAACATAGTTTTTAAATTAAAAAAAAAAGAAGAAAAGAATAAAATTACTGAAGAGGGCATAAGGAAGATTCCCATTTGTGAGATATATGAATATTTATCTATGTGTTTTATGTACTCATTTATTACATATAAATGTTGTGTATACGTAGAAAATTTCTGAAAAGAAGCAAAAAAGTGGTTAGTGATTACTTTTGGAGACTAGGAACTTGTACTAGGCAGTAGACATACTTCTCATTGTATGTCCTTTGTATTCTAGAAGCATTTTTTTACCATTTTTTTACCATGCTAATGTATTTTTTACTAAAAATTATTTAATTAAAGAAAAGAAAATAACTAATGAAGAGAAGCTGCTTTGGGTCAATTCCAAAGTTGAAGATTAAGTAATATGCAATCTTAACATTAATGTACATATTAATAAAACAATATTTCCCAGCCCTGGTTTTATACAAGGGTATTTCTGAATAGCTTAAGAATGTGTGTAATTCTTTTAAAGATCTTAAAATAAAAATAAATTGTAATTTTCTTAAGTTTTAAAAGAAGACATGCTTCATACACTTTGGGAAAGGGAGGTGCTGGTTTCAAAAAGAGAGTTATGCCCTAATGAAAAATTCATTTGTATTTCTGTGTATCTTTAAGCTGAGTAAAAATCAAGAAAAATTGCTCTTGTGGAATACACTGTCAAATTGTTTTAATTTCCTCATATTCAAGGGTCAAAAACACCAGACAGCCTGTTACTCTTAACTTCAGTTCATTTAAGTAGTATTTCTCTTTGCTCTGGAATAGCTAGCTCTTGGGGAAAGAGGCCAACTTTTCCGTTTCTGCTTTTCATAGTTTCTGTCTTCCCCTCTGCTTCAGTGCAGGTCAGTCACACAGATAAGTATTATGCCCAGAATAAAACTGGCTCTGTTTATCTGGACTAATAAATGAATGGAACCAGTTATTTTCATTGGCTTGGTCTGGAAGGAAACCAAACTAATTTCCACAGACCTAAATTGGACCTAAACCAACCTACTTGTCCTCATTGGTAGTGATACGAGCAATAACGATAGACCCTAATATAAAAGTGAACATTCTAATACATATTTACTTCCAGCAAAGGATATTTGGGTAAATTAGAAATTGACATTGGGAACTCTGAGAGCACTGAGAAGATCTGCTTAATTTTCATTTCAATGGGTTTGAGGCTTGCAGGTTAATGGAACCTTTCTTTATGTTCTAGATGTTCCAGTTTCTATATGGTCAATTGTCCTAATCAAGTTATGCTGCCTTACGCTGACAGACTGCAAACGTCTGTGTGGTACAGTCAAAACTTTTCCAGAGACCTCTATTTTGCTTTGGAAACCCTTGAAATTCACATTTGTGTTTCTAGGTTTCCTTACAAGTTGGTATACTTCACAGTTCCTTAATGGAGCAGGGAGATTTTGACTTCCCTTATGTGTGTGTAATAAGACATTCTCATCAGTGATTTTTCCTCAATTTATTAAGCTAAGGTACTGCCTCTGCCCAAAGGGCACTGCTGTCCTCATTTAATATCCATGGTTGATCCTTTAATTATACTGTCAACACTGCCCCTAAGTATATTACCATGGAAAGTTTCTAAAACTATTTAACTTAATTATTATCTTGCTCAAAGATAGGGGCAATTTCTTACAGTTGCCTCCAGGACTATTGTTCTATGATTTGAAAGTTGTTTAGCTATTTTTTTCCCCAGTAATTAATATAGCTATATTGAATCTTTATTGGAAGGATTTATTATTTCTTTCTGCTTACAAAAGGAAATACATCTACTTGTGGTAAAACAAAATGAGACAATTCATTAAAAAGTAAAAAAGATAATGAAAATCATCTATATTCCTAGCACCCACCCCTCCAGAAAAAACACTATGAACATTTTCATGCATATCCTTTCAAACATTTATATGAGTAGACATTAGGTACATGCACACATTTTTTAAAGACAAAACTTGGATCATATCTTTTTTTCAATTGACAATATATCCTTGACATCTTAAACATAATATCTAATTACATATATATTATATATCTATTTTTTATATATATATATAATTAGACTGATCAATCTCCATCTCATCACTTACACTGCTACATACTACTGGATTCTATTACATATATTTAACCAAATCACTACTGATAAGCATTTAAGTAGTTTCAATTCAATTTTAAATAACACTATGACAAATGTCCATGATTATTTCCTTAGGTCATATCCCTACAAGTGATTGACTATGGACATTTAAAACGTGTTCTCGACTTGCTCTCCAAAAATATTGAAGCCTACAGTGGTTTCAATATCCTTCAAGGGTAATTTCTACTTCACAGAAAAGTTCTTTGGGTGGAAGTAGTAAGGAGGGATGGGGGACTAAGAGATGAAGACACTAATAGATACATTTCTTCAGGGAAAAAAATATTTTGTGAGACAGTAGGAAAATGAGTTCAACTTGAAAATATTTTTTAAAATAATAATAAAAGAGATGTGTGTTAGAAGAAGTCAGGCACCAATTCCAAAGAGTTGCAAAGAGAACACTCTTGTGAGCCAATGAGTTTACCTAAAGGAGAGAAACCAGACTATTTAGCATGGATGATATTTGCTCACGAGATTGGGCAAGATAGAAAGAATTCTTGCCTGAATCTGTTTTCATATATAATATTCCTAATTTATCAATGAGCTACAAAAACAAGTTATCATTTTTCTAACACAGTTTTAAAATGCATTGTTTACTTTTCCCCTCATACACCTTCCATTTGGACTAGAACTTGCTGGGTTAACAAGCTTTCTCCAGGAGAAAATATATTTAGAAACATACATTATTACTTAGAAAAATTTTCCAAAGTGAATTAACATAGTTCTTGTAGTTCAAGAAATATTTAAATCCAGGTGTGTTTGTCAATTGGCAAAAACCACAGAGGTTATTAATTTTGCAAGACAGACCCTTGGCAAACCTGTGAAATAGAAAAATGTATCCTTTCTACATCTCTGGGATATTATCATTCAACCTTTTGCATCATTTCTCAAGTACCCAAGCTCTCCAAATGACTTCGCTTCTAACCGAGGGTCTCTCCTCCTCCAGGCCAACTCTGCATCTTCAAGACAGAACTTTCAGGTAGGGTTTCAATGACCAGATTTTCCTCACTGTGTACACCTGGATGAATTCTCTAGTCTTTGACTTCATTTCCTCAGGGCACTTCTAAAGGATATTCGCCTAACTGATGAACTTTTTTGAAAACTAGTGACCTGTGATAGTACAGTGTATTACAACTCCTGACAACAAAAGCAGTTTAAGATGGCCTTTAATGCCTCAATAGAAAGAAGAAGCAACGATGTCACTGTGAGGACTAAGGTGAGCCTGACCCAACACATGGTATTTTCAATTGCCTCATGTGCATGCAAAAACTGAACAGTGAATAAGGAAGACCGAAGAAGAACTGATGCCTTTGAATTGTGGTGTCAGTGAAGAATATTGAATATACCACAGACTGCCAGAAGAACAAACAAATCTGTCTTGGAAGAAGTACAGCCAGAATGCTCCTCAGAGGCAAAAACAGCAAGACTTCATCTCACACACTTTGGACATATTATCAGGAGGGACCAGTCCCTGGAGAACATCGTACTTGGTAAAGTAGAGGGGTGACTAAAAGAGAAGAAGACCCTCAACAAGATGGACTGACACAGTGGCTGCAACAGTGGGCTCAAATATAGCGACAATTGTGAGGATGGCACAGGACTGGGCAGTGTTTCATTCTGTTGTACACAGGGTTCCTATGAGCTGGAACTGACTCAGCAGCACCTAACAACAACAAAGAGAATTCAGGCTTCTCTGTGAAGGAAGTTTGCAGATAAACCCACAATCAGGCTAAGTGAGGCAACAGCTTTTTGTTTCTTTTCACAATCATGGATACTGGTATAGAGATACTGGTAAATATTATTTAGCAGAACTTTAATTAGATTTAATTTTTAATTCTACCACAGTAATATATATGGACACCTGACTTCATTTATAATATATATCCCATATTTCTAAATAATCTACTCACCCTATCTATTGAATTTTCAGTCTTACACACATCATTATTGATTGGTTTCCCTGTATGAAAAGTGAAGATTAAGCTGCCTGATGCACCTCTCCTACCACACACAAATACATGCCCCTCTACCCATCTTCCCACTATAGTTATAGCATACTTTGGGTTTAAATGAATATTTAATATTTACATTATTATAGCTGTGTGCATATTACTCATAATGAGACATATCATGTTTTATAATTTATATTTCTTTTCTTGAGTTAATTTTTGTTACCTCTGAACTTTAAAGTAGCCCTGCACAGCTTTATTACCTTAGTTTCCTAAGTACCTATCACTCACACATCCTCAAATTTTCTGACATTGCCGTTAAACTCTCAGTAAAATCAAATGCATTAGGTGAACTATCAGCACTATTTTTTTCATGGAGATGATCCTCCTGGAGCCTGTCTTTTGCTCTGTTGAGCTGCTGCACTGCTGTGTTCTTGGAAATTTCCTCTGCTATTATCTTGAGTATTCCCATTTTTTTCTCTTTTGTGATTGACCCCTCTATAGTTTGGATTTCATGCTTTTCTCTTTTTTATTTACGCCCTCATTTTGAAGAAGCAGATGGTTCAATAACCTCGTGAGAGTGGGGACTTCAGAGGTACATGTGCTGAGGTATTGCATGTCAGAAAATTTCTTTATTCTGTCCTCAGACTTGATTGTGGTTTGGCAAGGCACAGAATTCAAGGTTGGAAATCATTTTCCCTCAGAATATTGAAGGCAGTTCTCCAACTGGAATGTGGCCAATGTTGCTATTGAGAAGTTCAGTGAAATCTGATCCTGATTCTGAATCCTTGTAATGAGACCTGATTTTTCTCTGTGGAAACTTTTACAGTATTTTCTTTATTTCTGGCTTTCTGATGGTGAGCCTTGATGTGAGTCTTTCTTTAGTCATTGTGATAGACTTGATTGATTCCTTCAGTCTGAAAATGCATCCTTCAGTTCTGAAAATATTTATTGTATTATCTCTTCCCTGTTTGTGGAACTCTTATTAATGGGATATAAGTCTTCTGATTTCAATCCCATTTTTATCTCTTTGTTTTTTAGTCTGGTTTCTGAAAGATTTCCTCAAAATTTGTGTTTCATCCCTTTTCTGTTTTTATTTGTACTCCCGTATTTTTAAAAATGTTAAGGAACTTTTTTTTTAATGTTCCTTTTTAATAGCATTCTGTTCTTGTTTCATGGATATAGAATCTACTTTGTTGCTGAAAGAGCCCTGGTAGTGAAGGGCTTAAGTGCTTGGCTGCTAAACAGAAGGTCAGCAGTTTAAACCCACCAACTGCTCAGTGGAAGAAAGATGTGGTAGTCAGCTTCCATAAAGATTTACAACCTTGAAAACTCTATGGAGCAGTTCTACTCTGTCCTATAGGTCGCTATGAGTTGAAGTTGACTTGGCAGCACAGGTTTGGTTTTGTTGCTGAGGATCTTATTTATGAAGATTTTTTCCTAATGCTGTGTGAATTGTTTCTAATGTATTGTATAAGGGTTAGGAGCTTAGACTCAACAGCCAGTTCAGATGCCAGTACTGCCATTGACTGAGCCCTGTAACTGTGGGCAAGTGACCTGACCTCTGTCATGGGGTTTATAAATAAAATAGAAATAATCAGAGTACCCATTAAATCGTATTGTTGGGAAGTCCAAACGAGATTAGCATGTATAAAGCACTTAGAACAATACCTGTCCCTCCTCAAAAAAAAAAAAAAACTTTTGCCTTCAAGTGGATTCTGGTAGTTAGTGACCCTATAGGACAGAGTAGAACTGCCTCATAAGGTTTCCAGGGCTGCAATCTTTATGGAAACCTACTGCCATATATTTCTCTGACAGAGAAACTGGCCATTGATTTCGAATCGCTGACCTTTCAGTTATCGGTGGCGCGTTTAAACACTGTAGCACCAGAGCTCCTTTCCTGGCCAATAGTAAGCCTATATAATATGTTTTTGTATCTGCTTCCTCTGTGTTCCTTTTTATTTTTTCTATGTGTGTGTGTTTTTGTTTTCTGTTTGTTTTGGTCTTTGTCTTTTGTGTCAGACATTTTCCTCAAATACCTGGTGATCCTTGGCTGTATAGTTGTACTTAATAGTGAGACACTAAGACGCTGATCGGAAATTCTGTTTGTCCCTTTGAACCCTTGAGCTGTCATTTCAGAAATTGAGCTACCCTGAAGCTACTGTGCAGAAGAGACGACATGATGATAGAGAGAGATGCTTGAGGAGCGTCAGCTCTTTTCAGCTACTGCCTGCAACCACATGAGAGACCCCAAGTGAGAACCATCTTGCTGAGACCAGTCTACATGTAAAACGATAAGACATAATATTAATAAATGATTGCAGTTGATTTATGCCATTAAGTTATGCAACAACAAATAACTGATATGTAGAGAGAATAGCCCCTGGGCAAGGGCCTTTTCGGCAGCAGCAGCATGAGCAAGGGCCCTACCCACTGTCAGATCCTGTGACTTATAAGTTTCAGTTAGTTGTCCAGAAACAGCCTCCCAATCTCTATTCCTTTAAAGCCTACTAGACAATATCCTTGTTTGATTCTCCATAGGCATAAAATTACTTATCTTTCTTTTCTCTTCAAAATAAGTCATAGAATCACACCTGTGGGGGAGGGTATGAAAAGATTCTCCTCTAAGCATTCAGATAATGCCTAATGCCAAACAAACTACAAACAGAGAAATTGGTACCTGGGTTAGTAATGCTCTTTTTCTCTCTGCATCTCATCAGTTCTGTCACTCATCTAAATCCATCCAAACTCATTCCCATTCCCGAAACAAGATTTCAGGAAAGAGGGATAGCTTTGCAAACTCAAAGGACTGCTTTGCATTAAGGGTAAAGAAAGTGAGATGAGAATGCCAAAGAAGCCTTCTCAGAAGATAAAACAATCCTTTGAAGAGAGATGCCCAAAAACATTAAGGTCTGGCTTTTAGAAGCAGGTAGCTCAGCATTAAACCACGTGTAGCGTAATTGCTAAGAGTATGTTTGTTTAAAGGATGGTACAGCTATTACACTGTGAAGAGGGATTTTGCACTTTGAACGTCTGGACAGAGATCTTGAGTCTAAAACATATTTATTTCAAGTCAATACACATTGCTTACATTTCACTGCTTATTTTATTTCCACCACTGAGAATGAAATTAGGCCTCTCCCAAAGAAGTCATCGCTACAAGGAAGGATAAAAGCAGAGTCTCGTCAAGGAGATCTCACAGGGGAGAAAGGTAACTAAGCATCCAAACTAAAATGATTAAACTTAAACAGCTATCAACCATGAAGTCGGCCATTCAAAATATAACTGTCAAATTCAGCTGCACTTATTGAAAATGTTACTCTGCATTTATTTAAAATGTTTCAGAACTCAAAGATGAATATCATATTTGGTGGTGGTTGTGTGCCGTTGAGTCAATTCCAACTCATAGTGACCCTATGGGACAGAGTAGAACTGTCCCATAGGGTTCTCTAGGCTGTAATCTTCACTGGCTGGAGCAGATCGCCAGGTCTTTTCTCCTGCAGACCTGCTGGTGGCTTCCAGCCACTGACCTTACAGGTTAGCAGCCCCAGTGCTTAACCACTGCGCCACCAGGGCTCCTTCATATTAGGTTAGCAGGGAAAAATTTGCCTATTCTAATCTTATTCAATTACAGTGAGCTATGTGGAATCTAGTGTAAGTTGTCTAAAAGATTTGTACTGAAACTATTGTCAGTACCTTTCACAAGTGAACCCTAAGCTTCCACAATCAAGTTCTGCGTCTAAGAACAGGCAGAAGATGAAAATCTAGCCCTTAAGTGATTTCTATTCAAAGAAGAAAGGATTCATATCTTTCAAAATCTTACTTTATCTCAAAATGAATCCAGTCACTGTTTTAATAGATCCCCTCCCTTGACGGGGCCCCAGCCACCGATTGTGGTCCAAAAAAGCCAAATGCATTGCCGTCGAGTTGATTCTGACTCATAGCGGCCCTATAGGACAGAGTAGAACTGCCCCATAGAGTTTCCAAGGAGTGCCTGATGGATTCAAACTGCTGACTTTTGGTTAGGAGATGTAGCTCTTAACTACTACGCCACCAGAATTTTCAATTGTGGTCCAGGCAGGTATAAACTATGGAACAGAGCAGTGGTTCTCAAACTTGAGCATACATAAGAATCGCCTGGAGGGCTGAATAAGACACAGATTTATGGATTCAATAAGTCTGGGGTGCAGCCCGAAAACGGACATTTCCAACAAGTTCCCAGGTCATATCAGTATGGCTGATCTGGGGACCACAGTTTGACAACCACTAGAATAGAGCAATCAAAATTATCATTATGAGGGCTCATAAATGCTGCATGTTTGTGTTATCAAATACACACACAAACAACAGCAAAACCAGCAGTTTTAGGAGGAACCACTTATATTCTCTGATAGTTTACATGTGTTCCCATGAAAAATGAAACAAGTGAGCACAAGCTAACCAGAGACAAAACCAATCAGATTGGTGGTCTAGAAACATGGTAATATTGCTCTCATAGTGAAGGCACTGTTAAGTATTCCACATATATTGCCTCCTTTAGTTCTGATAACAATGTTATAATGAATGTTCCTATGTTCCCTTTACAACTGAGGAAACACGCACAAAGAGACTAAGAAATAGGGGGACCAACCATCCTGGTTTTCCCAGGACTTGGAGGTTTCCCGGGTTGTGGGGCTTTCAAAGATAAAATCAGGAGACTTCTGGACAAACCAGGATGGCTAATCACTCTAAGAAACCTGCAGTAGGTCAAATAGTAACTGGTTATGTAAGGTCATGGCTAGGCCCACTGCACTGGAAGCTTGAGATCACGCTAAAAAGTGTATTTCCTTCTGAATGATAGGGTGGGTTTTGAGTGCTGACTTAAACATCCACACTCCACCTCCATCTTAGACCTGGGAGATTTCTCACTCTTTATAAGCTGCCAAACCATCAAAATTAGAAGATTCCCCCAAGCCCCCATGAAGGTTAAAGTGTAGCATTCACATGTGTTCTTGGTCTTATATACTTTGCTCTGTTTGTTTGTTGATTTTATAATAAACCCAAGTGGCAGTTACCTAACTGCATTTAAGTATTCATTCTGTCCAATCCTTGATCTTAGACCAGTCATTGTTGTATGTTCAGGGACCCTGCTAGCCTATATGGTGCCTGCAGCAGTCAACATTCGATCAGAGAAGCAGAACTCCTATAAGTGATACAGAATATCACTTATTTATCACTTATTTATTTACTTGGATTTATCACAGGGATTAGACCTTATTCGATTGTGGGAGTGGTGGAACAATCAATGCAGGCCCTTATTTCTGCAACTAGTGTTGAGCCCAAGGACACTGTCAGTCAACCAGACCAATAATTGTGAAAGAAAACTAGATTAGTAGAAAGAAAGATAAACTAGAACCAAATCCACAAGGACTAATTAGGATCCACAAGGAAACTGGAACCCATAAGGACAAAGTAGAACTCATATGTCTTAGGCTGGGTTCTCTAGAGAAGCAAAACCAGCAAAGCGTATAAATACATATATAGAGAGAGATTTATATCAAGGAAGTGTCTCACGTGGTTGTAGAGGCTGGAACGTCCCAAGTCTGTGGATCAGGATAGAGGCTTCTCTTGATTCATGTAACTGCAGGGGTTGGCGAACCCATGATCAGCAGGTCAGAGAGCAAGGCTCTTGCTCTCAAGCTGCCAAGATCAATGAATCCCAAGATCAGCAGGCGAGACCGCAGGTAAGCTGCTAGCTCAAGTCCCAAGAACTGGAGGTCAGACCAACAGGAGCCAGCTGCAAGATCCAGCATGAACAAAAAGCCCCCGAGCCCTGCTAGAATGTCTGCTTATTATATTCGATGCAGGCCACATGCCCAAGGAAACTCCCTTTCAACTGACTGGCTACTCACAGCAGATCCTATCATGGGGGTGATCACATATCAAATCTTAGCAGGCAAGTGATCACAGCATTATATGACTGCCAAAACACTGAGAATCATGGTCCAGCCAAGTTGACACACAATCTTAACCATCACATCACACGTCTTTCCACCAAATTTGGTGCTCTGGGTGATCTGCAGGACAGCCCGGCACCCTTCACCGTGGAGCTGCACATGCTCTTGGCACAGGATCCTGAGAAGCTGAAGGCAGAGATCTGGTGGAAGCTGGAGGATCTATGAGTAAGGGTGCTGCCCCACAACAACAAGGAGAGCCAGCCAGTCAGTGGCAACATGCACAACCTGATTCATTGCCTGTGACTTGCACCAACCTGCATAAAAATACAGCTGATGCTTTAATTCTGTCTTCCAAATCCTGTGCACAATGTCTCTTGTAGCTATACTAACCCAGAACCATATACAGAAGGGAACTCCGGGAAACATAGTTCCAGTTCAGCTATACTGACACAATATAATACCACCAAAGAACCTGTGGGGAAGATTAAAAAGCCCCCGTCCCCCTAGACAGATCTAGCCTGAAGTTAATGTGCATGGGTTGGCAAGCAGAGGACAATGTAGATTTTCACCCCTTTGACCCCCTTAGGCTTTGTCTAGTGGCTTAGCTCATTCATAAAGCCTTATCTGATACCCAGGTATGTCTACTTCATAGTCCGTGTTCTTAACCACTACCCCCTCCATGGAATAAAAGAAGTTGAATTCTGAACTAATGGAAATGATGTAGCACCAACTACCAAAAAAAAAGAAAAAAAAGAAGTGAGAAGCCCTGGGAAGAACACCACACAAAATTGAACAGTTGTGTGTGTACCCTGTTTTTGACCTTCATTGCCTCATGTAAGGGATTTTGCCATGTATGCATGAATATAGGCAATGCATGGCCACTATGGGTATTCTGAATGAATGTGTATAGTGAATTAGAATCAGTATATGTTTAAATAACCATAAGTATCAATGTAATCAGTAGCTATGTCAAAAGATATGTGTGTGTGTGTGTGTTGGTGGGTGGGTGGGGGCTTTTCTCCCAGAATTTCCATCAGTCTCCTCAACATTGCTCTGTCCACCACCACCCCACCACCACCACCACCAATAGCCAAATTAAAAACAGTGTGCTTGCTTCGAAAAGACTCTTTGCCCTGGCTTTCCAACCAGATGGCCACCACTAGACTGTCCTACATGGAATTTCAGAAGCAGTCATTTTCATTTATATTAATTTTCCTCCTTCTAGCTCTGAATTATTCCTTACTTGGTAAAGACACTAGTGTTCCAATGAAAATACCAAAGCCTGGAGAGAAAGATGTGAAAATATTTAATGGGCTCATAGAAATCAATACTCAAAGGGCTTTTAAACTCTCTGTGATGGTTGATATTATGTGTCAACTTGGCTAGGCTATGATTCTCAGTGGTTTGGCAGACATTGGACTGATTGCTCTTCCATATTGTAATATAATGTAATCACCCCTATGATGTGATCTGATGTAATCAGCAATCAGTTGAAGAGGAGTTTCTTGGGGATGTGGCCTGCCCCCAGTATATAAATGAATGTTCCAGCAAGACTCACTCTCTCTCTTGACCTTGCACTCTTCTCATTGCCTGATCTCTGGATCGTGGGACACAAGCCCGCAGAAGTCTTCAGCCTGCCACCTGACTTCAGAATCTGGGTTCATCAGCCCCTGCAATCATGAGAGCCAACAGAAGTCTTCAGCCTGCCACCTGACTTCAGAATCTGGGTTCATCAGCCCCTGCAATCATGAGAGCCAACGGAAGTCTTCAGCCTGCTACCGGACCCATGGTTTTGGAACTTGCCAGCCCCCATAATTGCGTCAGCCATTTCCTTAAAGTAAATCTCTCTCTCTATAATTATATATACACTTCACTGGTTTTGCTCCTTTAGAGAACCCAGACTAAGACACTCTCTGATATAATATCCTAATTTTATGAGAGAGAAAACTGAAGCCCAGAGAGGCTAAATTACTTGACCAATGTGTCATGTAACTTGACTTCTATAAATCACCTTGAGAGTAAAAGTGACAGATTATTTATCCTCTAAGTTATAAATCGTTAATATCTGGACTAGGTTCAAACGATAAATTGTCAAGAATATAAAATCTTAGGTCTTTTTTGAGAAAAAAGAGATACTGTTTCAAATTGGTGGTATTGAATGATAAGAATCCACAATACATAATGTGCATTTGCTGTATTGTTTAAGAATAGTTCATTCTGCTATGTTGTTAGTTGCTCTGGTTCATCGTGGCCTTATGTATAACAGAATGAAACATTGTCCAGTCCTGTGCCATCTTCATGATTGTTGGTATGTTTGAGTCTATTATTGTGGCTATTTTGTCATAATTCTGCTACAGAAGACAAGAAAATCAATGGGATGGATGAAACTCAGAAGTTGTATTAAGCATAGATAAGTAAATTAGTAACCTGTGAGATATGTTCAGTATAGATAAGGTAAGTAGAGCACATATGTGTGAATATAGGCAGAAAACAATGGAAGGACTGACCTTAAATATTCACGATATACTAAATGTATTTGAAACACATCAGTCACCACATAGTCATGTTACACAAAATATGCAATATAACGTGGTTTATGTTCCCAGGATTCCCGAGAGCACAGAGGAGGAGCTCTTAAGCCACAAATGAAAGGAAGGATTCCTAGAAGAGGTGATTGATACCTGAACTGAATTGTAAAGACTCAGAAGTTCAGTGTGGATTGGGGAGGGGGGCATTCAGATGGAGGCAGCCAGTGGGTGTTTGGGTATATGGGCCCAAGGCAAGGAATCACCATTGATTAGTTGATTCCATGGAAATGGTTGAGGTAAAAAGAAAGCAGAGACTTAGAAGAATGCCCAGTGTGGAACTCAAGTGCTTGACTGCTGAAAGTTTGACAGTTTGAACCTACCCGATGGCTCAACCGGAAAAAGACCCGGAGATTTGCTTCCATAAGGATTACAGCCAAGAAAACCCTATGGAGCAGTTCTACTCTGTCCCATGGGTCGTTAAAGTCAGATTTGACTTGAGATGAGGTGCTAGGAGGCTCACAGACTGCTGAGGAAATAGATAAAACAATATGTAGCCTTTGACTTGCTCATATTGTAAAGAATTCAAAGCATGTATGAATGCCATAGGTAACATTAGATCCACATTAGGTGTTGGGAATATGTATAAATTAGTACTTATGACATCAAGCCAAAAAGATAAAAAGTAATGTTCAATATTTGTATTACCATGTTATCATAGGTGTGTTTACTGAAGGATCTAAGGGGTTTTCTTTTAATACCAACAGAGCAACTGAAAAGTGTAAAATCTTTAGTTTTTCAAATAAAACATATCATCATCATCATCACGGCTATCTTTATTAATTGAATGAATCTGCATGCATTATCTTATTTAATAAGCAATACTGTGAGATAGGTACACTTAAATCCGTTGAACAAAAAATAAGACTGAGAGTTGAAGTTTATATAGCTGACAAGTAGAAAAGTTGGTATAAACCTTATTATGAATTACATTCTGATAACGAATAAGGTTTTGACAATTAGATTTTAGTTTGCACAACTCAAATCAATAAAAAGTTCAACAAAGATTGATAGGACTAGGTGTTTGTCCAAGCACTTGATGTGATTATATAACATGTTTATATTCCTCACTAGCCATAAGCAAGAGGCAAAAAGTAAAATGTTACTGCCCACCCTGCCCACAAGTTTCAGTAGGCAAAGGTTTTTCTTGATATTCCAAATTGCTTCTTATAGCCCTATCTACCACCAGTACCACAGTGAGGATTTATTTAGCACCTTCAAAGTCTTTGTATTCTTCCCTTATCAAAGGCTATTTTCAGGAAAGACTAAGACGATAAGGTCAAACCTACCATCTCTCTCCAAGGTAATCTATATAACATTAAGTGACAGCACATTATATTAAAGGGACATATGTTTCTGATGGTAGAAATTTAAACATTGACAACTATCCTTACGAGAGCTTTTACGTTTTTCTCTTTTTGAGAGTGATGAAAGGAGATAGGGATAGGATGGCAGAATGTGAAGTAGAGAGTAGTTTGGGGGAAAGGAAATCCTCACTTGCCATAGGCCCCTCACTTTATTTGCAATGACTACCTTTGAATCAAGAACATTGTGGTGTGTGTGTGTTTGTGTGAATCGACTCATAGCAACCCCACGTGACAGAGTAGAACTGCTCCACAGGGTTTTCTTGGCTGTAACCTTTATGGAAGCAGATCTTCAGGTCTTTTTCCCACAAACCCATTGGGTGGGTTCAAAGTGCCAACCTTTCAGTTAGCAGTCAAGCACTTAATTGCTGTGTCACCAGGGCTCCTAAGGTCTATCATGAAAAATTTGTTAATGAGTGTGGCTTGTTATAAGTGATAAAATAGAAAGTTATTAATATTAGTCTATCTATATATCCGTGTTTGTTATACATTCACCACTGTAAACCTAAGACAGTAATAAAGAGGGAGGAGCTGCGAACATTAAGCATAAATGGGGACAATTACCTGTATTACTAGTGAGAGCAATCTGTCAAGGCAAGGGGCCTAGTGGGAAGGGATAGAGTGGAGTGGTCTCACTGGCATATGGAGAAAACCAGACACCTATGATTAATAGATGGTTCAGAGTTGAGTCACTTCCCATAACACAACCACATTCAATTGAAGGACTAAGGGTTTCGAGCATGCCACCCAAAATTTAAGGGCCACTTCCACTTAGACTGCCAGAAGAATGCCTTTACTCTTCACTCACTTACAAAGAACCCAAGGAGCTTCTCCAACCCATAGGAAATGCCTTCCTTCCCAACCTGAAGAGAGCCAGCTCAGAGTGGGCCAGACTTCATTACTTTTTCCTTTCTTTCTTGTTTCCTGTAAAAGTAGGGGGAAAATCAAGGAGGACTAAAAACTTTTTGTTCTCCCCTAGTCTTGCCAAGAAATTTGGAGGACAGCTGTCTGGCTAACCGACTGGAAGATATCCATATTTGTGCCCATTCCAAAGAAAGATGATCCAACAGAATGGGAAATTATCAAATAATATCATTAATATCACACACAAGTAAAATTATGCTGAAAATCTTTCAAAAACAGTTACAGCAGTGTATTGACAGGGAACTGCCAGAAATTCAAATCGGATTCAGAAGAGGATGTGGAATGAGGGATATCATGGCTGATGTCAGATGGATCTTGGCTGAAAGCAGAGAATACCAGAAAGATGTTCACCTGTGTTTTATTGACTATGCAAAGGCATTCGACTGTGTGGATCGTGACAAATTATGGATAACACTGCGAAGAATGGGAATCCCAGAACACTTCATTCTTCTCATGAGGAGCCTGTACATAGATCAAGAGGCAATTGTTCAAACAGAACAAGTCAGGAAAGCTGTGTGTCAGGGTTGTATCCTTTCACCATACTTATTCAATCTGTATACTGAGCAAATAATTTGAGAAGCTGGACTATATGAAGAAGAATGAGGCATCAGGATTGAAGGAAGACTCATTAACAACCTGCAATATGCAGATGACACAACCTTGCTTGCTAAAAGTGAAGAGGACTTAAAGCACTTACTGATGAAGATCAAAGACTACAGCCTTCAGTATGGATTACACCTCAACATAAAAGAAAATAAAAATCCTCACAACTCGACCAATAAGCAACATCATGATAAAGGGAGAAAAGGTTAAAGTTGTCAAGAATTTCATTTTACTTGGATCCACAATCAACGCCCATGGAAGCAGCAGTCAGGAAATCAAAAGATGCATTGCATTGGGTAAATCTGCTGCAAAAGACCTCTTTAAAGTGTTAAAAAGCAAAGATGTCAGTTTGAGGACTCAGGTGAGCCTGACCCAATTGCCTCAGATGCATGGGAAATCTGGACAATGAAGAAGAAAGACAAAAGAAAAATTGATGCCTTTGAAATGTGGTGTTGGCAAAGAATATTGAATATACTGTGGACTGCCTGAAGAACGAGCAAATCTGTCTCAGAAGAAGTGCAGCTAGAATGCTCCTTGGAAGCAAGGATGGCGAGACTTTGTCTCACATACTTTGAACATGTTATCAGGAGGGAGCAGTCTCTGGAGAAGGACATCATGCTTGATAAAGTAGAGGACCATCGAAAGAGAGGAAGACCCTCAATGAGATGGACTGACACAGTGGTTGCAACAATGGGATCAAGCATAGCAAGGACTGGGAGGATGGCGCAGGACCTAGCAGTGTTTCGATCTGTCGTACGTACATTTGCTATGAGTCGGAACTGACTTGAGGGCATCTAACAACAATAACAGCAATAATCTTGCTACAGAGTTGATATCAGTTGTAACTGACTCAACAGCAATGAGTTTGGTTTTTTTGGTTTAATCTTGCTATGGAAGAGTGGTAAGGAAACTTAGTAAGAGCTTTAGAATGAAATCCAATACAGTAAACATTTTTTAGCATCCTTATATCACATGAGGAGTCCCTGGGTGGTGTAAATGGTTAACCTCTCGGCTATTAAGGAAAAGGTTGGAAGTTTGAGTCTGCCCAGAGTCACCTTGGAAAAAGCCTTGGGGATCTACTTTGGCCATTGAAAGCCCTATGGAGCAGAGTTCTACCCTGACACATATAGGATCGCCATGACTCAGAGTCGACTCAACAGTAACTGTTTTTTTAATATCACATGATCTGGTTATTCTTTCTGACATTGGCCTGAAATTAAGCCAATCCTGGAAGACAGAACTTCACAGAAAACTCAACGACACAAAGAAAAAACAATTTTATGGAGAAAATTAAAGCCTTGCCCTTCTCCTTTGACAAAGACATTTGGCATGAATCATCACATAGTTCCAGGGGCATTAGTCATTGAGGGATCCAAATCACTAAAGAACAGAAAAACCTACTGATACAAGTTTCTTGTCAGAAATGACTTGAACGGACCAGGCTGTCTTTCCCACCTAATTTGACCACTCTGTCTCTAAGACCTAAGCATTTTTTTTTTCCTTTTTTATTTATTTTTTTATTGTTGTGCTTTAAGCGAAAGTTTACAATTCAAGTTAGTCTCTCATACAAAAATTTATACATACATTGTTTTGTGACCCTACTTGCTCACCCTATACTGTGACAGCACACTCTGCCTTACCACCCAGGATTTCCCATGTCCATTCAACCAGCTCCTGACCCTCTCTGCCTTCTCATCTTGCCTCCGGACCAGAGCTGCTCATTTAATCTCATGTATCTACTTGAGCTAAGAAGCACATTCTTCACGAGTATCATTTTCTGTCCCATAGTCCAGTCTAATCTTTGTCTGAAGAGCTGGCCTTGGGAATGGTTTTAGTTTTGGGCTAACAGAGAACCTGGGGGCCACGTCTTCCAGGGTACCTCCAGTCTCAATTAAACCATTAAGTCTGGTCTTTTTACTAGAATTTGATTTCTGCACCCCACCTTTCTCCTGCTCCATCAGGGACTCTCTGTTGTGTTCCCTATCAGGGCAGTCATTGTGGTAGCCAGGCACCATCTAATTCTTCTGGACTCAGGCTGATGAAGTCTCTGGTTTATGTGGCCCTTTCTGTTTCTTGGGCTAGTAATTTCCTTGTGTCCATGGTGTTCTTCATTCTTCTTTATTCCAGGTGGGTTGGGACCAATTGATGCATCTTAGGTGGCCGCTCGCTAGCTTTTAAGACCTGAGACACCACTCACCAAAGTGGGATGCAGAACATTTTCTTAAAAAACTTTGTTGTGCCAATTGACCTAGATGTCCCCTGAAAGCATGGTTCCCAGACCCACGCCCCTGCTACTCTGTCCCTTGACGTGACTGGTTGTATTCAGTAAGTTTCTTAGCTTTGGTTTAGTCCAGTTGTGCTGAGTTCCCCTGTAGTGTGTGCTGTCCTTCCCTTCACCTAAGATAATTCTTGTCTACTTTCTAGTTAGGAATACCCCTCTCCCTCTCTAACCACCCTCGTGACCATCAAAGAATGTTGTCTTCTGTGTTTAAACCTTTTCTTGAGTTTTCCTAATAGTGGTCTTATACAATATTTGTCCTTTTGCAACTAAGTTCACTCAGGATAATATGTTCCAGATTCCTCCATGTTATAAGATGTTTCACGGATTCATTGTTGTTCTTTATCGTTGTGTAGTATTCCATTGTGTGGATATACCATAATTTGTTTATGCATTTGTCCACTGATGGGCACCTAGGTTGTTTCCATCTTTTAGATATCGTGAACAATGCTGCAATGAACATGGGTGTGCATATATCTACTCGTGTGATGGCTCCTATTTCTCTAGGATATATTCCAAGGAGCGAGATTGCTGGATCATATGGTACTTCTATTTGTCTCTTTTTAAGGAAGCACCAAATCGATTTCCATAGTGGTTGTACCATTTTACATTCCCACCATCAGTGTATAAGTGTTCCAGTCTCTCCACAAGCTCTCCAACATTTATTATTTTGTGTTTTTTGGATTAATGCTAGCATTGTTGGGGTGAGATGGTATCTCATTGTAGTTTTGATTTGCATTTCTCTAATGGCTAATGATTGTGAGCATTTCCTCATATGTCTGTTAGCCACCTAAATGTCTTCTTTGACAAAGTGCCTGTTCATATCCTTTGCCCATTTTTTAATTGGGTTATTTGTCCTTTTGTTGTTGAGGTTTTGCAGTATCTTGTAGATTTTAGAGATTATATGTTGATTGGATTTGTTGTAGCCAAATTTTTTTCCCAGTCTGTAGGTTGTCTTTTTACTCTTTTGGTGAAGTCTTTTGATGAGCATAAGTGTTTGATTTTTTAGGAGCTCCCCGTTATCTAGTTTCTCTTCAGGTGTTTCTGCATTGTTACTTATGGTTCGTATTCTGTTTATGCCATGTGTTAGGGCTCCTAGCATTGTCCCTATTTTTAATTCCATGATTCTTATCATTTTTGATTTTATATTTAGGTCTTTGATCCATTTTGAGTTAGTTTTTGTACATGGTGTGAGATAGATGTCTTTCATTTTTTTGCAGATGGATATCCAATTACACCAACACCATTTGTTAAAGAGACTGTCTTTTCCCCAATTAACCAACTTTGGGACTTTGCCAAATATCAGCTGCTCACAGGTGGATGAATTTATGCCAGCATTCTCAATTCTGTTCCATTGGTCTATGGATCTGTTGTTGTACCAGTACCAGGCTGTTTTGACTACCGTGGCTGTATAATAGGTTCTAAAATCAGGTAGTGTGAGGCCTCCCACTTTGTTCATCTTTTTCAGTAATGCTTTACTTATCTGGGGCCTCTTCTCTTTCCATATGAAGTTGATGATTTGTTTCTCCATGTCATTAAAAAATGCCGTTGGAATTTGGATTGGGATTGCATTGTATCTGTAGACTGCTTTGGGTAGAGTTGACATTTTCACAACATTGAGTCTTCCTATCCATGAGCAAGGTATGTTTTTCCACTTATGCAGGTCTCTTTTGGTTTCTTGCAGTAGTGTCTTGTAGTTTTCATTGTATAGGTCTTTTACATCTCTGGTTAAATTTATTCCTAAGTATTTTATCTTCTTGGGGGCTATTGTAAATGGTATTGATTTGGTGATCTCCTCTTGGTGGTTCTCTCTATTGCGTAGAGGAATGCTACTGATTATTGTATATTTATCTTGTATCCTGATACTTTGCTGAAATCTTCTATTAGTTCCAGTAGTTTTCTTGTGAATTCTTTGTGGTTTTCTGTTATAAGATCATATCATGTGCAAATAGAGATACTTTGACTTCTTCCTTACCAATCTGGATGTGCTTTATTTCTTTTTCTAGCCTGATTGCTCTGGCTAGGACCTCCAGCACAATGTTGACTAAGAGTGGTGATAAAGGGCATCCTTGTCTGGTTTCTGTTCTCAAGGGGAAACGCTTTCAAAGTCTCTCCATTTAGGATGATGTTGGCTGTTGACTTTGTATAAATGCCCTTAATTATGTTGAGGAATTTCCCTTCTATTCCTATTTTGCTGAGAGTTTTTTATCATGAAAGGGTGTTGTACTTTGTCAAATGCTTTTTCTGCATCAATTGACAAGATCATATGGTTCTTGTCTTTTGTTTTATTTATGTGATGGATTACATTGAGTGTTTTTCTAATGTTGAGCCATCCCTGCATACCTGGTATAAATCCCACTTGATCATGGTGAATGATTTTTTTGATATGTTGTTGAATTCTATTGGCTAGAATTTCATTGAGGATTTTTGCTTCAATGTTCATGAGGGATATTGGTGTGTAATTTTCTTTTTTGTGGTGTCTTTACCTGGTTTTGGTGTCAGGGTTATGCTGGCTTCATAGGATGAGTTTGGTAGTATTCCATCCTTTTCTATGCTCTGAAATACCTTTAGTAGTAGTGGTGTTAACTCTTCTCTGAAAGTTTGGTAGAATTCTCCAGTGAAGCTGTCCAGGCCAGGGCTTTTTTTGTTGGGAGTTTTTAAACTACCTTTTCAAATTCTTCTTTTGTTATAGGTTTATTTAGTTGTTCTACCTCTGATTGTGTTAGTATAGGTAGATAGTGAGTTTCTAGAAATTTTTCCATTTCCTCTAGGTTTTCAAATTTGTTAGAATACAGTTTTTCATAGTATTCTGTTATGATTCTTTTAATTTCTGTTGGATCTGTTGTGATATCACCCATCTTGTTTCTTACACGGATTATTTGCTTCCTCTCCTGGTTTTTCTTTTGTCAGCCTGGCCAATGGTTTATCAATTTTGTTGATCTTTTTAAAGAACCAGGTTTTGGTCTTGTTAACTCTTTCAATTGTTTTTCTATTCTCTATTTCATTTAATTCTGCTCTAATTCTTATTAATCCCTTTCTTTTGGTGCCCGAGGGTTTCTTTTGCTGCTTTCTTTCTACTTGTTCCAGTTGTTGGGTTAATGTTTTGATTTTAGCCTTTTCTTCTTTTTGAATGTGTGCGTTTATTGCTATAAACTGACCTCTAAGCACTGCTTTTGCTGTGTCCCAAAGGTTCTGGTAGGATGTGTTTTCATTCTCATTTGATTCTATGAATTTCTTTATTCCATCCTTAATTTCTTCTATAACCCAGTAATTTTTGAGCAAGGTGTTGTTCAGATTTCATGTGTCTGATTTCTTTTTCCTTGCTCTTTCTGTTATTGACTTCTACTTTTATGGCTTTATGGTCAGAAAAAATGCTTTGTAATATTTTGATGTTTTGGATTCTGTTAAGCCTTGCTTTATGGCCTAGTATGTGAAGACCTAAGCATTTAAAGTTGTGCTTAAGTTATGGGTAGCTTTTAAGTCTACTGAAGAGCCCTAACATTTTCACAACATTGAGAGTATGATTCAAGTGCATTTGTCTATTTTATCTAGTAAGAGAGATACAGTAAGCTCCAAAGAGCAAGAACTGGGTTTTGCCTGGCACACTGCAGTTGCTCAGTAAATTTTTATTGAATAAACGAATAAATAAATGCTACCAAAAGCCCATGAAATGATAATGGGATTGCTGTGATTATATTTTGGGAAGTTTTAATGATGGTGTGAGGAGAATTAAATAGAATAATAAGAAATGAAACTATTAATTTATATATAATTTAATATAATTTCAAGATAAAGCCAACATACCTAGGAAAAACTGCTTCTGAGAAACTCGAAGAGAAATGTAGCCAAAGCCCAATCACCCAGAGCCTGTCTTATCTCTCAACTTAGTGTTAAGACAATATGTTTCCTTATTGCTTAACCTAATTTTTCTATTACTTGCAGCTAAAAGCATCGTAACTGGTTCAATGCCAATGCATTTACTTCTAGCAGGGCATCTTCTTTCCAATAACCAGAATGCTTTTGTCTCCTCCATCAGACATTCCTTCCCATATTGGAAGACCTAGAAAGTCAAATTAGTCATCAGAATTTTCTCTCTCTCAATCTTTCTCGCTAAGGGTAGAGCCCTTTAAGAGGAAATTGGGTAGTTTTCCAGGGAGTTTTAACGAAGTCCTTAGAAATCCTGATGAAATAGTCCTATGCAGAAAGTGCAGCTCTCTAGACTGGGAAATTCAAGGCACTTCAGAGAACGCCTTTTTTTTCCCCCTCCTTGGACCATGGTGGAGGCCCTCTGTTCCTGTCTTCTCCTTTGCTTCTCCTTTTGTAGACCATCACTGTCCAAAAGAAATATAATGTGAACCATGAACGCAAGCTACATATGTAATTTAAAATTTTCTAGTAGCTTTATTTTAAAAGGTAAAAGAAAACCAGCGAATTTAAAGTTAATGATATATTATATTGAACTCAATATGTCTAAAATATCATTTTGACATGTAATTAATATAAAAATCATTAACTAGTTATTTTAAATTCTTACTTTTGTACTAAGTCTTCAAAATCCTATGTATATTTTACACTTACAGCATATTTAATTTGGACTAGCCACATGCCAAGAGCTCAATAGACTGCAGCTGTACCCAGACACAAATCACCCTCACTTCTGTTACAAAGACAATTAATGACATAAAGTTTAACATCCAGTTGATTAGGTAATAATATTGCCTTGATATTACAATCATGATTAAACTAGCGTCATTCCATCGTTATATCTAATTTGATACAACCTTGTATTTATCACGGTTTCTAATGCTGAGGCTCAAGCCAGTCTTCTAGATGAGTTTAGGGGATGACATTTCTCTTTATGCAAGGATTTCCTAATCATTCTTTAATGCAGGTCACTCGTATAGCTATTAGATGGAAATATTTTAATTCATTGTAGGAACTCCTATTTTTAAACGATATATTGACCAAAAGTACACATGTGTGGGGCATCTGTTTATTCCTGGTAAGCAGAATGGCTAAAGTAATGAAGAGATGATCAGATCAAAAACAGAACTTTGGTAGTTGGCCTTTTGGTTAAAAAGTGTTTTTGATCTGATTAGTTGAATCCGAACTATCTTGAGAAATAGATTAACCGAGAGTACGAGAGAGTGTACTATGGTGGAAAGAGCCTGGATTTCAGACTCAAACAAACTTGACTTTAGTATTTACTAGCTATGAAACATTGTGCATATTTATTAACTTCACTGTTCTTCAGTTTCCTCGTTTATAGGATGCGAATGATAGCATACTATGACTGAGACTGCTAATTTTACCCCAACATCCATTCTCCCTTTCTTCATCAGTAAAGAACCCCAAAAGTTAGCTAAATGCATCAATGCCTAGAATAAAGTCTACATTTCCATCTTTCAGCTAGGTGTGTTTATGTTATTACTTTCTGGCCAAAAGGGTAAATATAGAGGAAGTGCCTGCAACTTCCAGGAAGTGTCCTTAAAGGGGAAGAGAAGATGCCTTTTTTCTTCCCTTTTCTCCTTCTTGGGAAGCAGACAGGATGGGTGGAATTAGAGCAGTCATCTAGAAACCATAAGAACATAAACTGTGTGTTGAGGACAGCAGAACAACATGATAGCAGGAGCCCGGGTCCCTTATAATCATGGAATCATCATAAAAGCCATAGATCATTTACCCAGGCTTTTAAAAAGCAAGAAATGCATTTCTATTTTGTTTGAGCCATTATTTTATTTATCTTCTGTAACTTGTTGCTGAAGCTAATCCATAGCTAATCCTTAGGGCTGATTGGAGGATTAACTAGAACAGTTTATGTACAGTACTTTGCACAGTACTAGGCACATGGGAATGTAGGTGCTCAGTTTGTCACTACTATTATTGGGATGTGGAAACCCTGGTGGCCGTAATGGTTAAGAGCTACAGCTGCTGATCAAAAAGGTAGGCAGTTCGAATCCACCACTGGCTCCTTGGAAGCTCTGTGGGGCAGTTCTACTCTGTCCTATAGGGTCACTATGAATCGGGATCGACTCAACGGCAATGGTTTTTTATTATTATTATTATTATCAGGATAAAATATATCCTTAAAATGGTCACTGTAAGGGTTAAATGGAAATATAAGCAAACATGCTTTTTTAATCTGAAAATTGCTATATAAATGTTGGTTGTAAGTATCATTATCATCATTAAATTATTACAAGGAATTAGCTAACTCTCAGTGTACACAGATCAATCTATTTAGATTAATTAAAACATAGACACAGACTTTTTTACTTTCTTTAGGTTTACTTAGCTTTAGTCAATTATGAATGTTTATAGGCTTGTCTTTATATTGGTGCTTTCAAGTTTAGCTACAATACTCATTTGTGTAGCATGAAGAAAATTCTTAGAACCTGAGGCTAGGACATCTTCTATTCATTTACTTTTACAATTCTCTTTTATAATTCTCTATTACAAACATCAATATAGTGTCTGTAGTTAAAATAAATTACAATTATAAAGACATGAGGAAAGTGAAAGAGGAGAGTCCACATCCCCTTCCCCGCCCCCTCATTCTTTAACTATATGACTATATAAGGAGCCCTGGTGGCAAAACAGTTAAGTGTTCAGTTGCTAACTGAAAGTTAGCAGTTCGAACCCACCCAGGAGCTCCATGGGAGAAAGACCTGGCAATCTGCTTCTGTAAAGATTATAACCAAGAAAACCTGATGGAGCAGTTTTACTCTGTCACATGGCACTGCTGAAAGCTGAAATTGACTCAAGGACATACAACAACACATTACAGGCTGTCTTAGTCATCTAGTGCTGCTATAACAGAAATACCACAGGTGGATGGTTTTAACAAAGAGAAGTTTATTTCCTCACAGTTAAAGTAGGCTAAAAGTCCAAATTCAGGGCGTCACCTCCAGGGGAAGCATTTTTGTCTCTGTTGGCCTTCTTCTCTTCGGTGTTCCCCCAGACTAGGAGCTTCTCTGAGCAAGGACCCTGGTCAAAAGGACATGCTCTGCTTCCGGCACTGCTTTCTTGATGGTATGAGGTCCCCAACTCTCTGTTTGCTTCCCTTTCCTTTTATCTCTTGAGAGATAAAAGGTGGTGCAGGCCACACCCCAGGGAGACTCCCTTTACATTGGATCAGGGACGTGACCTGGGTAAGGGTGGTATTACAATCCCACCCTAATCCTCTTTAACATAAAATTACAATCACAAAATGGAGGCCAACTACACAATTCTGGGAATCATGGCCCAACCAAATTGATACACACATTTTTGGGGGGGACGTAATTCAAACCATGACATAGGCATACCTCATTTTATTGCACTTAGTTTTATTGTGCTTCACAGATACCGTGTTTTTTACAAATTGGAGGTTTGTGGCAACCCTGCATTGAGCAAGTCTATCGGAGCCATTTTTCCAACAGCGTGTGGTCACTTTGTGTGTCTGTGTCACATTCTGTTAATTCTTGCAATATTTCAAATGTTTAAATTATTATATCTGTTATGGTGATCTATGATCAGTGATCTTTGATGTTATTATTGTAATTGTTTTGGGGCGCCACGACTGCACCCATAAAAGACAGCGAACTTAATCAATAAATGTTGCGTGTGTTCTAACTGCTCCATCGACTGGAATGTTCCTGCATCTCTTTCCCTCCCCTCAGTCCTCTCTATACCCTGAGACATGACAATATTGAAATTAGGCCAGTTAATAACCATCTAATGGCCTCCAAATGTTCAAGTGAAAGGAAGAGTTTCACGTCTCTCACTTTAAATCAAGAGCTAGTAATTATTCAGCTTATTGTTGAAAGCTGAGATAGGCTGAAAGTTAGGTCTCTTGTGCCAAACAGTTAGCCAAGTTGTAAATGCAAAGGAAAAGTTCTTGAAGGAAATAAAAGTGCTACTCCAATGAGCACACTAATGATAAGAAAGCGAAACAGCCTTATTGTTGATGTGGAAAAAGTTTTAGTGGTCTGGATAGAAGATCAAACCAGCCACAACATTCCTTTAAGCAAAACCTAATCCAGAGCAAGACCCCAACTCTCTTCAATTCTATGAAAACAGAGAGGTGAAGCAGCTGCAGAAAAAAAGTTTGAAGCTAGCAGAGGTTAGTTCATGAGGTTTAAGGAAAGAAGCCGTCTCCATAACATAGAAGTGCAAGGTGAAGCAGAAAATGCTGATGTAGAAGCTGCAGCAAGATATCCAGAAGATCTAGCTAAGATAATTGTTGGAAGTTGGCTCCACTAAACAACAGATTTTCAATGTAGGTGACATAGCCTTCTATTGGAAGAAGAAGCCATCTAGGACTTTCATAGCTAGAGAGCAGAAGTCAATGCCTGGCTTCAAAGATTCAGAGTACAGGCTGACTCTCTTGTTAGGGGCTAATGCAGCTGGTGGCTTTAAGTTGAAGCCAGTGCTCATTTATCATTCTGGAAATCCTAAGGCCCTTAAGAATTGTGCTAAATCTACTCTGCTTGTGCTCTATAAATGAAACAACAAAGCCTAGATGACAGCACATCTGTTTACAACATGGTTTACTGAATTTTTTTAAGCCCACTGTTGAGACCTACTCCTCAGAAAAAAAGATTCCTTTCAAAATATTACTGCTCATTGACAATACACCTGGTCACCCAAGAGCTCTGATGGAGATGTACAAGGAGATTAATGTTCTTTTCAAGCCTGGTAACACAATATTCATTCTGAATCCCTTGCATCAAGGATTAATTTGGACTTTCAAGTCTTATTATTTAAGAAATAATTTTGTAAGGCTATAGCTGCCATAGATAGTGATTCCTCTGATGGATCTGGTCAAACTAAATTGAAAGCCTTCTAAAAAGGATCCACCATTCTAGATGCCATTAAGAACATTTGTGATTCATGGGAGGAGGTCAAAATAGAAACATTAACAGGGTTTTGGAAGAAGCTGATGGATGACTTGAGGGGTTCAAGACTTCAGAGGAGGAAGTAACTGCAGACGTGGAGTCTGAAGATGTGACTGAATTGCTGCAATCTCATGAGAAAACGTTAACAGATGAGGAGTTGCTTCTTATGGATGAGTAAAGAAAGTGGTTTCTTGAGATAGAATCTACTCCTGATGAAGATGTTGTGAACATTGTTGAAAAGACAACAAAGCATTTAGAACATTACATAAACTCAGCTGATAAAGCAGCCGCAGGCTTTGAGAGGACTGACTCCAGTTTTGAAAGAAGTTCTACTGTGGCTAAAATCCTATCAAATAGCATCGCATTCTACAGAGAAATCTTTCATGAAAAGAAGAGTCAATTGAAGCAGCAAACTTCATTGTTGTCTTATTTTAAGAAATTGCCACAGCCACACCAATTTTCAGCAACCACTACCCTGATCAGTCAGCAGCCATTAATATTGAGGCAAGACCCTCCACCAGCAAAAAGATTACTACTTGCTGAAGGCTCAGATGATGGTTAGCAGTTTTTAGCAACAAAGTATTTTTTAATTAAGGTACGTACATTTTAGACATAATACTATTGCATACTTAATAGACTACAGTATAGTGTAAACATAACTTTTGTACACACGAAAACCAAAAAATTTATGTGACTTGCTTTATTGTGCTATTTGCTTTATTGAGGTGGTCTGGAATTGAACCTGCAATGTCTCCAAAGTATGACTGTACTATAGAACTGTGTTAACAATTTAACATCTCCTTCCTTGTATGTAAATATCCATTTTTTTTAATACAATGATGTAGACATATTTTTTCTTGTTACCAAAAAATGGAATCATTTTTGCAGGAAGTTGAATATTACAGGAAAGAAACTCTCTTGCAACAGCTTTTTTGTTTCATTTTATTTTGTTTTCCAATTTAAAATATCTCTTGAACATCTTTCCATGTTGATACATCTATCTCACTTTTTAACACCCTCTAGGAAGTTATTTAAATATTTTTTACTAATTAAGTATTGTGAGACTGTTAAAGTAAAACAAAAGAAACTGCCCTCAAAATAAAATAATAGCAGACACTTACTTCTCAGTATTGTGAGGATTTTGTTAGATAATGTAGAAAAGTGCTTAGGCAACAAAGTCTGGCACATAGTGAATGATCAATAACTAAATATTAGCTACTATGATATTGGAGTCCTTGGGTGGCACAAATGGTTATACACTCAGCTACTAACAGAAAGGTTGATGGTTCGAATCCACCCAGAGGCACCTTGAAGGAAAGTTCTGGCAATCTACTTCTGAAAGATCACAACCATTGAAAACCCTATGGAGCACAGTTCTACTCTGCAACACATGGGGTTGCCATGAGTCCAAATCAACTCTATAGCAACCGGCTTGTTTTACTACAATACTGATGACAATGATGATTAAAGGTGACCACCTCTCAGAGCTCAATCTCAATAAACTGCTATTGTAAGAGAAGTGGTTTCCTATCCCGAATATATATATAACATTACACATTTTATACTTTCATTTGGAAAACCCCACTTGGGTTATACTGTACGGTGGAGGTGGGTGCTATTGGACTATGCTGTATGGTGGAGGTAGGTGCTATATTCTGGGAAGACTGTTGGATTCAAGTTGGTTCCTTCCAGGATTTGACCAGCCCTTGGCTACTCAGTTCAGGGCCAAAAAAAAAAACAAGAAACACAGTCCATCACCAGTCAACTGATGAGGCAGCAAATAAGACTTTTTTTTTTTTTTTTTTTTTTAAACCTCTGGGGCACTAGTAACCTAAATGAACTTTGTTGGAGGTAGAAATGCCTGTTGGGTGGGACCTGCCTTCTCTGAGCCTTTGAGATCAGTGGGTATGTAAATAGGCATAATGATTCCTGAACAGCCACTAGGCAACCAGTGACACAGCTGGCCTGGGGAGACGAATCACAGGGTGTGGCAGGGGAGCAAGTCCCATGGAGGAGCCACAGTCCATATCTGGGGACCCAGGAAGGGGAGGAGAAGCTGATAGTTCTGGGGCAGATGAGGGATTGCGCCTGGAGCCATCACCCAGAAGGCACAAATGGTAAATCTACCTTGACAGTGGCCTTCACGCTTTGATTTCTGATAATTTTACCACTCCCAAAACACTTCAAGTGCAATTATACCAGAGCAAAGGACTGGGTAAAGGAAAGAATTAGATTTGTTTTTGTGTAAACACACAATTCTGCCTTCAAAAATGTTAGGGGCCCAGGTAAATACCACTTTAAAAAAAAATCCAAGAACCCCTCATTTCCTGAACTGGGGTGTTTCAGAAATGCTCACGTATATGAGGTGGGGAATTAGAGTGGACAAATCACCGCCTACTCCTCTTCCAGGACATTTCTGGTTTTTGTGAAGCTGGAGACTTTGCATGGTCAAAATTGGATCAGAAATAACTTTGGGCTCAGGGCCATTATAATCTTTTTTGCTCTGCCCAAGGGCTTCTTGGAGCTTGAAATCCATTCCTCACTGTTGTTGAAAAGCCTTTAAGAAAGGACGCTTTTCTGTAATGTGTCTACCAGGAGGGGGCGCCTTTTGATAATTCACACAAAGTCCTTGCTAGTGAGGGTCTTACCTGAACTGACAGACCTGAGTTTGGATCTCAGCTAAAGCCTCTTCCTGTCATGTTAACACAATGCAAGAATTGAGCAATAGAAAAGTAAAGAGTTTTGCCCAAGTTTAAACAGCTAATAGTAATTTTTATTAAATAATGTTATAATATAAATTCATATTTTATGAGTTTGTTCATAAACCCGTTGCCGTCGAGTTGATTCTGACTCATAGCAACCCTATAGGACAGAGTAGAACCCCACAGGTTTCCAAGGAGCCGCTGGTAGATTTGAACCACTGACCTTTCAGTAGCAGCCGTGCTCTTAAACACTGTGCCAGCAGGGCTCCGAGTTTGTTCATAGAATCCGTTTTTACTAACACTCTAATACTTTCTCTATTACTTTCTTACTTACTGAGGTGTAACTACTGTTCTATGCTTTTAAATAAAATGTTCTGGTCACTTCCTCTGGGAAGCCTTCCATTTCCACTCCAGAATGGGTTAGATATCCCTCCTATGTGCTTGCCCTTCACCTTGGCCTTTGTCTCTGATAATGTTTGTGAGGTTATATTGTAATTGTCTATATAATTTTCTGTTCCTGAGTAACCTGCAAGTTCTATGAAGATGATGACTATTTCTTTTCACCATTGTATTCCAGTACTTTGGAACTATAACAAAAAAACCCAAACCAACTACCCACTCCATCTAATTCCGACTCAAGGAGACCCCTGGTCTGTCGGAGTACAGTTGCACTTCATAGGGTTTTCAGTGGCTGAATAGGTCCCTGGATGGTGCAAATGGTTTGCTCTCAGCTACTAACCTAAAGGTTGGTAGTTTGAACCCACCCAGCAGTACAGCAGAAGAAAGTCCTGGTGATCTGATTCTGTAAAGATTACAGCCAAGAAAGCCCTATGGAGCAGCTTTTACTCTGTAACAAAATGGATCGGAATCTCCATGAGTCAGACTCTCCACAAGTCGGAATCAGCTCAACAGCAACAGGTTTTGTTTTCTATGACCTTTCAGAGATAGATCTCTAGGCCTTTCTTCTGAGGCACCTCTGGGTGGATTCAAACCCCCAACCTTTTGGTTATTAGTTAGATGCTTAATTGTTCGTGCAGAAGGAAGGAAGAAAGAAGAAAGGGAGGTAGAGACTCACATAGAAACGCGGATGAAAAATGGGATGGGAAATGTGTGTTGAGGAGCAAGAGTTAGAAGTGGAAACAAATGTAAAGAAACTTAAATTGCAAGGTTTTAAGATTCCTAAATATGACAGAGCAAAACATGAGTCAGCAGAGTTATATGTACCTATTTACTACTATGTGCCTATATGTATTTACTGGTGTTTGAGGTGTGTGGCAGACACACTTGATTTCTTCCTCCTGATGTTCATGCTTTGTATAATTACCTCCCTTGAATGTGAGCAAGACTACAGCTTGCTTCTAAAGAGGCATCACTCTTGTGATTACCTCATGTTATATAAGACTCTGTCTTGCTAGCACACTCTCTAGAGATTCTCCTTGCTGACTTGTTGAAGTCACTGGCCAGGCTGGAAAAGCTCATCTGAAAAGAATAGCATGTAGCCCCTAGAACTGTGGGCAGCCTTCAACTTTCAGCCAGCAAGAGGTCGAGGTTCTCAGTCCTACAACTACAGGGACGTGAATTCTGCCAACAACCTGAGTAAGCTTGGAAGCAGATATTTTCCAAATGAGTACACAGCCTGGTCAACACCCTGCATGCCACTTTATGAGACCCTGAGCAGAAGACCCAGCTAAGCCAAGCCCAAACTCCTGACCCACAGAAACTGTGAGATAATAAATTTATGTTGTTTTAAGTTGCTAAGTTTGTGGAGATTTGTTACACAGCAAGATATAACTAACATAAGGTGTTAGGTTATAACGAAGCGCTAGCACCTACACCCTCAAATGAAAGAGAGAAAGGAGGAAAACAAGAAAGGTATAAATATAGCTTCAGTTAAAGTTTCAGTATATTTTTCTTTTAGGTTTAATTTGGTGACTTTAAAATCAGTATAGCAAACACCCAAAGAAAGTATAAGATTTTAAGAAAATGACAAGTATTTGGTATTTATCTGGCCTATGAGGTAATACAAGAAATCTGACAACCCATCACCATTAAGGGGTAGGCAGTTTTGTACAGGTGAATTCTATGAACGTATAAGACTGGAAAAGATCTTAAGAAGGCAGGTGGTCTATATTCACCTTCAGGCAAGGCTTCTCCTAATTTCTTTTAAACATATAAAAATGAGGATGATGGTATGAATATTATGAGCTTCTATTTATTGAGTTCCTCATATATGTCGAAGCCCTGGTGGCACGGTGGTTAAGCATTCAGCTGCTAGCCTAAAGGTGGGCAGTTCGAATCCACCAGCTATTCCTTGGAAAGCCTATGGGGCAGTTCTACTCTATACTATAGGTTCGCTATGAGTCAGAATCGACTCGACAGCAATGGGTTTGTTTTTTGGTCATATGTATCAGTCAGAGTAGGAAGAAACTGATATTTATGGAGCACCTACAAATGGCCATGTCCTACACTGCATAGTTTACATAAGGAATGTTACTGAATTCTCACAATAAACCTCAAGTGTTATTTTCTCCCATTCTACATGCACACACACACACACACACACACACACACACCCCTAGAGACACACAGAGAGAAAGTACTTTGCTCCAAGTCACTCAGCAATGACGTTGTGGAACTGTAAGTCACATCCATATTTAACAACCCTCACCATCTAGAAGTTCCCCTAAACAATGTAATTTCTAACTTTTGTGCCATATTTTAAGCCCAGGGACACTAGATAGACAACAGTTAGTTTCCATTCTGATTCACTCCAATCATTTTATGGTCAAAAAGCAGTGGATGTGTTATGGAGTGAAACAAATTTAAAAATTGGGAAAATATGTGAAAAGGCAATCACAGAAGAGAACAACTGCAAATGGCTAACAAGTATATGATGTAATGGCCTTTCTCGCAGTAATCAGACAAATGCAGATTGAAAGTAGATACGACTTTATACCCATCAAATTGATATAAATGGGAAATTTCAATAATACCAAGTGTTAGTGAGACTGTGAGACCTGGGAACTTTCTTACAAGGTGAGTGTGTGTCTAGAACTGGTGAAACTAGTTTGCAAAGTCTGAGGAAATTTAGTATGTGTATACCTTAAACTCAGAGCCCTGGTGGTACAGTGGTTAAAGACTTGGCTGCTAACCAGAAGGTCAGCAGTTCAAATCCACCACCCATTCCTTGGAAACCCTATGGGCCAGCTCTGCTCTGTCCTACAGGGTCGCTATGAGTTGGAATCCACGACACGGCAATGAGTTTAGTTTCTTTTTTTTTTTTTTAAATACCATAGTCTTAGCACTAAGGTCTACTACCTAGTTTGTAGGAGCTGGGAGCTGGTGGCCGCTTAGATCTATTCCTGAGGGAATGGATAAGTAAAATATGTTGGATGCATACTATGAAATAACATGCAGCAGTGAGAAGCAGTGAATTAGAGGTACAAGCCGTGGTGGCGCGGTGGTTAACAGATCAGCTGCTAACCAAAAGATCCACAGTTTGAATCCACCAGCTGCTCCTTGGAAACCCTATGGGGTAGTTCTACTCTGTCCTGTAGAGTCGCTATGAGTTGGAATCGACTCGACGGCAATGGGTTTTTTGTATAGCAACATCTTAAATATATAGTATTAAGTGAATGAAAAGTATGACAAAGAATGAGATCTATTGCACAATGGCACATGTTAAAATCAAAATATGCATGCGCATACAGGTTATGTATTTTTCAAAGATATCTACGTATTCAATGATATATATCAAATCCATTAGAATGGCTGCCAGTAGGGGAGGGGAAAGGGAAAGTGGAGGGTCAGGAATGAACTGAAAGAAAAAACACATGAAGGAAAACAAGAGAAGCCTTGTCTAGACAGATAATGAGTGTGCATTTTGAACTAAAGGGTGTAATTAACTCATTTCTCAGCATTTGTGTTCCCTTAAAAAACAATTTAAAATACTGTGGAGTGAAGTTCTATTGTTACTCACCAAAGAGCTCATGCTGACCTCTTTGGGTATCCGATTTTTATTGGAAAGATGAGCCACATGAGGAAAATGCAGTCTCAACTACTGAGGGGAATGGAGGAAATTTTTTTTCTAAAAATAAAATAGTTCAGTTCTTAGATTTGCACTTGGAGAAAACAGGATGACAAATGTTTTGGCAAGGTGTTAGAACTTTTGCATTAGTCTTGTCTTAATGGAAGAGAATCTGTCTGACTAAATTGTTCCATTTGAGCGAAGCGGTCTTGTGGTAGATTGCTTCTCTATGTATAAACCAGAAGAGTCTTTCCGTCTCGGCTCCACTGTACATTCCTCTCATAATCTGCTCAACTAAGGACTGTGGGACCACGTGGATGCCTTGCCCAACAAGCAGAACATACTGATGAATTGTTTTATATCCTGATCAGTCTGATTTCAGGAGGAAGAAATTACTTGGTCTAGCTGATGTATTTCTTCCCCAAACAGCCACACATATTTGGCATTGTTTAGACATGGATCCAAAAGTCACTTGCACCAGTTGCCTTCATTTGGATTCCAGTTCATGGCTACACTGTGTGTGTCAGAGTAGAACTGTGCTCCATAAGGTCTTCAATAGCTGATTTTCCAGAAATAGATTGCCAGGACTTTCTTTCAAGGAACCCCTGAGTGGACTTGAACCTCCAACCTCCAACCTATTGATTAGCAGCCAAGTATGTTAACGGTTTGCACCACCAAGGGACTTCAGAACTCCCTTAGGAAGTTAGAAAATTATAAATGAATGAATGAATGAACAAATAAAAGCAAGCCAACCAATCACAACAGAAAATACAGGATACATATCCTTGCCCTAACTACAATTATTCCTCTTGTCTATGAATCTGAGGAAGTCTGTCCCACATTAAGTGTTAAAATTTGACTGAAAATATTTACTTATTTTGATAAATATGAGCATAGATGAAGGAAAGACAAAAAAATAAAATGAATTAAAAATTATTTTATTGTTTTGGTAGAGTCTTTTGAGGAACTAAGGTTTTTAGTTTTTATGAGGTCCCGTTTATTTATTGTGTCTTTTGCTGTTCATGCTTTGGTTATTATGTTAGATAATAATTGTTAAAAAGCTAGGCCTGACAGCCTTGCCCCTGCATTTTCTTCAAGAATTTTATGGTTTTAGTTTTCAAATTTAGGTCCTTAATCCATTTTGGATTTGTTTTTGTGTATGGTGTGAGGTATGGATCTTGCTTCATTTTTCTGAATTTGGAAGTCCAATTTTCCCAACATCATTTATTAAAGAGATTTTTCTTATCCCCCTGAGGGGAATTAGCACCCTTGTCAAAAATCAGTTGACCATAAGTGTGTGGGTTTATTTCTGGACTCTCAATTCCATTCCATTGGTCTATGTGTCTGTTATTATACAAGTATCAAGCTGTTTTGCTTACTGTAGCTGTATAATACATTTTAAAATCAGGAAGATTTTACCAAAAAATCAAAAAGGCAAGCTACCAATTGGGAGAAAATCTTCGGAAACCACGTATCTGATAAGAATCTAATAACCAAAATATATATAAAACTTCAAGAACTTAACAACAAAAAGACAGCCCAATCAAAAAATGGGCAAAGGGCTTGAACAGACATTTCGCCAAAGAGGATATTCAAATGACCACCAAACACATGAAAAGATACTCAACATCATTAGCTCTCAGATACGACTTCACTCCCACTAGGATGGTTAAGATTTAAAAAAAGGAAAACAAAAATTTGGTGAGGATGTGGGGAAATTAGAGCCTTTACCAATTGCTGGGACCCTGGTGGTGTAGTGGATAAGAGCTATGACTGCTAAGTAAATGGTTGACAGTTCAAATCCACCAGCTGCTCCTTGGAAATCCTATGGGGCAGTTCTACTCTGTCCCACAGTGTCACTATGAGTCAGATTGACTCTACAGCAGTGGGTTTTTTTTTTGTTTGTTTGTTTTATCCATTGCTGGTGGGGATGCAAAATGGTACAGCTGTTATTGAAAACAGTGGGGTGGTTCCTCAAAAAACTAAAAATAGAACTACCATATGATCCAATAATTTCACTGCTAGGAATATACCCAAGGAACTTGAAAGCAGGAATGCAAAGGGACATATGTACACCAATGTTCATTGCAGCATTAATCACAGTAATCAAAAGCTGGAATCAGCAGATGAATGGATAAACAAAATGTGGTACATATATACAATGGGATAGTACTCAGCCAGAAAGAGAAATGAAGTCCTGGTACATGCCACAACACGGATGGAGCTTGAAAATATTACGCTGAGTGAAATAAGTCAATCACAAAAGGACAAATATTGTGTGACCTCACTTATATAAAAAGACACAAACAGGCAAATTATGGAGGCCAGAGTTTATTAGTGGTTACCAGCAGTGGGAGGGATGGGGAAAGGGGAAGGTTATTGCTTATGGAGCACTGAGTTTCTGTTTCTTGTGATGGAAAAATTACATTAATCAAGTGTAAGTGTTGCCTAACCTATTAATATAGTTGATATAAATACATTAATAAGTTATACACTTAAAAAAAGTTGAATTGGCCAAAATTCCTGAATTGTACACGTAGAAACTGTTGAATTGGTGTATGTTTTGCTGTGTATATTCTCAACAACAAAATAAATTCTAAACATGTTTAAAGTTGAATTGTCAAATGTTGTGTGATATATCTACAACAACAACAACAACAAAAGAGCAGCTGCTGAGGCTGCTTATGTATAACCAAACACCCCATGGGATTTGGTTTTTTGGTTTGAAGGTTTAGGGTCATAGTTTCATGGGACATCCCAGTTGATTTGGCCTAATATCGTATTTAGTGCTTATGTTCTACCTCCTAGTTCACTGCATAGTGCCTGAGGTCTTAAAAGCTTGCAAGCTGTTGTCCAGGGTACAACAATTAATCTTTATTTGCCTGGAGCAACAGAGGAAGAAGGAGAGTCAGGAATAAGAGGAGGAAATGAAATGTGTGACTAATTGCCTTCATGAACAACTTCCTCCTTTGCCATGAGACCAAAAGAACTAGATGATGCCCAGCTACCATTACTGAATATTTTGATAAAACATTCTATGGAAGAATCTTGATCGAAAGGGGGAAAATGCAGAACAGAATTTCAAATTCACATGGAATCCAGATTTTCTGGAGCTATGGCGGCTAGATGAACCCCTGAAACTATTGCCCTGAGATAATCTTGGAAACTTAAACTTTAAACAAAAAATATCTCCTGAAGTCTTCTTTAAGCCAAAAAATAGTTTAGCTTAATATTTAAAGAATGTCTGCCTTGAGCATTGTGCTGTTTTAAGAACTACATATATGTGATAAAATCGACAACAGCAACTCGAAAGACTAGATAGGAACCTTAAGGGGCAGTGAGCTTATGTTAGTGGGGGAGGAACAAATTGGAAAAAGAGGGTGAGAATGGCTGCACAACTTGAAGAATGTAATCAGTGTCACTGAATTCTACATGTAGAAATTATTGAATTGGTATATGCTCTGCCATGCATATTCTTAACAACAAAAAATAAATTATAAAAAATTATATCATTTATCTACACTTCGGGGGGATAAATGAGGTGTTTTATATAAGTAATTCATCACTTAACCTGATGACTACCGTTTTTTAGTTACCTTTTTTCCTTTTTATCTTTTTGCCCTTCAACAAGGTGCTTTAATGGAGGGCACAGCGTAAGCAAAGACAACAAGAAGATTCTTTTCAGAGATGGCACTCAGCTCTGACAGTACTTCTTGGTGTCCATGTTCTTGTGCTCCTGGTTGTAGAAAAAAAACCCCAAACCCATTGCTGTTGAGTTGATTCCGACTCATAGCAACCCTATAGGACAGGGTAGAACTGCCCCATCAGGTTTCTGAGGAGCAGCTGGTGGATTCAGATTGCCGACTTTCTTGGTTAGCAGCCAAACTCTTAACCACTGTGCCACCAGGACTCCCCTGGTTATACGGGACCTTTGAAAAACAAATGGCAGCACTGGGGTCACAGTTGCAGATGAAGACCTGGCACTCTTCGTTATGTCTGGAGAAATGCAAAAGGCGAGGACTGAGCTAAGGCAGACCCTGATTTGTACAGCCCGGGGCAGGAAGGTAAAACTTTAGGGCCAAATGAGATATCTGATATCTCCCCATGAGTATTATGACTATCATGTAGAGCTCACCATGCACTTTACATAACTTAGTGATTAAGACCAGAGCCTTTGAAATCAGACACAACTGGGTTCAAATGCTGGCCCTACCACTTATAAGCTATGTGATTTTGGGCAAGTTGACTGTCTTTGAGCCTTAGCTTCTTCATCTGTAAAATGGGCATAGTAAACCTATCTTGTATACATGATTAGCTCAGTACCTGGCATGTGATAAGGGCCTAATAACGCTAGCTCTCAGCTATTTGTATTAAACAAGGAAGGAGTATAGCATGGCAGTTAAGAACATAGGTCTGGAGTCATATAGGCCTATGTTCAAAAACCAAACAGCACCACTAGAATGATTTGGAAAAGGATAGCGAGAATGGTTGTACAATTCAAAGAATGCAATCAATGTCACTGAACTGTACATACAGAAATTGTTGAGATGGTCTACCTTTTTTTTTTTTTTTTAATCTTACCACTTACGGTAGAATTTTCTCACTGTGCAGTAAATTAGAAATTGACTGTACACCGGTAGGCATAGAATCTCCATGTAGCCGTCAACTATTTTACTGTGTTGCAACATGGTAATGTCTGCAAAGACCATGGGAGTGTGAGGACTTGACATACAAATCGCCCTGAACTTCCACTCGCTTATAAACCCAATCTGTCTTTGATCGGTATCTTCTTCTCTGTCTTCTGTCACTTCATTCTGCCTTAATTTTACTGCTGTTCCACCTTCCGTTAGCTATCCTCATGCCTATCCAAATCACATCTTTTCCTATTAAAAAAAATACACTGGCTTTGTGACAATCATGTAGAGAAGTTATTTTCTTCTTACTTTGGGGTTTGCATATTCAACTCAAATTAATATCCAAGGGGAATCCTAAAAGCTTAGTGGTAATCAGAGTAGGAAATCCTGTCTGTTCAAAATTATCTTAAATTAAACTGGCAAGGTTTTCGTCAGGATTTTTTTGTCTGCTTATAGACATATCAGAGTTCATAGATCATTTCTCTCTACAAAGCGGTTAACCAAGAGCACCAGATAGAATTTTAATAATCCGTATTTTATTTTGAAGTTCCTGAATTTTACTAGTGAGTTCAGAATCTTTTTTTTTTTTTTTTTCTCTTTCCTCTGCTAACTCCAAAACTTTCAAAGCGTAACAAAATCTGGATCTTATTTGGTCCTAGTTATAGCAATGGTAAAATTTAGCATTGGAGGGAGCAAACATTACTTCATCTGAAGAGTTACTAATAAAATCTCCCAGAATTTTTTCTCATTAGAATGCAACTCTCCAGCTACGTACAGTAAGCCTCATGAAGGAGGCTATGTCAACACATTTAACAACAGGATTGTAATAAAACTGCAATGACCAACATTTCATTGAAAGTCCTCTCCCTTTGGGCTATTAGCACAGCCAACTGTACCTAAACTGCAACCTGCAAGCATAAGCCCTTCAAACACCAGGAATACTGCCCTATTCATAGTAGGTACTCTATAAATAGTAGAGCACTATTTCCTTTCCCTTGATCCTAAAAATAGCCCTGACTGGTAAATATTTTTGTCCCATTTTTAAGAATAAAAGAAAAATAACCACTTTGCTCCACTTGGTCACGATGAAATAAGATACATATGACTACTGTGGCTGGTTACACAAGCTCTATGGCAAAAGAATTTCTGAACTGATCTGAATTCTCCCAGCTTAGTCTCCCTTAAGCATCAGCCACCTTTCCTTCTTGCAGAAATGCAACTGTTAGAGTTCTCTTAGGTCTGGGCTCTGCACCATGTGATGTGCTGTCAATTCAATCACATGGCCATCAGAACACAGTGAGGACAACTGAATGTCTATGAAAATTATTCTCAATACATAAGCACAGTCAGAGGGTATACATGGATAGAAACATTTAAAGGGTCTAAAAAGGGTGAACTACAATATGCTGGGCCCCTACGATCACACTTCAATCCAACAATGTCTTGAACCGTATTAAGTGTATCCTTCTTCAAGGGCTCAGAGGTTATTTTCTTGAAAGGAATGAATGTAAAAGAGTATCCCCTAAAGCCTACTTTCATTTCTTTAACATTAGTAAATAATGTTGGGCAGTCAATCCTGATGTAATTCTGAAGCAATATTTTTGTGTAAATCTAACCTCTTCATTGGCAACTCTCAAGTCACAAATACAGTTATATCACGATATATACTTACAAGTACATATTACAAGATAAACTTACCAGCACCTTCCAATTCTACGAGTTTCCAGGACTAAAACGTAGATTCTTCTCAGGTTTCTAAAAATATGAATATTTTCTTCGCTATTGCAGGAAGAGTTGCTTTTAAAATAAAATGCATGTGAAAGGCGAGCAGGCATTCAGTTATACTCTGTCTTGGTTTAAATCCAGGAGGCAATGGGAGAAAATACAAAAAGATAACTGTCAGTCAGACTCTTCAACTAGTTCATTTGATATTTTCTTTCTTTCTTTTTCGTCCTTAATGAAAGAGAGGAAAAGAAATCTTTGGCATTCTAAGTGAGTGAATCTGAAGGGGAGCCTCCATTAGATCATCTAGATGCACAACAGTCCAATAGCATTATAATTTAGGCAGTCAATAAGGCTGTTCAAGGGACTGGCCGAAAGTCCCAGGTTCCTTCAGTGGCCCCAACTGAAGCTCATCATGATCTGGACACTGCAGCTGAAACCTTGAAAACTTCTGCACTGAGCAACAATGAAGACACTGTATGATTAACTAGGATTACAGAGAAAAAATAATCCAAAGTGCTTTCAGATGGTAAAAGAAATGATTATCACGAGGAAAGCAAAGTGACTGTTGAATTTAAAAGGCAGTAAGAGTAAAGTAAATAAGAATAAAATGCCACCACCGTACCCCAGAAGATATTAAAACCACAGAGAAAAAATTCTAAAGGAGATGTAATAAGCTAACAGATGAAAAAATATTTATACAAGTCATTTTAGGATGCACGCTTTGCTCAATGATCTGCTAAATTAGAAAAAGAAACTGAATCACTGTTGAGGTGCATGATCTAAAGAGTACACAGTGTCCAGAAATTCTGTTGCTTCTTTCATCAAAATCATGTCAGATTTGCATTAGTAAAGCTTGTGCAGTTATTTTTTTTTTTTTTTTAAGTAGAAGGAGAAAAAAAAAAAAAAAAAGCTAGAGAACTGGTATCAAGCCAAGAGGCAAAATGGAGTATCAACAATATTCATCTCCCCAGGTGGAGAGGGTTTATTGAAATATAAAAAGTGCCATCCCTTTCCTTTCAGCCAGTATATAAAAGTGAAACTCTCCAGTGTTCCTGAAAAAAAGATTGTTTCTACAAATGAGGCACTCTTTGAACACCATTCAATAGCTGTTATTTATATTTGGCTCCTGAACAAGCTGCAGCTGTATGTTTCCTGTGGCGAAATGTCACTCTGCCTGTCAGTTAATTGTAAGATGCCTTGCCACTTTGCCACTGTTTGTGTGCATTTGTGTCAACGATTCCATCTTAGAACAATGGTTCTCGTCCTTTTATGTCTCAATATACTTGATGTAAATTTTATTCTCCCATCAGTAACAGTGACTCACTACTATAATCATAAAACCTGTTGTAGGTGATGATGTTAAAGTGTTAGAATCGCCAGTGGGAAGTTGAGGAGGGCTAGACAGTTAAGCATCTTCCTCAGGTCATTCTGATATGACCCCCAGGGGTTGTAAGCCCCTCCTCTTTTGAGAATCACTGATCTTTGAGTGAAGACAAAGAACTGATATTGTTTAACGCCAGATGAACAAGCTTCTGTGTATATTCTAGGTGCTGCATATTTGGTAGGGGTTGCACTTAGATTTTTTTTTCTGTAGCACTGAAAGATTTATGCCAACCCACCGACTTAATTGTGATCATTGGCATAAGAAGGTTGTCTGAGGTTAAAGGTCTAGACAGTCTGTGGGACAGAATGAAGTTCCACTTTGACTTATTTGATTAGCTCTCTAACCAAAGTTAATAAGCCATAGATCAAAGCAATTTATTGACAGTAATATTAACGACAGCCTCAGGTCTAAGTGAATTGTCTGGGCCTTTTGGTCAGATGTTCTGGCTGTGAGGAAGATGGAAGACAGAGGCCATGCCTAGGCTTGTCTGTCACTACATTCACCCAAAACAATTAGCTTTAGCAGTCACGGTAAATCTTGAAGTGGTTCATGACTATCTTTCCATCCCAATGAGTCAATACCTATATGATAAAACAACCTGATTTTAAGAAGGCATTGTTATCCGATCAGTGGATGCTGAGGTGGGCCCCCACCTTCCCCACCCCCATTCAGAATTAAGACACTCATTCCTCCAGATGCCAGTAGTGTTCGCTGCTGATGACTCACAGCTGAGCCCCATTCCACAAATTGTTCTCCATCCAAAGTTATATCCCTTACAGGGGGGCTGGAAGATCTGCATACAAATCAGGGCAGGGACTAGGGTAAGGTAAGTGAGGAACTGGCCATAGGAGCAAAATTTAAGGGAGGACCAAAAAAAGCAGTAATATTTGTGATGGCTAGTTTTATGTGTAAGGAGCCCCAGTGGTGCAATGGTTAAGCACTGGGCTACTAACCAAAAAGTCGGTGGTTCAAACCCACCAGCAGCTCCACAAGAGAAAAGACCTGGTGACTGGTGGTCTGCTCCAGTAAAGATTACTGCCTAGGAAACCATTTGGGGCGGTTCTACTTTGTCCTACTGGGTCACTATGAGTCGGAATCGACTAGACAACACACAACAATTTTATGCTGTTATGAAGTAGTTACATGTCATTAAATCAGAGAGTCTTAACTAAAGCCTATTACCTTCCATAAGAGGAGACTGGGCCTCAACCCATCAGCTGAAGGCTTTAAGAACAAAAAGAGAGTTTCCCTAGGATGTATTCTGCCTCCAGACTATGAATAGACATTTTACCAGAACCCCCTTACTCTGCATTCTTTCTATCACTGCCCCTGCAGGTTTTGGGACAGAAGCCTGCAGGAATCTCCAGCCAGTTGCCTGACGTACAGATTTTGAATTTGCCTGCTCCCCATAATCACCTGAGTCCCTCTTTCTCTGTATATCTTACTGGTTCTCTGGTTCTGATTCTCTAGAGAACCCTAAGAAGATATTTTAATGGAATATTTTTGAAAATAAAAAATTCAAGAAAATCCACGATGATAAAAATATCACAATTTTAAGTAAAAACAGGATCAGTGTAATTGATTTTTCCTTTTGTCTGGGGATTTGATATGGCTCTGCACAGCACTATTAACAATCCCATCTATACTTAAATTTTTAAGTTTTTTGTTCATCATGGATATGTTGCATTAATTTTGATATTTTAAAACATTGCAACAAAAAGTTATTTATCTCGATTACCGAGTTTTTTGGTGGCCCTTAAAATATGCCCCTGAGGTGACTGCCCTACTCAATTTACCCTAATTCCAGCCCTGGCAGGTGGACTCAGTGGGTACAAATGCCTGGCCTTGCCTTAAAGGGGGATAATGCTGAAGGGCCACCCCAGCTCCAGAGTTGCTGATAGGATCAGCTGAGGCCTTTCTTGTGATTTTGTCACAGTCCAATCCTGCTTCCTTCATTGTCTTATTTATGTTTTTTCTAAGAGCACTCCTGTATGCAAGTCTCTGTCTCAGGTCTGTTCCCCCTAAGACATCCTGCTCCAAAAAAAAAACCAGTTGCTGTAGAGTCGATTCTGACTCATAGTTACCATATAGGACAGTGTAGAACAGCCCCATAAGGTTTCTAAGGCTGTAATCTTTAAGGGAAGTTGTGCATCAGAGTTGTATCCTCTCAACATATTTATTCAATCTGTATACTGAGCAAATAATTAGAGAAGCTGGACTATGTGAAGAAGAATGCAGCATCAGGATTGGAGGGAGACTCATTAACAACCTGCTATATGCAGATGACGCAACCTTGCTTGCTGAAAGTGAAGAGAACTTGAAACACTGATGAAGATCAAAGACTGTATAGCCTTCAGTATGGACTACACCTCAACATAAAGAAAGCAAAAATCCTTACAACTGGACCAATAAGCAACATCATGATAGATGGAGAAAAGATTGAAGTTGTCAAGGATTTCATTTTATTTGGATCCACAATCAACACCCATGGAAGCAGCAGTCAAGAAATCAAACAACGTATTGCATTGGACAAATCTGCTGCAAAAGACCTCTTTTAAGTGTTAAAAAGCGAAGATGTTACTTAAAGGACTAAGGTGCGCCTGACCCAAGCCATGGTGTTTTCAATCGCCTCATATGCATGAGTAAGCTGGACAACGAATAAGCAAGATGAAGAAGAATTGAAGCCTTTGAATTACGGTGTTCGTGAAGAATATTGAATAGACCATGGGCTGCCAAAAGAACGAACATATCTGTCTCGGAAGAAGTACAGTCAAAATGCTCCTTAGAAGGAAGGCTGATGAGACTTTGTCTCACAAACTTTGGACATGTTATCAGGAGGGACCAGTCCCTAGAAAAGAACATCATGCTTAGTAAAGTAGACGGTCAGCAAAAAAGAGAAGACTGTCAACGAGATGGATTGACAGAAGCGTTGCAACAGTGGGCTCAAGCATAACAACAATTGTGAGGATGGTGCAGGACCGGGCAGTGGTTTGTTTGCTGTACAGAGGGTCACTGTGAGTTGGAACCAGCTGGACAGCACCTAACAACAACGGTCTTTAGGGAAGCAGATTGCCACATCCTTCTTCCATGGAGTGATGGGTTCAAACTCAACCTTTCATTTAGCAGCTGAGCACTTAACCACTGTGCTACCAGGGCTCCTTATCCCCATACTGGAAAGGTGAAAACTAAATGTCAGAGAGGCTGAGGAACTTGCCCAAGGTCTCAGAGTTCCCAAGTGGCAGAGATGAGAACATAGGTTAGTCTGATTTAAAACCAGTGCTCCTCATCATAGCATCCTATAGACGAGGGCCAGAATTTGGGGCTACAGTTTACCAAAGGTAAAACCCAGATACCAATAATCATCATGCACTCTAATCATTGACTGTGTTCCATGCTCTCTTATTTCAGGGAAGTAGGATTCTGACTCTATCAGACCCTGTAATAGGCAGAATAATGCCCTCCGAAAGATGTTCACATACTAATCCCCAGGACCTGTGAATATGGCAAAAAGGACTTTGCAGCTATGACTAGGAGTCTTGCCATAGGAAGACTAGACTGGATTGTCCAGGTGGGGCCAATGTAATCATAAGGGTCCTTATAAGGGGAAGAGGGAGGTGGGAGACTAAGAGAAGGTTATGTGATGACAGAAGCAAAATCTGAGTGATGCGGCCATGAGCTACGGAATAGAGGCAACCTCTAGAAGCTGGAAAAGGCAAGGAATGAATTCTCCCCTAGAGCCTCCTGGAGGAATACAGCTCTGCTTACATCTTAATTTTAGCCTCATAAAAACCATTTTAGCTTCTAACTTCTGGAACTTTAAGATAATAAATTTGCATTGTTTTACACCACTAAGTTTATGGTAAGGGAGCCTAGATGGTTCGAGCAGTTTGCAATAGGCTGCTAACCTAAAGGGTGGCTGTTCAAACTCACCGAGCAGCCCCACAGAATGAAAGTCCTGGAGATCTGCTTCTCAAAGACTACAGGCAAGAAAACCCTATGCAGCAGTTCTACTCTGTAACACATGGGGTTGCCACGAGTCTGGGACCAACTTGATGGCAGCTAACAACAACAAGAAGTTTATGGTAATTTGTTACCTCAGCAACAGGAAATTAATACAGACCCCTAAAGCATCACGGAGTCACTCACATAACTCTAAATTGCAATGGATCCCTAGTGGAAATCAGGCAGAATCACCAGAGGAAGTTAATGAAGATTTCTTCGTTGTATTATGTTTTCAAAAAAATTTCTGAAGAACTTGTGCATGTTGAAGGATTGAGGATCTGTAGAGACTCCAGATGGTCATGTTCTCATGATGACAGATGGACATCCAGGACAGACTGGGCCCATCTACATGAAAGGAGAGAAATGATTAATGAAGGAAGGCCAGCACAATTCAGGAACTCTTTATACAAGCACAATTTTTACTTTCTGATTCTTCAGTCATGGTTTTTGAATTGTGGCAGGAGATGAACATTCCTATTATTTTAATATGGAACCGGCTGTTCTGTTTTTCTTCTCTTTCTTTGCTGCACTGGAATGGTTTGGAGTTCAAGCTCCCAGTAGACATTTTTTTGTTCTTGTTGATTAGACATTTGTCTGACGGAACATCAAGGTTTATTATTTTAAAAAGCTGAATACAGAAGTTTTTTTTTGTTTTTTTGTTTTTTTTAGATTAGGTACAAGAAAGAGGACAAAATGCCTTGGCTAGAAGCCAGGGTAAGAGAATTTGTAGCATCAACAAAATATCTTACACAGAAACAAGGAGAGCAAGACTTCACTCCAGGCCAGAAGAGGTTCTCCTGTGAGAACGGACAAGAGAATAGGGAAGAAATGACTACGTGTATATGAGTAGGAGGATGAGGGGAGATAGTTGTATCTAAGCAGATGGCACCATGAGCAACTTTGCAATGATTTTCTTGCCCCGTGTGCGTGCCAGCCAGAACTGGTTACGCTGCCAGTGGCCTCTTAGAAGCAGAGTTTCACCAGGGAAGCCCTAACTTTTATCCAAGTGAGCATCTCCCGCCCCTGGGAGCTCAGTTTACCATACTTGTCCTCTGCTTCTCTTGAGGATTTTACTCCACGTTGGAGATTCATATACTAACCACGTTGTTCCATTGCTGAAAACAGTTCAGCAGCTCCTTTGGGAAGTTCATTCAGAGGTGGTTGCACATTATTTTGACTCCCTCCATGGAAGTAGAACTCCAGTCTGATGGATGTGCTGACTGAGGGTGCTGGTGACACCAGTTTGGGTAGAAAACCAAGGCAGAGCTGTAAAGTAATGGTGAGACTTTTCCCTGTGAAGTGCCAGGAGGCAGACCCACAGGGAGTGCCATGTCAGTGTGGATAGACCATTGGCAAGGTTGACATACCAAATTCAAGTGTCAGAACAGTATGCTTTCATGTAAGATAACCTGCAGCAGTAGTACCCAAACTTGGCTGCCCTCTTTTTAAATGGGACCCATGTCTTATACCTCAATATTCTTCCCCACATCAAGCCCAATGCTGGGTGTGTACCAGGTGTTCAACAAGCACTGGGTGATTGATTATGCAAAATTCACAATAACAGCTATCAGAGTTTGAACGCTTACTGGTGCCAGGTGCTTTACATGTGTTTTCTAATTTCAAACTGTCAGCAATCCTCTTTTTAACCCTATCTTAAAGGTTAGTAAACTGAGACTCTGAGAAGTTAAGAAATTTGCCCCAAATCACAATGCTAAAAAGTGGCAGAGAATACAAAAGCAGGTTGTGTAACTCCAAAGCCCACTATTCCATACTGCCTCTCTCTTCTCAGGCAGAATTAGAGACAAGCGAGAATGGCACAGAGCATTTTGCCTTATATCTGTTTTAACTAGTAATTATAAAGACCCTCCATAAAACAATATCAAGCTGAACTTGAATAGCATCATCTGCTAGAAAATAATGTTAGACAGATAACTGCCATTGAATCAACTCCAACTCATAATGGCCTTATGTACAACAGAACAAAACACTGCCCAGTCCTGCATCATCCTCACCATCACTGGCATGTTCGAGTCCATTGTTGTGGCTATTGTGCCAATCCATCTCATCAAGGGTCTTCCTCATCCTCCCTGGGCCTCTACTTCACCACACATGATGTCATCTTCCCACGATTGATCCCTTCTGATGACTTGTCAAAGCAAACGAGTCAGACAATGTTCTGTTGTGATCTGTAAGATTTTCATTGGAGGTAGTGTAAATGGTTTGGCTTGACTACTAACCTAAACATAGGTGGTTTGAACCCACCCAGCTGTACCGAGGAAGAAATGGCCTGGCGATCTGCTTCCATTAAGATTACAGCCAAGAAAACCCGGTAGAGAAGTTCTACTCAGTAACACATGGGGTCACCATAAGGCAGAACCGACTTGACAGCAACTAACAACAATTTTTGGAAGGTGATCGCTAGGTCTTTCTTCCTAGTCTGTCTAGTCCAGAAGCTCTGCTGAAACCTGTCCACCATGGGCAGCTCTGTTGGCACAGCTTCCAGCATCACAGCACTATGCAAACCACCACAGTACAACAAACTGACCGATGGGTGGTGGAAATACTCATGTTAGGGGGAAAACTCATGTTAGGGGGTTATAAAAGGTTCAAAAACTATACATCTGTATGTTTACAATGTGGAAATACAAGAATTTCTAGCTGTTACTTTCACTTTGTATTTTAGAGACGTTTGAAAGGGAGCCTATCCTCCATAGCACTTTTCTGGATCCCTCTCAGCTGTTCGTGTGGGTTTCACTGGCAGGTATCACTGCGCCCTCTTTCTCCTTTGTGTCTAAAGTGGGGCACTTCCGCCACCCACTGAAGTTCAGTTCTAAAAAGGTAATAGCTTTGGGGGAATAGCAGAGGGTTTAGTTATTTTTTGAAGTTAGTGTGGAGAAAAAGGAATAGAGCAGGCTCTTCCCAGATGTCTGATTTTTAGTCAGCATGCTGCTTGCGTCCCCTGGTTGAACACATTTCAGCCATCCTGTGCCTGAGGAGAAAAACACCACTCCTGGCTCATGTCGCTATGGTAACTGATGCTCAGCAGGCAGTGGCAGTTTCATTGAACATAACTGCCTTTTAGAACTTGAGGGGAAAGTATGCTTTCATGTAAGAGAAAGGAAAAGAGGAAGAGTTTAATTAACGTGTCTCAATTTAACACAGGGAGACAGGTCATTTTCACTGTTTGACCATATCTTGTTTAGCTCCGTTTTATACCTGTGTCAGATCTAAGGCATCAAAGGGTGAAATATTTCTCTCATCGTGTGTGAAGTGCACAAGGTGGGCAGAAGAGGAGAAACAGGGGTTGTGTTGGGTCCTTTTCGAAAGGGTTTTCATATTATAAAGCCATCTCAGCTTGAGAGTGTTTAGAAGAATCTCTTCCTCTCTCCGACAAAGGAGGCCAGAGAGATGTGTTGCTAGGCAACCTCACACTGAAGACTGGGGCGCTTTGAAATTAACATAGCTGACCTCCCCATCATCTCTGCAGCTCTCCTATTCAAAACCTTTTTTATGAGGCAGTAGGACTCAAGAAAATAGACATAAAATGTAAATATAATAATAAAGATAGAGGAAATAAATCTAACTTTTTCAAGCAAAGTCCAGGATTTACTCAATAAAAAGGCAGCAGTTTGAGAGAGCAAGGTTGAGGGGAAAAATGGTGCTAGTCTCTATGAACCAGAACCTTGTATTTAAAACACTATCGGAAGAAAATTTTCCTGACTATGCTTTTAAATTCGGTTTATAACTGCCATGTAAGCTACCACAGGAAAGGGTCTGAAAATACTTAAGGGTAAACAAAAAATACATCAGTTTAAAGTAGGTATAGACATATAACAAAAAGCTGAACTCTCAATTCTCAGTGCATGATGTTTTACTTTAGCTCCTGACCCTCCCATTCTCCTTCCTGCCACAATATCATTAATATGACACTGGTTGCTGTGGGAAAGGGTGGTGTTTATTTTGTGAGTGGTTGAGTATTTGGAAGGAAACAGCCAAGCTGGCCTATGGAGAACAGCATGCACGCTTGTCAGCAACAAATTATTTAGTTTGATTTTTAAAATATCTCATACTCCTGGGATGTAGTTATGGTAACAATTTTAAGATAGGTTGTTAAGGATATCAACATTAAAAGTCAATCAAGATTGGTGGTGACGAGGCTGGAGCTGCAAAAAATCCCGACCTCTTCTTGGTAGGTTTGTTTTTATAGTGCCTCAGGGGAAGCAATTCTGAAACTATTTTAGATGGATTATCAAATTGAAGAAATGAGCAAATATGTTAAAATTTTGGGGGCCCAGGGTTCTCACTGCGGGAGAAGAAACACACAAATAAAAACTGGAGGAAGATAAGAAAGAACCTGTAAGGATAGACTGGGATTGGAGGAATTGGTGGGATTTCTAAAACGTGTCAGTGTGTGAGTGTGCATGAGTGTGTATGCACATATGTGCGTACACATATATGTCTGCAAGTATATATGTATATGCATGTGTATCTATACATACAAATATTTCCTGTCTGCTAAGAGTCTAGAACCAGTAGTACCTTAATAGCAATGAAAACCTTTGCACCCAGATCTTGTTCTTTAACACTATTCCTCCACTAAAAGGAACCAGGGCTCCTCAGAGAAGTGGCTGATTCCAGGGTAAAATATTTACAGGTTGAGTCTGGAACATCATGTTATGCTATAAAGTAGGAAGTACTCAAAAAATGAATGATGGAGCCATGTTACAGGGACTCAGGAGCCAGTTGAAGGGACCGGTCAAATCTGAGACAATTTGAACTTCAAAATAATTAGAACATTAATGATTATGAATGACTAAAAAAAATAGGAATTCATGAGTTTATATGATATTAAATAGATAGATAAATTTAAAAATTAAAAAGTGAAATCAAATTCAATAATTAAAGAGAGGGCTTTTGTTTACCATAAAATGCTGAGAGCCAACTGGTACATGTGGAGGAAGTGCTAGAGTTAAAATGTTGCTGCTGGGTGACAATGAGTTATTCTTGACTCATAGTGAGTCATGTGACAGAGCAGAAATGTCCCATAAGTTTTCTTGGCTACAATCTTTACGGAAGCAAATCACCAGGTTTTTCTCCTACGGAGCCCCTAGCTGGGTTCAAACTACCAACCTTTTGGTTATCAACCAAGTGCTGAACCATTATGCTACCTAGGCTCCCTTTCTTGGAGTTAGAATACCATCCTCTTATAACTGTCATGCTAAAGATTGGAACAGGCAAAAATTATCAACAGATGAGATACATCTAGGAGAATGTTGGAAGAAGAACAGGATATTTGCATGATTTTAAAGTGTCTCCTTACAGTTACAAGGAAAAAAAGTAACACTATACAGTGGAGAACTCGAACAACATCTTGACTGAGTAATCAAAATTAATTTCACCAATGAGCAGCTGATGAACTCCATGTACTTCCAAATGTGATGTCCTGAGAAGGACACAATATCACTTATGTAATATTAAGGCCAGGAACGCATAACTCAAATCAAATCATGAGGAAGCTTCAGACAATCCCAAAATGAGGAGAATTCTACTAAAAAATGTGGAAGGGAGAATTGTATTCTTCAAAAATTTCAGTGTTATAAAAGACAAAGACTGTGGAAATATAGATTAAACAAGACTAAAGCAACATAGCAACTAAATGTAATACCTGATCCCAGAGCAGATCCTGACTGGAGGAAAAAAGTGATACAAAGGACATTATTGGATCAATTGACAAATTCAAATAAGAACGGTAGATTAAAGTATTACATCCATGTTAAATTTACTGAAGTTGATAACTGCACTGTGATTATGTAGGAGAATATCCCTATTCTTAGGAAATACTGAAGCATTTAGGAGTAAAGGGCCATCCATCTATGATATATGCAATTTACTCTCAAATGATTTAGAAAAAAATATACACACGTATGTGTGTGTGTGTGTGTGTATGTAACATGCACATATGTACGTTATCAGGAGGGACCAGTCCATGGAGAAGAACATCATGCAGTTAAAGTCGAGGGTCGGTGAAAAAGAAGAAGACCCTCAACAAGATAGGCTGACACTATGGCTTCAACAATGGACTCAAACACAGTAACAATTGTAAGAATGTTTCAGGGCCAGACAATGTTTCATTCTGTTATACATGGGGTCGCTATGAGTCGCAACCGACTTGACGGTACCTAACAACAACCTGTATGTATGAATATATAAAATGTGTGTGTATGTGCTATATACACACAAAGACAGCACAGAAAGCAAAATAGAGTAAAATATTAATAATAATATGTGTCTGGGCAAAAAGTTTATGTGTGTTCTTTGTATTCTTATCCTTGCAAATTTTCTGTAAGCACAAAATTATTTCCAAATGAAAAGTTAAAAAATTCAACTCAGAAACAAAACTTTTTTTTTTAATGGAAATAAAACAATTTTCATTGGAACGAAAGTAATGAATGTTTAACATTTTAAGGAATCTATGAAACACAACTACAGAAACCCAACACACACAAAATGACACTACCCTTTATAAGAGACAGGAGCCCTGGTTGCTCAGTGGTTAAGTGCTCGGCTGCTAACCCTCGAAAGGTTGGCAGTTCAAACTCACCAGCAGCTCTGCAGGAGAAAGATGTGGTGGTCTGCTTCTGTAAAGATTACAGCCTTGGAAACCCTACGGGGCAATTCTCCCTGTCCTATAGGGCAACTATGAGTCAGAATCGACTCAACGGCCACCGGTTATAAGACGCGACAGATTTTTGTGTTTGACACAGAGAAATGACATCAGAATACAGACACATCTCATTTGTCCAATTTCTTCCCTTGCCTCTTTGTGTGGTGTGTACTCAATCATTCTAACTTTGCTCTTGGATTTTCTCAATATCCTGGATTTACTCCTCCTCCTATAATCCCTGCCCCTCAAAAAAAAAATTATCCCTCTGCAATTTGTGACTTAAGGCAACATAAAAATTTGGCCGGAGATTTTTCAAGGAATTATATGTCAGGGAGAAGTTGTCATTCACTGACTAGACCAACTTCAAGTATTATTTAAACTGTATGAAAAGAGTATTTATGTAACTACTTAGCATTTTATTGCATTTTTTTCCTTCAAAGTTCTTAAGCTTAGTGTGTTCTTCAAAGAAAGTTTAAATTCCAACAGTGAAACAGAACCTATTACTCTGGCCCATCATAAGTGAGGATACTACGGAATATTTCACAGCTCTGTTCCTCATGTTCCAAGTGTTTTTTAAGGTTCTTACAGCATTTATCCATTAAAAATAAAACTAGGCTGCCTTTGGAGGAAACTGAAATGGTAGTTAAAATAAACTTACGTTTGTTTGTTTTTCAAAGAGTCTCTTTTACATTGCCAGAAGAATTCGAAGGCAGATGAAAATAACATATATACTATTTGAAAACAGCTTGGTTTAAGGATTGCCACAGATTCTAAGGTTATGCCACTTAGAAGGAAGACATTTGGAACCTGCTCATTACTCAGCTTTCCTCATTTATGGGATCAAATTGCCTTTATGGGCATTGTGCCAGATTCATTGATGTGCACTGTAAGGCAGATTGTAGAGTGAAGCACTTTTCTAAGAAAACATCTGGTTCTTAAGAAGAGTATGAGAACGTGGGTAGCACTTTTTTGCTCATAACTATTATTTTATTACGTTACAGTAACCCTCCTCTAATCTGGCAGGCCCACTTCCAGCAACCACAACCAGGAACCTGGAAACAAGTGAAAAATACGTCAGAGTCCAAGGAAAACAGAGGACAAAAATTCCATGCATAGAAAGGAGTGGTACTGCCCTTAAGTCAAAAGCTGTTTATTTATTATAAAACTATTGCAGCCATTTAGCATAAGGACTCCTGATGCCACCTTTATATGCAGTACCTATTGCTGCACTTATTGTTTTTTCCTTCACCCCCTTTACAAATACCGCACTTCCCTCCTGCTAACTCTAATCCTTCTAAAAGTCCCTGGAACTCCACGTTTTCGTATGCAGGTTTCCCTTTTTGCCTACCTCATCTTTTTCTTATACTTTCAATATCTACTGGCTTTATCTCATTAAGCATTTTAACAGACTCAAGTAGCTCCTACATTAAAAAAACAAAGACACACACGAACAAAAACCAACCAAAATTTCACTTTCCAATATCCCTCTCTAGTCCTCACTCTATGGCTCTCTTACCCTTAGCCCTCCCTCTAAAAAATTTTCTGTGTTTCTCCAGTTCCTCATCTCTCATTCTCAGGCTAACACTAGCCTAGAAGAAGATTTGTTTAGATTAGGAAAGGGGCCCTCCTCCTCCAAGGGGATGCAGTTCCAGCTCGCGACGCTTGGAGTACTGGATTGCAGCACCCGCTGTTCCCCCTCAGCTGCACAACCACACATCTTGGCCCTTTGCAATTTCTTATTTCCACTAGGTTCTTGTTTATTTAAATTTGGTAGGATCATCATTAAAACTCTGTCACTAGGACAGTGGACTAAAAGTGCAGACAACTGGTTTGTGGGACTGTGACTTCTACTCACTTTTAGCAAGGGCCACAATGCTCTCCTCAGTAAACCAAACCAGTTGCCGTCCAGTCAACTTCAACTCATGGCGATGTCGTGTGTGTCAGAGTAGAACAGTGCTCCTTAGGGTCTTCTTTTTTCTTTTGTTGTTGATGTTAAGAATATACACAACAAAACACACCAGTTCAACCGTTTCTACACATACAATTCAGTGACATTGATTACACTGCATAAACATTCTCATCCTCCTTTACTGAGTTGTTCCTCCCCATTAACATAAACTCACTCTTCCCTAAGGTTCTTACCTAATCTTTCAAGTTGTTATCACTTTGATCCCATATAGATAGTTTTTAAAAGAGCATAATTCTCAAAACAGTTAAGCTAGGCTATTGTTTGGTTTTCAGAATACTTCAGGGGATATTCTTGGTTTAAGGTTTAAAGATTATCTCAGGGCAAGAGTTTCAGGGGTTCATCCAGCCTCTATGGCTCCAGAAAGTCTGGAGTCCATGAGAATTTAAAATTCTGTTCTTCATTTTTTCCTTTTGACTGGGACTCTTCTATAGATTCTTTGATCAAAGTGTTCAGTAGCGGTAGCCGGGTATCACTGAGTTCTCCTGGTCTCGTGGCAAAAGAGGCAGCTGTTCACACAGGCAATTAGTCACACATTCCATATCCTCCTCCTATTCCTGACTTCCTTCTTCCTCTGTTGCTCCAGGCAAATAGAGACTAATTGTCGTGCCTTGGATAGCCAGTTGGAAACTTTTAAGACCCCCCCAAGCACTATGCAATGAACTACAAACTAGGAGGTAGAACACATGCACTAAACACGGTATTAGGACAATTAATTAATTAACGGTATTAGTTGTGGAAGTCCCATGAAGCCGTGACCCTAAACCTCCAAAACCAAGGATCCACATCTCATGAGGTTTTTTGTTGTACATAAGCCACCTCAGGAGCTAAACTTTTATTCATTTTTTCATTGTATATATATTGTTTTAGGCCTGAGTTCTCTAGAGAAGCAAAACCAGTGAAGTGTATACATATATACATACGTATAGAAATATATATATACTCTCTGTCTCTATACATACACGCTTCAGTGGCTATTGTGAATAGTGCTGCAGTGAACATTGGTGTATCTGCTATCTGTCTTCTAGCTATATACCTAGGAGTGGAATTGCTGGGTCATACGGTAGTTCTATTTTTAGTTTTTTGAGGAACTACCACTCTGTTTTCCACAACAGCTTTATCATTTTGCATTTCCATCAGCAATGGATTAGGGTTCCCATTTCACTACATTTGTTATTTTCTGGTTTGTTTTTTTTTTATATTAGTCATCCTTGTTGTTAGGTGCCATCAAGTTGGTTCCAACTCATAGAGACCTTATGTACAACAGAACAGAATGATGCCCAGTCCTGCACCATCCTCACAATCCTTGTTATGCTTGAGCCCATTGTTGCAGCCACTGTGTCAGTCCATCTGGTTGAGGGTCTTCCTCTTTTTCACTGTCCCTCTACTTTACCAAGCACGATGTCCTTCTCCTGGGACTGATCCCTGCTGATAACATGTCCAAAGTATGTGAGACGTAGCTATCCTAGTGGGAGTGAAATGGTATCCCATTGTGGTTTTGATTTGCATTTCTCTGATGGTTAATGATGAACATCTTTTCATGTGTTTGGTGGCCATTTGAATGCCCTCTTTGGTGAAATTTCTTTTTTCTTTATTTTATTGTACTTTAGATGAAGATTTACAGAACAAATAGTTTCTCATTAAACAGTTAGTACACATATTGTTTTATGACATTGGTTAACAACCCTACGACAAGTCAACACTCTCCTTTCTTGACCTTGGGTTCCCTATTACCAGCTTTCCTGTCCCCTCCTGCCTTCTAGTCCTTGTCATGGGCTGTTGTGCCCCATTAGTCTCATTTTGTTTTATGGGCTTGTCTGATCTTTGGCTGAAGGGTGAACCTCGGGAGTGACTACATTACTGAGCTAAAAGGGTGTCTGGAAGGCCATGCTCTCAGGGTTTCTCCAGTCTCTGTCAGTCCAGTAAATCTGGTCTTTTTTTGTGAGTTAGAATTTTGTTCTACATTTTTCTCCAGCTCTGTCTGGGACCCTCTGTTGTGATCCCTGTCAGAGCAGTCAGCAGTGGTAGCCAGGCACCATCTAGTTGTACTTGACTTAGTCTGGTGGAGGCTGTGGTAGTTGTGGTCCATTAGCCCTTTGGACTAATCTTTCCTTTGTATCTTGTTTTCTTCATTCTCCCTTGCTCCCGAAGGGGTGAGACCAGTGGAGTATCTTAGATGGCTGCTCACAGGCTTTTAAGACCCCAGACGCTACTCACCAAGGTAGAATATAGAACATTTTCTTTATAAACTGTGTTATGCCAGCTGAGCTAGATGTTCCCTGAGATCGTGGTCCTCACAGCACTCAGCCCAGCAATATGGTCCTTCAGGGAATTTGGATGTGTCTATGGAGCTTCCATGACCTTGCCCTGTACAAGCTGTGCTAGCTTCCCCAGTATTGTGTACTGTCTTACCCTTCATCTTTGGTGGAATTTCTATTCAAGTCCTGTGCCCATTTTATGATTGGGTTGTCTTTTTGTTGTTAACTGGTTGAAGTTTTATATACATCTTAGTTATCAGATTCTTATCAGATATATTGTTTCCAAAGATATTCTTCCAGTCAGCAGCTACTCTTTTCACTTTTTTGGTAAAGTCTTTTGATGAACAAAAGTTTTTTAATTTTTATGAAGTCCCATTTACTTATCTTGTCTTTTGCTGTTCATGCTTTGGTTATTACGTTAGATAATCCATTGTTAAAAGCTAGGCCCGACAGCCTTGCCCCTGCATTTTCTTCTAAGAATTGTATGGTTTTAATTTACACCTAAGGAGCCCTGGTGGCACAGTGGTTAAGTGCTCAGCAGCAATTGGTATGTTTTTATTTTTTTTGGTTGATGGCAGAAAAGAACTGCCCCCATAGGGTTTTCTAAGCTGTAATCTTTACGGGAGCAGATCACCAGGTCTTTTCTCCCCCTGAGGGGGGGGCATGTTTGAACGGCTGACCTTTCAGTTACCAGCCAAGCACTTAACCACTGTGCCAGCAGGGATCCCTCTCCTTAGTAGCTCCTATAATCTATTATCACTGCTGCCATTTTCTAGAGGAGTCTTTGACTCTTATCTTCCACTTCCTGAGCCTTTCGCCTAGAAATTGAAGTAAACCAGATTACATTGTGTAGACAATTAGCAGTAAAATGTGAGTATTAAGAGTTGAAAAAACAGGAGATTTTGTGATTTTTACTCATCTTTGCTCTGCAAAACAGCATTGAACAGTTAGCAAAAAGCAACTTTGAAAAAGCTTTCTCTAAAAAATATATGTTTTCTAATGCAGAATATATATGTTCATTGCAGTTAGCCTGAAAAATAGGAACTAAATAAAAATTTTCTGCTATTTCACCAAATACAATTACTGTTGACAATTTGGTTTATCTTCTTCTAGTCATATATGTATCTATGCATCTACTTAAATATTTTTTTGAAAATTGAGATATTACTTGTATAGCTATGTTTCCTTTAAAATTATTTTGTGAGAATTTCAACAATTAAAAATAAGTGAAAGAAGTTTTTTAAAAATCTTTGAAAACAGTATTTGATGACTACACAGAACTGCATTATTAGATAAATATATTTGACCACTCCCTTTACGTTGGATATTCAAGTTGTTACAGTTTTTTGGTATTACAATTTTTAACTGCAAAACTTTGAGAACATTTCTGAATACTTCCTGTAATAAATTTCTCTAGGTAGGATTACTGGGCAGAGGTCATGCACAATTTTAAGGCTCTTCATTTATACTCCCAAACTGCCCTTCAGAAGGGCTGCACTGTACTTCTACAAGGAGTGTGTATGTGGTTTCCTTGAACCTTTGCCAACTCATTAAAAAAATAAAAAAGTTAATTTATTGGCACTAGCACTGTCATGCCATCATCCTGTTTAGATCCCTCCTGTCAGATTTCCAATTAGTCTTTTGGTTTCCATAGTGAGTTCATTAACACCTTACACCCTAAAGTTGAACCTAGCTTCCTCAGCTGTCATATGCATAAAACCCTTCCAGAATTGTTCTAGGTTCTTGACCCCTGGGAAAGAAAGCTATTTCCTCTTGAGACTCGGTTCACCATACTAGCTAGCTTAAGGTCAGAAGTAAATTTGCAACTGCCTCCTGTAGTTTTAAGGGGGAGTTATCCATGTCCCGGTCTACAGAAAATGCTTTCATTCCTGTTGTGTCCCTCCCTCTTCATCCTGAGTGTAGACCCCAAACTCATTTAACATGTCCTGGGCACTGATTTCTTCAAGCAGCAGTTCAGGGTGGTATGGAATTAGACTGCCTCGGTTGAGTTCCAGTCTTCCCAGATGTGAGCTAGGACATCACTTTAACCAAGCCTTGGTTTCTACACCTGTAAGGTGGGAATTCTAATAGCAGATATATCAGGTTATTATGAGGATTCGTTAATTTAATAAATATTGAGCATCTACTGTGTATGCCAGGCACTCTGCTAGGTAGAGAATATAGTAGTTCCTGTCTTCAGTGCGTTTATATTCTATTGTGAGACAGAAATAAACAAGTGAACAGGAAAAACATCAAGAGTAGTAAGTGCTATCTAGAAACTTTAAAAAGATATGAAAAAAATGACATGATACAGAATGACAGGATGGCTACTGTAGGTTCAGGCCTGGCAACGGCCTCACTGAAGTGACACTGAACTGATACCTGAACGAAAAGAAAGAGCAAGTCTAGAAAAAGCTTCGAGACAGGAAGCAGGGGAGAAGGGAGAGGAGAGGAGGGAGAGAAATTGAGAATTCCAGGCAGAGGACTGTAGGGCAACAGTGTGTTGTTCAAGACGGGCTAAGTGAGATGAGGCATGTCAAGAGTCTGGCTTAACACCTGGGGGGCGGATGGGGAGTGGGTAGAGAATAAGCAAGAATGAGAAGCTTCTAGGGCAGTTTACTCAGCCGTTTCACCCTCTTTGGACTGCCTTTTCTCTTTTCCTCTGTGAAGGTTCTTTTCCTCAGTTGCAATTACTACTTGGCGCTGTTCCATTTATAATAAATAAGTAGAGCTACAATTTTTTAAGAGCCTGCGTCAGGTTCATTATCAGCATTATATATAATATCGTTTAATGCCTCCAATAATCTGAGGCAGGAATTATCCTTATACGCTTCCTTATGGATGAGAAACTGAAACTAAGGCAGCCTACATAACTTGACAAAGACGAAACATCTAGTTAAGTGGTAGAGCCAAAATTGAAACCCAGCCAGTCTGACTTCAAATCCATGTTCTTAACTGCTCCACTACACTGCTCCTCACGTACACTTCTGATAGTTTCTACATTTGTAAGAACTGTTCAGTCCACTCAGTTCATCTTGTTCTTCAGTACTTAGTTCTGTTACAGAATTTCAGGCAAGAGCACTTACTAGTTTCATGTGCTAGCCAGATGTAGACAAGATGATTTTTTCCAGAGATAATACCTCTAGAGGGCATCTTATTATAGGAAATAGGGCATAGACTTTGGAGTCAGCTGGCCCAGTGTGGAATCCAAGTTCTGAAACTTAGTATGTGACCTTGGGCAAATCATTAAGCCCGAGTCTCATTTGCCTCATCTGAAAATATTCTTTTCTAGAGTTGGGTAAGAATTAAGACATAATGTAAGGAAAGTCCCTAGGAATTGCATCTAATAAATGGCAAGTGCAAAGTAAATGGCTGCTTAAGAAACAAAAACAGAACCTTCATTATACACATAGGAAAACTGATTTGGAAATGTCTTACTGGGAGAACAGATGCTCTCCTCTCTCTATCCAATTTCCATGATTCTAGCATCCCATGATGCAAATTCACTGGAACTACTAAAGACATTCTGTTACAGAAGTCCTTAACAATGTCCTTTCAGGCTGAAAGATTTTTAACTAAATGGAAAGAGATAATTTGTCACAGCTCCAACTGTAATACACGGGTAATAATACTACAACGTAAGGTTGTGAGACTCAAATGTAATAAGACCTGAAAAAGTGTTTTAGCCAAGTATGATAATGCTCCAAAAATATTATTAAACAGCTTTGTGAAATGCCATAGATAAAAAATAGGTGAAAAAAGAAGAATGATTAAGACTTTATAACATATACCTGGAATTAAAAGGACTTTGGAAAACTGAAGAAGTGATTAGAAATAAAGAGAATGTAGCTCAGGAGAAATAAGAACATGACAATTTTTAAAAACAACAAATGACTTCTAAAAATATCTTTTGTTTACTGAAAATGCAAAAAAAATTGAAGAGTGTTTTTGGGTTTTTTTTTGCAGACAACTGAAAAAATGTAGACCACAAATGAAAAATTATGCTATTGATTTAAGACTAGGTTAAATTCAGTGTAAAGGGTGAAAGGTGCTCTGGCCAGGGTGCTGCCAGGCACAGGAGTAAGCAGTTGTGCCTTCACATGGTGTGCTTTGTGAACCCCTGATGACCGAAAATATTTTGTTACCCTCCCCGCTTCTAGCAGATACTACAGTGTCTGAAATTACACCAAAAGGCCTAGTCTTTCAGGGTAAGGATAAATGTTGCTATAAGGGTTTACATATTTAAACTGATTTCAGATACTGATTATTTCTTAAGACCACACTGTCACTAAGAGTAGGAAGAGTGAGATCAACAGAAGGAAGGGAAATGCACACTCTTTATTATTTTCTTAAAAAAAAAAATTTAAGAAAGTCACATTTTCTGCTACAGGGGTAGCTTATACAGATTTTGCAAAACATGTCTTTTGAGTTCTAAGAGGAATACAAACCATAAAGTCATAAAACCTTTATTGAAATACATATTTCCTTTTTCATAAACTATTTACAATGAGATTTGCTCAAATCTTTGAAACAAGGTAAAACATTACAAAAATTTTAACAGAGAACAATAACATTTTAAATATTATTTCCTGAAATAAACAACTAATATTCCATAAAAAAAGATATAGGTTATTATTTAATTAACCAGATTTTAACAAAATATTCTTTATAGAACGGGTTATAATCTTTACCTTGGAGATGCCAAAACTGTACCTAATCAAAAGAGAGTCAATCAGATAGACCAGCCCTCATTCAACTTCTTCATTACAAAACATCAATTTGGCATAGCACTTCTCTTTATATACAACAGCAACCTCTGCTGGAGAAGGAAAAGTATGCTTTTACTACAATGCACTAGCTCAAACTTATTTTGAACTGGAAGAGCTAATAACCAGATTCTTTTGTTTCCTGTTTAACCAACTAATTATGTTAAGATAATATTCAAGGTCTTAGAGATGCACGGGCCTTATCAAGTATATCCTTTCTGATTTTTGGATAAGCTGGATGTGCTTCGAGAACCTGCAAGATTAAAAAACAAAAAACAAGAACTTGTAATTAATTACCAAGCCCTAAGGAGCTATAAAACTTACCAGAAATGAGCATTAGAGATTTCATTGTACTAATACCATGACAACCATACTAACACTTTTTAAAGGTGATATGAGTTGTGACATGACTCTCTTATATTAATAGCAATTAGACAGTAAGCAGAATATGAATACCACAAGCGGAAAATACATCTACATTACTTCTTTAATATGTCAGTTGCAGAAAACATTTATGTATGAATAATTTAAAATATTTTTACAATTTAGCTACTTATGAATTATATTTAATAAACCCTTAGAGAATGATTTCTAACCAGCAGCACACATCAGATTTACCTGTAGCAATTGGCCTACTGAAATCAGGGGTGGGAAGATACTCATTTAAAAAAAAACAAAAACAAAACTCCATAAATGAATCTAATATATAACCTTACATTAATATATAACCTTAATCTTAATGAGAAATACTGCCTTACCAAGAGCCTTAATAATCAACAGCAATCACTAAGGACAAGCATTTACTACAATGATGCTTATAATAATCCCACAGCTACCTGGGATAAGGGACATTATATAATTCTTTTATACATTCTTGGAGCTTCCCACAATGTTTAGGATAATGCCTTATATGACTGAAACAATGTACATATAAAGAAACTCTGTAATTGCTAAAACTGCAATTTAAATATTTGCCATTTTAGAAGAAGATCAAGAAATGTAATTGAATGACTTCTCAATTACAGAAATATCTTTTATCTCTAGTTTATAAATCAGAATTCTTTAACTACCAGACTTAGATATATTCACAAGAACAATGATGTGGAGAATATACATAATCTTCAAGTATTTTCTGACTCAAAGATTTTTATATCTTTCTTTAACTACACATAAAAATACTATTTCAGAGCCCAAATTAAAAACACGTGTTTGAGTAAATATTATTACTTTCTAAACTTTTAAAATAGATAATCTCTCCAGGATGTATCTGATAAGTCATTTATCTGAAATACTACAGTCTACCTATGGAGGAGCCCTGGTGTCGTAGTGGTTAAACGTTTGACTGTTAACCAAAGGAAGGCAGTTCAAATCGACCAGCCACTCCTTGCAAACCCTACAGGGCAGTTCTACTCTGTCCTAGAGAGCTGCTATGAATCGGAACAGACTTGACAGCAACAGGTTTGGTTTTGGTTTTCTACCTATGGATAAATGATGTACTTATGATATGTCTACCACAGGCACAGTTCATCTTAAGATTAACTAAAAGTAGAAAACTGTGCATCTGAAAATTTTGAAATCTAAATTTAAGTGTTTACCTGGTGACAGACATCAATTGCATCCACATATTTTTTCCCTTTTAAGTAATTAAATGCCAGTTTGTATCCTGTTAAGACAAAAATAATAATAATATTATTTATAGAGCATATTGCTAGTATTACTTTTTCCCCGCCTTCCTTAGTTTGTTTACTCATTAGAGGACTCTTAAGAGAGGATGGTGACTGAACTATGATAGAGAGAAGCGATGTGACAATATAAGGTGGACTGGCATAAAAGTAGAACAGTAGAAAAGACAATGAAGTTGGAACAAAGGACAGCCATGGATATACTGTAGGGTTAGAAGACTGCCGTGTCTGTCTATCGCTTATTAGAAGTCTCATTTATTTCAGATCACAGTAAAAACTCATCATAGGGCAGTAAATGACAATATAGCTATTTAATTATGCAGTGAAGATTTCTTCAACACTTAACATGTCAGGCAAACTGGTTCCTACAGTCATGAGGTATACAATCTATTAGCAGAGAGAGACATTACTTAAATAATTACATAAGTATCTGTTTAATTTCAAAACTGAGATAAATGCTATGAATGAGAGATACAAGCCAAGAAGCTTTAATAAAGAACGTGGTTGGGGCAAGAATGGGTTTCAGGGGATGTTTGAGATCTGAAGGATGAGGCATAAATCAGGCCCAGGGGTTGGGAACGAAGGACACTTTCAGGCAGAGGAAACTTCCCATCTACAGGCCAGTGCCAGTGGTAGAAGGATACCTAAGGAACCAAAAGAACCTAAAACACACGGTGAGAGGGCACAGCAGGCAGGAGAGTGGCACGAAGCAGTGGATTAGTCACCAGAAATTCCATATCAATTATCACTAAGATTATCACAATTACTGATATAGAATTACTGATACAGAAATGTCATATCTCAAAATTGATAATTTATAAGGAAGTTTTAAGATTTTCTTAAATGATTGTTGTTTTGTATAAGAGTAAGCAAACTAAGGAAGAGACAAGAAAAGTATCAACTGGACTAAATCAAAGCTAAGAAGTTTCCTGAATACAATCAAACACTTTGAGGAATAGAGTAGCAGGGGTAGGGACCTGGGGACCATGCTTTCAGGGGACATCTAGGTCAACTGGCGTAACAAAGCTTATTAAGAAAATGTTCCACATCCTACTTTGGTGAGTGGTGTCTGGGGTCTTAAAGCTTGCAAGCAGCCATCTAAGATGCATCAATTGGTCCGAACCACCTGGAGTAAAGGAGAATGAAGAAAACCAAAGACACAGGGAAAGTATTAGCCCAAGAGATAGAAAGGGCCACATAAACCAGAAACTTCATCAACCTGAGACCAGAAGAACTAGATGGTGTCTGGCTACCACCAATGACCACCCTGACAGGGAACACAATAGAGAGTCCCTGATGGAGCAGGAGAAAGGTGGGGTGCAGAACTCAAATTCTATAAGAAGACCAGACTTAATGGCCTGACTGAGACTGGAAGAACCCCAGAAAACATGGCCCCTAGATTCTCTCTCAGTCCAGAACTAAAACAATTTCTGAGACCAACTCTTCAGACAGCGATTGGACTGGACTGTGGGACATAAAGTGATACTCGTGAGGACTGTGCCTCTTAGCTCAAGTAGATACAAGAGACTAAATGGGCAGCTTCTGTCTGGAGGTGGGATGGGAAGGCAGAGAACGTTAGGAGCTGGTTGAAGGTTGAATGGACAAGGGAATCAGGGGTGCAAAGGAGGAGTGTGCTGTCACAGTATGGGGAGAGCAATTAGATTCACATAACAATGTATGTATAAATTTTTGTATGGGAAAAAATAAAAAATAAATAAATGCAAAGAAAAGTAATAGTATCAGTGTGTTCCATGAATATGCTATAACACCATATTAAGTAATTTGTAATGAGTAAATTAAATAGTTCACCTTATCTCTTAGAAATATGAAATAGAGAACTTTGAAAGTTATTCTTTGTATCAAAATAAGTTTTTGAAATTTCAAACAAATGCTTGAAAACAACTGCTAGCTAATATAATCAGATGGTAAGAGTCACCACAAAGTATAAGAATTATCTAAAATTTAACAATATTTGCTTTTATATATATGCATGCATGTAGAATTATCAAAGATGAAAACAGTTCAGAGAGGGAAATAACAATGTCATCACCACAGAATTCTAAAACAGACTAATAAATAGAGTTGTGGCATTTAAAAAAGGAAAACAACTGAAGTATCATTTAAATATAGTTGACATGGGAACTAGAATAAAAAACTTGGACTTAGTTTTGGTCTCCAGCTTCCCATTTACCGTTGAGACCTTAGGCAAGTCACTTCACCTGTCAATTTCAGTTTCGTCATCTATAAAGTGGAAACACTAACTCCTCCCTCTCTTAGCATAATTTTAAAGATCAAATGCCATACACCTGTTGTGAAATGACTTTAAGAACTTCAGAGCACCACATAAACATTAGTAATGACTTTTTTCCCCCCTGCTTAAACTAACACAGAATTAGAATCACAGAATTTTAATAGTGGAAGAATTTTGATAGATCATTTAGTTCAAAAAATTTGAGAGAGGAAAAAAAGGGCTAGAAAAGGCAAGAAATTTGCACTACAGCTGAAGCGTACCTGCCAAACTTATAAGAATTCAATTATGTGGAATGGGGGGCGGGGGGATAAGAAGGACAGAGAAAGAGAGGAAAAAAAACCAAATAATGTCAATAGTCTAACACTCGTCCTGTACCCGAGAACAAGTGTGAAGGGAGAAGCATGGGTCTCATTTCCTGGTACCTTTCATAGTGAAAAAAGTTAAGCCTGAAACCACCAAGCCTGAATTCTACAGAAGAACATGATTTTAAGGGCTTTCTGACAACTAAAAAAGTGTTAATTTCGCCAGGCGGGTTGGGAATGCTGGATGCACTGGCTACCTTAAGGAAGAAACAAAATAATTAATTGAGGGCCTCAGAGAAACGCTCACTAACAAAAAGTTGGAGGAACTGGTAAATCTATAAAAACCAGAGACGACACAATGAAACCATTTGAGTTGGATCTGTAAATTTGCTGAAGTCTTCCAAAAAAAGAGTATTTACATGACTTAATTTCTAAATGCAATCCTTCTGTGGAAAACAGTCTCAAAATTACATATGCTTTAATGGTATTTAAGCTATTTTCATTTTAACAAGCTAATTTTAGGACCTATCTTCTATGTAACCTGAATAATACCTGGAAATGAAGAACACTATCAACACGTTAGTTCCTTTGCTCCGTACCTGTCGAGTAAAATAACAGACCCTGGAAGGACATTAGATGGCGGGAAGAACTGAAATGATAGCAATTAAAGTGAAGATGACCTATCTGATTGCAAACCAGACTTGAGTCCATACTGTGGGATGGCTGCTAAAAGCCATCTCAGGCTGAATTAACAACTAAAAATTACTCAATCAAAACCAAAGATTCATTATACCTACAATTAGCCAAATCATATTAAAGAACTTGTTCATTCCTGGTTACAACTGGTCAGGGGGTACACGGACAAATAGAAAAGCATTTTAGAAACTTATTTGGCCATGAAATCCAACGTCCTACACCCAGATCGTTTTTGTCTTGTGTTTTTTTTTAAGGAATAACTTTTAATATCTCTACAAGTATTCCAAAACACAGTTTGGGGAACACTATTTTAGAGCTACCGGGAGACAGTGACGAGGAAGGTGAAAGACCTGGAAACATGTCTGTCGTGGACTGAATTATGTCCCCCAAAAAATGTATCAATTTGGCCGGGCCATAATTCCTGGTATTCTGTGGTTTTCCTATAAATTGTAAATCCGGCCTCTATGATGTTAATGAGGGAGGAGGGGCAGCAGTCCTGTTAGTAAGGCAGGACTCAGTCCACAAGATTGGATTGTATCCTGAGGCAATGTCTTGAGATATAAGAGAGAGAAGTGAGCAGAGTGACAGGGGGACCTCAGACCATCAATAAAGCAGTGCCGGGGGAGCAGAGCGCATCCTTTGGACTGGGGTCCCTGCGCCGAGAAGCTCCTAGTCCGGGGCAACATTGATGAGAAGGCCGACAGAGAGAAAGCCTTCCCCTGGAGCTGATGCCCTGAATTTGGACTTTTAGCCTACTTTACTGTGAAGAAATACGTTTCTGTTTTGTGAAAGCCATCCACTTGTGGTATTTCTGTTGTGGGAGCACCTGAAGACTAAAACAATGTCTTACAGAGAGTGCTCAAGTAACCAGGGATGGTCTGAAGAAGAGAAGCCTTAGGAGACAGATGAGAAAAGTTTGCAATTAAAGGACCATTGTCTGTAAGAAAGGAGATCTGGTGGCACAGTGGCAAAGCACTTGGTTGCTAACGGAAAGGTCAGTGGTTTGAACCCATCAGCCATTCCACGGGAGAAAGATGTGGCAGTCTGCTCCCTTGGAAACCTTATGGGGCAGCTCTGCTTTGTTCCATAGGGCCCCTATGAGTTGGAACTGACTCGATGGCAACAGGCTTGTTTTTTTTGGTTTGGATCTGTAAAAAGGAAAGGATACTATGGGTTGCTCCAAAAAACAGACCTAGGTGGTTTCCATGAAGCCTATTTCAGCTCAGTATAAAGAAACACAAGCAGAGCATGACATGAGTGCCCTCACAACTCCGGATGCCCATTTGTTAGGGACTTTGTAGACTAGCATTCCTCCAACTAATGTTCTATAAACACTTAAACTAGAAGATGTTTATAGACATACAGGAGGAAAAAATGTTCCATGGTCACAATATACATTAGCATTTAAAGGCTCTGAGAAGTCCTGCAGTACACATACTTGTATAACTTGATTTAACACAATGTTTTCCTAACCGACTGACAATGAACACTTTTTTCCCACAACACTGCCAGTTTGGAAATAGTAAGAACGAAGGGAAAGAGAGCAGAAGAATTAGACTAGACATACTCTAAGGTGACTGAGCACATGGCTGAACTTCAGGAAATTATACTTAAGTATTAGCAGCTAAGAATCTATTACAGGAAGTCCCCAAGTTACGAATGAGATCCTGTCCTAAATCTGTCTTTAAGTTGAATTTGTACGTAAGTAGGAGCAAGTACATATGGTTCTTATTTTGCATCTGTTAGTCAAATGTTTGTCTTAGTACACAGTATATATTTTACCTTTCTATGCATGTAAAACACTTAAACACTTACAAGCTGCTCAATGTTTTCATGAGTGTAACAAAGTAGTACATACGTTTGTTACTATGAACCATTTGTATTTAACTCAAATTTTTAATATAATAGGCTTTATGACAGTCTGTTCTTAAGTACGAGTCATCTGTAAGTTGGATGTTCATAACCTGGGGACTGCCTGTATAAATTTTACTCTTTCCAGAAAGTTCACAAAAGAAGTTGGCTTTTACTGTATATTTAGTTCTGAATAAAATTAAATACACTTAAATAAAGATTCATAAATAAAATGTACGTTTGCTGTGAAAGTCAAGTGTCTAATCTGCTAAACTCACCTACTGCTGGATTTGTCTGATTGCCATATTTCCATGCCATCTCATAATTTAAGGCAGCATCTGAATACGCTTGCTCTTTCTCCATAATGTACCCCATATATTCATAAGCTTTGCAGCAAGACTGAAGAAAAATGGAAAATGTATCAATAGATTAAACTCGATACCACTAAGGTTGTATGGGATATGTATGACTATGGCAGTCAACCACATTAACCTATTTAAATGGCGCATAAAACAATGGTTTTCAACCTTAGCTGAGCAATCAAATCATCTACGGAACATAATAAACTTAATAAAAGATTCTGATGCTAAGCTACTTCCCAAGTCTACAGACTAAGGATTTACTGGGGGAGGAGGCCAGGACATGTGTATTTTACACCTACAGCGTGTATTTGTGTGTGACTGTGCATATATATATATATATATATATGTATATGTATATATGTATATATACACACATATATACACATTTTTTATTACGAATAATTTCAAATACATACAAATATAGAGATAACATTATAATGAAACCCATGAACCCGTAATTTAGTATCAACAATTAACTCATGACTAATCCTGTTACATCTGTATCCCATCCACTTCTGCCTTTACATATTATCAGAAAATAATCTTCATTTTTGTATCAATTTATCCATAAATATTTTAGTAAGCGTTTTCAAAAAATAAGGACTCTTTCTTTAAGCGTAACCACAATTCATCCTTAATATCACCAAATATCCAGCCAGTATTCAAAATCTGAATTATCTCAATATCATAGTTTTTTTACAGTTTGTTAGAATGAGGATACATATAAGGTCCACATACTGTGATTGGTTGGAACGTCTCTCAAGTCTTTTGTCCTTGTGTTAAAAAATATATAACATGAAATTTGCTGTTTTAACCATTTTTTAATATTCAATTCAGTGACATTAATTATATTCACAATGTTGCACAACCATCAGCACTGTTTCTAAAACTTTTTCATCCCCCCCAAACAGAAACTCTGTATCCAGTAAACAGTAGCTCCCCATTCCTCCCTATCCCCAGCTCCTAGTAACCCCTTATGTACTTTCTGACTCCATGTATTTTGCCTACTCTAGATATTTCATGTATATGGAATCATATAATATTTTCCCTTTTGTGTCTGCTTTATCTCACTTGGTATAATGTTTTCAAGGTTCATCCATGTTGCAGCATGTATCAGACCATCATTTCTCTATTTCATTATATGGATATACAACATTTTATTTATCCATTCATCTGCTGATGGGTACTTGAGTTGCTTCTATCTTTTGGCTATTGTGAATAATACTGCAATAAACACTGGGGTACAAGTATCTCTTTGAGTCCCTGCTTTCAGTTCTTTGGGGTACATATCTAGAAATGGGTAATTGCTTGAGTCAAATGGTAATTCCATCTGCAACCTTTTGAGAAACCACCAAACTGTTTTTCATAAAGATGCAACATTTTACATATCCACCAGCAATGGACTAGGGTTCCATTTTCTCCAAATCCTCCTCAATACTTGTTATTTTCCCATTTTTTTGGTAATAGCAATCCTAGTAGGTGTGAAATGTTATCTCATTGTGGTTTTGATTTGCATTTCTCTAAGGACCAATGGTGTTGAACATCCCTTCATATGCTTATTGGCCATTTGTATATCTTCTTTGAAGAAATGTTTGTTCAAGTCCTTTACCCATTTTTAAATTCAGGTCTCTTTTAATCTAAAGGTTTTCCCTCCACCTCTTCCTCTCTCTTTTTTATAAATTATCTGTAGTAGAAATCAGAATGTTTGTCTTGGAATTTCTCACTGCCTAGATCTAGTTGACTGCATCCCTGTGGTGTTATGTAATACGCCCCTATGTTGCTGATACTTTGAAATTGTAATTAAGTGTAGAAGTTTTGATTTGATTTTGATTTGGGAGAAGGGTGAAACTATAGATCAGTGCGTGCAGAGCCATATTGGAACCTGAGGCAAAAGGAAAAATGTGTACCTCTCTATACATATTTTTATGTATTTTGTTAATTGTTCAGTTTTTCAGGAATAATTTAAAAATATTGAGAAACTGAAAAGTAGGTATATTAAAACTTATGTTTTTAAGTTTAAATATTTTATTTACACTCAAATCAAATTTATTATAATTTTACTTTCCTGCCCCATTAAGAAATGGATATGGGGTACACGTTTTTCCTTTTGCTTCAGACTCCAATATGATTTGGCACAGCACTGTCAAATCCTGTCTTTATTTAAGATTTTAATATTTTGTTCATCATGAATTTCTTTTGATTTTTTAAAAAACTGCACTAAAATATTATTTATTTTGATTACTGAGTTTTTTTGGTGGCCCCTTGAATTCTGAACCTAAAGCAAATGCTTTCCTTGCCTCAACCCAGTCCAGGGCCCACTGTAGGTATCAGGAGGAGGTACACAATGACTGATTCTCTTTCTGTAAAGCTATCACATAGTCATTAACTTATCAGAGGAGAAAAATGGTGATATTCTATCATTCTTTCTTCATTTATTATCTAGAAAGCATTTATAATGAGAAACTTCTCCTTATCTATTTGGTTATGCAGTAGTATAATTCATATAGAAAAGGCAGGATAAATGCTTAATTTTTCCCTTTATTTGCAGAGTTAGAAATAATATTAAATCCATAAGCATAATTGTGGTGATCAAATAGAACTCTTTTTTCTAGTTTGGATCTTTGTGAATTAGTGGATTTAAATACTTGATGTGTTTCAGTCCACTGTAGTTATTATTCTTGTTGAAAGTGAAACTGTCCCAACTCTGGCTAGTGGAAGTGTCTTCAGACTGGCTCCGGAGTCCTTGATAGGACTCTAATCATAGTTCCTTACCATCTGGTATGACAAGGTGGTCTAGTGTCATTGTCATCTTGTATCATTCCTGTTCAGGTCTGGTTCAGGCACCACTTCTTTTTTTAACTCTATAACTCAAGATTTCTAAGCGCTAATTCCTGGATCTTACACTTCCAGTATCTACATGTCTAATCAGTAGGACTGAAATCTCTGAAGTAGCCATCATATTCAACCATGCAATGTCAGCATTCCAACAAGCTGAAATTCTTAATTTAATTTCCACAACCTTAATTTCCTATGCAATCTGCTTAAGTCTAGACCAGGCATGTATGGGTCAGCTATTCTTTGGAAGTTTAGATTTTTCAAATCCTATTAATGAGCATCTTCTGTTTCTCAAGGTCAATGTAACTTAAAATTACATATAATTGATCATGTAGAATACTCTATAAATTCATGAATGGCTTGATGTTTTAGGGTTTTAAGGTTCCTAAGAAAGTAGCTTAATAGTATTAGAAGATCACAACTCATCTTTTAGAAAAACAAATGATCCATTTTGTAACTTAATTTGCCCCAAGATAATAAAATATAGGTACATTATGATTAACATTTTGAAGTAACTGGTATTAATCTGTAAAGCTAAATATCCTCAAGTTTCCAAGTCAAGTAAATTATTTCTTAATAAATAATACACAAATTCTTAACTTAAAAAATTGCTATAATAAAAAGACATTTTTTTTGGTAACTGAACCACCAAAATGCAGTGTTCAGTAAAAACCCTTTTATAGTCTCAGGACTTTAAGATTTTTGATTTTATACCTAAAGAAAAGTACTTTTTATTAAATAAATCAAATTAAAAGCTGAAAATATTTTTTCCCGCACAAAATATCTTATGCATAGTGTAGTCTAATAATGTGGAAATGACATGCAGCTGCAGTAAATTCACCAAGAGTATTTCTTAAAAAGAGGGACAGACGTCTGCAATTAATGTTCTTCTACAATTTTCATTAGTTCTGGAATGAGATGGATAATCACAGGCAAATGCTTAACATTCCAAGAACACTTTAAGTAGGGCATCACCATAGCTGAAACTTGAAAGTTGCATAAATCATTTTTCCTTTACTTTCAAGGGCAGATGGCTTCTTTCTCATTATAAATGTTTATTTCCTGATTGTATAAGAGAAATCTAATTTAAAAAATACACAGGAATCCTTGGAAATGGATCAACACTCTATAATAGTCTATTATAAAAAGCCTATACAACAAAGGCTAAAGATTATTTTTTACTCTTCAATCACCTACCCTATTATGACGCAGGCACCGTTTTAATAGCTCCTCTGCCATGTCATATTTTGCTGATTGAATATAAATATCAGCTAGTAGCAGCCAACTCTTCTCAAACTCCTCAGCATCAATAGGATTCCAACTCATTTTTGCAATCCGCTTCAGCTGGTTTCTGGCTCTTGGAGTCTGTTTCAAGATCATATAAGCTGTTGCCATTCCCAAAAGTGCTGGAATATGATCTTTCTGTAAGAAAACAAAACATCATACTCCCAGATACACAAACATTTAAATGTTCTATGTTTAAAAGGAAAAACATGTGGATAGTAGCAAGCACTACATGATATAAGCACTGGCCTAGGAATGCTGTTTCTGGTTCCATCACAGGTTACTGGGACTCTGGTACTATGAAACTATGGTACAGAGTATTGTGACTACTGCGTGGTAGAGATAATTCAATAACGATGCAGATGTCATAACCATACAATTCCAGACCATCAGTCTAACCCAACCGTTAATGAGACTGAGTGGCTGCTTTGATTTTGTGCAAAAACAGACAAAAATATATTTCAGAATAATCCTTATTGACCAGTTTGTGCTTGAGAGTCATTTTGGCTCCTCAGTTCTTTCACCTGTCAAATGGGAATAATAACACAGAATTATTTACCTGCAAATGATAATGATACTACTTATCCATATTGACTTCTATCACCTTTTTCCTCCCTTCTCCTTTCTGATTCAAAGAGCTTCTTCTCCCAATAAAGTTTGACTAATGAAACCTTATAGGGAAGGCACGTAATTAATTAATCACCTGGAAATCATATGAAATAAACTCATGCCTTGAAGTATGCTTTTAGATATGCAACTTCCTGTTAGTGTCTATAAAACATGATGTTCTTTTAGAACAGAGTTCTAGGTCAGAAAATGTCAGCAACAAGCTAACAAGAGTTGTTGTACAATAGAAGCTACTTGCTATCTGTCAAGAAAACTACCTTACCTAAGCAGTAACGTGTATGGTCCTCATAAAGCTAGGATGCTTCTTAAAGTTTAGCAGAGGGTCTGGGATGCTTTTATAAAGAGGAAGCATTACTTAAAACACAAATAAAAGATGAGGAACTGACTTAGAAGTCATAATATCACAACAATAATAAAAGTACCCTGTAGGACAGCAACTGTGGGTAACTAATATCACAAGGGAAGGTGGAATGTAAAATGTTCAGTGTCCAACACTGATCATGGTTGGGTGTCAGAAAAGACCCTGGAATAGAGGACAATTCATCAGAGCTTGACGAAAACGGCTTTTAGGAATATAAAATTTCCTTGGCTCTAACTACATGCTTATCAGTAGTCTTCTAATGTACAATTTGTTTTCCTAAGTAAGGTATGGTAAAAACGTTTCATTTGAGTTCCAAAACCAATCAACTGGTAGTAGTTATCAGGAGCACTATGTTGAGAATTTTAAAAACGTGTGGAATGTTATCAGTTAAAGAAGCCCGCCATAGGGCTAGAAGGGGAAACAAGATAGAAGCTTATTATGTAATTGTCAGGCAAGTTCCAAGATGGCCTAAGAAGAGAAGAGTCCTTTGAAAATGTCTCACATTTATTCACATACTAAAAACATCACACTATACATATAAAAAACAAGCTCTCTAAATTTAAAACCACATACCTTGAGTTTGATTAGAATAAATCAATTCCTCACAGCTTGATGACTCCTGAGTCAATTCAAGAAGTTTCTAAAATTTGTAAACTTGAGTTCTAACCCGTGCGCATTAGAGCCATGATGTCTTTTCTAGTGCAGACATCCAAAAACGTTCAGCCAGCTATCCTCTCTCAGTCTTTCACTCTCGGTTACTCTAAACTGCAATCATTTTAGACCACAAAGGACAAGATTTATATGAGGACAATATATGTATATCGTAAACAATACCATTTCCTCCCATGACTTACTGTCATATGCCTTTTTTTCAATCAATCTGAATCTCTCATAGTGCTGTGACTATACCCTACGCTTTCCTGCCTCCCTGCCTTTCATATTTTCCCTTTACCTACAGTGAGCTTTCTCCATCTTTCCCTGTGAAAACAGTTTACCCTGGTTCTTCTTAAATCATACTTTCTCTACAAAAGAGTCTATCTACTCTCCATATATTGTCTTCTACAGCACCTTTATCTGCAACGTTAGGATAGAATATATTTTGCTTTGTATTACTGTCAGTGTACTTGTCTCATCTTCTCGAGACTAAGATAAACTTGAAGAAAGGGACTATACACGGTCTATCTTTATGACTTCTCCACTGTGTTCCGCACCTACTGGCACCTAACAACAACAAACGTGAGTCAAAAAAAAAAAAAAGGCAAGATAACATTTAGTGTTTATGAAAGTTCAGCTCATGCATCAGTTTGTAGATAATGAATAATCTGGTTAATAGAACAGATCTGAGGATAGTATTATTACTAGTCACAAATGTAAGAAAGATAAAAAAAATAATGCAGTCCCATCAACACAGAAAACCGGTGTAGTTTTTCTAGGCAACAACTGTAATGTAACTCACTGCTTCTGGCTTTCTCTAAATTTCACAGTAGGAACAACAGGTTTGTTCAAAATAAACTCGCTCATTGTTATGTGACAGAATGCCACTTCACAACATTCAATAGCTGTGACACTTCAGCTGAAACTGTGCTTCATCATGTTCTTACAGACTTTCTTACATATGATTGACCTACTGCTGTTCTCTGTTCATTCAGCAGCTGTTATCCATCTTCCACACACATCCAGTTCAGCAGAGCACACCCCTGAGAACATTGCTCCAATGTCTGCAGAAGGGCTCTGCTCTAGATATTACTGCTGTTGATGCTACCTTGCTGTTTTATACTAGGGGAGGCTCAGGGATAATAACGCTGCCACCTAGAATACTTGCACCCAGATGGCAACAGGAGTTGTAGTCTCCCAATTTCCTCAGCATCCGAATCTCCTCCAGGGTCCCGGGACTCGCTTTCAGGGAAAGAGAGGGTCACTGTAGAAGAGTTGTAGTAGTTTGTTGTTACAACGTGACCTTAGGATCACAAGAAAACACAGCAAAATTCTGCGTATTCTCTGAGAGACATAAAACGATGAGTTTTTGGTGGCCTAAGATATTGTAGAGTGAAGAACAAACATACAATCCAATGAGCATGCTCAGAACTAGTTACTGCCAACCACTGATGGAGTAGGTACCTGAAATTCCTTTCTTAACATCACGTAATTGACGAAATATAGCACTGTGTGGGGAAGGAAAAACGCAACACTCAGAGAACAAAAAGGGAGGTGGATGTGAGTGGGGTGAAAAGAGTAAGATTCTTGTAAGAATAATGATAAAAAAGGGTAAGTTTTCATTTTAGATTGCAGGAGGTTATTTCAATGTTGCTAAATAACAGCATCATTATTTTTATGTCTGAACTGTAAGTCTGTCAGTATTGATCTCATTTAGCTGAGCTGGAAAAATTCCAAGTTGACATAAGTGAAAAGGTGAGATAGTAAGATAGCCAGATTTTTGACCTAGTAAGTTAATCTAGGTTATATTTACAACATAGACATTCTCCAGGGAATAAAGCAGTTCCCTTGAGAGTTAACTTATACCTTTCTGAAGAATCCCCTTTCTCAAGAATCCAGCATTCCAACGGAGATAAATATATCAAAAATGTATCAAAAGAGTAAAAGTGTCTCTTCTGGAAACAAAGGTTCATTGTGTAAAACTATGTCAAATCATGTACCTAATTTTTAGTAATAATTAAGACAATTTTCAGAAAATACATACCCATTGCCATCTAGTCGATTCCGACTCACAGCAACCCTACAGGACAGAGTAGAAATGCCCCATAGTTTCCAAGGAGCACCTGCTGGATTTGAACTGCTGACCTTTTGGTTAGGAGCTATAGCACTTAACCACTACACCACCAGGGTTTCCAGAAAAAACACAGCTAATCAAAATATATATATCTCTATACTACCAAGGAAAGAGGTATACTAAGTTGAAAAGAAAATCTACTAACCTCAGATGTGGCTATTTCGGTGAAGGTATTTAATGCTTGCTCAACATTTGATTTTTGCTTGGTAGCCACTAGGCAATAGTTTTCCATTATGCGAAGCTGGACATGACCCTGAACAGTCTGAGGTTTTAGTTCCTTGAGGAGTTTTTCTGCTGTTCTCACTGCTAATTGTACAGACTCTTGCTTCTCAGTCGAATTGCTGTAAACAATTAAAAATAAATCTCTTATGTCTATTACTCAGAAGTAAAATTCATTGAGATTAGAATCAGAGCTTTAACAGACATGGCTTTCTTACTTTCGTCACTAATTTAAAAGTAATCCTTTTTGAAAAATATCATTCATTCTCTACTAATATAAAGTGAAGCGCTATTACAATGCATTTTTTAAACAAAATTAGTAAGTCTCAATAAAACACAGTTTAACATTAATTTGCTCTAGAATGAAGACAAAAATCAGTCAGTATCTTCATGTGGTGAATGTGTTAATTTCAGTTAATATAAAACTAGAATTCACTGTATTATTTGTTAAGTTGAATCACAGAAAATTATCAAATAATGTCAGAAGGGAAAAGAAGGAAAGGAGGATGGGAAAGGAAACTAACCCTGCTGGAGCACCTACTATGTGCCAAACACTGTATCATTTCATTTAATCCATGACAAACCCACTCTACATGAGAAAACTGAGGCTCAAATGGGTGAAGTAATTTGCCAAAAGTCACACAGCTCATAAGTGAAAAACCTGGAATTCAAACCTAGGTTTGTCAGACATACAAAGTTTACTCTATTCTCAGTATGTTGCCTCTCTGCAAAGAAACCATATATCTATCAAAAGGTTTTAAATTTCAAATACAGTTAACAATTTGAGTATTCAATATCAACTTTGTTATTTTTATACACAGATGAGGATAATAATGTTTATTTCACAATACTGTTGTAGGGAACAAATGAGATAATGCATATAACATATGGCAAAGGTACTGGTATATAACTACTGTTTGTTAAGTAGTTATTATTCTTGTGTGGACAATTTTTGTCAAAGTAATCAAATTCTACAATTTATCCTATTTTCTATAGAGTAATTAAGGGACCATCTTCATAAAATGAGGAGTCCTGGTGGCATAGTGGTTAAGTGCACTTTGGCTAACCGAAAGGTTGGCGGTTCAAATTCACCAGCCGCTCTGCAGGAAAAAGGTGTGGCAGTATGCTTTCATAAAGACTTTCAGCCTTGGAAACCTCGTGGGGCAGTTCTACTCTGTCCTATAGGGTAGCTATAAGTCGGAATTGACGCGACGGAAATGGGTTTTTGGGTCTTCATAAAATGTCTACTCTGATTTAGGAAATCTTCTAAAAGCATTTCATGTCAGTTTCAGAGAAGTTACGTTGGCTATGATAACTTCATCTGACTTTCCATTAGTGTTATCCTAGAATTTAGTTCTTTTGTGAAGTATTCCTACTTGTTATCCCAAACAAGTTTTACAAACCAACAGACAGAAAAGGATAATGCATTTATCACTACTCACCCCAGGTCTCCATCCAGGTTTTCAAATACTTCACCTCCAACAGTTTCATTATCTGGATTCAAACAGATTTCTACCATGTTATAAAGGGCATTCTGGCCCCAGTCGCCATCTTTCCGAGCTTTATTAAAATGCCGAAGGGCGTCGTTTGGTTCACCGGTATACCTAGTTAGATGTTAAAAAAAAAATCACTTACTTCAATCACTGACTATAAACTTTGAGTGGTTTATAAACTATATGGTAAATAAAACTATTAACATATTTAAAATGTAGATGTTTTTAATACAAAAAAAGTTTATTCTACTTTATCCGTAATGAAAAAAATGAAACATTACATAGGATTTATTTGCCAATATATTTACCAAAGATACAGTCCTTTACAGTAGTGAAATCCTGGCTCAAATTTTGCTCTAGAGTTATGTTTCTCAGCTATTAAGAAAAATCTTGGAACATCTTCAAGTTTCCCACATCTTCTTAGGAGATCAATTAAACGAGATAATGTCATGTAATTATCTAGAAAAAGAGTATTTCAGATGTGGATAATTGATAAACTATTTTGATGGCTATTATCCTACTTCAAACGAAGTATAAAGTATAAATTACTTCAAACAAAGTGAAATTAAAATATAAGCAAAGAAATGCCTCATGGGGCTATAAATCCACAAAGAGTATGCATCCTCAATTGGATGATCTAATGATAACAGGTTGAGCTGGGCTGGTCACAGTGAAGAAGGTCTAAATAGGCAAATCTTTAAAAATATATCTTTATTGTTAACTTATTTTTCAATTATTCCTGGGACCAAAACCAAACAGTCTCTGTCTAGGTAATCTAGGTTCTAACTATAAAATTCAAGATTGGACTGCATGAGGCAAGTCACTATCTACTTCTGAGACCTCCTTTTCCATTTACTGCAGCTAGGCAGGGGGTAAGAACAGAACATTTTGACAATAACGTTTAGGGTAGGCAATTAGAAATTTTACTCTAAGCTTTCTTTAATATGCGCAAGTATCTAACATAACAGACACTAGCTTATCAACCTATAATGCTAATGTATCAGTGCAAGTATTTCAACCCGATTCTACCTTCTTTTAAGGAGAAATAAGTTTTTTGGTCTCAAGTGTAATTTCCTGTTACATTCCTAGAAAGCCTTTTCTCCCAACTCTACTGAATTCTCTCTCGTCACTTATAACGTACTAAGTTTTTAGAGTAATTCGATAAATCCTTCAGGATTATTAAAAATAATGCATGCACAAGGTAGAAAATTTTGCAAAATACAGAAAAGTGTAAAGAAGAAAACAAAAAAGATCACTCATATTCCTATCAGCTAGACATAACCATATTTTGGTACATTTCCTTTCACATAATTAGACATGAAAGTCAATGCAAAAATATTTAAATGAACACAAAGAAATGTATTTATATACAAAATCAGTGTCACACATAGGGTGTTACGTTTGATCCAACATTATACAGTAAACATTTTCCAAATGTCATTAAATGGTCTTCAAAAACATGATTTTAGCAGCTGCACAATGGTCTATTATATTGATGATTCACATTTTATTTATTTCTCTGTAACTGGACATTTTGGTTATTTTAATATTTAAAGTATTCTTACAGTGTTAGGTGTTTGAACTCTCAACTTTCAGTTAGCACGGAACTCACAGATGTTTAAAAATCCTTATACAAGCTTTCTTAGGGAGAATTTTTATAAATAACACACACACACACACACACACACACACACACACACACACACACACACACTTCTTAAAGCTATTTTATCCTCCATTCTACTTTCCAGGAGGAGGAGATACATACTGAACATAAAGTATCTGGAAGTTAGGATGAGAGGTGACAGTGATAACTTGGCAGGCTTCTCAACCATTTTTATGCACTGGGCTTCTCTAGCAGTCTGGTGAAGCCCATGGACCTCTTCTCAGCAGACTGTTTTAAAATACATACAGTAACACATAGAGCATTACAGAGGAAACAAAATACACTGAAGTAGATTTAAGTGTCTTTGGAGGCTTTGTGTTGACTCTATTACACAATGCCAAAATAATCCAGGTAGATAATATCATCATTTGCCCTCCCTGCCAAACAATCTTGGGTCTCTAGATTTTGTTCCATCTGCCTTTTGGCAACATTAAAAAAACAGAGCATGATGAAAACATGGTTTCAGAAAAGAGGGCTCAATACTGGTCTTGTCCTTTAGCTATGTAAATTCAAGCAAACTATCCAAGTTCTCTGAATCTAGGATTACTTATTTTCTTAAAATAGGATTATAATACTGACCCTCAGAGTGCTATAAATATCAGATCAAATCACGGAAGAGCTTGATAAACTACAAATGCCACTGGTAACATTTAAAAATCCAAATTTTTTGTTAGAAGTAGTATGACTATCCTCTAATAAAGTCACAGAACCTGAAAGCTGTACTGAATTAGGCAGGAACCAACGATTAAAATTTCTGGCCCCAAATTTTCCCCATGATGTATGATATTGCTAATATTATCTACAATCAACTTTGGGAGGTCAATTTCTTAAGTAATTATTACCTTACAGAAATACAAAAATGTATTCATTTGTCCAAGTTGCAATTACCACTGGCAGATTAAATTACATTTACTTTTCTTTAGGTTAACTGTGAAATTTGACAGAATGAGAATTTCTACACTTAAGGACTCTAATTAAACCGAAATGTTTGATCCATATTTACTGATGGATAGTGAGAAGATATGAACACAATTATTGTGTGATGTGATGAGGTATGAATGAAGTGGTCCTAAATTTGCCTGGGGAGTCAGAGAGGTTTCACAGAGGAGCTGACCTCTGCGTAGCTGGACGGACAGGAGGAGGAACACTTGCTAGACAGACAACGGTATCCCAAGTAGCAGATGGCACATGGAGACACAGAGGCAGGTATGAGCACAAGCAGGGTGTTGATGAGTTTGATATGACTGGGTATTACAGTGAGAAAGAAGGATAAGAAACATGAATGGAAGGAAAATTTGAGGACGTATTATTAAAATAATGCTATGATTTTAGACTTTACAAGGAGCCATCCTAAATTTTTAAGCAAAGGAACACTTTGATTTTTAGAATCAATATGATAGTCCCATGATGGCCTGGAGCAGCAAGAGCCTAGAGGACAGACGATTAGTCAAAACTGCATAAGAGGTGATAAGGGCCTTAATTAGAGGAGTGGGCTAGGTGAAGATGGAGTGAATGTGAAAGTTGTATGTTCTGCTGATAGAACTCATGGGACTTGTTAACCAATTAGCATGGGGGAAGGGAAGAACTGAAGATGATTTGGAGATTTTGAGGGTGAAGGGGCATAATTCGTCAAGAGAGCAGTAATTAAATCTGTAAGGAGGATTTTTCAACTAGCTACCTTAAATTAAATTGGATAGTACATCTTTGAAGTAAGCTAAAATACAGTGTTAATCTGAAGTAGAAGATGTGCTAGCGAGGACAAATAGTAACACACATAAAGTTAAGTATAGAGGCATACGTTTTGCAGCAATTCTGACAAAATAGATCTATGAATAAGTCCGTAAAGTCCTGTTAGGAATGAAGCATAAAATAACAAGATTAAAAACATACCACATAGATAATAAAAATTTACTTGAATTTTTGTATTTTTTAATGCATCTGGTATTTCAGTCATTCATTGATCTATCTAACCAAAAAAGCATTTACTTTATACCATCTATGTGCCTAGCATTGTGTCTGATGCTGAGGACATAAGATGAATATGATATGATTCTTGAATGTGAGAAGTTGACAGTTTAATGGAGTCTTATGGATTGAATTGTGTCCCCCCAAAACGTGCGTCAACTTGGCTAGGCCATGATTCCCAGTATTGTGTGATTGTCCACCATTTTGTCATCTGATGTGATTTTCCTAAGTGTTGTTAAATTCTACCTCTATGATGTTAATGAGGCAGGATTAGAGGCAGTTATGTTAATGAGGCAAGACTCAATCTACAGGATTAGGCTGTGTATTAAGTCAATCTCTTTTGAGATATAAAAAAGAGAATCAAGCAGAGACATGGGGACCGCACAGCACCAAGAAAGTAGTGCCAGTAGCAGAGCACATCCTTTGGACCCTGGGTCGCTGTGCTGAGAAGCTCCTAGACCAGAGGAAGATTGATGACAAGGACCTTCCCCCAGAACTGGCAGAGAGAGAAGGCCTTGTCCTGGAGCTGGAACCCTGAATTTGGACTTCTCACCTCCCAGACTGTGAGACAATAAATTTCTCTTTGTTAAAGCCATCCACTTGTGGTATTTCTGTTATAGCAGCACCAGATAACTAAGAAAAGGAGAAGATAAATATATACACAAAATATTATAAATGGTAAAGGGGTATATATGAAACGACCCAGGATTAGGGTGACCAACTCATCCCAGTTTCCTTGGGACTTTCTTTTAGTACTGAAGGTCCCACATCCCAGAAAACCCTTTAGTTCCAGACAAACCAGGACAGTTAGTCACCATACTGGGATCACATTAGGCAGCTTAAAATGTAGGTGGTACCAGCAGAGCCAAAGGCTTTTTTTTGTTTGTTTTTTGTAGGGTGTGGATATTTTGGACTATGTGCTGGGAAAGGCAGAGAGGAAGGATGAGGAAGGGAAAGTGTATTACAGGCCAAAGGAGTGGGGGAAAACACAGAGAACTGGAGGTGTCGTTGTCATTTAGTGTTACTGGAGTAGGTCATCATACTGAATTTATGAATAATTTATGGTATATTTTGTTGATAAACAGGCAGTCCAAAGTAGTTAGTCTACTAAGCCAATTTTACTAATACCTATTTGAAAAAAAAGCATATACCAAGTAACAGGAATCTAGGAGAAACAAAATTCGCGTAAGACACTAGGGCGTCTTTCATTATGAACTATAATGTGTAAGGGCAATACTGGCAACAATGGCTTAAAAATATATACTAGAAAAGAAAGAAGTCTTTTTGTTGTTGTTTTTTTTAAGAGAAATGAGCCTCAATCATTCACTCAGAGGGAAAAGCTCTGAAACATGAACAGCTTGAGATATAATGAAAATATCACGTGTATCACCTTTAAATGGCAGTTCAGAGGAGAAAAAGAATAGTCCAGAACTCAGGGTAGAAATGGCAGAGAAAAATGCTTAGCCCTAAAGAAAGTTAAGAGTAGGTTTAGCTCAAAGAAACAAGTCTACACGAGCCACAACTTTATCTAGATCAGAAGAATTAGATGCTACCCAGCTACCACCACTGGCTGTTCCAACTGGGGTCACGACAGATGGTCCCAGACAGAATGGGAGAAAAACGTGGAGCAGAACACAAATTTTTATTAAAAAAAAAAAAAAAAAAAAGCCAGACAAACTGGAACAGCAGCGAACAGAGGACTCCCTGAAACTACTGCCCTGAGACACTCTTTAAACTTATTATCCCTGAGATTACCTTTTAGTGAAATAGCAGAGTGGTAAACAAAATAAAGGATATTACTTGTAAGATCACTGCCCAACTTAAAAACCATCAGTGTGAGAACAGAAGGTAGACAATTATTCAAAAGGAAAGATGAGAAGATAAGAGGGCAGAGAAACTAGAGTACTGGAAAGGGAACAAATAGAATACAATTAAAGAGAATGTTGGCACACTGTGACAACTAATGTCACTGAACAATCTGTGTGGAAATTGTCAAATGGGAATCTAACTTGCTGTGTAAACGTACACCAAAAACTCAACAAAATATTATTTAAAAAAAGAAGAGTAAGTTTAGGCAAGGTAGGATGGGGAGATGGACCTGTATTTTGGACTCTGAGTAGAAGAGGTAAGATGGTAAAGTAATTTACAGCACTCATTTAAATAACATCGTTGTATGTATAAGCTGGAACTGAATGGGCAGGAAACAATAAAACGGCCTCAGGCAGTCCAAAGTTGGGAGAAAATTAAAAAAGGCAATAAAGAAAAATTAAATGTTAATATTACTATAAAAACAGGATTTTTTCCTTTCAATCTTTGCCCTAACTAGAGGTATTTTATATTTGAGTAGAAAGTGCTGTTCCCTACATTCAAATATATTTTTTATTAAAAGCATTAGTAAATTCAGCACTCTGAGTACATCTGGTTCTCTGAGCTGTACTGCTTGAAGTAAAGCCACCTGTGTCCACAGTACCCTAAGCAGGCCGCTCTGACGCCTGCGGTATTGTCCTGAGATGAAAGCATTAGGATTGAGAAGAATAGGAACACAGCTCTAGTACTTCCCCTGCAAATTCAAACCCTTCGCTGTGATACATATAAGCAGCATATATTCGTTAGTAATTTGAAAAGCTCCCTTCTTCCCTTCCTCTCTCCTCTTTTCTCGTTCCCTGTTCTCCCTCCCTCCTCCCTTTTCTCCTCTTCCATTTCTTTCCAACCAACTTGGTCAGACAGTGTTCCAAGTCCAGGAAATAGCAGGAAAGACAAAGTTCCTGGTCACTTGATGCTTATGTTCTATTATTTATATTTTTGGATTTTTAACAAAGGTTTTATATATATATATATATGTACACATATATATATACATACATATATATAAAATACATACATAATTGTTTTTATATATATAAATAAGTAACAGGGGGAGTAATAAGAAGTGTTACTTTATATAGAAAGGTCAGGGAAAGTCTAAGGAAGGGACAACAGTGGAGCAGAGAACGAAATGAAATGAAGTAGCAGCCATATGAATATTTGGGAAGAACATACACCCGGAAGAAAGAAGAGTAAAGTAAAGTTTCATGGCAATAACCTCCTTGGGCTGTTGCCTACTTAATATGTGTTTTCCCTTTCTTCTTTATTATCAGAACTGTCTTTTTATTCTACGCTTTCAACTGGAAGATGACACATGCCACCCTCTTTTGCATCCATGTAGGTCCTTCTAAAAAATTTTTTTTAAAAAAAAAGAAGAAAAAGAGATGATTCACCTGGGTGGTACGCCCTTTTGCCCAATCCCACCCCCACCTTCCCCATCTAGGCCTTGGCATACAGTCACAATAGTGAAAGCAGCAGTGGTTGTCTTGGACCATGAGGTGGCATCTAGAATAACTAATGACAGTAAAGCAAAAAGACAGAAGGACTCAAGTTCTCTGATGACACTGTGGAATCTCCACACCATTCCTGCAGTCAACCTTTAGATTTCTTTTACATAAGAGAAAAACAAAGGCCCTAACTTTTTAAGCCACTGAGATTTTTGGGGTCTCTGCTACTTTCAGGTGCAAGCATTTCCAAATGATTTGCAGGCAAGGAATAGAAGCAGAGATGCATGATGAGAAATGTGACAATAATCTAGGTGAAAGACAATGATGGCTCACATCAGGTGATCACAGTGAAGCGGTAAAAAGCAATGGGATTTTAGATGATATTTATAGGCAGAGCTAACAAAGATTTGCTGACGGTAGGATGTGGCGTATGAGAGAAAGATGAAGCAAAGGTACTGTAAGGTTTGGGGCATGAGTAAATGAGTGAATGGGGGTGCCATTTACTGAGATGAGATATAAAGGTAAGAGTGGATTTGGAAGGAATAAAAAGATCAAGCATGCTATTATGGATACGTTAAGTTTGAGATCTTCCTGGACTTCTGAGTGGAAATGCAAATAGGTAGTGTTGTATATGAGTCAAGACTGGAGGTCTACACTTGGCTGACACCAGCATATTCATGGGACACAAACTCTGGAAGGGGCCACCTAGGGGTCAATGTACAAACAGAAGAAGAGGAACCGAGGCCTACAACGTTCCAATTTTTAAAGGTCATGAAAGATCGATCTATCAGAGGAGACTGAAGCAAAGTGGGCAGCTGGGGAGAATAACACTCAGGTGAGTCTAGCATCCCAGAAGACCAGTGATGGAAGTCTTTCATGATGGAAGGGAATAATAAACTATGTCAAATAAGGATGACGGGCAAGAAAGAGAGAACTGGAAATCAAACACTGGATCTGGCAACACGGAGGTCACTGGACACACTGCAGAAGCAACTTCCCTGAGGACAGGGTAGAGCCTGCCTGGAGCGGAGGAGGCAAAGTGAAGGCAGTAAGCATTGAAATTCTTTAGAGGAAATTTGCTGTAAGAACAGAGGAGTGGAGCAGTAACTGGAAGGGGATGGAGCGTTAAGTGCTGGTTTTTTATGACTGACTTATTTAAGGTGAAGAGCTATCACAGTATCTTTGTATGACGATTAAGAAAAAAACAATGCAGGAGGGAGAGAATAACTGCAGGAGCAAAGCCCTTCAGCAGGTAAGCAGGTGGTATACAGTGCACAAGGGGAGAAGCTGACTGCAGACTTTCAGGGTGCAAAGGCTGGGGAGTAGGTAGATTTGGTGACAGGAGGATGGAGAAGTTCTCTTCCAGTTGCTCATATTTTTCTCAGTGAAGGAAAAGGCCAGGTTTTTAGCTGAGAACAAGGGAAAGGGAAAGCGTATTGGAATTAGAGGGAAGAGGAGAAATAAAGTGTGAAAAGCAGTTGGAATGCATGAATTCATTAGAGAAATTAGGATTGCCAGGCAACTCCTAAGGGCCCACTGGAGGTTTATGGTTGAAATTTACAGTGAGACCAGTCAACAGTGTCGTCTTCCTTACAGCCATTTCAGCTGCTCAGGTGCAGGTGTCCAGTAAACCGACAGTTGGCTCCAACTGAGATGGGTTTTTTCCCAAAGAGTGTAGCAGCCAAAAAAAGGGGTAAGGGGGTAGATTACATTAGAAAAATATCAATGGTGAATATTTACCTGGCTTGCGTTCTAAAAGCTGTTGTAGGTGAAACACTGCTTGTTCGTAGTCCTGTTTTCTGAACATGAGGTCAGCCATCATCTATAAAGGTAAAAGTGAGTTTTAAACATATCACCATGCATTTTTAAAAGCATATCTTCCTATCAGGATTTAGCACTATGAAAATACATATGAAAAACATGAAGTGGGGCAAGGTTTCGTAAACATTTAAAGTTCAAGTACACCTTGAAAAGATTCAATCTGAGATTAGTGTGACAAAGATAATCAAAGACGTGAAACAGATCACACAGTACGCAAAACTATTTTTAGCAAACCATATGATTCAAATGGTCATTTTAAAAAGAGGAATTTGAAGTGAACTGCACACTCTTAAGTGCTATCGTAAAAAAGATGCCTCGACAGACTTGGCTAAGATTGGCACGGAGAAGATTGAAAACAAGAGAACGCTTAAATGTTAACACTGCAAGTGAACTGAAAATGAGCAAGATTTACTGAGATTTTCTTATTTTGTCTTTTAAAGAAGACTTATTTCTCTTTTCAGTTATAATAGTAACTGAATGAACCTCACAAAATGTTCCTCATACCCATGTGAAAGGTAACGAATACCTCTCAACCCAAGTAAAAACGAGAAAGAAATGCTAGAACTCAATTTAATTTAAAACACACTGTCTAGAATGACACGTGAAATTTTTGTCTGTAACTCCAAAAGTCCCACTGAAACTCCTAAATTGGTCCAACATGTCTGAGTAAGTACTTAAAAGTTGATCTTAGGAAATACAGCTCTATCACATGAACTCGACCTGACCAAGTATCCCCTCAGGCATGAAGAAAATTTAACAGGGCCAAAAGGGCAAGTACAGGCCTGAGCTAAGTTTGTTTCATTCTTATAAATAAAATGCTAATGGTTCTTGGTTCCTATTGGTAAAATATACGAAGGTTAGAAATTTGGTAATATTCTAAAAGTCAACAATGAGCCATGCCTCTCCATCATGTAAAATTTTAAACTTCTACATGGAACAGAGAGCACAGCTGCCTTTATAGCACTGATGTCTCTTGGACTAACCATGGTAGCAGCTTCATTGTCCTGGTCACTCTGGATAAGCAGTGCACAGTGTCGCAGGCAGGCATCAGGGTCATCTTGTGCCAAATATAACCGTGCCAGTTCCAACATTATCTACAGAGAAAAAGGCAAGGTTACACAGAAACTGCTTGGAATAAAAAGTAAACAGGGAAAATGTCTGGACACTGGTTAAACATTAGTTAACTAAAAGTTATTGAGCTAAAATTATCAAGCAGTATAGGCAGGAAAACTAAAGGCAAGCCCATCTTTATTTTCTCTCATACTGCAAAAAAAAAAAAAAAAAAAAAAATTATAAGTAAAAGGAAAAACAGGTGGTAACTAGCCTGAAATGTAGACATGAGGCATTGTTAAAAGAATACTGGTCTTAAAATTAGGAGATTGGATTCTAGTCCCAGCTTCTTCATGATGAAGTCGGGTCATTTTTCTCTCTCTGAACCTGCTTTCTCATTTCTAAAATAAAAAGCGTGAAGCAGACAACATCTCAGTATGCCTCAGATTTAAAACTAGTATTCTAACTCCGTCTGTCATCACTGAAAAAGGTACCTGTTTGGTTATGTTTTACTGAAGATTATTTTTATCTCATATCTGAAAGAGATGTATTAACTAAAACATGGTCGATCTTAAGCTTTAAATTCTAGACTACGGTTGTCTCTAGTTCTTCTTCTGCATCACTTATTTAAGTTCTTATCCATTTATTAGAATATTTTTAAAAAGTAATCATCTATCAAGATATGGAAAAATAATGACATTTTAGTTTATGTAACCAGCCTATATATAAATAACTTTTCTACACCAGTATGGTCTGTAATCTATTCCCATACCTGTGCCACTTGGGGTCAGAAATACAGGCTAGTCACTTGTGAATCCTCAACACCTAACAGTAACTACAGTACAGAAGTATACAATAGTTGTTTAATAAACTAACCTGAATCATCTAGATCCAAATATTTACATGAGATTAAGAGAAATTGTTTTAAAATGATTATTAAAACAAAAAAAGAATATCAAAAAACAAAAAGCATGCAGATTTACTTTAAACTGCTTTTTGCACAATAATTTGTCAGACGCTAGCATTATTAATTCAGGGCATCATGCAAGTACTTTAAAGGTCTTCTGAAAACAATATTAATTTTTTTAACTTGCATTTCTGTTACATTTCTTTTCAAATCTTCTTTATAAATAAACTGGTAAGAACTTTACATGTGGGAAAATGAGATGACATCTGGAATAAAAGGTGTTTAAAATTTTATAAAGGTACTGACCTTATTATCTGTTTCACAATGAACAAGAGCCTCTTTATAAAACTTAATTGCTTTTTCATAGTCTCGCTGAGCAACAGAATGTTTTGCAATCTCTGCACAAATTTCAGCTGCTAAATGTTTCTGTGCAGGGACTGCATCCGGCTGCTCCATCTGAACACGTTTTAACACTCGAGCCTGTAATTCTCGAGCCTAGAAAAAAATAAAGATTGAAAAGGAATAGAAAAGAAAAAAAGAAAGCAGAAGTTAAACAAGTCTCAATAACTCACACATGGCATGATTTTACTTAAGATTTATTTAGGTATTATTGACCTTGGATCTAACAAAGTCTGATCAAAAGAAAGTGGCTTTTTGAGTTCTCAAACACGGACTTGTTTCCAACAAGCCAGCACACACACATCTTTCCAATAGGGGAAAAGAAAAAAAAAAAACCCCACCACCGTTGAGTCAATTCCGATTCATATAGGAAAGAGGAGAACCGCCCTATAGGGTTTCCAAGGCTGTAATCTTTACAGGAGCAGACTGCCACATCTTCTTCCTGCAGAGCAGCTAGTGGGTTAGAACTGCTGCCCTTTCAGTTAGGAGCCAAGTGCTTAACCACTGCACCATCAGGACTAAAGTACTGTAAAATTAGTCTTTTTCCACTGTTACAAGAAAATACACAGGAAGTTCACTAAAGGGGAACTGCAATCATGAAACAAATATTTGGAAAAGGTGTTTAGATGCTGTAATAAAATAAATAAAAATTTAATACTTATTACACTAATAAAATAAAAAAATAGCAAGTATATAAAAATTATTAAATCTGATATTGGCCAGTTGCAGGGAATAAGTACATTCACACATTGTAGATGGCATATGAATCAGCCCAATCTTTCTGGAAGAAGCCCTGGTGGCACAAACAATTAAGTGTTCTATTGCTAACCAAAAGTGGGCAACTTCAACCCACCCAGTGGTTCTGTGGCAGAAAGACCTGGCAATCTGCTCTCGTAAAGATTACAGGCTAGGAAACCCTATGGGGCAGTTTTATTCTGTCACGTGTGGTCCTATGAATTGCAATCAACTCGACGGCACCTAATAGCAACAATAACGATTTTTCTGGGGGCACCCTAACATACCAACTCAATAAAACTAACCAGGTGGTTTAACTTAGTTGTTACACTCTTGGGAAGACACTAATAAAACTACTTAGAAGAAAAACAGGAAATCTGAATACAAATTGTAAACTAGCAGATATAAACCCAAATATAATCCATAATTATATTAAATGAAAAGAACACAAACATTCTAATAAAATGATTAAGATCATTAGAACAGATAAAAATTTTTAAAAACTATGTAGTGTTTATATAAGAAAAATCTTCACTATAAGGACACAGAAAGGTTGAAAGTAAAAGGATAAAAAATATATATATCATGAAAACACTAATCAAAAGAAAGCAGGAGTAGCTATATTAATATCAGACAAAGAAGAGTTTAAACTAAGAAGTATTACTAGAAATAAAGAAGGCCATTTTATAATTATAAAGGGTTTATAATCAGTAAGTTATCGAAATTCTAAATCTGAATGCATCCGATAATATAGCTTCTAAATAAATGAAGCAAAAGTTATATAAAACTAAAAGGGGAAAAACAAATCCACAATCACATCAGAATCCTTTACCATACCTCTCACAACAGCGTATTATACAAGTAGACCAAAAACAAATCCTAACAACGAAACCTTTTATGTGGTATATTCCTCCTGTGCCATATAACCATATTCACAAACAAAAGCATTTACCTGTTGTAATGAAGTGATTGCATCACCAGGTCTTTCCATTTTACTATAAACTTTTGCTAAAAGGACTTGAGAACGTCCATCCTCCATGAGAGCTGACAGTTCATTTACTGTGAAAGAATGGGATACATTTTAAAGGAATGTTGATATTTTTCCGTAATTTTGAAACTGTTCTTTTGAGGAAAAGATTTTGAAAAACAGTAAATAAAGTTTAAAAATCTGAGTTAAATGAAGAATGCCCAAATCAAAAATGAGATTTAGAATAAAACTTGGCTGGAAGAAAAGTTAAAGGGTGGGATAACAAATGGCAGTTGTTGCTAGATGCAATTAAAAAGACACTGCTATTTTTTTTTTTAAATAGATACTGATAAGCAGTATAATACAGAGGGTAAGAACACTGATTCTGATGCTACTCAGTTTGGTTTCAAATCTAGGCTCCACCATGAAGGAGCTATCTAACTTTGAGGAAGGTACTTAAGCTTTCTGTGTCTGCCTTTTGCCTATACAATAGGGAAAATAATAGTACCCACCTCAAAGAGTTGTTGTAAGTTGGTTTAAAAAGTTAACATATGTAAAGCATTTAAAATACAGTCTGGTACATAGTACTACTTAAATATCTGATATTATTTTGTGATCTAATATTATTATTTTATGATATTATTAGCTTTTAACAATAAAAGAACCCTAGATAATTAATAAAAATAAGTTTCTTCTACTATTTATTGAGTGCATAGTACATGCCATATTCTGTTAAAAATGGTTTATATACGTTATTCCTTTAGAATCTCAACCTGAGAGGCAAGATTTGTTATTATTTTAAAGATAAGAAAATCTCTGACGGGAGAAAAGGAACAACAGAGAGGCTGTAACGGAGTGGGTGAGCTGGTAGTAGGAGTGGTCAAAGAAGCAACAGAGCACAGATGTGAAGGGCCACCTAAGCCATCGTAAAGACTCTGGCTTAACTGAAGGAAATGGGAGACAAAGGAGAGCTTCAGCAGGGTAGTTACGTGATCTCACTTACATTTTTTAAAAGACTCAGTACTGCTGCTGTGTTGAGAAAGGCTGTGGCAGGGACATGGGAGTTGAAGATGGCAGCAGGGAGACTACTACAGCAATTCAGCTAAGAGAAGATGGCAGCCTGGACAAAAGCAACAGTAGTGGAAATAGTGAACGACAGCAGGATTCTGAATGTATTCTGAAGGTAGAGTCAACAGGATTTCCTAAGGGCAAGGACAACGGGAGGACGAGAATTTTGGCTCTTAGCAACTACAAAGAAAGATGAAGTTGTTATTGAGGAGATGGAGAAGGCTACATGTGGAAAAGACTTGGAAAGGCAGATTGGGAATTCAGTTTCAGACATGTTAAATTTATGATGTTTATTAGAACTCAGTGCTGCTATTTATCAGCTAGGTGAACCTGTACACATCAAGAAAACTGAGTCTCAGATTATTCGTTTAACAATGGGGATAATTATATTTGCCGCAGGGATTAATGTATTCATAAAACAATATATAATGAAATGTGCATGACAGCATCTAAGTACACCAGAGGGTATGTTCAGTAAATATTTATTAAATGAAAGCATTTCTATTACATACTGTAATATACCCAATGTAAGTAAAACATATGTTCTTTGAATATCTCCCCCTCTACACCCTTTTCTAAGGAGCCCTGGTGGCACAGTTGTTAAAGTGCTCAGATGCCAACCAAAAGGTCAGCGGTTCAAATCCACATGCCACTCCATGTGAGAAAGACTGACCATTCTGCTTCCGTAAAGACTGACAGCCTTGGAAACCCTGCTGAGCAGTTTTACTCTGTCCTATGGGGTCACTATGAGTTGGGATCAACATGAAGGCAGCGGTTTTTTTGTTTTGTTTTTACACCCTTTTCAAAACGCATATCCATATTTAAGGCCTTCTGTAGAATTTCAAAGCAAGGTGTAACAGACCTAAGCACATATTTTTACGGAACTAATAAACTTTATATAATAAATGCATTCATAATCAGCAGAATTTAAGCACCAACTTTATGAGCTGTTAGTAGGAGTATGCTTTGCAACTATCAAGTTCACCAAAGCTAAATTAAGAGATTTTAGAAATATAGGAAAACTTAGAATGGGCCTGCCTTATCATGTATGAAAAGATATTTTAAAGCAAAAGTAAACTTGGTATTGGCAAAAAAAAAAAAAAAAGGGAAGAAGAAAAATAACTCAGTAGAACAAAATTCTCAGAATCAAAGGCATATACATAGAGGCAGTTTATTATTTGACTAAAGTGGCATTTCAATAAATGGCACTGGAATAACACTGGCTATCCATTTGGGAAACAATATAGTTAAAATTTCATATGGACTGAAGTTCTCAATATAAAAAATAAAGCTACATAAATAACTAGAAAGTCATAGGCAAACACTTTTATAATATTAGGGTTAATGAAATTTTTTCTTATGACAAGAAATGACAAGAAATTCAGAAGCCAAAAATGACTGGCAGATATGACTATGTGACAATTAAATATTCTAGTTGACCAAAGATAAAATAAACAAATTTGACCAAAAAAAAAAGACAGCTTGAGAGAAAATATCTACAACATGAATAACAGGCAAAGGATTAAAGACAGAAGATAGGAACTAATAATTCCTAGAAGAAAATATTATCTATAAACATAAAATGATGCCTAACCTTATCAGTCACTACAGTGTAACAGATCACTTCTGTGTGTGGCCTTTCTAGTGATGATCTTTTATCTCCCACCCAAGTGACTGGGCAGGACTGTGCAGATATGGAAATTGTAGCCCACCAAAGGGATTGTTCAGTTTTGCAATGCTGCCAGGCTTGAAACGCCACCCCAGATGCAGGAAAGAGAAGAACCCACCACCATCAAGGAAGAACAACCAGGAGCCAGCGTATCCTTTGCACCCAAGATCCCTACGCTGAGAGGCTCTTGGACCCAGAAGACAGACAGTGAGCTGTATGCTGAAGACAGTGAGAAGCAGTGGCAGGAGAGACCCAGCAGCAGAAACCCAGCAGCAGGAGATGTCATGGTGGGCTTCTTGACCCACAGAGAGAGAAAGCTGAGTCCTTTGGGTAGAGGCCTAGGACCAGGGAGAGGTGTACCCGAGAGCACAGCTGGGAAGAGGCTGTCCTGATGGAAGAACTGTATCCTTGTGTGTTCCTGAGCCTGAACTGTAATCTGTTACTTCCCTAATAAACCCCATAATTGTGAGTATTGTCTGTGAGTTCTGTGTGGCCACTACAATGAATTATCGAACCCAACAGAGAAGCAGAGAGTGTCGTGGGAGGGATGGTTGGTGTCAGAACTGGTAAAGATGGCAGAGAGAGGAGGCATGTCTGAATCGCTGCCTCACAGGAATCAGCCTTGGGCTGTTAATCTTGCTTCTCTTCCCCTCTTGTGAAGTTAGAGGTGAGACACCACCTCCACGCCATTTTTACAGTCACCAAAGAAATACAAATTAAAATAAGAGAATATCAAAAGTTGTTTTTTTTTTCCTATGACTAGTAATACATAATAACACTGGGACATTCTAGCCTTAACAAAGAACAAGTGGGAAAGATTTCAACTCTAGGAAGTCACAGAATTCTATAATCAAAGATGTTTACCTCAGCATTGTTTCCATTTTTTCTCTAATTTAAATGTCTATCAATAGGGGACTCATCAAATAAAGTATAGTCTCAACATACAATGGAGAACTCTACACATGGTTCAAAAGACTAAAGAAGAGCTATATTTGCCAACATGGAGAGAAGTTAATAAATACAAAATACACATTCCAGAATTATACGTATAATAAAACCCCATTTTGATAGGAAAAAAAATGGTATGTAATTTTATGTGTAAGAGAAAGACAAAGAGACAAAGACAGGGCATAGGGAGATTAAGATGACAGATAACAAGTTAAATGTAGTTTTCTCCGGAAAGCGGAAGAGGACACAACTTTTATTCACTTCTATAAGTTTTAAATTCTGGCAACAGACATATACTAGAATTTATTTTAAAATAAAGATCTTAAAAACACAAATGTGTACAAACTTGTAAGGCAATTTGATAGTATCCAATGAAATTCTAAACGTACCTATCCTTGGATTCAGCATCTTGCTTTTAAGAAATACCAATAAGTTTATATCAAACACTAAGGTACAAGCATGGTTTATAATATCAAAGCAATGGAAAACAAACGAAATGTCCAATAATTGGGGGAAAGTTAAACAACTTAGTTATGGAATATTATCATGTCATTAAATAAAATGACATGAAGATACTGACATCAAACTCTATCTGGGACATAGTGTATGTAGAAAAAAATTCAGAAGAACAACAATTTTGAAAAGGAAAATTTATGCATATTACACTTACTACATTTACACACAAACACAGCATATACACCAAAACACAAAAATGGTTACCTCTAAGATGGTAGTTTGAGAACAGGGCTAGTGGAACTCATGACAGGAACAAGAGCCTTATACATTACATTCTTTTACAGTGTTCCAGTTTTTTAAAAATAACTATGCGTTACTTAAAAAAAAAAAAAAAAAAAAGGAAAGATTGTAAACATGTTTACTGGTTTAAACACCAGAGGTAGTGGTAAATTTAAAGGAAACCTCCTTAACATCATCTTGGAAAGTAAAGTATCATTCTATAACACAATTAACTGTTTCATAAATCTGTTATTATTAGATTTTTCAAATACGTATTTTAGTAGCAGGGCATTCTGATAAATGAAATGTATGCGTGTGTGTGTATATATATGTAAAACTGAACACACTCATGTGCATACAAAATACTGAGAATACAAATACATACACCCACTCCTCATTTATCGACATGGGTAGGTTCCAAAGACCAGGTCATTATGCAAAAATCAACTTTTTGTGAATGGAGGATTTTTCTGGTCTTTTCCTGTGTTCAGACCATTCATTTGTCTGACTGTTTTTTTTTTTTTTTTTAGAAAATATGATCATAAAAATAATTAACAGCTAAGATTTCCTGAGCCCTGGTGGCACAGTGGTTAAGAGCCAGCTGCTAACCAAAAGGTCACAGTTGAAATCCACCAGCCACTCCTTGGAAACTCTATGGGACAGTTCTACTCTGTCCTACAGCCCCACTATAAGTAGGAACCGACAGGACAACATCTAACAACAACAACAAGATTTACTGATGTGTTGATCACTGTGACAAGTCCAGTTATGGATTATTCCTCTTTGAAGAAGGAGGCCGTGTGACTGGAGTGCCTACAGCTTAACCACTTCACTTTCCTCCTGTGCTGGGTCAGAGCTTCCTTTCCTTGCAGACTCGCCTCCAGGGCGCCACTCCCACCCCTGCAAGCCCTGCACTTTATGATCCTGGAGCCTGCTCTGCCCTCCCACCTGGCCTGGCAAGTTAACAAGGCTCTAGGCTTCCTACAAGGGTGCTGGGAGTCTGGCCATGCACCAAGGCAGAGGCTTCATGCCCAGCTCAGCTCATTTTGGGATGTCATTAAACTCGCATGCATTTCTTCCAAATACACCCTCTAATGCATCCTTCTTTCCTCCCTTCCCACCCCACGGCAATTCTGAGCTGCAGGGCCTCTGACTGCATAGAGCTAGGAACTCAAAACAGGCGCCCGCTGGTTCGGTGCTCCCTGTACATCTGCCCAGAGGCCGTGGCCTGAGAGGAGGCCAACCCCCCTCCGGCAGGAGGAAGCAGAAGGCATGGGGCGGCACGGCCCAGCTTCCCAGGGGCCACCTGGAGACCTTCCTCAAGGGAGGGGACACTCTGAAGTGGCACCGCCATGCCCGCTACCTCGTAAATGCGCAAAACAGTTGGATAATGAGATAGTCTGTAAGTGAGGAGTAGGTATATTCACATATTAAAAAAAAAAAAAAGGTCAAATTTATAAAGTAAACTTTTTTCCAAATTAGAAAGACTTTCATACCAGGTTCATGAGCCAAAGCATGTTGAAGAACTTTTTCTGCTTTGTCATACCATTTCAATTTTAATAATAGTTCAGCCAGGTCATAGCAAAGATAATTCTGCTGTCCACTTTTCAGAGCGGCTTCGTAATAAGTGATTGCCTAAACAAAACCCATTTCAATTAGGAAAAAAAGGCAATGATAATGGCATTCAAGAATAGACATTTTATACATTAGACTTAAAGCATATACATAACTGGAAATAAACTAGGACAATCTTAGGTATGTACCTGCACTATCAGTGAAATATCTCATTCTTCTTAGAGAATCAATTATCACATAAGGCAACTGACATTTCTCACAATAACTGGTTAAAGAACACTGCTTGGCTAAGTCAAGTTTACAGGCTTTATTACAGAGGCCAGTGAGCCTCACTGAATGCAATACTTGCCAGGAAAAGGGTAAAATCATAACAACTAAAGGAAAATCCATTATTCCTAATAGAAAAAAATACTTCAAAGCACATGGCTTACTAAAACTAGCTCATCAGAAAGCACATCTATTAAGCTCAGTCATATAATGAAATAAATAAAAGCAACTTTATTGTAACTGATTTGGTGCCAAGAACTTTCGTGCAATATAAAGTCTAAAGTAAACTGCAGAGTCCAAACAGTCTTCACAAAATGCAGCAATGAAGAATCAGAGACAGTCTTTAACACAAACTCTAGCTTGTGCATACAAATTTGGAGTTTACAAGGATCAAAGATGCAAACAACACTTGCTGAAGACTTCTCACAGAGAAGAGTTTGATAAATTTGATCCAACAGATATATTTCAAACTATAAAATACTTACCTTTGAATAGTTGTGAGTTTTGACAAGAGCTTTCCCAATTTTGCTTGCCAAAGTTCCATCTTTTGGGTTCTGATTTAGTGCTTGCTCATACGCTACTATGGCTTCTTCAGGCTAATATTGGCAGGCATACAAATAAGCGATAATTAAACAGCTTAACTGGATCTCATTAAATGGCAACATTTCCATAATGAAGCTCTACATATGGAATACCTAATGAGACTAATTAGGCACATATTTAGGTCCAGGAATCTTAAAACAATTTCAGAGAGGTCGTAGTGACTAGGGTAGGTGGTATAACTCAACAGTATAATCCCCTCCACGTTAACCATGTCCTTGTCTTCAAAGACAACTTTTTGATTCTGAAATTCTAGCAGTTATTGTAAAAGACAGACATAGTCAGAGAGCTGCTTCCATTTAAAGAAAACACCATCTTAACCAGCAGCTGTAATAGGACACTCCTAACATGTTTTTGGTATCATCTCTATTTCAGATAATCATAGGGCTGAATTACTGGATCTCAACTTAAGGGAAAGAAAATGAATTTTTTATTGTAATAGCTGTCTCCCTTTTACTGTGATGACTGGATCTCCAAATACTAAATAAACACTATTAAAAAAATAAATTCCTGTTAATAGAATCTTATACTAATCGTACTAATCACGAAAAGGAGTTTTTAAAAATATGCTAATTCCAGTAGCATCAGAAACTTTACCTCTTGAATATTCATGTATGCGTCACCAAGGAGAAGAAAGGAACGAGGGCAGGGCATTCTCTCAGCAATTTCTCTGGAAATCAGATCAACTCTACTTAGAACATTAAATACAAATATCTTCTGCTAAACCAATAAAAGTAAGCTCACTTATTTGAATTAACCAATAGCTTTCAGAGTATCTTCTATGTACCTTACAGTGTAACATTATAAAAAATTTCACTCATACCCATACCCAGAGGTTTATGCTAGATTAATTTTTTTTCATGAAATACTTCTGTTTTCTGAAATGAAGGTAACAAAGTACAAGTAGATAGTAAAAATACAAATTCTGATTATCCAGAAATATGTTTTGCTATTTTTAACCTTGAAATGATATGGTAGTGAAGTTGTAAAAAATAGGTGAAATAAAAATGTATTGTTCTTCCATCTTGAGCTTTGTTATTCATGGAATAGATCATATTCCAAAATGAGTTACCATAAAAAATAGAAAATCTTTTACTTCAATATTCGCTGTTTATTTTTTACCTGCAAAATTTAGACCTCTAAAGCTCTTCCTCAGGTCAGGTTACCAAACTTACTCAAATAATAATGTAGTACTAAGTCTTTAACATGCAGTATCTCATTTACTTGTTCCAAAAACTCTTCTTATGAGAAAGATATTCCTATTTTGTAGATGAGGCTGAGTTTAAGTCTACAGCTAAAGTTTTCAGACCTGCCTGAAACAAACATACGTTTTTGACTACTACATTGTACTGCATCGAAAACAAACCAATCCTATTTTAAAATATTCTCACATTATTATAGAGATGATGGTTAGTGCTGATCTTTTGGAAATATCAAGAAAATGTGATCTGGGAACTCCAGTCATTTACTACACGTGGGGTGCTGCTCAGTTGCTTCGAATCACTCAGCATCTACAAAGAACCTGAGCAGCTAAGTCTTGATATCCACATAATATAGTTGAACCCAAGAAGAAAGATGGAGCAAAGATAGTCAGGGTTTAGAAACAACATTTGATGAGAAGAACTGAGAAACCAGAGTAAGCCCCAGGTTGAAATAATCATGTTTTAGAAAGAGTGAGTAACTTGGTTAGAGTGATTTGGTTGGTGATAGGAGAATGAAGCAAGAACACGTAAGTCAAAGACTTGTATAGTATCTGTAAAGCAGTTAACAGAAAGACGAAAAACAAATCTGGGAATTAATGTTAGTAGGTAAAATATGTCAAAATATAATGAGGTGAAATAACCATTTACCTGTAACAAGTGATATATAACATTTTCTCTTTTCTGTACTTGAGATAAATATCTGCCATTTTTTCTTTGGCTTCTATAAAATAAGGCTGTTCAGTTGTAACATTTCGAAGCATGGTTAAAGCTCTCTCAGCATCTCCTTGGGCCAGAGCTAGGTCTGCGTTAGCAATAGTAACACGCAATTCTTCAGATGTTCCAGAAAATTCATGGATGGCATCTTGTAAAACTTTTGCTGCCTCATGCTGTAAAGATGAAATTAAAATATCACTTTTTCAAAACATTCAACAAATTACTCTAGGAAGTGGAATTCTCTAATAATACAGAATTAACAATAAAAATTAGAATAGTTATGATATCAATGAAACAAACATAAAATTTTGAAAACTACAGATATTAAAAACTAAAATAAGAGACTGAATTCAGATAAGGCTATAAATATTTGTTAGCTAGTAAACAAACAACTAGGACAAAAAGCAGTTTTTACATAGAAATCATTGCTACTATAATTTGCAAAGCATTTCCTTTGTACCGGGTATTGTAATGGCTCACTTAATTCTCACAAAAACCCTAACGTAGTTATTATCATTACCTCCATCCCGTGGTAAGGAAATTGAGATTTTGAGAGTTAAAAAGTTAACAAAAGAAAGAACTAGCAATCTAACTCAGGCAGCCGGACTCCAAAGCCCACATTCTTAGAAATGTTCATTACTGCCCCCTTTGATGGGATCCAGTACACAGCAGCCCACTGAGCCCACTGGTTCTGCATTAAATAAATTATTCTTGCCACAAGAAAATTGTTTTATTATTGTTGTTAGGTGTGGTCAAATCAGTTCTGACATAATGACCCTATGTACAACAGAACAAAACACTGCCTGGTTCTGAGTCATCTTCACAATTGCTGCTATGTTTGAGCCCATTGTTGGAGGTACCGTATAATTCCATCTCAATGAGTGCCTTCCACTTTTTTGCTGACCATCTACTTTGCTAAGCATGATGTCCTTCTCCAAGGACTGGTCCTTCTTGATACTGTGTTCAAAGTACATGAGATGAAGTCTCACTATCCTCACTTCTAAGGAGCATTCTGGCCGTACTTTTTCCAAGACAGATTTATTCATTCTTCTGGCAGTCCATGGTATATTCAACATTTGCCAACACCATAATTCAAAGGCATCAATTCTTCTTCAGTCTTCTTTATTCACTGTACAGCTTTCACATGCATATGAAGCAACTGAAAATACCATGGCTTGGGCAGGCACACCTTAGTCCTCAAAGTGACATCTTTGCTTTTAAACACTTGAAAGAGGTCTTCGCAGCATATCTGCCCAATGCAATATGTTGTTTGATTTCTTGACTGCTGCTTCCATGGGCGTTGATTGTGGATCCAAGTAAAATGAAATCCTTGACAACTTCAGTCTTTTCTCCGTTTATCATGATGTTGCTTATTGGTCCAGTTGTGAGGATTTTTGCTTTATGTTGAGGTGTAATCCATACCGAAGGCTGTGGTGTCTGATATTCACCAGTAAGTGCTTTGGGTCCTCTTCGCTTTTAGCAAGCAAGGTTGTGTCAACTGCATATCCAAGGTTGTTAATGAGTCTTCCTCCAATCCTTATATGGTGTTCTTCTTCATATAGTCCAGATTCTCAGATTATTTGCTCAGCATACAAACTGAGTAAGTATGGTGAAGGATACAACCCTGATACACACCTTCCCTGATTTTAAACCACGCAGTATCCCCTTGTTCTGTTCAAATGAATGCCTCTTGGTCTATGTACAGGCTCCTCATGAGGACAATTAAGAGTCTGGAATTCCCATGCTTTGCAATTTTATCCATAATTTGTTATGACCCACACAGTCGAATGCCTTGGCATGGTCAATAAAACACAGGTAAACATCGTTCTGGTATTCTCTGCTTTCAGCCAAGATAAATCTGACATTAGCAAAGATATCCCTTGTTCCACATCCTCTTCTGAACCCAGCTTGAATTTCTGGCAGTTTCCTGTCAATATACTGCTACAACTGTTTTTGAATAATCTTCAGCAAAATTTTACTTGTGTGTGATATTAATAATATTGTTTTGATAATTTCTACACTCTTGTATCATTTTTCTTTGGAACGGGCACAAATATGGATCTTTTCCAGTTGGTTGGCTAGGTAGCTGTTTTCCAAATTTGTTGGCATAGACGAATGAATGCTTCCAGTGTTGCATCCATATGTTTCAAACATCTCAATTGGTATTCTGTCAATTCCAGGAGCCTTGTTTTCCCCAATGCCTTCAGCGCAGCTTGGACTTCTTCCCTCATTACCATCGGTTCTTGTTCATATGCTACCTCCTGAAATGGCTGAACGCTGACCAATTCTTTTTGGTATAATGATTCTGTATATTCCTTCCATCTTCTTTTGATACATCCTGCATCATTCAATATTTTGTTTATAGAAGCCTTCAATACTGCAACTCGAGGCTTGAATTTTTTCTTCAGTACTTGCAGCTTGAGAAATGCTAAGTATGTTCTTCCCTTTTTGTTTTCTAACTCCAGCTCTTTGCACATTTCATTATATACTTTACTCTGTCTTTTCAAGCCACCCTTTGAAATGTTCTGTTCAGTTCTTTTACTTCATCTCTTCCATTCACTTTAGCTACTCTATGTTCAAGAGCAAGTTTCAGAGTCTCTTCTGATATTATTTTGGTCTATTGTTTCTTTCCTGTCTTTTAATTAACCTTTTGCGTTCTTCATGTATGGTGTCTGTCTCAGTCATCTAGTGCTGCTGTAACAGAAATACCACAGGTGGATGGATTTAACAAACAGAAGTTCATTCTCTCACAGTCTAGTAGGCTAGAAGTCCAAATTCATGGCATCAGCTCCAGCAGGAGGCTTTCTCTGTCAGCCCTGGGGAAGGTCCTTGTCATCAATCTTCTCCTGGACTAGCAGCTTCTGCATGCAGGAACCCCGGGTCCAAAGGACATGCTCTGCTCCTGGTGCTGCTTTCTTGGTAGTATGAGGTCCCTCCTCTCTCTGCTCACTTTTCTCTTTTATATCTCAAAAGAGATTGGCTCAAGACACAATTCAATCTTGTAGATTGAGTGCCTCATTAACATAACTGCCAGCTATCCCACTTCATTAACGTCATAGATATAGGATTTATAACACATAGGAAAATCATATTAGATGACAAAATGGTGGACAATCACACAGTGCTGAGAATCGTGGCCTAGCCAAATTGGTACATATATTTTTGGGGGACACAATTCAATCCATAACAGTGTCGATGATTTCATCGCACAACTCCTGAGGTCTTCGGTCACTGGTGTTCAATGCATCAAATCTATTCTTGAAATGGTCTCTAAATTCAGGTGCGATATACTCATGGTCATACTTCTGCTCTCATGGACTTGCTTTAATTTTCTTCAGCTTCAACTTGAACTTGCATAAGAGCAACTGATGGTCTGTTCTGCAGTCAGCCCCTGGCCTTGTTCTAGCTGATGATACTAAGCTTCTCCATCAGTTCTTTCCACAGATATAGTTGATTTGATTCCTGTGTATTCTATCTGGTGAGGTCCACATGTATAGTTACCACTTACATTGTTGAAAAAAGGTATTTGCAATGACTAAGTCATTCATCTTGCAAAATTTGATCATGCTACCGCCAGCGTCATTTCTATCACCAAGGTCATATTTCTCAACTACAGATCCTTCTTTGTTTCCAACTTTCTCATTCCAATTACCAGTAACTGTCAATGCATCTTGATTGGATGGCTGATCAATTTTAGATCGCAGAAGTTGGTAAAAATCTTCAATTTCTTCATCTTTGGCGTTAGTGGTTGGTGTGTAAATTTGAATAATAGATTAGCGGGTCTTCCTTATAAACATAGGTATATTATCCTATCACTGACAGCGTTATACTTTAGGACGGATCTTGAAATGTTCTTTTTGACAACACATGCAATGCCATTCTTCTTCAACCTGTCATTCCCAGCATAGTAGACCATATGATTGTCTAATTCAAAATGGCCAATACCAGTCCATTTCAGCTCATTAATGTCCAGGATATTGATCTTTATGCATTCCATTTCATTTTTGATGACTTCCAATTTTTCTAGATTGATACTTCATACATGCCATGTTCTGATTATTAATGGATGTGTGCAGCTGTTTCTTCTCATTTTGAATTATGCCACATCAGCAAATGAAGGTCTTGAAAGTTCTACTCCATCTACGCCATTAAGGTTGACTATTTTGAGAAGGTAGCTCTTCCCCATATTTTGAGTGCTTTCCAACCTGAGGGGCTCATCTTCCAGCACTACATCAGACAATGTTATACTGCTATTCATAAGGTTTTTGCTGGCCAAGTTTTTTTAGAAGTAGACCACCAGGTCCTTCTTTCTAGTCTGTTTTAATCTGGAAGCTCCACTGAAACCTGTTCACTATGGGTGACCCTGCTGGTATTTGAAATATCAGCGGCATAGCTTCAAGCATCATAGCAACATACAAGCCACCACAGTACGACAAACTGACAGACAAGTGGTTGCATTTTTTCTATACCTCAAGTGAATATACTAGCTCATTTTCAAATCTAAAATGCCATTTCTCTTAAGACTTATTTCAACTCTAGATAGTATAAGACATTCTGACTTCAGAAATGTTAAAATGTGAAAAAAAAGTGCATCTTGGAATCAATTATATATGGTAGTACTGACCCTATTTATTAAATGTATTTTAATTTATTAATGAAACTGAAATTCTGCATGATTTGACAACTATCTAGAAAGATGGCCTTCTCAATTTCCATTAAAATATGAAAATAACTGATCAATAAATGCTACAAACTAAAAATCTGAGACAAATGTCTTTAAGTTCCTTGTTTTCTACAAGGTTTTCATTCTTCTCTCAGAAGTACTTCTCTCTCTCTCTCTCTATATATATATATATGTAATTTACTCTGAGTTTATTACATTCCTGTGAATTTACCATAGCTGTATTCATCAAGAATTTGTTTTCTCAACTACTAGAATTTCAGGTTAGAGCTTTCATTTTATTCTGATAATATATCTGTGTGCCTAAGTGTGTGTTTGTGTGTATGTATGGTATTCCTTTTAAGAATTTATAAAATTATACAATATTGTACTGTTTCATAGTAGCAAAGGTAATCACACTGATATTTAAAGTCATCCAGGGCACGATTTATGTTTAACTTTCAGAAGTTTGCAGATAGTACATGTTTTAGCTCAAAGTAATGAGAAATAAATTTTCTAAACGTTATCACTTAGTCAAGGGAATAATTTTAGCTTTTTCACCTTCTACTAATATATATACTTGAAAAGCAAAGTTCAGATATAAGCCATTGAATTAAAATTTGACCTACCTGTTCTCCATTTAAGCGGTGAACCTCTACCAACTCAAGAAAGATTGATAAACGATGGCTTGCATCAACTTCAGTTTTTCGGTGTTTAGATTTTGAGGAAGCTCCAATTCTCCTCATTCCTGGTAAACTCATTGCCATGTGCAGAGTTTTAATTGCTTCCGCTATTTCTCCCATTTTCTTTTGTGACTGAGCTTTTACCAAATGGTATAAAGGATATTCTCTCACCTGAAAAAAGAGTATTTAGATATACTTCTTCGGAGTGCTTCACAACATCAACATATACTTTACAATCCAAGCAAACATTAAGATGAATAGGATCTTTAAGGACACTCTATCTGTGATTTCGTATTTCCATCTTCTTACTAAATTTCTGATCATCTGTTGTATTAAGATTCAGGGAAACTGCCACTAACTAGGATCTTCCTAGATAACAAAGAGGTTGATTAGATTGGGTTGTTATGAGTCAGAATTGACTTGATGGCAACAGGTTTGGTTTCATTTGGTTTATGATGACATACAATAAAATGAAAACAAAGTTTTGAAGGTTAGCAAATACATTCTCGGGAGTTATTTGAATTTTCAGGAAAGGAATTCCTTGAACTTCTAATACTGATATAAACTTATTAGATTTCTAGACACAATTTTTTTTCCACTATCCTTTATTTTTTTTACTTTTAAGTTTAAAAATGTCAGGACACTTTAATTAAACATTGGCTTTACCCTTTCATACTACTCCTAAACATGTAGAAATCATGCTCTTGTCTTTATTTTGGCTAGCAACAGAGTATACAGAAAACACACAGACAGTTTCTAAGAGAATGACACAAAATAAGCAAGGGTAAAGAAGTCAAAGGGAAGGAGACTATTTTGAATCAGGGGAGGAGGAGCCATCTATAGTTTAGGAAGTCTGCAGTCCTCCTGAAGCTGCTGTTCTCAACCTTAGCCAAGCATCACAATTATTATGGTGCTATGTGTAAATACTAATGCTTATACTACTCCCTCAAAGATTCTGATTCATTGGGGTGAGGTACCGACACTGGGGTTATAGTACATCACCAGTCCTGAGAACTACCATCCTAAAAATTAGGCAATACCCCCTGCAAAACTTGCCTAAGCTTGAATTCTCCAGTTCACTTAAAGGTTCTCCCATAACAGGGCTCAAGACTCTGTAAACCAAATCAAAAGTCTGGGGAGCTTCTCCATGACTCTAGGTAGTTAGTTCAGTAAGCACCTGAATCTAGAATTTTCCCTAATGGTGAGCAGATACTGGATGTATCACATAAAATATCATGAATAAAAATCTAGTACATCCTGAAACCACATGATTTCCAAAATGACTAGATGTTCTTTGATGATAAGTGAAAAACCAAAGTCCGAGAAAGAAATAGTTAATAAAACCTTTTATACTTACACATAAGACTATTTGCTATACGATTTACAGTTTGCAATTATTCTTATACACATTCATTACTGCATTTAATTCTCACTATAACTGTAGGGCATTATTACAAGAATTGTATAGAAAAGAAAACTGAGGCTCTGAGAAAGATAAGTAGAAAGGCCAGACACTGAAACCAAGTCTTCTATCCCCAAGTCCATGCAGTTTTTTTAACTGCACCACTGTTGCCTTCATTTTTTCTCCTACTGCTTGTGAGTTTAAAACTTATTCCATTAAAAAACACATTCATTAGCAAAATATTACAGGCTAAAATCCAAAACGATTGAATATGTAAACATTCAATAATAATGGTTTAAGGAGATTGATATGTCTTACTTTAGTCTAGTTGCCGTCCGGTCAATTCTGACTCATAGTGACCCTACAGGACACAACAGAAATGCCCCATAGGGTTTCTAAGGCTGTAATCTTTACAGAAGCAGACTGCCACATCTTTCTCCCATGGAGCGGCTGGTGGGTTCTAACCACCAACCTTTTGGTTTGCAGCTAAGAGCTTAACCACTGTGCTACCAGGGCTCCTTTCAGTCTGGAGTACTCACCTTAAAATCATGGCTCAGACAAAGTTCAAGAGACTGAGAACACAATTTGAATTTTTCTTGAGACAAATAAACTTGAGCCATCAGGAGATGAGCATCTGCATAAGAGGAATTGTGTTCTAGGCAATGTTGCAGGTTATTATAAGCTGCTTCAATATCACCTAATGAGGGAAACAAAGACTACTGTAATTCACACTGTTAAGAGTTGGAGATCTTAAGAGAGGTCAGAGATGTTTCACTTCCTATTTTATGGATACTTTTAGCATTTAAACTTAAAGCCCCAGCCAGGGCTTCCTAGTTCCCAAATCACTGAACTTTCCTATCTACTGAAAACAGAAATCCATTTAAACAGAAAATGGTTTTCTGAGAGGTGGAGGTCTTAATCGGAAATAATTGGCTAAGGTAGCACAGGATTAAATATAGTATCAAAGTTTGTCCATTGGCTATCAAGCATAATAATTAATATCAGATTCTTTGTTATTGCAGTGCGATCTAACACTAAGAACTGGGCAGGCAAAAAAAGGAAAGGAATGGTAGGTCAAGCGTAATAAATTTTAGAGCGCAAATTACTACCACATATTCTTTTAGGAAGGAAGATGAAGGAGGTAACTCTAAGAGGTTATTACCCAGAGGTAAAAGTACAAAGAAAGTGAATCAGGGTTTAAGACACTGGAGAAAATGAAGACTGCTGAATAACTGATCAGAATCTTTTTTGTTTCTTTTATGGGTGAAGGGGAAAGAGATGTGGTACTGGCATTTAGAAGACCATTAAGTATTTATAAAGGAGAAAGGGGTCACCACTGTTGGGGAAAATATACCATATAAACAAAGATCAACATCACATTCTTAAGTAGGAACAGCCCAATCTCCCTTGGAAGACATGCCTGTCCCACATATCTGTCCTTGTGGGTCATTTAGCAGGAATACTATTTAGACACATGCTAGCACTATTTCAAATGATTTAAAGCTTCTCTTTTTAAAAATGGGGTCAATATACAAGACTTTAGTTTCTAGATACTCTGATAATCATTACTATATTCTGACTGATTTATATCAATTCTCATAATAAATAATGAATGTCTAATAAATTAATCACAGCAATCAAAGTCCCAGTTTAATCAACTAATAGGTGACACCCATTCCAATTAGGAAGAAAGTAGAAATATTGTGTGGCTCAAGAGTAGGACTCAATTAGAAGAAGGTATTACGGAGTTACTTCTTACAACCAGAGTATCTCAGAGATGAAAAAGCTCTTCAGATTATCTAGTTCTCTCTCTCTCTTTTTAAAACAGTTAAAACTGACATCCAAAAAAGCAGTAAATTCAGTAAATAAAACCTAGATCTCCAAACTCAGTCCAGTCTCTTTCCACGGGATATATTAAATAACTGTTTATAAGAATGCCTTTAAGTTGGTCTCTGCCCTAGACTGCAAATTTAATTTACTCTGCATAGCATTCAACTGATAAAAATATACATAAGCCCCATAATGATGGTCTATTTTTATGTTTAGAGTCAAACACTTGCCTGTGTCCTAAAAAGTTAACAGTGGGGTTATTTTATTTTTAGCTGTAAGTAGCCAATCACAGACACTAAATAGAAATTAATGTATTTCATTTTTGCCTGAAACCTGGCAAATATTACATTTGGTGATGCCAACAAATCAGTAACTATGGATTAAAGATTACCGATTCTTATTGCCAGTCCCAGTACCATCTGAAACTTACCTTAATTCACTTGAACCACAAATGTTTATAGTAATTTTTAAAAAATTAAACTGTATAGTAAGTTATACAATTTAATTTTGGATTAAAATTAAATATGTACAAAATATGCATTTTACATGACTATTCTCCATAAATATGGCATGCTTAGTTTATTAATGCAAGTTTTATCAACACCAGATAAAAAGGTTATTTAAAATTTTTAAGGTATACCCTACCTGATAAATATTTCACTTTCGCTATTAAGAAGACAGCTTGCAGAAGACCTGGTACAGTTCTTACAATAGTCTCCAGGACTGAGGTACAACGTCTGAGAAATGGAGAAAGAGGCTGCCCAGGATTTGCAGGCTAAAACAAACAAATTAGCAATCACTGTATGATAAATTTGTAATAGCATTTAGTTAAAAAATACATATTCATTTTAGTGTGACTAGCAAACTATGTATTTTTCTAAAATTTCTTATTCCATTTATTGCTCAATATTTTTATTATGATTGGACTAATACTAATTTATTTCTCTGGGTTTTATGAAAAAAATATGTAAATAGTGGCATCTGTTGAGCAAAATTAGAAAATTAATGCACAATTATAGGTATTGCCTGCTTTTCAAAAGTTCCCTTTATCCCACTTTGCTTTTACAGAAGACCTATCTTAGTACCTGTTTTTGCTATCTGAAGAGGATTTTCACTTTTATAAAAAAAGCACAAATAGAGTTCAGGAACTCATACAGATGTATCCTAGCAAAACAGCCCTCACACAAACAGGCATATGCACACTCGTACTTATTGCAGCATTATTCACAATACCAAAAAGATGGAAACAACCTCAGTGTCCATTAACAGATGAATGGATAAACAAACTATGGTACATGTACACAATGAAGCACTAAAGAACGATAAAGAACAATGATGAATCTGCGAAGCATCTCACAACATGGATGAGTCTGGAGAGCACTATGCTGAGTTAATAAGTCAATCACAAAAGGACAAATATTCTATGAGACTACTACTGTAAAAACTCATGAAAATATTTACACGCAAAAAGAAAAAATCTTTGATGGTTATGAGGGACAGAAAGGGTGGGGAGGGAAAAACACAAATAGACAATAGGTAAGTGGTAACTTTGGTAAAGGGTAAGACAGTACACAATACTGCGGAAGTCAGCACAACTTGATGAAGGCAAGGTCATGAAAGCTCCATAGACACATCCAAACTCCCTGAGGGACTGAATTACTAGGCTAGGGCTGTGGGGACCATGGTCTCTGGGAACATCTAGCTTAACTGGCAGAACATGGTTTATAAAGAAAATGTTCTACGTTCTACTTTGGTAAGTAGTGTCCAGGCTGTTACAAGCTTATGAGCAGCCATCTGAGATATTCCACTGGTCTCACCCTGTCTGGAGCAAGGGAGAATGAAGAAAACCAAAGACACAAGGGAAAGATTAGTCCAAAGGACTAATGGGCCACAACTACCACAGCCTCCACCAGACTGAGTCCAGTACAACTAGATGGTACCTGGCTACCACCACCAACTGCTCTGATAGGGATAACAATAGACGGTCCTGGACAGAGCTAGAGGAAAATGTAGAACAAAATTCCAACTCAAAACAAACAAACAAAAAAAAAAAAAAAAAAAAAAAACAGACTTACTGGTCTGACAGAGACTGGAGAAACTCCAAGAGTATGGCCCCCAGACACCCTTTTAGCTCAGTAATGAAGTCACTCCTGAGGTTCACCCTTCAGCCAAAAATTAGGCCCATAAAACGAGACTAAATGGGCACACCAGCCCAGGGGCAAGGATGAGAAAGCACAAGGGGACAGGAAAGCTGGTAATGGGGAATCTAGGGTTGAGAAGGGGACAGTGTTGACACTTTGTAGGGTTGACAACCAATGTCACAAAACAATACGTATATTAATTGCTTAATGAGAAGCTAGTTTGCTCTGTAAACTTCCATCTAAAGAACAATAAAAAAAAAAAATTTGTATGAGACCAAAAGGTCAACAACTACTCTAAAGCAAAGATGAGAAGACAAGGGGACAGGGAAACTAGAGTACAGGAAACGGAAAAACCAGAACGCAATTAAAGAAAATGTTGACATATTGTGAAAAATGTAACTAATGTCGCTGAACAATTTGTAAATTTGTGTAAACTGTCAAATTGTCTAATTTGCTAGGTGAGCTCTCACTGAAAATACAATATAATAATAATAAAAAAATTAGTTTAAAAAAAAAAAAAGAGTTCAGTGTTTATCTTGCAGCAAGCTGTTAAAGAGGCAGTGCACACCCGTAACAGCAAGAGTGTCATCACCAAGCTTCTTCAACACTCAGCATCTCAGCTTTTACTATACGTTAATGTTATTTTAGATTTCATGTGTTATTTGGCATGACGTGGTAGGTTATTTCTGGGGTCAGGGAATGCTCAAAAAATTTTTCCCACAGAAATTAACAGTAACTGCTTCTCCGCTTTACACCATTTCGGCTTAGGAAAGGTTTCATAGGACACTCTACTTTCCGATAGCGGGGGAAATGGGTACTGATTTGATAACATATGGAAGGAACTTACCTGCTCAAAAACTTACCAAGGAAACATCTGTTCAAAGGAAAGATAACTGTTCAAAGATAAAGCTTCTTGCTAAAACTGATAAGAATCAAGATAATCTGAGTTCTAATTCTAGATCTGCCTTGTGATTTACTCCATTCAGTAACTTTCACTGTCCCTACAGAACTGTAAGGTCAGTTTTTCAAGAATTTAGACTTTTTTTTAATCTCATGGAGATCAGAAAGTACAATGTATGCGTGTATACTGCACCCAACATCACAGAACTTCACATTCTCCACTTTTCTGCCTGGCATGTAGACCATCAACGTTTTTTTCTCTTTTCATTAATAGTGAATATAACAAGTAAAAGAGTACTACAGCATTTATTTACTCTTTTAGATTTTATTATTTTTGCAATGGCTGTCTATCCAACTGACCTTTATCCAACAGTCATCTAACTACAACTAAGAAACACAGTATTAGAATTTAAATATCTAATGTTCATTCCCACTGCAATGTCTTACTAACACTATTTCCTTTATGTGAAGGAAGCCCCTCTCCTCTCCTCTGCATACAGAGATTCTCAACTGGATTGTGGCCTCCTGACAATCAATCCTGTAACAAGCCAGTATACAGACAAGAAAGTGTTGGTTATCCTCACCTATGCTGAGGCAGAAAAAATCTGTTCTCAAAAAGATATTTAGACTATGACCACTGCTGCCTAGAATACTTCAATTTCTCTAAATTTCTTTAGCACTTATAATCTGTGTAATCAAACTTAGCATTGCATACTAGCTTATTCAGTTCTATAGCAGTTTCCTATTCAGTTCTGCTCCTTTTATAGACTAAGGGTCTTTATGTGTCTGATATAGCACTGGGTACTCTCCAAACATTTTTTGACTGAATACTGAGTATTAAATTAATACTGAAAAATGAATTCTAATATCCAAGCAACTTAAGATAGATCATGACTAGGGAGTCTTAGGGCAATCCTAGGTATGATTCTAGAAGGGGTTAGCTAAAATAAAAAAAAAATAGGTAATGAAGGCCTGTTAAAGGAGGTGATGATCATTAAAAAGGCAGTATTAGTTCCCTAAGGAGAGGTAATTTTCTCTACTCCTGTTAATACAGTTAACTATAGATCAGGAAGGATGCTAAAATCATTGCTTTTAACAATGAAGTATTTGAGAGTGTCCCACATGATACCCCTATGTTGAAATGTGAGTTAGGTACAATAAAGTTAGCTGGTTTATACCCGTTTACTATCTGTCATAAAGGCATGCTGATTAATGGATCTGCATCATTTGGAAAGAGCTCTCTGGTACTAGAGCACAAGGGTCTGTCCTCGGTTCTATTAAAACACTGTAATGCTCAGATGAGGCCTTGTGACTATTTCAGAGCTAGATAAAGCAGATGACAAACAGGATCCAAAAGGAATATGACTAACTAGAATTCATGGGATGAATCTTAGGAGATAAAATTTCATAGGAATGAATGTAAAATCCTACACTTGAGTCCAAAGATACAAGTAACAAATTTAAGGACTTCAGTTAATGGTTAACTGGACAGAAGTCAATAACAGTGTGACTCTTAAAAATAAAGCTGGGTGGACATCCAGAGTAAGGGAGGAAAGGTTCTGCTCCGTGCTTTGTAGGTCAAATCATATTAGGAGTAGTGGGCTTAATGAGAGAGACATACAAAAAAAAGGATATCCAGAGGCTAACAACCAGCGTTCTCAAATTATGTCATTTAAAAAAAAAAAGAAAAAAAGAAAAAAAGGTTGAATATCTACAATTGTTTGGCAAGAAGAAAAACTTTAGGGGAATGTGAGAGCTAATATTCAAAATCTGGAAGTCTGTTTTATGACTGAGGAATGATCCTTGCTTTGACTAACTAACTGGACTTGCTCTATGTCCTTCCAGAGAGCAGAAGAGGGACTAGTAAATGGATGATTTTTTTTTTTTAAACAAAAAGCAGAGTTTGACTGAATATAGGAAATGCTGTCTAATAATTGTACAATAAGTTTATAATAAGAACTCCATATTTTGAGTGTGTCCAGAGGTTGGATGGGCACTTGGTGAGGATGTTACACAGTGGATTCAAATATAATGTGTGTGTAGCAATTAGATGACTTCTAATGGTTCTTCTAAACAGAAGATTTTAAAATTTTACGAATTACAAAAGATTTGTAACCCAATATATTTATTAGTTGAGAGCAGTCATCACTATAAATATTCTGAATAAAAACTATTTCAACTAAAATAGATACAACTACTACTATTTAAGATGCCTATACAGGTTAACATGTGAAAGAAAATTTATTAGTATCACTTGTAAAACATCACGTAAATGCATTCCTGAAAAGAAGTCCCAGAATTACCTGCACTGGACAGAAATTCAGATATTCTGTAATAATTTCTAGTAAGAAATCAGGATTTAACTTCTCAAAATACTCTATTCCAAGTGGTAAATCTTCCAAGTACGAAAAATGAGTGTCCAGGACATCGTTTAACAAACTAATAACTTCTTCTTCTCGCTTATTTTTCTTCATTGCTAGAACTGCATGTAAATAGGTTAATTCCTGGAAAATAAGTAGTTTTCATAAATTATCCATTCAATTTTAAAGCTATTTTTTTTCTATTTAGATAGCAAATGTATATGAAGTGCCATTTATGTGTAATTATTTTTCCAAACTTAAGTATAAACTTAGAATTATTTAGCAGAATATTTAAAATCTAATTTTGCATGAAGGTAAAGTAATAAGTGTAACTTAGTATTAAAATTAATGTGTACTAGTCCTTTAAAGCCATTATTAAATAGTAAGACCAATTTAAATTTTCATATTTTATAAACAGTAGCTGGGAATATCCTGTTTAAATACTGTACCGCAGATTTTCCAATGGACTGCTGAATTTCACTAAGGAATTCTAACTGCTGATCTGCATCCTGTAATTGCCCTTCCATTAATTGACACTGGATAAATCCTAAAACCAAACAGGACAAGGATAGTCAAAGTCCTCATTAATTCAGGCATGTACATTTCAAGCTAACACAAACAACATTCATAAAAAAAGGTTTTTATCCATCACTACAAATTAAAATTTTAGTTTTAAAAAAAAAGAAGAAAAAGGTGAAAGAAAGTAAAATGGGTAGCCTTGGACCCATATAATATTATATACTAAATATAATTTACAGACATTACCTCATAAAAATATATTTTCTTGAAATTTTCAGAAGCAAAAATTTTATTTTTAAAAATTATAACTTTTTATGTTGTGGATAGTGGAGAACAATTTATTTAAAGCATTTATTTATGACTAATGTAATATGTCCTTTGAGTTAAAAGCTTATTTTACCTGAAATTCACTAGAAAACCACAAATTACATTTTTACTTCTCCACTGACATATATTGAAAGCAATTACTACTTGCATCTATATTAGAAAATATATTTATTGAAATATTTGCCATACCAATTAGTGCGGAAATGCTAGTCTCGTCAAGTGTCATTGCAGTCCTATACCATGTTAATGCCTCTTTAACTTTGCCTTGTAAAATCATTTGGTATCCAAGTTCCGCAGCAAATTCTGAAAGATGAGGGGTTAAACTAAAAGCTTTTTCTAATAATGTTTGAATCTTCTGAAGAATGAGTTGATTCCGTCCACACTGAGAAAAAAATTAAATAAGATTAATGACAAACACTTCTACTCATACTAAAGGATTTTTTTTTCCTAAATATATATTTTATTTGTACTTCACAGAGATAGAGCAAAGAAAAAGAAAATTATTACATCAAGACAGTTTATATGCTATTGGAACTTGAATATTCTTAGTAGTGCTTTTACAAAATAGCTATCTTGAAAAGTATACTTCTTCTAATAATACTGGAGCCCTGGCAGCACAGTGGGTTAAGAGCTTGGTTGCTAACCCAAAGTTTGGCAGTTCAAATCCACCAACCACTCACTGGAAACTCTACGGGGCAGTTCTACTCTATCCTATAGGGTCACTATGAGTCAGAATCAACTTGACAGAAATGGGTTTGGTTTTTCTAATAACACTGCTGTATGTTTTTTTTAGAACTCCTTTTTTGAACTGCCTCATGATTGTTTTACAAATTACACAAGAAAATATATTTTATTGAATTAAAAACTAGGAAGTTGTTAGAATTATGTAACTTTTGAATATGACAACTTCTAAAAGTAAAATACTTATTTATCTGTTTGAATTTTTGTAAACTTATTTTAAAAACTAATCAAAATTATGTGTCTGGCAATAAGATAAGTAAAAAAGTAAGTATTCTTATCTCAAAATATTTTTAATTGCAGGGATTTTTTTTTTCCTAAATATCACATAATCTGTCAATCTTTATTTTTAAATAAGAATTTTCAGTTTATTCGTGTCATTTAACAAGAAATACTTTTTTTTTCTCCAACCAGATTTACTGAATACAACAAAATTCTATATATAAAGTAACCTGGACATGCTGCTTCAAAACATGATCCTTTCTTACCAATATTCTGATAGGTTAATCCATTTAGTGCCAAAAAGCGGCTTACTCTAAAATAAATAGAAAAATGCCCAATGCACATTAAATGAACGGCCTAACTACTGGAAATTTAGTAGTTCTGTAAGATAATAAACATGATAGGCTCAAGTCCCTATGATAGGCTGGATAACTGACAGGGGATGTCAAGAGACCATTTTGTGCACTGCCACTGTGATGCCATTGTGTTTCTCGATCATAACGGTCCCGTTATCTGATTCTAGACACACTACGGGAGTATCAGTGGGGTCAGAGGTTAGCTTAGCTGATTGCTGGGCTAGAACAGGTATCATCCCAGCATGCTCATCTGACAAGGTCCCATGGCAGCCCAGATTAAGTTCCTGTGAATCTACACAGGACTCCAACAATGGACGAATTCTTCATTGTGTCCTCCAAGTGCTGCTCCAAGGTCACCTCCATTCTACCCCGTCAGCCCTGGTCTAGGATCCCACAGCATGTCACTTCCTTCTCCCCTCTTAACAAGTAATAGTCTTGATTTTTTTCTTTCAATTTCATGTTTGCTAGTTATTTTACTTTTTACTTATATTTTGCTAGCTTAAGTAACTTCTAATTAAAAGTTACATATACTTTGTCCTTAATTTTTGCTAGTTTAATTAAGTAACTTTTCAATCCTTTTACTCCCTTTACTGATTTTGAGTTTCTGCTGTATTTTTCTATTCCATTTCTGATAGCCTTTCTTGTATTGGCTTATAATACAACATTGACTTATAATAAAAACACTTCTTTCCTATCATATAAAAATAAAATACCAATTATGTCTCCCATCAAAATAGTCTATCAGCCAACTTCAATTTATTTTTCCAAACAGTTTAAAAACAAAACAACAACAAAAAACACCAACAACTCTAGTCATACATTCTGTGTTCTGACTGAAGTAAGCCACTTCCTATTTCCTTTGCCTGAATGCACTTCCTTATCCTTTAAGGCTCAACAAGTGCCATTTCCTCCATGAAGCCTCCATGTCAGCCTCTTATAGTTGGAAACCATCTCTCCTCTGAATTACCTTTCGTAAGAATATATCACTTATTTTTGCACATGTTGTATTTTCACTGTAGGTCAAATGGTCTTTGCTGCCTTGACCTTTTTGACTTATTCTATATCCCCTACTACAGATAACACAGCTCTGGTACATAGAAGGCACTCTTACAGTTCTGCTGAAGGCTACTGTGATCTTGTAAAAAAGTTGAGCATTCTGTGGTTCCATGGCCTCCAATGTATTTCCTAAGTTTTCCAGCTTGGAGGCCGCCTAAAACAAATGTAATCAATATTAATTTTTAAATGTACTAAAAAAAAAAAAAGAACACAATACATGTACATAATACACTAACAAAATATATATGGGTAGACATGACTTACTATTATTTCCATGTAAAAAAACTTTACTTTTACAAATCTCTTTTCTTCCACAGAAATCCTATAAGCTGCAAATATATTAAAAGTTCTTTTTAAAACCTCAATAAAAAACATGTAAATAACTCTTGAGTTTTAAGATTGTGTTTCTTTAATATTTGTTATTAAATGGAAACCTTTGAATGGGTGAAGATAACCATAACATTCAATTAATCGTACAAGTCAACCTTCTTCTCCAATAATTAATTCATGACACACATAAGATATGAATGACAACATATCTTACAAACATTATTATATGAGATCAGCCTTTGGAAAGCATATATCTCCTGGTTTCTAGTTAACAATATTTTCTAGAATAGAAAAATCATTAAGATATTTAGCATCGATGAATAATAGATTTAAAAATCAGGTGATGGTTCTTTTCATATCTCTGCAATATCTGCTATAATGTCTAGCATCCATTTTAGAAGCTAAAATATACATCACTGTGAGAAGACAAAACAAAAAGCAGAAAACTTCATCTCATTTGAGAGCTGAAATCTGTCTCTGCATCATGTTATCTGTTTTTCCTGATCTCTATCTTGTCAAAGTGAACCCTCTGGGGCAGCACAAGAATAAATTACATGCTGTCCAAAGGCATGAAAAGCCTAAGATGTTTCCTTGCTCTTCTTTTGGCAAAGCTCTTACATTGAGTTTTGAAAATTACTCTCTACTGACCCTGTCTCACATTTGAAAAGAGGATCTTAACATATCTGATCTTCATACTATATAGATGTGCCTTGCTCCCCACTACAATACAGTTTATGAAACAGATAAATTTGCAATTATTTTACAGGAGAAAGCATGAAAGAGAAGAGCTTCACTTCAGACTTCCTACAAAATAGAAAGCATGCCTAAAATTTGCAGTTTGATTTGACTCCCCAAAATAGAATTCATTCAGTGTTTCAGGAAACATCCGTTTAAAACATGAGACACATCTGTTTAGGTATGCCTGCTAGAGTATGAATTATATACATTTTTGTCTAGAAATCTTCAAAAAGGGCAGCAGGGGATAGAAGAGTGAAGAATGGTCTTGAAGTATGAAGACCAAGATCTAGGCCTGAGTCGGCCACTAATTGTATAACCTGGGGCAAGTCACTTAACCTTTCCTGGGCCTCTGTTTCCGTATCTATAAAAGGAAAAAGCAGGTCATCTCTACCTCAAAAATTTGTGATTATAAGAGAACATTTACTTAATTTCATAAAAGCTCACTTTTACAAAAACTTCGAAAATTTAAAAGCATCCTTCTAGGCTTCATGGATTGACATGTAAATGTTCTGTTTAGAGAAATTTACAGAATTCAGACAATTATGAAGGTCTGCAATACTTTACAAGATTTAAAGTTCTAGAGAGTTATCAACAGTTAACAAAATATTAGTCACTGGACAATGGCTCTTCAAAAAATCACGGCTTTCTTTTCTTCCATTATATACATTAAATTTTGCATGTTATTAAAATCCTGAAACCTTCAAAAACATTCAAATAGGACTTCCAGGCAACACGGTGCTCTAGGCAGAAGCACCACACCATCCTTCCACAGCAAAGATCTGAAAAACTAAGCCAAACAGAGAAAACAGCAATCCTGAAACCTTAAGCATCAAATGAAGAGATAAAGAACTTAGCCAAGCACCAAATGGAATAAGAAACTGACAGAGGACAGACAGTGAGGAGAGATACATGCAGAGGTCCCCTATCAGCTAATGCAGCATGGATCCGCTACCCTGGACTCCTATCGGAGATTAGCAAGCAGGGGGTATGAGAAAGCAGCTTCACAGAGCTTCCAGCAGGAGAAAGAACAACTGGTAACCAGCAATATACGCTTTCCCACCTCCCACCCTTCTTCACCCCGACTCGGCATCCTCTGCTTCCTGCGGCCACAGTCTCTTGGCCGAGAAGCATCAGCTTCACCCTGGCATCACTTGGATTCCACCCGCCTGCACTGGCTGGCTCCCTGTGTGTCATTTGTTGGCTGCTGGTGTTGCTTTTTTCTGTTTCACTAGATTTCTTCCTTACCTCTCACCACCTCTCCCTCTTTTCTCTCAAATACCTGGCTCCATGCGCCAAAGCAATTTACAAATACAATGCGATCCAGATCCAAATACCAACAACATTCTTCAAAGAAATGGAAAAACTAAACATTAAATTTATATGGGAAGGGAAGAAGCCTTGACTAAGTAAAGCACTACTGAAGAAGAAAAATAAAGTTGGAGGACTCACACTACCTGACCTCAGAACCTATTATACAGCCACGGTAGTCAAAACAGTCCAGTACTGGTACAACGACAGATACATCGACCAATGGGACAGAATTGAGAACCCAGATGTAAATCCATCCACCTATAGTCAGTCACCTGATCTTCCACAAGGGCCCAAAGTCCATCAGATGGGGAAAAGACAGTCTTCTTAACAAATGGTGCTGGCAAAACTGGATATCCATCTGCAAGAAAATGAAACAGGACCCATACCTCATGCCATATACAAAAATCAATTCAAAATGGATCAAAGACCTAAATATAAAGCCAGAAACTATAAAGTTCATAGAAGAAAAAATAGGACCAACGCTACAGGCCTTAATACATGGCATAACCATAACCATCAACACACAAACCCCAGACGATAAGTTAGATAACTGGGATCTTCTAAAAATCAAACACCTGTGCTCTTCAAAAGGCTTCACCTAAAGAGTAAAAAGAGAACCTACAGACTGGGAAAAAATTTTTGGACACTACAAGTCAGACAAAAGTCTAATCTCCATAATCTACAAGAAAATCCAACACCTCTATAACAAAAAGACAAATAATCCTATCAAAAAATGGGCAAAGGAAATGAACAGACACTTCACCAAGGAAGACATTCAAGCGGCCAACAGACACATGAGGAAATGCTCGCGATCACTAGCCATTAGAGAAATGTAAATTAAAACCACAATGAGATACTATCTCACCCCAGCATTACTGGCACGAATCAAAAACACTGGAAATAGCAAATGTTGGAGGGGCTGCAGGGAGATCAGAACTCTTATGCACTGCTGGTGGGAATGCAAAATGATACAACCATTTTGGAAAATGATATGGTGCTTCCTTAGAAAGCTAGAAATAGACATACCATACAATCCAGCAATCCCACTCCTAGGAATATATCCTAGAGAAATAAGAGTCATCACTCAAATAGACATATGCATATCTATGTTCACGGCAGCATTGTTCACAACAGCAAAAAGATGGAAACAACCTAGATGCCTATCAACAGATGAATGGATAAACAAACTACGGTACATACACGCAATGAAGTACTATGCAACGAGAAAGAATTGATGAATCTGTGAAGCATCTCATAACATGGATGAAACTAGAGGACATTATGCTGAGTGAAATAAGTCAATCACAAAAGGACAAATATTGTATGAGACCTCTATTGTAAAAACTCATGAAAAAGTTTACCCACAAAAAGTAACAATCTTTGTTGGTTATGAGGGATGGGGTGGGGGGAGAATAGCATATAGACAACAGATAAGTGGTAACTTTGGTGAAGGGTAAGACAGTACACAATACTGGGGAAGCCAGCACAACTTGTACACGGAAAGGCCATGGAAGCGCCATAGACACATTCAAACTCCCTGAGGGACTGAATTGCTAGGTGGAGGGCTGTGGGGACCATGATCTCAGGGAACATCTAGCTCAACTTGTGTAACACAGTTTATAAAGACAATGTTTTACATTCTACCTTGGTGAGTAGCGTCTGGGGTCTTAAAAGCCTGTGAGCAGCCATTTAAGATACTCCACTGGTCTCACCTTTTTGGGAGCAAGGGAGAATGAAGAGAACAGGATACAAGGAAAAGAACAGTCCAAAGCACTAATGGACCACAGCTACCAAGGCCTCCACCAGACTGAGTCCAGTACAGCTAGACGGTGCCCGCCTACCACCACTGACTACTCCGACCGGGATCACAACACAAGGTTCTGAGAAGGATGTAGAACAGAATTCTAACACACAAAAAGAGATCAGATTTACTAGCCTGACAGAGACTGCAGAGACTCTGAGAGTATGGCCCGTGGACACCCTTTTAGCTCAGTGGTGAAGTCACTCCTGAGGTTCACCGTTCAGCCGGGCATTGGACAGCCCCATAAAACAAAATGGGACTAATGAGGCAAGCAGTCCAGGGACAAGGACTAGAAGGCAGAAAGGAACAGGAAAGCCGGTGATAGGGAACCCAAGATTGAGAAAGGACAGTGTTGACGTGTCATGGGGTTGTTAACCAATGTCTTAAAACAATATGTGTACTGACTGTTTAATGAGAAACTATCTGTTTTGTAAAACTTCACCTAAAGTACAATTAAAAAAAAAAAGAATTTAAAAAAGAAAACGAAACATTCAAATTAATCATTTTCTCTGGTAAAGAAAAAAAGAAAAGGATACTTAGCATTATTAATTTCAACACCTTAAAAATTTATTGAAGGTATGTCCCTACTTAGATTCTTCTAGTATTTACTGAAGTACTTATTAGGCACTATCATATTAACCAATTTAACCACACTAAACACAATCCAAATCCACTACTTGTTATAATACCATTTAGTATAGATTGGACTTTGGTACTCTATAATCCAGTATATAGTGTATACGTTTCACCACCGGAGAAACAGATGTACCTCATTATAAGGAAAAATGCATTTCATCCTAAGCTTATTTAACATATGCAAATTAAGTAAAACTCTAAAAATATTACGAATTATATTTTGCGTATGTACTCTTCCATACCCTGTATCACTGCTTACATTAATCATACAGGAGTTTTAGAGAGAGAACCATGTACATAGTAACTGATGATTTAAGGGATGTTCAAGGGTAATTTTAACTATATAATATTTTTGCTTTACTAGTTGATTTAAGAAGCTATCCTCTTTGTTAAGAATATTTCTACTAGTCAATTAAAAACTACCCATATATACATTCTAAAAGACCATTTCAAGGCTCTAACGTATGTGTGTGCGTGTACGCACATGTATAACTAAATTTTATGCTTTTAATAAGGGAACTTAAAGAGTACAATACAACTTACCTTCTCTATATCCCCCTCCCTACACAAATAGTAAAGAGCCAGCATTCTCAATGCTTCCACATTTTTATTATCTTGTAGAATTAACCTGTAGGAAAACATTACAGTTAGTGCAGAAGTAAAGCTATCTTTTTTCTTTAGTTTCTATTGGTTTAATGGTATGCCAGCCACTTTTTATGCCTCTGGACCTCATAGGTAGTACGTTATTCCGATTCTAATGCACTTAGCATCAAAGTGGATCCCTTTTGAAATGCGTGAAGCTAAGTAGACTGGAGTTGAAGGCTCATTGTTACATAGGTTGAGCATTCCACTTAGTGATGCTACCTGGATATGTTAAGTTTTGTAAACTTCTATAAACTTTTGCTTTTTCTTCCTTTATTTTTGTAGGACAAGGCTTGCAAGCATAATTACGGCTTTCCCGTGTGATAGTTAGGGAGACCTGATGGGTTTGTTTTGGTTTTTCTGTGTCATATTTGGAAAACCAGAGGTTCCCCATGTAACCTAATGGAAAAGTGTCCACAATAAATTCTCTATTTAGTTCTTATTGGTATATTGTCACCTTATTCGTGGCTTACAACACCAGATCATACTTCTCAAAATCCACGTTACCAACAAAAATTTAAACACATTCAATTAGTAAGCATGCATTCCAGTACTGAAAACACATGCCATCGAAAAAATTTTTAAAAAATAAAGTAAAAATTTGATAACAAAAGGGTAAAATTTGACGGCTTGGAAAGTTGATTTGTTGTTCTGACTATAACCCCATTGTCCAAATGATTTTAAATGACACCTGCTTTATGAAAATTATCAACCTCACTATTTACACTAAAAAAGTCTCTATTTTAATTTTTAATATGCTTAAAAGGATATAAATAGATTACACCAACAATCTCACTAAATCCTATGGCAATCCTAAATAAAATATTAGCTAACCATTCACAACAGTGTATTAAAAGAATAATTCACCTTGACAAGGCAGATTTATTACAGGAATTCCAGCAATGCAAGGATAGGTTGAACATTAAAAAAAAAAAAATCTATTAATGCAATTCACAACATTAAAATAGATTAAAAGGGGAAAACCACATCATCACACAAAACTGTCACATGGGAAAAAAGTTCTATTGTGTTGAACCATTATACACTTATATCTAATTTTTATAGATGCCCAGTCTACCCTAATACACTTTGATTCAACAATACCGGTTTGGAAAACCATCCTACAGAAGTGTGTTTGTGTGTGCATGTGAATTCACTGCATTATATACAACAGTGAAAAACTGGAGACAACCAAAATGCCCAACAACAAGGAAAAATTAAAGTATTTGTTCATTTTACAGAGTGCTATTTAGGTGTTAAAAAATAATTAGGTATACTTGTGTGAATGGATACACAAGGATATTCATGAAATTTAATAAGTTAAAAGTAAAACAAGTTTAAACTATACAATGAGTCCATTTTTTATTTTAAAAATCCCCCCAAAATCTATATGTATTATTTATATGTTACATAAACATATACCACATGCACATAGTGCCAAGAAAAATATCTGGAAAGATGTAAACATCAAAAAGTTACTAGTGTCCAAATTGTGACATTCAAATGTCATATCCTACCAAAAGGGATGGGACCACCATGAACAAACGGCAGTAAATATACAAAATGAGTCTGTTACTCTTGTCATACCAAACAGCAAGGAAACTATCAAAAACTACAGGGGTCATGTCAAAAGGACTTAGCACTAACTTGAAGAGGATCCTAATGGCCAGAGATGAGACAGTTTGAGCAATTTTAATAACTGAAATGACTTGAAACACTAAAGTTTAAATCCACGTCATGTAAACAAACAAATCAAACCAGTAATGAGTCACCACAGAAGGATGCTAGGAATTTTTTTTTTTAAACATGGAAAATAAAGAAAAAGACTTCATCTTGCTTTCCTTAAATGAACTGCACCATCAGGTAATCAAGCAGTAGATGAGAAGTTTTCTCTATAGAAGTATTCCAGCTAAGAAATGAATTCAAGAATGACAGAATTCAAATATAACCACATTGTAATCCCTCATTAACCAAGAATCTAGGAACGGAACATGAATAGCTGCTGATACTACACACAAAGAAAGACAAGCAGGCATTATAAGCCTCTTGACAAAGAGCACACCACCACGTATAAAGTGAAGCTGGCTTTCTAAGTAATTTATGCTTAATCTGTCTATCTTGAAAAGACCCTGCCTATTTTTGCATAAGTTCTATCCAGACATCTGTTTTTAAAAAAAGCTTATTGTTAATCACCTGTGAAATCCACTTTTTGTATAATTTCTGTTATTAAAGTGACTTGAATATTTGTTAGTCAGAAAGTATCAATGTGTGACTCTTAACAGATTTATTCTTAGTCTCATGGCTTTATGTGGTATCTATGTGCCAGCAACTCCCAAACATTCATCCCCAGCCCAGACCCCTTTCCAGAACTTCAGATTCAGACATCCAACCGCTTACTCGTAAATCCATCTCTACTTTGATTTCTAATAGGTATCTCAATACATCCAAACTAAATTCCTAACCTGCCCTCCAAAACTTTCCCTTCCAGTCTCCCCATTCAGTTAAAGGCAACCCTATCCTTCTAGAACAGTACAATGTTTAAGAGCACACATTTGGGGCCAGAGTGCTTTGTATTTGAATCCTGACTCCACCATAAACTAGCTGTGTGACTTTTGGATAAACTTCCTAATATCTCTGTGCCTTAGTCTATTCATCTGTAAAATGGAGATACTAATAATACCTCCTCTTAGGACTGTCATCAGGATAAACAGCACTTCCTACATGCCAGGGAGATCCCTGGTGGCCCAGCACTTAAGCAATCAGCTGCTAACCAAAAGGTCGGGGGCTTGAACCCACCAGCAGCTCTGCAGTAGAAAGGTGAGGTGGTCTGTTTCCATAAAGATTTACAGCCTTGGAAACCCTGTGAAGAACTTCTCCTCTGTCCTCTAGGGTTACTATGAGTCGGAATCCACTTGATGGCAATAGGTATGGGTATGTGCCAGGCACTGTTCTGAGTGCTTTACAACAGTTCATTATTATTATTGTTTAAGCAGAATTGTTGGTATTCTAGTTGTTCAGGCCAGAAACCTTGGAAGTGCCCCCAACTCTTCTCTGTCTCATCCTCCTAATCAAAACATACCCAGACATCAACTTCTCAAATCCTCACCACAACCATCCTATCCCTGCCACTAACAGTTCTTGTTTAGATTACTGCCACAGCTTGCAAACCTGTCTCCCTGCTTCTGCCATTGTCCCCTTCCACATAGCCTGTTCTAAACACAAGAGTCATTCTTTTAAAATGTTTAAGTCCTGCCACTCCTCTGCTCAGATTCCTCCAATGACCTCCCATTTCAGAAGAAAAACCAAAATCCTTAATGGCCGACAAGACCCTTCATTACCTGGCACCTTCTCTCCCTCCCACCCATCCTCTCTGATCTCACTGCCCACTCATGCCTCCCTTACTCCTTTCCATTCCTTGATATGGCACATACTCCTGCCTCAAGGTCTTCATACTTGCTGCTGCTTCTTTCTGCCAAGTCGCCTCCCAGACATCTGCAAGGCTTACTCCTTACCTTCTTCAGGTCTTTGCTCAAATGCCATCTTTTCAGTTGGCCTTCCCTAACCACCCCATAAAATAGAACCCCTGAGCTCCCAATTTCACTCTCTGCTTTATTTTAGCTCCACAGAACTTATAATTTTCTAGCATGCTACATAATTTGCCTATTTGTGTTGCTTATTGTACAGCTCCTCTCACTTCAATATATGCTTCATAAAGGCAAGGATATTTGTCTCTTTGCCTAAAAACAGTTTCAGCCTTACGCTAGGTATTCGGATATTTATGCAAATCAATAAATTTGTTTCTTAAAAGTAATTCAATGTTGAGAGTTGTTCCTCAGTTCTATACCGTTTTGAAAAATTAAATTTAAAAAATCCTATGACAAAAAAATATAGACGTTCTTTCTTCTTGAAATTGTAAGTAGATCCAAAGATATTAATGTTATATATTTTTTAAACTTAACCTTTGTGCTGTCTCAACTGTCTGGTCCCAATCCTGCAAGGCAAGCTGTAATTTCATTTTCTTTATAAAAGCAGGAAGGAAGCTTGGAAAGCTGACAATTATCTGGTTAATAGTCTCCAAAGCACCGGAATAATTTTGACGTATCTCAAGGCATTGTGCCTACAGAGAGAAAAAAAAGAAGTGACATCAAAACTGTGATCATATATACCAAGGTTCTTACACCAGTTATCCCTCAGGAAGCAGAATGACTGGTGTTTAATACTCTCTGTATTTTTGTTTTTTAACTTTTCTATCGGGAACAGTTACCACTTTTATATTAAGAAAAAACAAAATAAGTTTCTACTGGAACAAAAATTTAAAACATTACAGAACTATAACAATATTTTATATAAGCTATTGCATTTAAAAACCCACTTCTAAATAACTGTGAAATATGAATCCAGGATAAAACGTAAGAAAATATTTTTAGAAACATCATACAACAAAATTTTTTCTAGTCTTATCTTTTTAAGATAAAATATTTCTAGGACATTGCAGGAACCATCTGAAACTAAAGGATTCTGTATCTTTTTAAAAATTTTTAAATTATATCCAGCTTAAAGAGGAGATGATTTTAAAGAACATGCAAAATAAAGTTCAAACTTCTCTACCTCAACAATTTCACTTCTAGAAATGTACCTTAAGGAAATAATTGGACAAGACCACAAAGAAGCATACAGATATTTCTGGCAGAATTGTTCATTTATAATAGAAAACAAAATAACCCAAAATGAGCAAAAAGGATTAAATTACAGCATATCTATTTAATAGAACGTAGCCATTAAAAGTGATTATGTAAATTTGTAGATCTATATTTACTGACATAAAGAGATGTTATATCTGGCTATCTCTAGGCAGTGATATTTATCTTCTCATTCAGATGTTTCTGTATTTTCTGAAATTTTTTGTTTTACAATGTCCATGGATTACTTTCACAGTAAGAAAAAATAAAGCTATAAATAATTATCAGTAGCGCTTTAAAGACAAATAATAAGGCACATTTACCACATATTAGATTTTTGAAAATTTGTTTCTGGATTTCTCTTAGGAATAAATTCAGTCCTGGTACATTCTGGTGAAAAATGAGCATCCAGTCTCAACAGATGTATGCTAAAACTGCAATATACCCCTAAAACTGATTTCAGATCATACTTCCATAGAGTATGTCAAAGTAAATTATTACTATTTAAGTTTCTAAATAGTTGGCAATAATAAAAAAGAGTAATGTAGACAATTTTTTAAAATTACATTTGCCCCTAGAACGTGCCTAAATAGTTGGTACTGCAAAACTGGAAAGCCATGCTGCAAAGATCTGAACTGTGTCCACATAAGACTGTCATCTCCCATATGAATTCACAGCGTCAGATCACACTAAACTAAATTTGTTAGGCTAGACTGAAACTAATGCAGCCCTCTTCTTGAATTAACTCAAAAGTAAATTAGAATAAACACATAATTGGAATGGGTTATATCAGAAAAAGAATTTAAACCAATACTTGGAGGAAAAAGGTCATTCCCTCCTAAGCTGCTTATATTAGCACCTGAAATAGCCCTACCCTAGATGATTATCAACTAGCTTTTCTCTAAGCAATAGAGAGATGGAGAAATGATCAAGAAAAACTTCTTAAATCAAAACTTGCCAAATGCCCAATTCCTACAGCAATGCCATTAGGTAAAACTTGAGCCCAATCAGCCTGAATGACCATCATACTGGTAGCAAAAATATGAATAAACTATCAACAGAAGGTGACAAGAAGAAGGGTATGGGGACGTTAACAACAGCCAAGATACTGATCCTCTCCTCTGTTTCCATTTTAACCCTCCCAGATCAGTGCGTATCTAACAGATTGTTTTTCTTAACATAAAAATTTAATTTCCTCTTGGTGAATCAAAATTAAAAATATATATAGTTAAGGCATTCAAAAGGCAGCAATAAGGACTCTAGAAAGAGTCTAAATATTTCTACCCACCAATGACTTCTAATGACTCTGTCAATTGCTCATCTCTCACAACATAAGTCAGATCATGTCATTTTTTTCGCTCAAACTTCTCAGTGGCTCCCCTATCCCATTCAAAATCAAAGCCAAAGGCCTTACAGAATCGGCCCAGCATCTCCTTACCTCCCCATACTCACCTGCCCCTACACCTGCCTTCTCTCCACTTTAGCCTCTTGGCTTTCTTGCTGTCCCTTGAACATGCCTTAAAGTGCTCGTCCTTATTATTTCTTCTGTCTGCAATGGTTTTCTCAGATGTCCTCAGATCTCCTATAAGTCTTTGCTCAAATGTCACTTCTGACCACCTCATTAAAAATTGCAAGTTGACTCAGCACTCCTCCTCCCCCTTTCCGTTTCATTTTTCCACTGTACTTATCACCTTCTAATGAACAATTAACTTATTTTACTTATTATCTGTCTCCACCACCAGAATACCAGCTCTGTAAAAGCAAGAGGTTTTTTTTTTGTTCAGGGTATCCCTAGTGCCTACAGTGATGCCTAGGCATATAAGGCACACGATAAATGTTTGTGGGGAAAGAATGAATGAACCAACAAAAGAAAAAAACAAATAAAAATGATCCAGGATTAAGGAGTGTCATGGACTGAACTGTATCCTCCAAAAATATCTGTCAACTTGGCTAGGTCATGATTCCCAGTACTATATAATTGTGTACCATGATTGTAATCTGATGTGATTTCCTTATGTGTTGTAAACTCTATCACTATGATGTAATAAAATGGATTAGCAGCAGTTATACTGATGAGGTCTACAAGATTAGATACCGTCTTAAGCCAATCTCTTTCGAGATATAAAAGAGAGAAGTGAGCAGAGACACATGGGAACCTCATACCACCAAGAAGCAGTACCAGGAACACAGCACATCCTTTGGACCTGAGGTTCCTGCGCAGAGAAGCGCCCAGACCGAGGAAAGACTGATGACACAGACCTTCCTCTAGAGCTGACAGAAAAAGCGTTCCTGGAGCTGACATCCTGAATTTGGACTTGTAGCCTACTAGACTGTGAGAGAATAAATTTCTCTTTGTTAAAGCTATCCACTTGTGGTATTTCTGTCATGGCAGTTCTGGATGACTAAGACAAGAAGCTATTTTGGTAGGGAAAAAATTTCTCTCGTTTATTACCTCTTGTCGTACACAAATGCAAGTTCTCTCTTCAGTTGAGAGCTGACCACAGTGACGTGAAAATTATCTTCTCTGAGCTACTCAGTTTTGCTGGGTCTCAAATATATTATGAATAAACTTCAAAACATGATTTTTTTACCCTAATTCCAACCTACCTTACCCAGAAGAGCAAAAATATCATTTCCATCTTGTAATCCCTCTTCAAAATACCTTAGTGCTTTTTTAGTGTAAGGTTCTTTTCCTCTTGTAATATCAAGCCATGCTCTCAAAACCTGTCCCTGTAAAAATAAATATTTATCACAGTTCCATTTTTTAAATGAAAAAAAAATGTTCATGTGAGAGATAAATCTAATGCCTTTCTTTTATAATTAGTAACAAAAAGTACTCAAATTTTGAACAACAAAATTCTATGCAGTGAAACAGCTTCTGAACCCTTGCTAGCCTGAAGTCCTGGATACTACATTATGAATTTTCAGCTTTAAAGATGATTTCTTTGGTCAACATTAATTAAGAAGCGTGTCACATATTCCATTAGTGCTAAAACTGATACTAAGCCAATAAATTAGCATTAATAACTATCAAATTAGATACAAACATTTGTACTTAGCAGTCAAGTTCCTTCAATTTTGCCCCAACCCATCTCTCCAAGCTTTTCTCCCACTCTCTTCATCTATATCCCATGTTCTACTCAAATTTGAGGTTCTCACCTCAGAACCAACATGTCTGTTTTTCTCATTTCCATCTATTACTTTCCACCTTAGGAGTATCTATTTCTCTTTTCCATAATCTCTTTCTATTGAAATTGTATTCATCTTTCAGGTTTTAGCTCAAATGCTACTTCCTTCAAGAAATTCTTCCTTATCTTCCTAACACTTACAGACGTGCTCTCTCCTTAAGTACTTAAGACAGCACAAGGTAAGAGAGCAATAAATGTTAGTTATTATTTTCTCAAGCACTTTAATCACACTTCTCTCATGCCATTTGTAATTTTTTCATTACAATATTGGCTAGATATGTACTCTATGCCACTACTGGATTATCCATTCATGAAAGTAGAATTTACATATTCCTTATCTTTGTATTATTAATAGTACCAACAATGGTTCCTTGTACCTAGAGCTGGTTAATAAGGGGAAATGGAAGAAAAAAAAGAGAGGAAAGGAGGAACAGAATGAGGGAGGGATCTTTTTAAGAGTTAATAAACAGCATAAAAATAAACAATCCTCCAATAGGAAAAACTAAACCCATTGGTCGATTTTAATAAACAAGCTTAGAGACTACAATTTTAAATACAAGGAAATACTAAAATAAAACTGCTATTTATAAAGTGAGAATACAATGTGTAATAACAAAGAAATAGCAGATACTACTGAACATATAAATAATATGATTCCTTTAGTGTTACTATTTCAAATTAAGAAAACCAGTTACCTCTTTGCTACCATTTGACATTTTGATCATTCTGTCAATATATTCTCTGGCTTTATCATGACGACCAATGTGCCATAAAAATAAGCCTGCGTGGTACAAAGCTTTCTGTCCAGCTCCTTTCCGTTGCTCCTTCACTCTGGCATCTGATTCCAGAATAGCTTCTCTATCTGGGTGGAGAAAAAGGCATCAAATAAAAATTAAATCTTCTAGACCAATGTTTATAATACATTCTGACTCACAGTGACCCTATAGTCACTACATTTATAATCGGTCAGATGAGAATCAGGGCAGAGGATTTAGTTCTCTCTATAGCAGCACTAAGAGAAATAAAATACTTACCATCTACATAATTTAAAATTTTCTAATAGTTAAAAAAGTAAAAAGAAATAGGCGAACTTAATTTTAATATTTTATTTAGGCCAATATATCTAAGATATTATATCACTTCAACATACATTGACACAAAAATTATTAATAAAATAATTTGCTTTTTTTTCTTACTATGTCTTTGAAATCTGGTTTGTATTTTACACTTACAGCCCATCTCAATTCACATGCTAAATTTTCATCATAAATACTTGAACTGCAGATTTCATAAAATTTACAGTTGAAAAAGCAGATTCACATACTCAGGCTGTTCCAAACACACATAAAAGTTTTTATATAACTGAATTGAACATCAACTTTAAATTTAAGTATGAACTAATTAGAATTGATAAAATTTAAAATTCAGTTCATCAAACTAGCCACATTTCAAGTGTTCAAAAGCCACATGTGGTTACAGTGACGTCTACAGTTTATGCCTTTCTCAAAATCTAACAGCTACGTATAAGCAAATGACTTTTAATAATAAGACTTGAAAACTTCCTAATGATTCTAAAATGATGCAGCTACAAGGAGCATATCTAGGACTAGTACTAAAATTAAATGACTTCCAAATTCAATTCCAAAATGTGTGAACATGCCAGGCTTCATTCATGACCTGTCAAAGGGTAGTGTAATTACTGTTCACTTAGATAGTTCGATACCGAGGGCACAACTGCTCCCTTAAATAGATGGCCTACTTCTCAGGTAACTGATCACTTCCATTAAGTCTTATACATATATATACACGCACACGATTAGGAAACAAATGTTCAATGTCCATCATACCCAAATCCTAGATCTAATCAGAATCAGGATCAGCTACGTAATAAGGAAGACAAAATACCAGAGTTTTGGGCTGTGATTCTAATGGCTCTACTTTTCTGGAAATTGCTATCAAGGAAAGTTACATGGCTCTTCCTTGTTAACTCTAATGGCGTAAATTTAATTGTGGAATCTCCAAGATACAACTTCAGGAGTTTAGGAAACAAGATACTTTCTTGTAGGGCTATAGATTTCTTGATAGGAAGACACCTCTCCTTCCTCATCTGCCTGCACTCACACACCTCACAAATTTTAACTAACTAGCCAGGATACAGAAACACAAAGGAACTCATCAAGGCAGGAACAGGTGTTGTACATTTCAGTCCAGATTTCTTCCAAGTCCCAAATTTTGTGTGGCACTGTCCATACAAAATTGACTCTCGCCAGATCTTAGTTTAAGTTATTATTGCTTCACGGTCCATTTACGATCAGGACTTAGATCAGCATTCAGGAAGAACATACACTACAACCTAGGCCTTTACTAAGCAATATTTACCGACGCCTGGGAACCTCCTGGAGCTCAAGCCCATTCAGGATCATCTACGGTGGAAAGCAGAGTCAGTGCTCAGATGTCTCTAGCCAATATTTCTGCCTCCATCTTTTTAGCGTCCTGGAAATCACATTACTCAACAGAACCAATATGTAAGTCTTAATAATTAAATGAACACTTCATACCAGGAAGAAAATATTTTGTACTAATTTCTTTTCCTAGATTTACTACCACTCTCCTCTACAAATTATCTGCTCCAGCTAAAGACACACTCCGTAAAGCACAGCGAAAGGATATCTACAAAAGCCTAATCCTGAACCACATCCACGTGTCTACCCAGGGTATTTTCTCAGGTCTAACAAATACCCTTCATATTCAAATCCCACCTGTCCTTCAGATATTAGATTAAGTCCCTATTTTTCACAAAGGCTTCCCAGCTTACTCCTATGGATTAACAGTACATATCATTTTCAATGTTTGGATTCATTTGTTTCACTTTAGTTTTCATATTCTGCTCAACTAGATTATAAGCCTGAGGTAATGGATCACTTCCTATAATTCTTTTGTATCTTTTAATTTACACCTGGCACTGCACCTAATTGTTGTATTTATTTACTTGCTAAACATATTGTTTTACATAATTTTTTACAGATTTATGCACATGTATGTGGGGTGAAGGAGGTATGCAATACTCAGCTTAAGAAAAAGAATTGTTTCTAAATTTTAAGAAACTATTCTATAACAACTTGGTTATAATCTTAGTCATTTGAAACAGGTTCTATATTTATAATCCTACTAGCTATAGGTGGATATATATGCGAGCATCTAACTCTATTTCTTTTATCTATAGTTTGTATATTCTGTCTCAGCCAATAAACTAAGACAGTTCATGCAACTTTAATTAATCGCTTGCTCATGTGTAACACTCCTTCCATAACTTAGTCATATTTCTCATTCAATTACTGGACAAAAATCTGTTGAACATCTTCCAAGAGCTAGCTCACATGGGGGATATAAAGACCTTCAAGAAGCTTAAAATACAGTAAAAGAGATACACTGTACATAGAAATGTTTCCACAAAATAAATGGTAAAGTTGACTGCTACAGAGTAATTTATGTATAAATCTGTTTATTGACTGGCCTTTTTTGCATAACAATTGCTAATATATATTCATCTTTAGGTTTAACTCATAATCCCTATGTACTAATAAAACCTGTGCCACAGAATGTAAGGAATATGAAAGTAGTTTAAAGACATGTATTCCTTGTGTCTGATGAACTTACCAACTTCCTGAACCTTGTTAGAAAGACAAGATATATATTGAAATAAATAGTATCTACAGACAACACATAATACCGCATAAGAAGGAATGTTGTAATAATTAAAAAAAAAAAAAAATCAAAATGAACTGAGAAGGGGAAAATGTCCAAAGCCTTGTACTTAAATACTATACCTGGATTAGGGCTCATTTTATGGGCATATATCAGTGCAATTAGAGAACAAAGTGATACATCTTGTTTATTTTTAATAGCCTCAAATTCTCGAAGAGCTTCTTGAATTTTACCTGAAAATCAAAAGGATTATGATGTAAAAAAGAGTTCATAGCGCAAAGCCAGAAATTAAAATTTTTGGACCATGGTTAATAATTAGCACATACCTTCCATTAAGGTACCATACGCATGATAAAACCTGAAGACTGGGTCATTGCCATATCTCTTAATTCCTTCACTGGCAACAATTAGCACATGATGGAAATATCTCTCTTGACAATAATAATTAATCAAAGTCTAAAAGGAAATAAGGACTAAAAGTTAAAAAAAAAAAGATTCTAGTGGTCTGATACACTTTTAGAAGCAGCTATTAATCAAAAATCTTAAATAATCTAAAGATCATGTGATTTTTCTTTTACGTTTCCTTAAATCAGGCCACTTCTCACCTCTTTGTCCACATTTTCTTAACAATTTTTAGAAAACAGGAAAACAAAAAAGGGATTAAAAAAAAAAAAGGACAAGAAGCTCCCATTACTAGCCTGCAGGTTTCTCTAAAAAAAAAAAAAAATGCCTTTTCAGTACCCATTTTGTAATGACAAACTCGTTAAAATTACTGTCAAGTATAATTTAATTTAGGCTTTTCTGTGAAGGCAGAAGCTGTGAGGTTCTGCTCATCACTGGATCTCCAGCTTCTAGTGGACAGAGTCCTCAGTAAATATTTGCTGAATGGGTGAAATTAGTGAACAAACGAGAAGACCATCATCCTAAAAAAAAAAGAAAAGAAAAGAAAAGAAAAAAACCGCTTATATTTCCAAGTCGCGTGTCTTTGTTTCCATATTCTCAGTTATTAAGCGGACCCTCAATTAAGAATTTACTGAACGGATGTAACAGTGATAAATGAATAAAGACCATCACACTAAAATAAAGACTCCTCCCTTTTCAAGCCTCACGTCTTTGTTTTCAAATGTGCTTTCCGCGTTCCTTTTACTATGGAATGGGAAGAGGACATTAGTTTGCTGCAAGTCCTTAAAAATCGCATCCCGAGGTGAAGTGAGCGGCATGTGTTAATCAGGTTTGCCTATAAACTTGATACAAAAGTCAAAGTAAACACAACGAACTGGAGAACCAGCACACTAACGGCGTTTATAAAGTAACGCGCCGGGGGAGCTGCCCGGACCTCAAGAACCCACAGAAGGGCCTTCGGAGAGCAGACAAGGTAACGTGGGCTACAGGCCCACACGCCAGGCGGGGTGGCACCTAGCGAGCCAGGGCACCAAAGTCACATCAGAGAAATAACGGCCTCGCAAAGTCCATCCTCTCCACGTCCCCACCACAGCGCCACCCCCCAAAGCAAACTGCGTCCAGACCGTAGGTGGCCGCCCGCCTGCTCACCTTCAGCCCCACCGAGTCCATGGTTCCCCCGAGACTGGGCCAAGGGGCCCGCGGACGTGCGCTTCCCGCGGCCCAGCGGAAGAACCGAGGACGCGGAACCCCACAATGAGGTCCAAACCCACCTCGCGCTCCCGGACGCGGCGGCAGGGGAAGGGCGAGCAGGGGCGGGGACGCGCTGCCGTGCCGTTGGCTGCCAGCGGGAGGGGGCGGGCCCTTGCTGCAGGGATTGCGGGAGGAGCGAGCTGGGAAGGGGGATCCCGAGGGAGGGCTGTGAGGACGACCCCGGGAGGGCAGAGGCTGGGGAAGGGGTCCTAACAGATAGTAGGGGTGAAAAAGGACCTCAGAGAGAGAAATGGCCTTAGGGGGAGAGTAGGTGGGCGGACACGAGGCTAAGGAATTGAAGAAATAGAGGAGCGAGTGGGGAAAGGGCACATCTGTTTCTCATCACGGACTACAAAGAAAGACACCATTTTCTGCTCTTTTGTGTTGAGGCAGATTCCCGCAATGCGGGTATCTGAAGGCTTGACCTGCGAGTTGAAAATCCTTTTAACTTTAAATCGTTGCGTTATGCCCACAAGGTGGCGCAGAAAAATCACAAGTTCTTAACAGAAATGTGTTGAGCTTCGTGGGCCCGTCTTTGCGGGCATTTCTGCAATTCTGTGTTTATGGTTAGAATGCATACGAAATTAGTCCGTTTTTACCAATCCTGATAATGAGAGGGAAAAATGAGATAAATATAGTCTTAGTGGGTTTTTGTTTATTTTTATACTATTGATTTTAAACTGAGAATAAAACTAATCCCTATGCAAACGTTTATGTTTATAGCCATCAGACAACTTTGTCAGTTGCACATAGGTATCTTCAGTTGTTCAGAAAATTAGTTGGAATATGATGGACTAGAGATTTCCTATTTCTGCACAAGGAGATTTTAAAAAAAAGTGGAGATTTTAGAGTTAAATGATCTTTGTAGAATCTTTTACATGAATTCCAGCTTCTGATCCTAGTGTTACTTTAGCTTACTTTAGTTGACATGACCCTAAGTTACCTTAACCAGATTTTAAGTTTCTTAAGGACTCAATAAACATTAACTCTTTTTCCACGTACAGGGTCGCTGGGTGACGCAAACAGCTTATGCTGCACTACTAACCTAAAAGGTGGTGGTTTGAACCTACCCAATGGTATAGTGGAAGAAAGGTCTGGTGATCTGCTGCTGTAAACATTACAGCCAAGAAAACACTGTGGAGCAGTTCTACTCTGTAATACATGGATTGCCATGAGTCTGAATCAAGTCAACAGCAACGGATTTTTACAGGCTTAGGTTAGATACTGTATAGAGCACGGTTCTACTCTGACACACATGGGGTTGCCATGAGTTGGAATCAATGACAATCTTAAGGAACAGTGTGGCCACTAACCCAGGCTCCAAGGCAAAGCAATATTTTTCATTGATTTCCCTTTAAAGTGCATTCAACCTAAAGAGGCACATATTTTCATGAAAACTGTTTCTCTGTTTCCAACATTCATGCTGTTGTTGTTAGGTGCTGCAGAGTGGATTTTCTACTCAAAGCAAGTGACCCCATGTGACAGAGTAGAACCGCCCCATAAGATTTTTTTGGCTGTAATCTTTACAGAAGTCTTTCTCCCACAGGTGGGTTCCTACCACCACCTTTTTGGTTAGCAGTTTAGCACTTAACCAGTATGCTACCAGGGCTCCTTCCAACATTCATAGTCAAGCTAAAAGTATGTGGTGATGGACAACCAGTAATATCTGCTGGTCTGATTTTCAAAGCATGTGAATTAATCAGCACTCACTATGTAGCAGAAAATACCAACAGTTCAAAGTGTTCATCAAAGTGTATAGTCTTGAATGTATGCTTTTGGTTCCAGTGAAAAGTTCAACTGGAAGAAAGTATCTGTAGATCATGGCTTAAGGAACATATGATCAACCCACCTCTCTGAGTTCTTTAAACTCTAAGCTCAACTTGTAACTGCTTACTTACTTACTTTAGACCACCATATGATACTTCTTCTTTAAAAAATACCCCAGCCATTCAGCTATCTGATAGATAAGAACTTTAACAACCACAGTCAATTTACTTTCTGCTCACCAGAACTATTAGATGTAGTAATGTTTTTACTCAAATAGCATGACAGAGACTCACCAAAGGGGTTATTTTTTTTTTTGGTTTTCTTGGCTAGATCTTGACATTTCATTTATACAAAAGTAGGAGAGGGACACAGAAAGATACATTTAAAAAGTGTCTGGTATTTTTTTTTCTTTTTTTTTTTTTTAATATTTTATTGTACTTCAGGTGAAGGCTTACAGAACAAATAGTTTCTCATGAAACAGTAGTACACATGTTGTTTTATGACATTGGTTAACAATCCCACAACATGATAACCCTCTAACTTCTCAACATTTTTTTTTTTTTTTTTTGCTGAAAATACACATAGCCAAAGATACACCATTTCAAAGCTTTCTACATACACAGTTCAGTGACATTGACTACGCTCTTCCAATTGTGCTGTTATTCTCACTTAAGATGAAGGCTTACAGAACAAAATAGTCTCTCATTTAACAGTTACTACAAATGTTGCCCTATGACAATGGTTAACAATCTCACAACACATCAACAATATCCTTACTCAACCTTGGGTTCCCTATCACCAGCTTCCTTGTCCCCTTCTGCCTTCTAGCCCTTGTCACTGGACTCCTGTACCTCGTTAGTCTCATTTGGATTTACGGGGTTCTCCACTTCCGGGCTGAACAGTGAACCTCAGAGGTAACCTCACCACTGAGCTAAATGGGTGTCTGGGGGCCATATTCTCGAGGTTTCTCCAGTCTCCCTTAGGCCAGTAAATCTGGTCTTTTTTTGTGAGTGAGAATTATGCTCTACGTTCTTCTCCAGCTCTGTGCAGAACCCTCTGTTGTGATCCTGGTCAGAGCAGTCAGTGGTGGTAGCCGGGCACCATCTAGCTGTACTGGACTCAGTCCGGTGGAGGCCTTGATAGCTGTGGACAATTAGTCCTTCAAACTAATCTTTTCCTTGTATCCTGTTCTCTTCATTCTCCCTTGCTCCCGAAGGGATGAGACCACTGAAGTATCTTAGATGGCCGCTCACAGGCTTTTAAGACCCCAGACAAAAAAGTGTCTGGTATTTTGAAATAGAAAGAATGAATTATTTAAATGTTTGTAGTTGTTGTATTATTAGGTGCCATCAAGTTGGTTCCAACTCATAGTGACCCTCCGTATAACAGAACAAAACACTGCCCAGTCCTGCGCCATCCTCACAATCGTTCTTAGGCTTGAGCCCATTATTGCAGCCACTGTGTCAATCCATGTCGTTGAGGATGTTTCTCTTTTTCGCTGACCGTCTACCAAGCATGATGTCTATTTCCAGGGACTGGTCCCTCCTGATAACATGTCCAAAGTATGTGAGATGAAGTCTCACCATCCTTGCTTCTAAGGGGCATGCTGGTTATACTTCTTCCAGGACAGATTTGTTCTTTCTTTTGGCAGTCCATGGTATATTCAACATTCTTCAACAATACCATAATTCAAAGGCATCAATTCTTTGGTCTTCCTTATTCATTGTCCAGCTTTCATGTGCATATGAAGTGGTTGAAAACACCATGGCTTGCGTCAGGCCCACCTTAGTCTTCAAGGTGACATCTTTGCTTTTCAACACTTTAAAGAGGTCTTTTGCAGCAGATTTGCGTAATGCAATGCTTTGTTTGATTTCTTGACTGCTGCTTCCATGGGTGTTGATTGTGGATCCAAGTGAAATGAAATCCTTGACAACTTCAATCTTTTCTGCACTTATCATGATGTTTCTTATTGGTCCAATTGTGAGGATATTTGTTTTCTTTGTGTTGGGGTGTAATCCATACTGAAGACTGTGGTCTTTGACCTTCATCAGTAAGTGCTTCAAGTCCTCTTCACTTTCAGCAAGCAAGGTTGTGTCAACTGCATATCCCAGGTTGTTAATGAATCTTCCTCCAATCCGGATGCCACATTCTTCTTCATATAGTCCAGCTTATCAGACTATTGCTCAGTATACAGATTGAATAAGTATGGTGAAAGAATACGACCCTGATGTACACCTTTCTTGACTTTAAACCACACAGTATCCCCTTGTTCTTTTAAAACGACTGCTTCTTGGTCTACGTCTAGGTTCCTCATAAGGACAATTAAGTGTTCTGGAATTCGCATTCTTTGCAGTGTTATCCATACTTTGTTATGATCCACACAGTCGAATGCGTTGGCATAGTCAATAAAACACTGGTAAACCTCTTTCTGGTATTCTCTGCTTTCAGCCAAGATCCTTCTGACTTCAGCAATGATATCCCTTGTTCCACATCCTCTTCTGAATTCAGCTTGAGTATCTGGCAGATCCCTGTTGATGTACTGCTGCAACCACTTTTGAATGATCTTCAGCAAAATTTTACTTGCATGTGATATTAATGATATTGTTCAATAATTTCCTCAGTCTGTTAGATCCCCTTTCTTTGGAATGAGTACAAATATGGATCCAGTTGATTGGCCAGGTAGTTGTCTTCCAAATTTCTTAGCTTAGATGATGAGCACCTGAGGTGCTGCATCTGTTTGTTAAAACATTTCAGTTGGTATTCCGTCAATTCCTGGAGCCTTGTTTTTCGCCAATGCCTTCAGTGCAGCTTGGACTTCTCCCTTCGGTACCATTGGTTCTTGATCATATGCTACCTCCTGAAATGGCTGGACATCAACCAATTCTTTTTGGTACAATGTCTCTGTATAGTCTTTGCATCTTCTTTTGATGCTTCCTGTGTCATTTAATATTTTCCCCGTAGAATCCTTCAGTATTGCAACTCGAGGCTTGAATATTGTCTTCAGCTTGAAAAATGCCAAGGGTATTCTTGCCTTTTGGTTTTCTAACTCCAGGTCTTTGCACATTTCATTAGAATACTTTACTTTTTCTTCTCAAGCCACCCTTTGAAATCTTCTATTCAGCTCTTTCACTTCATCATTTGTTCCATTTGCTTTAATTAGCTACTCTACGTTCAAGAGCAAGTTTCAGAGTCTCTTCTGACAATTATTTTGGTCTTTTCTTTCTTTTTAATGACTTTTTACTTTCTTCATATATGATGCTTTTGATGTCATTCCATGACTCATTTGGTCTTCGGTCATTAGTGTTCAATGTGTCAAATCTATCTCTAAATTCAGGTGCGATATACTCAAGGTCATACTTTGTCTTTCGTGGACCTGTTCTAATTTTCTTCAGCTTCAACTTGAACTTGCATACAAGCAGTTGATGGTCTGTTCTGCAGTCAGCCTCTGGCCTTGTTCTGACTGATGATATTGAGCTTTTCTATCGTCTCTTTCCACAGATGTAGTCGATGTGATTCTTGTGTTTTCAATCCAGTAAGGTCCAAGTGTATAGTCACCATTTATGTTGTTGAAAAGAGCTATTTGCATTAAACAAGTCGTTGGTCTTGCAAAATTCTATCAGTCGATCTCCAGTGTCGTTTTTGTCACCAAGGCCATATTTTCCAACTACCAATCCTTCTTCTTTGTTTCCAACTTTCTTATTCCAATCACCAGTAATTATCAATGCATCCTGATTGTATGTTTGATCAATTTCAGACTGCAGAAGCTGGTAAAAATCTTCAATTACCTCATCTTTGGCCTTAGCGGTTGGTGCATACATTAGAATAATAGTCATATTAACAGGTCTTCCTTGTAGGCATATGGATATTATCCTATCACTGACAGTGTTGTACTTCAGAATAGATCTTGAAATGTTCTTTTTGACGATAAATACAATGCCATTCATCTTCAATTTTTCATTCCCGGCATAGTAAACCATATGATTGTCTGATTCAAAATGGCCAGTACCAGTCCATTTCAGCTCACTAATGCCTAGGATATAGATCTTTATGTGTTCCATTTCATTTTTGATGACTTCCAATTTTCCTGGATGCATACTTCATACATTCCAGGTTCCTATTATTAACGGATGTTTGTAGCTGTTTCTTCTCATTTTGAGTCATGCCACATCAGCAAATGAAGGTCTTGAAAGCTTGACTCCATCTGTGTCATTAAGATCTAGTCTACTTTCAGGAGACAGCTCTTCCCCAGCTGTATTTTGAGTGCCTTCTAACCTGCGGGGTTCTTCTTCCAGCACTATATCAGACAAAGTTCCGCTGCTGTTCATAAGGTTGTCATTGGCCAATTTTTTCAGAAGTAGACAGCCAAGTCCTTCTTCCTGGTCTGCCTTAGTCTGGTAGGTCAGCTGAAACCTGTCCACCACGAGTGATCCTGCTGATATTTGAAATACCAGCAGCATAGCTTCCAGCATCACAGCAACACGCAAGTCACCACAGTTAGACAAACTGCCAGATGTGTGATAAATATTTACAACTGTGATAACAGAATATTTTCAAATAGGATGTTATCTGTTTTTCCTTCCATTTCTTTAAATAGTCCTTTGCTGGTTGCTAGAATAAGAAGAACAGTATTAAATCCCTCTCTGCTTGGTGTGACATTAAAATAGTACATTATTTTTTATTTTACTCAATAGATGCAGGTTCACATCTGAAAACACATTACCCAATGTCAAATTCACATTACACATCTTTCTAGACACTTCATTGTTCTCTTTATTTCTCATTTTCCTTCCTTCAAGTGCATAGCTAAGCTATTATTATTTTTGTAGCAGGATAGAAACAAAATGCTTTAGAACTGCTTTGTCACATACAGTAGACACTAGCACCAAGAGGCTATTTAAATTTACATTTAAATTAATTAAAATTAAATGAAGTTAAAAATTAAATTCATCAGTTGCACTAGCCACGTTTCAAATGCTCAGTAGCTACATGTGGCCAGTGGCTATTGAATGGGACATCACAGATATAGATGTCCATCATCACAGAAAATTCTGTTCGATAGCATTTTAGAAAACTTTAGGATCTTTTTTAAAAGACTAAGTTTATTAAGGAGCCCTGGCGGCACAGTGGTTAAGAGCTCTGCTGCTAACCAAAAGGTTGGCAGTTCGAATCCAGCAGCTGCTTCTTGGAAACCCTGTGGGGCAGCTCTGCTCTGTCCTGTAGGGTTGCTGAGTCGGAATCGGCTCTACCCCAGTAGGTTTTGGTTTAGGTACATTTATTTTTTAAAAACTAGAGTATGTGTTTTTGGCCACTGGGGGACATTGTTGTCCCATACATAAGTCAAGGAATGCTTTTGAGTCGTGGTTCTCAAACTTGGTCATAAATCAGAATCACCTGGAGGGCTTGTTAAAACACAGATTGCTTGACTCCACCTGCGGTCAGTCTAAGGTAGGGCCAGAGGATATAAATTTCTAACAAGTTCCCAAGTGGGGCTGATGCTGCTGGTCTGGGGACCATAATTTAAGAACCACTGTTCTAGTAAAATAAATTTTAAATATAGTATTAAGGCTATTAATTGACTGAACTTACTTCATCATAAGGGTATTACATGGTTACACGGGTCAGTCTGGATGCTGTACTAACGGGTGGCCTTTATCTAACAGAAGAAGGTTCTGTGTAGTCGTAGAACTATCTCCCTTTTTGTGTATGTATCAACAGAGTTAGTAAGAGCATTGTAGAAAGTCATAGTTTCTATATGGTTGAACAGAAGATGTGCAGTGGATGGGACATCGCTATGAAGCTTAAGACTAAAAATCTTATTGGTTTCCTGCACTAATAATTAGCTTAGCTCCAGACAGGACTTAGTCCCCAAACTCTGTTGGTATAAGAATAACTCTCAAGATGTGTACTGAATTTGACTGGTCCTAAAATTCAATAATTCATTTTTCAATTTTTAATTCAGATAATGTAAAAGAAACTAGATTTGTCAGAGGTAATTCTACTTAGAGTTGGATTAGTGCCTGAGAAGTGAGTTCCCACATGAAATCAAACCTCCCAGAACAGAAAGAAGGGAAGAAGCAAAGCAGAAAGAAAACCATCTTCCCCAGTTGCTAAGAACTGGGTAACCTTCTATAATGTTGCTATCTTTTCTCTCCAGACAGTTACTATACCAGAATTAATGTGTAGTTAGCAACCACCACTACTCAGAAGAAATCCTTTGTATATTGTCTTAAAAGTCTATAAAGCTAATGTGATGTTTACTTGATTTACCATTTTAATTATGCAACAAGAAATTGGGTTTATTCTCAGAAAAAATAATGCTTTGAAACTAGAATAAGCCTTGAAAATTCATTCTGTATTTCCAGTCTTCTCAAAGAGTATGAAACAATAGCTTAGGAATTTTGGAATATAAAGCAAATATTTTTGATCAAGTTGTTTACATGTATAAAGAAACCTGACAAAATATGAACCAGCCTTAAACAGTGTTTGTTTTGGGGCCATGGGATTTGATTCTCATTTTCTGCTTTGTAAATTTTGTATTCTTAATTTTGTTACAACAAAACAATCATGTTTTAATATTGTAATGAAAAGTAGATCATTTCTATTCTAAAAATATCTGTTGCAATCCTTTACAATGTTTTAAAATAAAAACTGTATCACTGAATGAGGTTCGCCTATTTTAATCATTCATAGGTACTTAATTTAAATTAAGTTCCTTATTTATCAATTCATAAGATATGTAAGTATTGAGTAACAGCAAATGTGCTAATATTTGTCATAACTCTTCAGCTTGAATGTATATTTTCATCTTCATTCTTAAGTCAGTTAATTTTATAGTGATAACGTGTTTGTGCTGCTTCCCTCCATCTGAAAGATGGCACTGTTTGTACGTGTTGCTTTATGTTGGGTTTACTGCAATAAAATGCATTATCAACTTTATGTTTTTGGTTTACTAAATTTCAAGATATTGTGAAGGATTCTTTCAGTGCAGTTAGCAGTTTCTATTCAAGCTGCTAAGTTGTTGATTTATTCAACTTTTTAAAAAGGATGATCCAGGCACTGTTCTACATCCTGGGAATATAATGATGTAAAAGATGGACATGGTTCCTGCCTTCAGAGATCTTGGAATTATAGAATTATTTGTTTTAGAAGAGATGTTGGAAGGTAAGAAAGTAAAGAGTATTCTATGGCCCTTGTTTTCCAGGAGAAGCCCCTATACCTACTCTTTAAATTGATTTGGACATTTGAGGCATTATGGTCCAGAAAGAATGTCATGGAAGGATTTAGATTTTGGTGTAGGAAGAGGGGAGTGTCATGAAATTGTAAGCCATATCTGGCTAATGTCATGCTAAACTTCATGTAATGAACTCCCTAAAAACTTATTTTAGCAAATCATAACATATCACAAATATGACGACCTTAGCTGTATTTGAATCAAATTAGTCCTCACTTTCCCCTCCTCTGGGAGAAATATTTCTAGATACTTTAAGCATTTCTCATAAATCCTGTTATTCATCTCTTCACAGATTTATAGATTCACAAACTTATACTTAGTATGTTTTGCTCAACATTTCACCTATTGCAGGTTATCAGTCAATATAACTCAATAGACATTTTCCCCAAGGTAGGGCAAACGGCTACACTTATGACAGAGAGTGATCAAAGCCTCCATCAGTTTGCCTTTAGAAGAAACTTGTGTTTATTATGACTGCAAGAACTACTGCTGAACAAGACATTTCTTCACCATCTTTGATGAAAGATGAACATTAATAATGCAGATAAGGATCAAGCCAAGTAATGTTGAAGAGAAAACAAGGTCTGGAAGCCTTAATTCCTTTTAGAAGAATAAATTTAAAATGGCAAGTTCAATAGTCCCACCGTAGTAGCGAATAAGGTGAGTATTATATAACCCCTAAGACCTAACTAGTTAAAAAATCAATTTGTGGACTCTTCTACCTTAGAAAAATTAATCTATATCATGTCTATACCTACATCTACATTTATATCTATGTCTCTTTCTTGGTAGGGAATAGAGGTAGTATATGTGCTCTTACACATGTAAAATACGTCCATTTAAATACTTACTATATATATTCGGTATTGCTATAAAGGACAAAGGTGAAATTTCTTTGTAAGCTTTGTGGTGTTTTATTACTTTATATCTCTTGTACATAATGACTCCCCTCTTACATGGTAATTGTCTTAGTTACCTGTTGCTGCTATAACAGAAATACCACAAGTGGATGACTTTAATAAAGAGAAGTTTATTCTCTCATGGTCTAGTAGGCTAGAAGTCTGAATTCAGGGCGCCAGCTCCAGGGAAGGGCTTTCTCTTTCTGTCAGCTCTAGAAGAATATCCTTGTTATCAATCTTCCCGTGGACTAGGAGCTTCTCTGTGTAGGGACCCCCAGGTCCAAAGGACGCACTCTGCTCTTGGCACTACCTTCTTGGTGCTGTGAGGTCCCCATGACTCTCTGCTTGTTTCTGTCTTTTATATCTCAAAAGAGATTGATTTAAGACACCGCCTAATCTTATAGATTGAGTCCTGCCTCATTAACATAACTGCCACTAATCCCACCTCAATAACATCATAGAGATAGGATTTACAACACATAAAAAAATCACATTAGATGACAAAATGGTGGACAATCACACAACACTGGGAACCATGGACCAGCCAAGTTGACACACATAATTTTGGGGGGACACAATTCAATCCACAACAGTAATATAAGTAAAAGGAAAAAAGGCTTATGAGGGGAAAATAACTTTTTTAAAAAACCTATTGAAAGCACTGCTAAAAATTAATTAATTGATCTTCTTATTTACTAAATATCTGTTGTTACTGTTAAGTGCCGTTGATTCTAATTTGACTCATAGCAAATCCCATGTGACAGAGTAAAACTGCCCCAGAGGGTTTTTTTTGGCTGCACTCTTTAGGGAAGCAGATTGTCAGGTCTTTCTCCCATGAAGTCACTGGGTGTGTTCGAACAGCTAACCTTTAGTTAGCAGCCGAGTGCTTAACTGTTTGCGCCACCAGGGCTCCTTACTAAATACCTACCAAGTACAAATACTGTGTACAAAGCGCTCTAAAAAAGAAACAAATAAACAAAACTAGTTGCCATCGAGTTGACTCTGACTCATAACAACCCTATGTGTGTCAGAGTAAAACTGTGCCCCATGGAGTTTTCAATGGCTGATTTTTCAAAAGTAGATCACCAGGGCTTTCTTCCACGATGCCCCTGGGTGGACTTGAACCTCCAACCTTTCAGTAAGCAGCCAGGTGGGTACTCTAGAGGACACAAAAATATTTACGGCCCAGTCTCTGCCTATCAGGCACTATGTGGCATTTGTGTTCTTGTGGCAGCAGTGGAACATAAGAAGTTACCCTGTTACAGCTTTTCCTGTATCTTCTCACAGAGTTAATCATCTCGTCATCTGTAGACTCTGTAATTTGTATTTACTTCTTAGGCTGGACCAGAAAGAGGACCCTAACAATAACAGACCTTGAGAAGGCAGGTTGACTTCTAGCTAGTTTTGTTGGTAACTGAGAGGGATAGAATCTGATGAGATCAATTTTACATATATCAAGTTGAAGATGATAGCTGAGAATACAAGTATAAAAGACTAGCTGTTGTTGTCGGTTGCTGTCAAGTCACCTCCAACTATGGCCATCCCATATACAACAGAACAAAATTTTGCCCAGTCCTGCTCCATCTTTACAATAATTGGCATATTCAAATCCATTGTTGTAGCCCTGTCTATTTTGAGTGCCTTCCAACCTATGGGGTTCATCTTCCAGCACTATATCGCACAATATTCAATTTATTTTATTATTTTTTGTTGTTTTTGAAAATATACACAGCAAAACATACACTAATTTGACAGTTTCTGTATGTGAAATTGAATGACATTTATTACATTCTTTGAGTTGTGCAATCATTCTCATCCTCCTTTTCTGAGATTGTCTTTCCCATTAACATAAACTCACTTCCCCCTAAGGTTCCTGTCTATTCTTTCAAGTTGCTGTTGTCAATTTGATCCCATATAGATATATCTTAAAAGAGCATAATGCTCAAGGCATACATTCTTTGCTAGTTAAACTAAACTATTGTTTTAAGAAGACTTCAGAGTGTATTTTTAGTTTACAGTTTAAAGATTATCTCAGGGCAATAGTTTCGGGGGTTAATTCAGCCTCCACAGCTCCAGAATGTCTGGATTCCATGAGCATTTTAAATTCTGTTCTGTATTTTCCCCTTTTGATCAGGATTCTTCTATCGAATCTTTGATCAAAATGTTTAGCAATGGTAGCTGGACGCCATCCAGTTCTTCTGGTCTCATGGCAAAGGAGGCAGTTGTTCATGGATGCAATCAGCCACACATTCCATGTCCTCCTCCTATTTCTGACTCTCTTTTTTCCTCTGTTGCTCCAGGCAAATACAAACCATTTGTTAGGCCTTCTATGTCCGCTTGCAAGCTTTTAAAATCCCAAGTGCTATGCAACAAACTAGGAGGTAGAACAGAAGCACTAAACATGTTATTAGGCAAATTAGTAACTGGGATGTCCCACGAAACCATGACCCTAAACCTCCAAACCAAGGAACCAAATCCCATGAGGGGTTTGGTTGTACATAAGCAGCCTCAGCAGCTACTCTTTTTTCTTTTTCTTTTTTGTCTTTGTTGTAAATGTATCTATCACACAACTTTTATCTATTCAACTTTTTACAGTTGTATAACTTGCGATTAATAGGGTTTTCATTGGCTAATTTTTGAAAGTACATCACCAGGCCTTTTTTCCCAGTCTGTCTTCATCTGGAAGCTCCACTGAGTGACCCTGCTGGCATCTGAAACACTAGCAGCAGAGCATCCAGCATCATAGCAACACACAAGTCACCACAGCATAAAAAACTGAAAGACTAAAAGGCTAGCAGACAGTTGGCATTGCAGCACTAGTTCAGCAAAAGGGCCGATGATGCAATATAAACCTGAAAGGAGAGGAAAATTAATAAAGGAGAAAGGCAAAGAATCAAAGATGTAGAAGAAACCCAGAAAAGTCTAGTGTTATGGAAGCCAAAGGAAAATGCAGTTTAAAGTAGGAGAAGTCGTTGTCATTGCTGTCGAGTTGATTCTGACTCATAGGAACCTTATAAGACAGAGTAGAACTGCCTGATAGGGATTCCAAGGAGCGGCTGGTGGATTCGAACTGCCAACCTTTTGATTAGCAGCCTGAGCTCTTAACCACTTTGCATAATGTTTTCAAGGTTCATCCATATTATGGTATGCACTAGAACTTCATTTCTCTTTATGGTTGATAATATTCCATTGTATGCCTATGCATTCATCTGTGGATGGATATTTTGGTTGCTGGATATTTTGGCTATTGTGAAAAATGCTGCAATGAACATTGCTGTACAGGTTTCTGTTTGCTTTCCTGCTGTCAGTTCTTTTGGGTATATACCTAGGATTGGGATTGCTGGGTCATATGGTAGTTCCATGTTTAAATTTTTGAGGAACCGCCGAACTGTTTTCCACAGTGACTGAACCGTTTTATATTCCCACCAGCAGTGGAAGAGATTTTAGTTTCTCCACAACCTTGCCAACACCCGTTGTTTTCCTTTTTTTTTTTTTTTTTAATCATTGACATTTTAATGGAGGTGAGGTGGTATCACATTATGTTTTTTATTTGCACCTCCCTAATGACTAATGATGCTGAGCATCTTTTCATGTGCTTGATGGCAATTCAAATATCCTCTTTGGTGAAATGTCTATTCAAGTTCTCTGCCTATTTAAATTTTTTTTTTTTTAAATTTTGGTGAAAGTGTACACAGCCAAAGATATACCATTTCACCATTCCAACAATTTCCATATGTATGATTCAGTGACGTTGGTTACATTCTTCAAATTGTGCCTCCCTTCTTGCTATCCTTTTCCACAGTATTCCACCAACATTATCTTAAACTGACTGTCCCCTAAGTTTCTCATCCAACCTTTTGAGATGCCGTTGTCAATTTGATTTCACAGAGATAATTCTTTGAAAGAGCACAATGATCAAAGTAGACATACTTTACCAACTAAAATAAGCTATTTTTTGGTTCAAAGAAGACTTCAGGGGATAGTTTTGGTTTAAGGTTTGAAGTTTAAATATTATCTCAGGGCAATATTTTCAAAGGCTTATCCAGCCTCAACGGCTCCAGAAAATCTGAATTCCACTGAGAATTTGAAATTCTGTTCTGCATTTTCTTCCCATTTCGATCAGAACTCTTCTACGGAATCCCTGATCCAAATGTTCAGAAATGGTAGCCGGGTACCATTCAGTTCTTTTGGTTTCATGGCAGAGGAGGCAGCTGTTCACGGAGGCAACCAGACATGTATTCTTTTTCCCCCTCTGATTCCTGACTCTCCTTCTTCCTCTGTCGCTTCAGGTGAATAGAGACCAACTGTTAAACCTTGAACGGCCGCTTGTTGGCTTTAAGACGCCAGTCACTACGCAACAAACTAGGAGGTAGAACAGAAGTAGAGAGAAAAAATATCAGGTGAATTGATTGGGATGTCCCACTAAATCATGACTCTAAACCTCTGAACCAAGAAAACAAATCTTTTGAATGTTCTGGTAGTGCAAAAGTGGCCCCAAAAGCTGCCCTTTTCTTTTTACAATAATACATATAACAGTATTTGCTAATTCAACACTTTTCACCTGTGCAGCTTAGTGATATCAATTACGTCAATTGGTAGGGCAACCATTACCCTTAAATGATGCCGAATTTCCCATCACTATAAACAGAAACTCACTCTTCCCAGTGACCCCCCCTTTCCCTTACCCGATCCCCACCCCCGCATCCTGTAACCACTAATAAAGTTTGGTCTCTCTGTATTTGCCTATTCCTGTTATTTTATATAAATGAGATCATACAATACTTGTAATTGACATTTCACTCAGCATAATGTCTTCAAGGTCCATCCATGTTGGAGCATGTATTAGAACTTCATTTCCCTTTCTGGCTGAGTAGAAGAATATAATTTTAACCAATAGAATTTTCCACTATTAATGTATCCTTGAAAATATAATTTAAGAACTTACTGGTCTCTGTATTCTTCATACATAAAGGTTACATTCCTGGAGAGTAAAAAAAAAAAAAAAAAAAAAAATGCTGCAATTAACAATTGAACAGCTCTGTGAACATCCTGCCTATCTAAGAAGATACTGAATAGAGGAGATGCAATTCATATAAACAGAAACAGAGTATGTACAGCTTTGCTCCACATGAGTAATTTTTTTGCTCCTACGTCACCTATTGTAAGTCTTTTCCAGCCCTTTCCCCATGTTTTTGAGAAAAATAATAGCTAGTATAGCATTTTGAAAACTCAAAGTAGTCACATCAACAACATTATTCACAGCTAAGTTTTCTCCTAAATATCACTGGGACCTATATTTCATTTAATTTTAACCAAGAGTGACGATGGTGAGTATAAAGCCCTCATTTCAGAAGGTAGTCTCTAAAAGGAATGAGATAATGGCGCAGTGGGTGTGATGGTCAATTTTATGTGTCAACTTGGCTATGCTCTGGTGCCCAGTTGTTTGGTCAAACGCTGGATGTTGCTATGGAGATATTTAGATATAATTAGCATTTACAATTAATTGACATTAAGTAAAGAGGACTACTCTCCGTAATGTATTTGGGCAAATCTAACTGGATACCAAAAAGTAGTGTTTTTTTTAGTTTATCTTATCAGGAGGTTTACAATATCAATTGGTCCCATAATTAGTGATGTTATCTTTAAAGGTGTTGTCTGCTAGGTTTCTCCACTACAGTTTTTTTTTTTTTTTTAATTTTATTGTGTTTTAGGTGAAAGTTTACAGTGCAAATTAGTTTCTCATTCAAAAATGTATATGCAAATTGTTTTGTAACATTTGTTGCAATCCTTGTAATGTATCAGCACTCTCCCCTTTTCCCCTTAAACTCCAGGTTCCCCGTGTCCATTCGTCCAGGCTTCCTGTACCTTCCTGTCTTCTTGTCTTTACTTTTGGGCAAGTATTGCCCATTTGGTCTCTTATATTTGATTGAACAAAGGAGCACGTTTCTCACATGTGTTATTGTTTATTTTATAGATCTGCCTAATCTTTGGCTTTGAATCAACTTGACAGCAACGAGTTTGGTTTCGGTTTAATCTTTGGCTGAAGGTGAACTTCGGAAGTGGCTTCGGTTAGCAGGTACCCACGGCCATAGTCTTGGGGTTTCCTCCAATCTCTGTAAAACCAGTAAAGATAGCCTTTTTTTGTGAATTTGAATTTTTCCCTACATTTTTCTCCTTCTCTGTCTGGGACCCTCTATTGTGATCTCTGTCAGAGGGGTCGGTGGTGGAAGCTGGGCACCATCTAGTTCTTCGGGGCTCAGGTTGCTGGAGGATGTGGTTCATGTGGTCCACTAGTTCTCTGGTCTGATATTTTCCTTCTGTCTTTGGCTTTCTTCATTCTCCTTTGCTCTGAATGTGATGGGACCAACCAATGTATTTTAGACGGCCGCTCACAAACTTCTAAGATGCCCGACGCTACTCACCAAAGTGGGATATAGAACATTTTCTTTATGAACTATGTTATGCCAATTGACCTAGATATCCCCTGATACCATGGTTCCTAGCCCTCAGCCCCAGTAAATTTGTCCCTCAAGGTATTTGGATGTGTCTAGGAAGCCTCTATGGCTTTGCCTTGATAAAGTTGTGCTAACTTCCCCTATATTGTGTGTTGTTTCCTTTCACCAAAGTTAACACTTATCTATTATCCAGTTAGTGATTTCTCTTTCCCACCCCTTCCTTCCCTTTTAGCCATCAAAGATTGTTTTTTCTTTCTGTGTGTAAACCTTTCCTTAGATTTTTATAATAGTAATCTCATACAATATTTGTTCTTTTGTGACTGACTTATTTCACTCAGCATAATGCTCTCCAGGTTCATCCACGTTGTGAGTTGTTTCATGGATTCATCATTGTTCTTTATTGTTGTGTAGTACTCCATTGTGTGTATGTACCATAATTTGTTTATCCATTCATTTGTTGACGGACACTTAGGTTGTTTCCATCTTTTCGCTGTTGTGAATAATGCTGCAATGAACATGGGTGTGTATACATCTATTTGTGTGATGGCTCTTATTTCTCTAGGATATACTTCTAGGAGTGGGATGGCTGAATGGTATGGTATTTGCATTTCTAGCTTTTTAAGGAAGTGCCATATCGTTTTCCATAGCAGTTGTATCATTTTACATTCCCACCAGCAGTGCATAAGAGTTCCAGTCTGCCTGCAACCTCTCAACATTTGTTATTTTCTGTTTTCTGATTAGTGCCAGTAATGTTGGGGTGAGATGGTATCTCATTGTAGTTTTGATTTGCATTTCTCTAATGGCTAATGACCACGAGTATTTCCTCAAGTATCTGTTGGCTGCCTGAATATCTTCTTTGGTGAAATGTGCATATTCTTTGCCCATTTTTTACTTAGATTATTTGTCTTTTTGTTATTGAGATTTTGAAGTATTCTATAGATTTTAAGAGATTAAACCCTTGTCGGAAAAGGTCATAGCCCAACTTTTTCCCCCAGTCCGCAGGTTCTCTTTTGGTGAAGTCTTTTGATGAGTATAAGTGTGTAATTTTTAAGAACTCCCAGTTATCTAGTTTCTCTTTTGGTGTTTGTTCATTGTTAGTTATAGTTTACATAGAATTTATGCCATGTGGTAGGGCCCCTAGCATTGTCCATATTTTTTCTTCCATGATCTTTATTGTTTTAGATTTTATATTTAGGTCTTTGATCCATTTTGAGTTAGTTTTTGTGTGTAGTGTGAAGTCTGGATCCTGTTTCATTTTTTTTACAAATGGACATCCATTTTTACCAGCACCATTTGTTGAGAAGGCTGTCTTTTCCCCATTTAATGGACTTTGGTCCTTTGTCAAAGATCAGTTGACCATAGGTGGATGGATTTACGTCTGGGTTCTCGATTCTGTTCCATTGGTCTATGGGTCTGTCGTTGTACCAGTACCAGGTTATTTTGAGTACCATGGCTGTATAGTAGGTTCTGAGATCAGGTAGTGTGATGCCTCCTACTCTATTCTTTTTCTTCAATAATGCTTTGCTTACCCGGGGCCTCTTTCCTTTCCACATAAAGTTGGTAATTAGTTTTTCCATCTCATTAAAGAATGCTGCTGGTACTTGTGTTGGGATTGCACTAGATCTGCAGATTGCTTTAGGTAGGATTGACATTTTCATAATGTTGAGTCTACCTAGCCATGAGCATGGCATATTTTTCCATTTTTGTAAGTCTCTTCTGGTTTCTTGCAATAGTGTTTTGTACTTTTCTTTCTATAGGTCTGTTACATCCCTGGTTAGATTTATTCCTAAATATTTAATCTTTTTAGGAGTTATTATAAATTGTATGGAAACCCTGGTGGCGTAGTGGTTAAGTGCTAAGTCTGCTAACCAGGAGGTTGGCAGTTTGAATCATATTGTTTTCCTGATTTCCTTTTCAAAGTTCTCGTTGCTGGTGTATAGGAATGCAACTGATTTTTGTATGTTGATCTTGTATCCTGCTACTCTGCTGAATCTTTCTATTAGTTCCAGTAGTTTTCTTGCGGAATCTTTTCTCCACTATAAATTTTCTAATTTTTTTTTTACATTTAATTAATACAAAAGAGATACTTTGAGACAATGTAGATACCATGTTCGTCATCAGATTTTCATCCATCAGCTTTAGCATTCATTGATGATTCCTACATGAATCAGTTGTCATTATGATGATTTCCAAATGTTGATATTCTAACTCCATTATTTCTTCTGTCTCTTTTAGTTGACATTCTACTCTAAGGAAGAGATTTTTCCTTATCCCCATTTATTTATATCACTATATACTCATGGATTCTTATCTTATTCTATTACCCTCATTACTTTTTTTTCTTTTTCTTTTTTTAATATTTTATTGTACTTTAGGTGAAGGCTTACAGAACAAATAGTTTCTCATGAAACAGTAGTACACATGTTGTTTCATGACATTGGTTAACAACCCCACAACAAATTAACCCTCTAACTTCTCAACCTTTTTTTTTTTTTGGTGAAAATACACGTAGCTGAAGATACACCATTTCAAAAATTTCTACATACACAGTTCAGTGACATTGACTATGCTCTTCCAATTGTGCTGTTATTCTCACTTAAGATGAAGGCTTACAGAACAAAATAGTCTCTCATTTAACAGTTACTACAAATGTTGCCCTATGACAATGGTTAACAATCTCACAACACATCAACAATATCCTTACTCAACCTTGGGTTCCCTATCACCAGCTTCCTTGTCCCCTTCTGCCTTCTAGCCCTTGTCACTGAACTCCTGTACCTCGTTAGTCTCATTTGGCTTTACGGGGCTGTCCACTCCCAGGCTGAACAGTGAACCTCAGAGGTAACTTCACCACTGAGCTAAATGGGTGTCTGGGGGCCATACTCTCGAGGTTTCTCCAGTCTCCTTTAGGCCAGTAAATCTGGTCTTTTTTTGTGAGTTAGAATTATGCTCTACATCCTTCTCCAGCTCTGTCCAGAACCCTCTGTTGTGATCCTGGTCAGAGCAGTCAGTGGTGGTAGCTGGGCACCATCTAGCTGTACTGGACTCAGTCCAGTGGAGGCCTTGGTAGCTCCTCATTACTTATTTTAATGCTCAAATTGTTCCAGATTTGGCCAGTTGACCCTGTGTCTTGTTGACAAGACTTCAGTGTTCTTCAAGCATTCTTTTGTACCCAACAAATATTATGCAAAATGACATAAAAATGTATACAGTAATGTCATGGATTTAATTATGTCCCCCCAGAAATGTATCAATTTGGCTGGGCTATGATTCCCAGTATTGTGTGGTTGTCCTCCATTTTGTGATTGTAATTTTAGGTTAAAGAGGATTAGGGTGGGATTGTAACACCCTTACTAAGGTCATATCCCTGAACCAATGTAAAGGAGTTTCCCTGGGGTGTGGCCTGCACCACCTTTTATCTTACAAGAAAGAAAAGAAAGGGAAGCAAGCAGAGAGCTGAGGACCTCATACCACCAAGAACTCAGTGCTAAGAGCAGAGTGCATCCTTTGGACCTGAGGTTCCTGTGCTGAGATGCTCCCAGACCAAGGGAAGACTGAGAGAGAAAGCCTTCCCCTGGAGCTGACACCCTGCATTTAGACGTTCAGCTTACTAGACGGTGAGAGAATAAACTTCTCCTTGTTGAAGCCATCCATTTATGGTATTTCTGTTATAGCAGCACTAGATGACTAAGACAGGTAATTTATATGATTATATTTCACCAGTTCTTCTCCTAGCATTTGAAAATGTACATGTCAGTACTGGTGTGGATGTTGTTGTTGGTTAGCATAGAGTCAACTCTGACTCCTAGCAACCTAATGTATAATAGAATGAAACGTTGCCTGGCCATGTGCCATCTTCATGATCATTGGCATGTTTGAGTCCATTGTTGTGGCTATTGTGTAACTCCACCTCATTGAGGGTTACCCTCATTTTTGCTGACCCAATATGATGTTCTTTCCCAGCAACTGGTCTTTCTTGATGATGTGTCCAAAATAAGTGAGCCAAAGTCTTGCCATTCTCCCTTCTCAGAAGTAGTTTGGTTGTGTTTCTTCTAGGACTGATTTTTTTCATTCCTCTGGAAGTCCATGGTATTCATTATTTTTCTCCAATACCACAATTCAAATGCATCAATTCTTTTTTTGTCTTTTTCATTGTCCAGTTTTCACATGCATTATGAAGCAATTGAAAAGACCATGGCGGGTATATAAAGCCTGTAGTGTTTCACCTCCGTAGCTGCAACAATGGGCTCAAACATAGCAATGATTGTTAGAATGGTGCAGGTCTGGGCAATGTTTCGTTCTGTTGTACATAGGGTCGCCATGAGTCAGAACTGACTCAGTGGCACCTAACAACAACAACAAGGCTTTCTCCTGTAATATTTATTTACTTTGATATACTAATATATTGGAATTAACTATTGTGTTGTTTCAGGGCCTTGATGTTATGAATTGATGAGGTCTGTAGGTTGTACACAGATGAAAGAAGCACTGTTCCCAGCTGCTCCTTTTTCCCTCCATACACTATGCCCCCCATTCAGTCTTCATGAGTGAAATTGTACAACCCTGATGACAAACAAGTGCTTCTCTTTCCTCAGATATTTAGATAAATTTATTCAGACTGTCAATTTTACCATCTGGATTACTCTAGCTACCTTTTTACAATCTCTGTGAATTCTGCACTTGATCTCTTTGTGGCTCCCTCAGTTACTGCTTATTTATCTGCCAAAGCCAGTAAGATTAGGCCTCCAAGCTGACCCAAGGCAAATCTTTGCCTTTTGCCCACTTTCATAGGCTAGTCACTTTGTATCAGCCAGACAGGAAACAAATGGCACACTGAAATGTTGCAACAAGGAAGATTTTTCTTGAAGGGGCTATTTATAAACATGTGAACAAGGTTGGAAAACCCCAAGGAATAAAGAAACATCCCGAGTCCAGCAGCAGACGTAAAAAAACAAGCAGAGGAGCGATTACCAGACCTCTGAGAAAGCAGCTCTAGTTGTAGGAAGGGGCTGGCTAACTTGAAAAGTGTGAATTTCAGTTGAAGAAGGCAGCCACTGCCAACCCAGGGCAACCAAGCAAGAAAGGAACTGGGGAATAAACACCTTAATTTTACTCCTGTCTTACTGGTGCTTTTCTGCCGGTGCCTCCCATTGGCCAAAACAAGAGGGAGCTAGAGAGCAAGGGAGACCACTGATGCAATGCTTAAAGGTCACCCTACTGAGGCACAAAGCAGGATAGAGAACCACGAAGAGTGGTTCTGGAGGAGCAAATAAAATCTCTTACTCACATACCACAAGCCAAACCCGTTTCTGCTGAGTCGATTCCAACTCACAGAGACCCCTGTAGGACAGAGTAGAACTGCCCCACAGGGGTTCCAAGGAGCAGCTGGTGGATTTGAACTCCCAACCTTTTGGTTAGCAGCTGATCTCTTAGCCACTGGGCCATTTTTAATATTTTTAAATAAAGATTAATGGGCTCAGGTGGCTATCCACCATTACTCTGGTTTCTATACTTTCTGTTTGGAGCCACCAGCATATGCTCTGACATCCTCTAAAAGTTCCTGCTCCTTACAGAGATTACATCTGCTTGTACCTCTGGCAGGTCCTTCTCCCCAATCTCATTCCTACCCCAGGTTTTCTCGTTGTCAGCCCAGTTAGGCCCATGTATGTGTGTGTATGTTTAGCTTCCCTTCTCCAACAATTTGTGGAGTAAAAATATCTTCCTCTTGTTGTAAAACACTGTCAAAAAAAAGTAACTGGACAAACAATAAAATAGAAAATGTAATCTTTATTAGTTTTGCACATTTTTAATGTTGGTTAGCATTGTTTAGGGTAATAGTAGCATTTTCCAGCATGCAGTTCACGAATACAGTTTAAGTAATTTTCTGAAAAAGAGGAGCCTATGGTTTGCTTCTGTAAGAAACACAAAATATCCTGATGTAGTTGATTATATAAGTTCACTACTCTCTGTTCTTGTCAAAAAAAAAAAAAGATGTGAAACCCACTTATATTTAGAACAATCTAGATCAGCATGAGTCAAAACAAAACAAAACATAAAGAGGTTAGAAAAAATAAGGACAAACGAAAGAAAGAAAGAAGACAAATAAGCACTATCCTAAATTAGTCAGTGCAGGCACTACCAAAAATGTAAATAATATTTTATACCTTTCCCCAATTGCAAAGCATAATCTGGATGTTAGTCGTGAACCTATTTTGCCCCTTAAAACTATGAAACAATCTAAAATTAGCAAATGTAATAAAAAAGCAGAAATCTACAACTACCCAGTCTTATTTTCATTTCTTATTTAGCAAATTTCTTCCATGAAAAAGTGCTATGGACAGAAAGTAAGAAAAGTGATTGTGGTATCAACCTGAAGATAATTTCCTTTACTTATTTATGTACATAATGCTGAAAAATAAAATGACTTTTTACAGTATTTATATTTGATTATAAAATTCTAAACACATTTTTAACAGGTTAAGCAGTGTTGTGTTGTTCTGTTTTTTTAAACATGTCTGTACAATCTGGCTATACACCGTATGTTATCCACTTAAAATTTCAAAATAACCAAAAAAGTTGTTAAAGTGCTGCAAACTATTGCTTAATGACTTAAAGTAATGAGATCTGTTGAGCAATTTCCTTGACGTTACCACTGGCATATGGTTTCTCATAAACGAGATTCTGAGCAGTGGGAGAAACCACATACAGCAGCATGGTAATATAAGCATGCACTGATAGCATCCAAACTACCTATAATGGTACAGAATACATTACATTACCGGTATAAAGCTTGCACTCTACGTTTTTGTGGTACATATTTGATGCAGTAAATACTGTGCTTAGGTCATTATTTGTTTGCCCAAACGTGCACCACAGGGGAAAATGACTATTTACATAATAAATAGCATTTCATTAACACATACAGTGTCAACCTCACTGAGAGCTGAAGATGGCTAAACCAAGTGCAGGATTAAGCAGAAACTGAGAAGGGGTTCTTTTGGTTCAATTCAGTCTTCTGGGGGGTGGGCAATATTCATTTTCAGTTTTTTTTTCTTTTAGGATAATAAACAGAAATAGAACGTTTATGACTCTAGACATTTGAATGAAGTTTGCACCTGCTAAGATTTAATGACCTACATAAACACGATCTACTTGGTCTAGGGGCTGAATTTGAGAAAACAAGATCAGCAAAGCACCTCCAATTATTACCCAATTCCTCCTCCTAGAAAGATGGATGAAATTTAAGAACTCATCGTTTCCTGATGACTTTTTCTCATGCATGATCTCTGAGTGCAGCATGCCCTCATGCAAACCGTGTCTTTGTGTAGATGGGAGGATCCCATGGTTGCCAAAACCCCAGGGGGCCGTACCTGTTAAAGAGGTCCTTTAGTCTAGTTCCCAACAGAAACCCCATTTAGAAAAATAGTCACATATAATAAACAACATATGGATTAAAAAAAAGATGAATCCACTAACAGATTTTGTAAAAATGTGACAAATGTGGCAGTTGAAATGCAAAGCGTGGATACAATTACTACACTAAAGTGTTTCGTGTTAAACAACCCCCAGATTATAGGTGCACCCCTTTATGGTCCCTACAGTCTGAGTAGCCATTTTGTCTCTTGTCTTCAGCAGTGTCATCTGGTAGTGAGAACAGTACCCTCCCGTCAAGGTTACCTTCCCTTTACACAGAGCCACAGTTTGCCGACAAGGGGTCACTGTCTTAGCGTAGGCACTGACCTTAAGTAGATTTGTGTAAAAACAGTCAGTTTGGCATTGACCTCCTAAAGGAGTCCTGTTGACAAAAATCCATCCACCTTCACAGACTACAAACAATTTGTCACTCATTTACTTTTGCTTTATTTCCCTTTGGCTTTTTCATCTTTGCCTTCTTGCTCGTGTTTTTCTATGATTGGCTTTGTTACCCGGTCATAGGAGGGTGGACAAGCAGCTGTGGACATGGTCAGATCAGTTTTCTCTGTAACAGAGTTTTCATTTATTCTGTCAATTATCATGTCTTCTTTTACAAGAAGATTAGCCCCACCTTTGATTTTATTTTTATTGTAAGTAAATGAAGCTTGTTTTACAGTTCGCTTCAAAAGGTGGCGCCTGTAAGCACGCTGAATAATAACAGCAGATACTTCCTCTTGTTTTCGTTTTAAAGTAGTGGTAATTGGCTGATAGGAGACCTTGGAAGGATTGGAAGCCATGAATCGCTCTTCCATCTGTATTCGGAGAGCATCCATCTCTCCACTCTCCCCTAGAACCCGCTTTGTAAAAGCAAATAAGATGTCAAGACAGTGGATTCGATCGCCACTGACCATGGGTAAGTCCATGGCAATGAGCTGTAGTTTGTTTGGCTGTGGCAAGTTGAGAGGCGGGTCAAGAGCAGCTGCAAACTGAGAAAGTTTTTCAAATTCCATGAACTGGGTTGCATCGGGGTCAAATTTCTCCCAAACCTCGTAGAACATTTCAAAGTCATCCTCACTCAGGGGCTCTGCACTTTCCTCAGTAGCAACACTGAAGTTCTCCAGGATGACAGCGATGTACATGTTCACCACAACCAGGAATGATATGATGATGTAGCTGACAAAGAAGAAAATCCCAACAGATGGGTTACCACAGTCTCCCTTAACCGAACTTCCAGGATTAACTTTATTAGGGTCACAGTCAGGTGGTCCACTATTAAGAATAGGTGCTAACAATCCATCCCAGCCAGCAGAGGTGGTAATTTGGAACAGGCAGATCATGCTGTTGCCAAACGTCTCGAAGTTGAACATGTCATCAATTCCAACTTCCCTCTTAACATAGGCAAAGTTGGACATTCCAAAAATGGCGTAGATGAACATGACCAGGAAGAGCAGGAGGCCAATGTTAAACAACGCAGGGAGGGACATCATCAAAGCAAACAGCAGCGTGCGGATCCCCTTTGCCCCTTTGATCAGACGCAGGATTCGGCCAATCCTGGCAAGACGGATCACTCGGAACAGGGTAGGGGACACAAAATATTTTTCTATCAGCTCAGCCAGAAACATACCTGTGGGTAAACAATGAGAATTCTCACCATTAGAATAGCAACCAAGTTATCCATTAAAATAACTCTTTAATTTCTGTAACATCTCCAAAGTAAAGTTCAGAGTACTGAAATGGAGTTACATAATCTTAAATGTAACACACATATAAATATACACATAATACATTATAAATAAATACTAATTATGACATTCAGCAATAAATTCACCATCTAAAATCATAGAACTTTTTGTTTTTGAGGGTTGTTGGTAGACTTATTTATAGCTTATATAAAACTCCAAATCAAAATCTAAAAAATAAGCTAAAAATGCACAAGTCTGGCTGAACTGCAGTGGCCAACATTCTAAGTGCAAATTATTCTTTTGAAATTGCCAAATCCCGTTTCCTCTTTTCAGTCCTTATCCATCTAAAAGCATCTGCAGTTTTTGATGCTATTTTCATCTCCCCCTGAACTTGATGCTTCCCTATGATAGTCTTATATAGTTATTTATATAAGCTCTGGTGCACTTCTAAAAGGATTCAAGGCTGATGCTCTTTTTTGGCTTCCTGTGCCTCTAACATTGATTTCTCAATCCTCTTTGAAGCTTTTTTCCACTGGCCTCTTAAATAAAGGATACACTAAAAAGGGGTCCAAGAAACTTAAGTGCCTATGAGTTATTCTGCCTCATTCTGAAATGAGTAACCCTAAGAAGGGCTGTGTGTGTTGTGTGTGTGTTTATGAGAGAGAGATTGAGAGAGAGAAAATACCACGTTGGTACCCTATCCCGGAATAAGGTGTGCCTGACCTATGCTGTGGTTATTTCCAATCGCCTCACATGCAGGTGAAAGCTGGACAATGAAAAAGGAAGACTGAAGAATAATTGATGCCTTTGAATTATGGTGTTGGTGGAAAATACTGAATATACCATGGACTTCCAGAAGAATAAACAATCTGTCTTGGAAGAAGCACAGCCAGAGTGCTCCTTAGAAGTGTCATCTCATGTACTTTGGACATGTTATCAGGAGGCTCCAGTCCCTGGAGAAGGACATGATGCTTCATAAAGTAAAGGGTCAGTGAAAAAGAGGAAGACCCTCAACAAGATGAATCGACACAGTAGCTGCAACAGGCTCAAGCATTCCAACAACTGCAAGGATGGTTCAGGACCGGGCAGTGTTTCGTTCTGTTGTGCATAGGGTCGCTATGGCACCTAACACCCTTTCCACAATTGATTATACTATAGATTAATGCAAGAATCAGATGAGTTGGGTGTATGGCCAACTTCTTCAGAGGGGATATGGCATGAAACTCTGCCCAGTATAGGTACCAGATATTGGATGGTAAAAAATGGACCCTATCAGGTCATCTTGTTTAGGAAAGAATGACTACTTCAGGCCCACAGAGACTGCTTCACTTCATTGGAGCTTGACTGTATCTTCAGTGAGATGAGCCAGTGCTCATGAGGCCTGTTGTACATCAAGGCTTTGAGTACATAGCTGAAAAATGAGATCCCAGTTCACCTTACTTCCTTCGCACAACATTACTATAAACCTATCTCCAAGGTAATCCAGGAAATCTCTAACACCCTTAAAGAGCCTACTACGTGCATTTGCTAAGGTTTTGTCCTTATCTTTATTTTCTTTTGATTGTATGCTTTTCCTTATGTTGTTCAGTTTCCATTAATGTCTACATGCTGATGACTCCATATCTATATCTCTAATAGAACTGTCTCTCATGAGTACCAGACTAAATTTCTAGTACTCTTCTTAACCGAGTCATCTACATTTTTTATAGATCTTCAATCTCAACATGTTTAAACAATTTTTAACTTAGCTGATAGCAAATTTCTAGTTCAAATGAATGAGGTTTCACTGTATTGGCAAATACTATATTTAATGTTTAAAATGGACAGAATAGAATGTAGAGTTGTATATATAGCAGGAGCCTCACACTGTAAAAAAGCAAACTTACCTAGATGAAACACATTAAAATATTCATAGTGGTTATCTCTGAGTGGTAGGATGACCTGTAATCTAAATTTGATTTCTCCAACTTTTACTTGTATTGGGCTAAACTTAAGATACCTTAAATAGTTCTTACCTACAATGGAGAGAATTACAACCACAAAATCAAAAATATTCCAGCCTATGGTAAAGTAGTAATGGCGGAGGGAGATGAGCTTCAGCACACACTCTCCAGTGAACAGGACAATGAACACCAGGTTGATGCGAGACAAAATATTAGTCATTTCTTCACTCTGGTCATCTGTTTCCACCATCATTGTGACCATGTTGAGACAGATTAGGATCATGATGCTTATGTCAAAAACTTGTCTGGTTACAAAGTCAAAGACCATTCCTTGAAATTTGTTCTGTAGAGGAAAAAAGAAATGCTTTTAACAACAGAAAGTGTTTTTGTGCACATTAGTATGTACATAAGTACCCTATGCGTTTATTGACTTTCTAGTATTACACATAGTAGCCGCTGGCGTGGCCTGAATTTTGCAAAAGATTGTTTATACTGTATTAATTAAAAATTTTTTTAAATCTACATTGATATTTCTCAATGTGTATTCCTCAGAACAACAATCCCTTGTCCAAAGTGGACTCCCAATCAGAAACACTCCATACTGTACACTTCTCTCAGAGGTACACAATGAATATCAGCATATTAAAGAGTATGAGAAGTTAAGAAACCTGTTTAATTTTGTTTACTCAGAATTTCCCATAACCATTTGAATCATGCAGCCCTTTTGAAATATAGTATCTATTAACATCCCGTGTGTCTTAGTTTCATATGAATTATTAAAGGGAACTTTGGATTTGCAGGGCACACCTATAACATTATGCGTTTAAATTCCACATATGGCAATGTTGATGCGCTTCTACTAAATAGTCTTTTCTGATATTGTCAGACACAGAATGCTGAGCCTCACACAGGGATCACCAGACCAGAACAGCATTCCTTATCTTTTGGTTTGAAGCAATTCACGTCTCTTGTCCCTGATCTGTGGCTCTGCTCCCCAGTTCTGCTATTGTCAGTCACTATAAGTCATCGCTTGGTTTATTTATCTGGGCCACTGAGCAACTCTGAGGATATCTTCTCTCTTACATTTTTCTACACATCTTGTACTTATATAAACTAGTTGATTCATTTCTACCTCCAATAGGAAGGCAGTAGGATTAACTGAGGAAAGTACATATTCTTATTATTTTCAAGAAAGTCAACTGTTGGCTAGCATAATTTGAATGATTTTAAAAAGTTCATCAGCATTTTTTTCCTGATGCACTGCAGGAATTATTTTTACCTCACAGATTATCATCATAAAAATCATTACATTTTGGGGTAATGTCTTTCCATTTTCCCAGCAGTTTTTTTTGTTCATCTCTTTTAACATTACTTGTCCACTACTTTTAGTCAACGATCAACTTCTGCTTGTGCACATCACATTGCCTACGTGTTCTTTTGTCATTGAGTTTGGACTCTAGTTATGTAGTTCTAAATCCCTTTAAGACAAGATTGCATTTTCTGTTTCTTCTTTTTCTTTTTGGTCTTTTATTCTTTTTAACATTTTACCATTATCAAAAACGGTATGAGTTAATGATGCTCTTAAAGTGGGAGAAATCTTTGCTGTTGGAAATGTTAGCTGCTATCTCTTCTGTGAAAAAACACATGCCAGTTTTTGTTTGTTTTTCCCAAGTCATTTAGTATTTCTTACTCCTGGTCGAGGTATCGGCTTTTGTGGCTTTTTTGATCCCAATTTTTTCATTGCGTTATAGTATTTCTTCTGTTCTTCTGTCATAAAGATGTCTTGACCTCCAAAGTATAGAAAAGAAAAATCAAAACTGGTTAAAACTGTGTCCTTTCACAATTTTTTTTCCAATACTAAACGTAAAATAGGAAACCAAATAAAAAATTCCATTGCCATCGAGTCGATTCTGACTCATAGAGACCCTACAGAACAGAGCAGAACTGCCGCATAGGATTTTCAAGGAGCGGCTGGTGGATTCGAACTGCCGACCTTTTAGTTTAGCAGCTGAGCTCTTAACCACTGCACCACCAGGGATCCTAAAATAGACAAAGGATACCTAAAAAAGGAAACGCAAAATCCAACTAATTAGCATAATAGGGCTTGATATTTTAAACTTGGAAAATTAAAGAGAAAACTAAAATTTAATTAAAATTAAAGAGTTAAAAATTTTTAATTAAAGAGTTAATAGTACATATACTGTAAACTGGATGGGGTTTGTAATAAAAAGCCATTTTTATTTTGCCAGGAATTGGAGTAAGAGAGATGGAAAGAAAATTGGACTAACTGACAGAAGAGTTTGGAGATTAATCGGAGGTTGTTGATACGGCAGGTGGGTGATAGGCCAGCAGGTAGAGAGGACTGGGACTTAGACTAATAAGTGAAAAGGATAAGTTAACCATTTAGAACTACACAATAATAAATTATTGAATACAGAATAATATTAGTAATAAGAAAAGAGGAGGGGGCAAGAATGTTCTGTAGCATTTCACACAACAAAAACATTCATTGTATTGACAAGAAAACGTACTAAGCAAATGAGATGAAGGAACAGTACACCAAGGAAGAAATACAAATGGCTAATAAACACTGGAAAACATGTTCAACACGACTAGTAATAAAATATATAGAGGCTAAAATCAAATATAATTTTAATCCATTAAACACAAAATATTAAAAAACAAAGAGAATGTCTGATCCAGTGAGGGGACAGTGACAGGCACATTCATACACTCTTATTGGAAGTATGAATTTGTATACGACTTTGGGGAAGCAAATTATTATACTGTGGGGATTTATTCTAAGGACTCAATTTTTTTGACACAAAGATTTTAGTCAAGGAGTTATTTAAATTAGTACAGATGAAAAACAACCAAAATTAAATTATGTGTGTGTGTGTGTGTGTGTGTGTGTGTGTGTGTGTGTGTGTATATATATACATATAGTACAATCTGGGAAAGCTGGAACCTGTGTAAGGTGGAAACCTGTTAGAGAACGAAAACTCAAATATTGTCACTAAAACGACTGGTATAAAAGTGGTAAGACTGTATCCTATCAAAGGTGTAAAACTTGTGAAGTCTGGAAAAACAAGGCAGTCCCATCAAGTTTCAACTCTCACAGGTTTCACTGCATCTGTACATACATATATACATATATATATATATATATATATATATAAAGACTTTTAACAAAATGGGAAATTATGATATGTTAAAGGGAGACTTTATGATTATATGTAGAATAATTTCAACAATAAGAATATGCATAGAAAAAAGAAGTTTGGACAGAAATAAATAAAATGTGAATAATGGTTACATAACATGTAACTGGTTCCCAGCGATATTTCTTTACTTCCCATATTTTCTATAATGCACATATATATTTGGACAATAAAATAAACTTTATAAATAATAATAATTAGTAAAATGAAGGGCTGTCAAATTCAAGAATGGAAAGGATAACTTACAATTAAATATTAAGGGCAAAGAAATGGGAATATACATAAAAGAAACCAATGAAGTAAAAATGTGAAAAGAAATACTGGAAGAAGTTCACATCTGGTGCCTTATTTTTTTCAAAGATTATAAAGGTTTTAGTTGCAAAGCACATTTCAAGGGGGGAGGGATTGTAGGGATTAAAAAAACAAACAAACATGACTTTGGAGAAGGGTATATTCCTGGTCTCTTTTTTAAGCAGTTCTCTTTCAAAAGATAGAAAATGTCATCCCTGATTTAAAAAAAAGAAAGAAAAGTTGGGGAGCGGTTTTGTGAGCTTGTGTACAGGAGTGTGGAAGCAAAAAACACATTTAATATATACCCTATTTAGCTTCCGAATTAAAGTACTCATGTGATGGAGAAAACACTTCAAATCATTTTCCTACCTTAGTGGGAGACAAAACATTAGAAATACTTATCTTCTTTTTTTGCTGGTTGAAATTATCTATGATGACACCAATAAACAGGTTCAAAGTGAAGAAGGACCCAAAGATGATGAAAATAACAAAGTAAAGGTACATGTACAGACTTTCCTCATACTTAGGCTGTAGTTCCACCTACCAAAGGAGAATATTTTGCAAAATATTACAATACATTATGATGTTGGAAACGTCATTGATGCATTTGCATATGAGAATAGAAACAGAGTATTTCTGGAATACTTCAGCAGTTGTTTTTTTCTTGTATTCAACTACCACTAAAAAGTCTCTGAAATTAGCTTGAGGGATGCTTCGTGTGAAAAATATGGTTATTATGACATTCTCACATCTATGTTTTGTGCCTATACCAAAAAAAAACCGAACAAAAACCCAAATCCATTGCCGTTGAGTCGATTTCAACTCGTAGCGACCCTACAGGACAGAGTAAAACTGCCACATAGGGTGTCCAAGGCTGTAATATTCAGGGAAGCAGATTGCCACATCTTTCTCCTGCAGAGAGGTTGGTAGGTTCAAACCACTAACCTTTCAGTCAGCAGCTGAGCACTTTAACCATTGCACCACCAGGGATCCTTCTTTGTAACTATAAACACAATTAATATTTTGCAATTTTTACAGCCATGTACCAAACTTGGAAAATTTTCAAGATACTGAATTTTTATAATTTAAAAATTATTAATGAAAACAAATTTATCTCAGTAAATATGTATAGACTATGTTTAGAAATAATTGTTCGTGTACATATGAGTTTAGTTAACAAACAAGCATCGAGTTATTCATGTAGATGTTTGCCATCATAACCTTAATATTACAACATTAATTGAAATTTTCGGATTAAGTAGACGTAACTCTACACTCCATATTTTAAATCTTCAAATGAGAATTAAAATGCAATCCCTCCATTGTATTTGTAATAAACAGGCAATGATCTATTGAAATTAACTTAGGAAAATGGTAAAGGAGTCACTACATATAGTTCCCTAATACAGTGATGTCCTTCTAAAGACAGTTAAAACCTACCAAGCATGAAACAGAACAAAACAAAAAACAGTAAAATGAAGTAACAAAATTCTAGAAGTTATCGAGAAGGTACTAAACATAACACTAAAGCCACTTATAGGAGTTGCATTTCAAGAAAGATAAAACAGAGTTCTGTTGGGACAGTTTAAAGATCACAAGGAGAGAAGTTATTCTTTATGATGACAGATTAAACAGATAGGACTTAGGAATGGAAAGATGAAGGCTGATAGAAAATACTAAATTTTACAGAATTTTGAAGGGCAGAGTTGGAATGAGCATGGATTTTAGTTCACTTTTTAAAGCCTAAAAGTGACTATTGTGGGAAAAGTCAAATAAAGAACATTGTTACTTTGATGATATAAACTTAAAGAAACTTGTCGGCTGTAGGAGTGGTAACAGCAATGGTAAAAGCCTTCAGTAAATTTATGTATGCTGAAAATCATATAAAAGTATAGATCTGAAAGAGAATAACAGAACTCTAAGGCTGCCTGGACAGCATCGCTAACCTTCATGCTATCCAGTATGGAGAGTAATGGAACATTTCAAGTAATGATGGTTAACGTGTATCTCTTCACATTTGCTCCTCCACATCAAAATTACTACTGATTATATACTTTGTATATAAAAAAGGGAACAAAGTCGAAAACATTTAATGGATGGATTATTTGTTAGTTATTAACTACATAAATGTGTTTCTTTAGTTTGACTTTCAAAATCATGATTTGACTTGTTTTACTAAGATCTTTGTGATAAATACTGCTTTACTCGCATATTAAGTTGAGTCATATTTTTTCCTTATTTTTTTAATCAATGTAGAATCATTTCATTAGCCTGCATGAGCTTTAAGTTAATTGAAGCCCCTAACTGAGATTGTAAAATGACTTAGACTTTAAGAAATACTTACATTTCTGGAATCAACAGCTGCATACATTATATCCATCCATCCCTTAAATGTGGCCTATTAAAAAGAACACGCATGTTTTACTTTGAATTAAAAATAACTCCTACCTAGTGTTTTATAAATATTCTTATTAATATATTTTAAAGGGATCGTTTTTAAAGAATTTCAAGACAAATTCTACATGGATTTTGGGCCAAGACAATATTTAGCATTTCTAGAACACATAATGAACAAAATGTTCATTGATACATCCCCCTGCTTGATAACCACCTCACAAATACTTCTCAATTCTTTAGAGTTAACAGAATCATGCAAGTCAAAGACTACTAAAATTTGGTGGAATATTTTTAGAAAGCTTTATAAACACCAACATATTTGGCAATGTCTGCAGCAGCAGTATGATTGCAGCTTAAATCTGATGATCATGCGCTGAAATCTATCTGCAAAGTGATCAAAGTGACCGAAAACTTAGGATTTCTCTTGACTGTAACACTCTAAGAATCATATAGACATACCCAAAGTCAGAGCTGCAACTATCTTTTTAAGAATTTTGCGGTATACAGTCAGAAATAATCCTATATTCAACTTTCTTCATTGTAATTCTTGATGACAGTGAGTTAATATAGGTAAGAAAAGTGGAAAATTGTACAGTACCACTTGAAATTCACAGACTCAAGAAGGATTCCAAGTCTAATAACTGATAGTAATTTGTTAATTGTCTAAGGACATGGATTTTCAGCTCTGCGGGCCCGAGATGCTTGTTCCTTTGCTAGTGAGAGAGTCTCGGAAAGCTTTCAGCATCAGTATCCCAACATGTCTTTGTTTGTATGACACTAATATTTGTGTAGTGGTGGATATAATGAGAAGAAAGCCCAGTATGTGTGTGTGATGGCAGTGAAGAAAAAGTAATGACTCTTCGCTAGAAAACAGAAGTCTTTTTGTACATCGAACAGGGACATGACGAATGTGTCAGTGGCTCAAGGCGATGATGATAGAATAAGTCCCTTATACACCTGGTACAGCAACAAGAAAAGTGATTCAAGGAACCATTTAAATGAGTTGCTAGTCAACAGAAAGGTGATTCTGAAAGGTGTATAAAGCCAAAGAATACAGTACTAAAGAGTTTACTAAGAATTAATTTAATGTCCTCACACAGGACTTTAGTCCTGTATTTTCAGAATCGCTTAATATTTGAATGGACTGCTTAAAGTTTTTATTTTTTTCTTTTTGATTTATGGAAGAAGTAACATGCTTTAGTGATATTTACAAATGTGGTTATTAACTAAGTATTAGGATAAATGCTTAAGGAAATATAATGTGTCTACAATAAATTTAAAGAGATCATGCTTGCCAGATTTTTTAAATCCCTATTTTAATTACAGAAACATTCAGAGTAAGTCAGAAACATCCCGAAGAGAAATAAGAATTTCCAATAAGAAGGTGGGAAAGACTCATAAAAGAATTCTCTGAAAGAGCTGCAAGATGGTTTGACCAGCTTAGGTTTGTTTGCTTGTTTAGTTTCCTGGGTAAATAAATGAAAAACATACGGCTGATGAACAGAAATAGATTTCTGCCCTAAATAATCTGGAGGACAATAAGGGAAGAAATTATGCACCCTTTTACTTATTAACTTATTTTTAAGCTGAGTTTTCAGCAGCCAGAATAGGGCAATATTCTTTACTATAATTTTCAAACAATTAGATGCTGTTTTATCCACTACTTTGCTGCTCTGCAATTGCAGCTAAAAGCAGCATCAAATAAAAATGTTCAAAGGGCCACTATCTTTTACAGTTTTATAACTTGCAGACTCTTTCTTCTGTGTAAATCAATCTTGGATTCCCAGTAGTGAAAACATTAATATTTAGGATCAAGGAGATGTAAGTAATGTTGGCGAAATGTCATCTGAGGTGAGACAACAGGTGCTTCCAGATATTATTTTCATTTAACTATCAGGATGTAATCATAAAATCAAATATTATTTCCCAGTCTGAATATCATACCCTACCACACGTCTGTCAATTTGTTGTACTGTGGTGGCTTGCATGTTGCTGTGATGCTGGAAGCTATGCCACAGGTATTTCAAATACCAGCATGGTCACCCATTGTGGACAGGTTTCAGTGGCGCTTCCAGACTAACACAGACTAGGAAGAAGGACCTGGCAGTCTACTTCTGAAAAAATTAGCCAGTGAAAACCTTATGAATATCAGTGGAACACTGTCTGATATAGTGCTGGAAGATGAGCCCCTCAGGTTGCAAGGCACTCAAAATACGACTGGGGAAGAGCTGCCTCCTAGAGTAAAGTTGACCTTCATGACGTGGATGGAGTAAAGCTTCTGGGACCTTCATTTGCTGATGTGGCATGACTCAAAATGAGAAGAAACACCTGTAAACATCCATTAATAATCAGAACCTGGACTGTATGAAGTGTGAATCTAGAAAAATTGGAAGTCAAAAATGAAATAGAACACATAAAGATCGATATCCTAGCCCTTACTGAGCTGAAATGGACTGGCATTTGCCATTTTGAATCAGATAATCATATGGTCTACTATGGCAGGAATGACAAATAGGAGTGGTGTTGCATTCATCATCAAAAAGAATTTATTTCAAGATCTATCCTGAAGTACAATGCTGTCAGTGATAGGATAATATCTATATGCCTACAAGGAAGACCAGTTGATATGGCTATTATTCACTAACGCCAAAGATGAGGAAACTGAAGATTTTTACCAACTTCTGCAGCCTGAAATGGATCAAACGTGCAATCAAAATGCATTGATAATTACTGGTAATGGGAATGTGAAAGCTGGAAACAAAGAAGGATCTGTAGTTGGAAAATATGCTTTGATGACAGAAACAACACCGGAGATTGGATAATAGAATTTTGCAAGACCAATGACTTATTGCAAATAACTGTTTTCAACAATATAAACGACGACTATACACTTAGATCTCACTGGATGGAAAACACAAGAATAAAATCAACTGCATTTGTGGAAAGAGATGATGGAAAAGCTCAATATTATCAGTCAGAACCAGGTCAGAGGCTGACTGCGGAACAGACCATCAATTGCTCCTATGCAAGTTTAAGTCGAAGCTGAAGAAAGTCCACAAGAACCAAAATACAGCCTTGAGTATATCCCACCTGAATTTGGAAACCATCTTGAGAACAGATTTGAGACACTAAACACTGATAACTAAAGATCAGATTAGTTGTGGGATGACATCAAAGACATCATACATGAAAAAAGCAAAAGGCCATTAAAAAGACAAAAAAGAAAAGACCAAAATGATGTCAGAAGATACTCTGAAACTTGCCCTTGAATGTAGAGCCGCTAAAGCGAATGGAAGAAATGATGAAGTAAAAGAGCTAAACAACATTTCAAAGGGCGGCTAGAGAGGACAAAGTATTACAAAGAAATGTGCAAAGATCTGGAGTTAGAAAACCAAAAGGGAAGAACACAGTCAGCATTTCTCAAGCCGAAAGAAGTGAAGAAAAAAATTCAAGCCTCGAGTAGCAATTTTGAAAGTTTCTGTGGGCAAAATATTAAACAACACAGGAAGCATCAAAAGAAGATGGAAGGAATACACAGAGTCACTGTACTAAAAAGAATTGGTCGATGATCAACCATTTCAGGAGGTAGCATATGATCAAGAACTGATGGTATTGAAGGAAGAAATCGAAGCTGCACTGAAGGCACTGGCAATAAACAAGGCTCCAGGAACCGGTGGAATACCAACTGAGATGTTTCAATAAACAAATGCAGTGCTCGAGGTGCTCACTCATGTATGCCAAGAAATTTGGAAGACAGCTACCTGGCCAACCGACTGTAAAAGCTCTGTATTTGTGTCCGTTCCCAAGAAAGGAGATCCAATATAATGAAGAAATTATTGAACAGTATCATTAATATCACACGAAAGTAAATTTCTCAGCAGCAATTAATTCCTACCAATTATTTACAATCAAATCACGCATGTTAAGTGTGTGTATTCTGGAGGTGGATCCAGCAATGAAACAAGCTTTCAAATTTCAATATAAAGAATAATAGTGAAATTTTTGATTTATTAATCCATGTGTTCATATAAGAGAATAGCATGGGAAGAAAGAGAAAAAGATCTTTGGAAAGAACTGAAATACCTGGCCATTATGGACTATGTCTGTACTGCTTAAATGTAACGAAGTTTCCACTGATCTGTGCTCATAAACTTGTACTAACTGATCAAAATTAGCAAAAAAAAAAAAAAATTATCTTATAAACTTTCTTCTTAGTTACTAAATGACAGATTTATGATCATTACTTTTTTCCTATTCCAAACGATTAAACACAATTCAGAGAAATGAGTGTTCACTTACAACTTGAAGCAAAGAGAGATACCCAAATCCTACATTATCAAAGTTTACTTTCACATTTCTCCATCGGGCAGTCTCATTTCTTTCTATTAGTCTTAGGCACTCAGAATGATTATTCACTTCGGAGATGTCAAACATTTCACCAGTTGTTGTGTTAACACAGTTGTAGAATTTGCCAGCAAACAAATTTACGCCCATGATGCTGAAAATTAGCCAGAATATAAGACAAACCAGAAGCACATTCATGATGGATGGAATTGCTCCCAAAAGGGCATTCACAACCACCTAATACACAAATGGAAAAAAACAAAAGTCAGAATCCTTATTGGTTAAAAAAAGAAAAAAGACATTCCCCTAGTAATCCTTAGTCTTTCTCATTTTTCTTTCTATCAGTGCTATTCATTCTAGGATATTAATAGCAAAGTAAAAAAAAATCTTGAAATTTATTCTTTCTTAAGCCATACATTTAGGGAAACAATTGTAGGTGATATAACAAAGAAACAACAACAAAAAAGGGAGGGGAGAGTACAGAAAGGTCAAAGGAAAAGCAAAATCAGAAAAACTTGCTGCCTACTTAAGTCAGACTATGTGTTGTTTATTAGGAAAAAGTAGGAATTCCTAATGCAGAAGTTAACTCATTTAAAAAAGGCAACACATTAAAGAACAAAAGCTGAAACACTTGGACATCAACTGATCTGACCAATATATTTTTAAAATAAATTAAAAAATTCAGGTGTATAAATATAAAAATCTTATTAAACACCTAATATAATTTTGTCCTTAACTATTCATGCATTGCTATGACTAATAATCATTTTTGCATAAGAAGCAAGACAATTTAGCGTTATGTATTTCATTAGATCATCACATCGTTTATTTCAAGCTCCAGTCATGTCACTTGTTTCATTTACCGAGTTTAATTCAATAAACTTACTTTAAATGAAACATAACAGAAATCGGTTTCTTAGAAAAAGGAGGGATGCCATACATAGTTCCCAAATCTGATGTGATTACATCAATTTCTGTGCTAAATTATTATCTACTTTTTTTTTTTTTTTTTTTTACAGAAGCATATTCCTCCTATTATCTTTATTTTCTGGGCCCCAAATTTCAAATCTGAGTTTTCATATTTGTCAATTTGTAGGGATGGCCGTCCTTGCTTCCTCCCCCCACAGTTCTCATTGGAGCTCCATATGAATAGCTAAGGGTGAAGAAAAAGGAACAGGCCCTAGCATGCTCATAAAGGGTAGCTGATGCCTCAGACTTGACATTAATAGCTAAGTTTGATTCTAGCTGACATACTTCTATTATTCTTGTCACGCTGACCTACAGTCAATAGCAGGCACCAAAAGATCTTCTATATTATACATGCCATTTGATGTCTGTGTATTTTAGAATAAAATTTTTTGTTTGCTTGTCTGAAACAATATATATACATGCCAAGTCCTTATGTTTCTGAGCCCTGTTTAAAATCTGTAAAGAACTCTAGGATTTCTGGAGTTAAAAGAAGTAATAAAATCGCTAACGACAAAGATGGGGAAATGAGCATGAAAAAATGAAATTGGATTGTGTTTCCCAGGCAGAACCAGATGATGTGGTCTATGCAGTCTACCAAGCTGGCTCATGGCCCCTTATTATATCTCATTTGGCTGTCTGCATTAATAAATTTGACTGAATAAGCCCTTATTTTATACTTCACTTTTACTGTGTGCGTAGTTATATATTTTTTGCATTTGAGATGTGAAAACTGAAGTTACTATTTATTTTGCTTCTTTTCAGAACATTTTGGCTACCATCCAGATTAAAAAGCTGTGTCTACTATTTATAAACACATATACATGCTAAAATGCATGTTTTACCTACAAAACCCAATTTAGAGTGTGAGCGGAACACTGGTAACCTCAACCTGCTTCTTGGATTTCCTTTGACAACCATCGTTAGGCCTCACACTTCTTTCTTCAAGACCTTTCTCACCTCTATCCCTTCTTTTCCATCCTCGCCACCACCATCCTAGTTACTTTATGCCTGCACTGTGGTCAGAGTCTCCTAACTCTTCTTCTCCCTTCGATCCATGTAAAATGAATTAATACTCCACAAATTCCACTTTAAGAATATCATATTCCAGCTTTAAAAGTATTTAATGGCTCCCCACTGATCATAAAATATTTTCCTTATCTTTATATTCAAATCACTCCACAATCAAGATTTCTACTTTTAATTTCCTTGGCCACCTAAACTTCATGCCAATCCAACTAATATAATTACGAGGTGCTAAACATTCTGTTCCATAAAACTGAAATGCTATTACCTTTGAAATTCTTTGCCCAATATCTCCCCTTCTAAAATACTCTTTCTTATGAAAGGGTCTAGTTCAAATAGCACTTCTTACATGGAGCATACCTCCCCCTTCCAATTTAGTCTTTGAAATAAAGATGAGCCTTTCCTCCTTGGAATTCAAGAATCAGAATTCTAGGGCTGGACAGGACCATGAGACTATTTAGTATTGTGTTCTCATTTGGGAAATGAGAAAAAGGAGACTAAAACAGGTTAAATTCGGAAAGTAAGCTAGAAGTAGCATCTAGCGCTCTTACCGTTCTACCTCTCTGCTTCTCCCTAGAGTTGCTCCCAGGTATGTGGAACCTATATTGCTCTGTATTAGGGTTAATTGTACTCTTGTAATCCTGATATAACCCTTTCAAAAAATTTAAGATGAAAAAATATCTTTCTGAATTTTCCAAGGACTTGAGTGCTCTGAATATAGGAATATAATAGAATGCTTTAAATATAAGAATATAAAAGTGGCTGAATGAATGAATGAAATTAATGCAACTAACTTACTAATACTTATTAGTCAAAACATTTACAGAGTGTTATTTCTGGATATGGAGCCCTAGTGATGCAGTGGTTAAGCGCTTGGCTGCTAACCAAAACGTAGGCAGTTCATATCCCCAGCCACTCCTTGGAAACCCTACGGGGCAGTTCTACTCTGTCCTATAGGGTCTCTATGAGTCGCAATCAACTTGATGGCAGTGAGTTTTTTTTTTTTAATTATTATTTCTGGATATAGAAAGACAATAATTAAAGAGCTGAATACAAGGAAAAGTTTGGGATTAAGTAAATCTAAGATGTTTACTTTGGAACCAGGGGGTTAGTTTTGCCTTAAAATCGGCTCAACTATGAAATTCATGATTCTAGCAAACCCTTTGCAGCAGTGCATTTCTCGATATGATTTGCAACACTGGCACTCATTTGGTCCAGAGAAAAGTTTTATTTTTACTAAGATAAGGAACTTTATCTTGGAAAACATCTGGCATAGTATTGGAGAATTTACTATACAAAAGTGCACTCATATTTAAGATTTCACTACATTAGACAACGAAAGATCATAGAAAGGATTGTCTTTCCCCAAGAGCTCAAAAGCATTCCTTGCTTCAGCAGAGAGGAAGGTATATTAATTCTTTTCAGTCCCTAGGGAACTGAAGTAATTGGTTCCTATGCGGCCAAGTCAATGGGCAGAATTGGCCTGAATAGATTGAGGTTTCAGGCTGCATAAAAGGAGATGTCTAAGAAAGGAACTACCTTAATGAATTAATACCAGATATTGCTGCTTCTCACAAAGTTTTTCGTAACGCCATCCAATAGAATTTCCCAAATCTCGCACTTAAGTCAAATCTCACAGTTCTTATAGAAACTCTCTTTGTCTGGTTCATAATCTTTTTTTAAAAAAATCAATACTTCAATGAGAGATTGATAATTAAATATTCAAATTAATGTTAGGAATGTGAATATAAGCATAAATGTCTTCTTGTCTGAATTAATTATTTTTGAAATATTTTGAAATCAATACTACTCCTGGATTCTAATGTTTCTCTAGTAGAAATACAGAAAAACTGTGTGGATAAAAATCAAAAGGAAGCAAACTAGGGATCCTTTTGAGCAGGAAGTAGAGTAAATAGTACCTTTTTCATATCTCAAGATTGTATTTGTGTTGCAGGCTTTAATTAAGGTAATTATTTTGGAAAGATACAATGTATCAATTATCCAAATAAAAATTCGAACATTTTCTCCCCCTCAAAAATAAAAACTCATCTTCTTGAACAATATTTCTATTTTTTTCTACCTATGTTTTCACTATTATATCTTTTAAGACTTTACGAAGTTAGTTGTGTTGTTGTGTGTGCCATCGAGTTGATTCGAACTCATAGCAACCCTATATGACAGAGTAGGACTGCCCCATAGGATTTCCTAGGCTGTAATCTTTATCAGAGCAGATCATCAGGTCGTTTCTCCCACGGAGCCAAGTGGGTGATTTTGAACCACTGACTTCGGTTAGCAGGTAAGTGAGCGCTTTGATCATTGTACCACCAGGGCTCCTTTAAGAAGTTAGTTAGAAGTCACTTATTCTAAGAAGTGAGTTTACGCATTAAGTTCTATCTTAATACTCATGATAAGATGTTTTTATTTCTAGAGGGGTGCTCTAGTGTGTAAATTCAAGTAAGTGGGTACTTTTATATTATTTTTTCCCATTTTAAAACACAAATCACTTATGGTCATTTCACTCTTAATATTTTTTTGCCTTATTACATTTCCAAAATAACCACTGTAAACTTATACTCAGTAAAAGAATTAGAATGGTCACACAATCAATACCAGTCTTAGGAAACCTGGAATATTGCACCTTAGCATCTGTTCACACACATCAACAAAGCAAGGAACCAACTGCTGGTACCAGGAGGGCAGTTTTCAAGTCCCAGACTAGCGTACTAAAAAGGTAAATGTCGTATGCCTCAAACAGTATCATTGGATTGACAAGTTAACATTCTTGCACAGTCAACCTACATAAAGGGTTTCCCACCCTCACCAACAACATCAAATAATCTCCCATAAATGGATAACTCAATCTATACATAACTGAATCATTTCTTGTAAAACTTAACAAGGAAATCAACCATCGGAACTAAAATCCACAGAGGGTAAATTCACAAAGGTATGTTTTTAAAGAGAATTTAAGACCATTATAAAGGGGATTAGAATGTAAATACTATATTGTCCCTACTGTGGTATAATACTATCTTTCCCACTCCCTCCCTCACCCCACTACACATAAGTCACAGTGAAAGGATTAAAGGTAGCAAAAGGGGTAATACAGTACCCATAATAAAGGGTTGAGGGGAGGAACCAGCGCTCCACCCCATCCAAGTTGGAGCAAGATTATCCTATATGAAATAGAAATATATAGTTTATTATTAGTTAGAAATCTGATATGACAGAACATTTGGTGTTACTTTTTGTATATGATGCTCTCTTTTTCCCTATCAATGAAAACTTGAATTCTTTTGAAATAGACGATATTTAAGATTTCCTAGATAAGGAAATTAAAAATACAAATTTAAATACATATTGTATTTTACTCTACATAGGCACAACATCAATTCACTCAGTTCAGGTTTACAAGTTGAAAAATTTGGACTGGAAATTTGAAATACAATAAATGTTTAAAAGCTGTCAGCCAGAAATGTGCATAAAGCATGCAAAAACACAAAGTGCAACGCGATGGTAATCTGTTTATTACTTTCTAGCTTCCTATCAAGCGCTGTACAACATGCTTTATTTGGTTATGTTGCGTAAAAGCACATGCTTTGAAAAAGTGACATAATTACAACAAAAAAAAATGAGTGCCTGATGTTTGCTTTAACGCAGCTATTGCAATTTTATGCTGCCAGGGAAAAGAATTAAACGAGAGTTTCTGAATATATTCAAATCTCAACTTCCAATTATAATCATCATTATTATAGCCACTCTCACCATCATAAAACTACACGTAGATTTTTACAAAGCTAAAAAATCCAAACAGTAGAAAGAAAATAGAATCCATCATAAGGTTATTTTGTCTCTACAATGCCAAACAGATTCAGAAGTGACCAGTGTTCTGTCTATGCTGCCATTATGAGGCAAGGCGCCACATTCATAAATGTGACGATTTAAATAATTAGTTTCAGTATCACTCAGCATCTGTAAGGAGTTTATATTTTTAAAACTTCAAGTTTCAAAAACTCACTTCTCCTTGTAGTATACAAAGTGTTATTAATTAATAATTATGGATAAGGTTATTTCTGTAAAAATTAAAAGTAGATCCAAAAGACCAACTTAGTTATGGAAAGAAAGTGTTATATAAGGGGTATCTCCCTATTTAACTCATGATTTAATAAACTTCCAAAAGGCCAAATTTATATTGTTTGTAAGAGCTTCAAGTAGTCCTGGTGGTGAAGTGGTTAAGCATTGGGCTGCTAAACTGAAAGCCTAGCGGTTTGGAACCCTCAGATGCTCCGTGGGAGAAAGATGTGGCAATCTGCTTCCTTAAAGATTACAGTATTGAAAACTTTGTGGGACTGTTCTACTCTGTCCTACAGAATTGCTGTGAGCTGGAATCGACTCGACAGCAATGGGTTTGGGTTGGTTTATAACAGCTTCAAATATTTAGCATTGTTCAGATTTCAGAAGCCTTTTAAAATGCACTGCTTTCATTCAGGCAACATGATTTCAAGTAGAATATATAAAAATAGTATCTGTCTTCAGAACTGAAATGGCCAGTCTTAAAAAAAAGTAAGCAAAAAAGTAACATTTTAATTAGAAACTTGAGTTTCCAGTTAACTTAAGTTTTAGAAACCTCTGGAAAGAATTTCCAATAAAATTTTAGTGAAGATGTGAGGATCTCTATGAGAAATAAAATAGGACTGTTTATATTCATTGTGTTGAATTGTTTCTCATGAGGAAAATGTTTTCATATATGTTAAGGAAACTGAAGACAAGTCTTATGTTCTTAAACAGTGACATTTATGATGAATTTTATTTTAGAAGAAAACATCAGATTAATGTTATAAATGACCTAGAAAATGCAAATGGAAATCTGCAATACAGCTTAGTTTCTATCAACTTAACTACACCTTAGGTAGCAAAAGAACAATGTTGTCTACTGAAGTCATACTTAATTCAGTAGCTTTGTTTAGATTTAGGAAAGTTTGATTTTCTTAAAACAGAACTAACTTTTTATATTCTGTGTCTTATATAAATTATTGTTTCATATTTTTAAATTGTTATTGGGAAATAACAAGTCAGTAGTGGAAATATTTCCAATCTGTTATGAATCACAGGCCATGATTTAATGTGTCCTTAAAAGAAAGAATATAAAATTCTGATTTGCATATAATCTCCAGTTAGTGTTACTACTATATATATATATATAAGAAGACTAATGCAGGATGACCTTTATCACCACTCTTACTCAATATTGTGCTGGAGGTCCTAGCTAGAGCAATTGGGCATCCAAATTGGTAAGGAAGAAGTAAAAGTATTTCTATTTGCAGATGATATGAACTTATACACAGAAAACCCCAAAGAATCCACAAGAAAACCACTGGAACTAATAGAAGATTTCAGCAAAGTATCAGGATATAAGATAAACATACAAAAATCAGTTGGATTCCTCTAAGCCAACAAAGAGAACTTCGAAGAGGAAATTCCCAAATCAATACCAAGAAGATCAATAGCCTCCAAGAAGATAAAATACTTAAGAATAAATCTAACCAGAGATGTAAAAGACCTATACAATGAAAACTACAAGACACTACTGCAAGAAACCAAAAGAGACCTGCATAAGTGGAAAAGCATACCTTGCTCATGGATAGGAAGACTCAACATTGTGAAAATGTCAATTCTACCCAAACCGATCTACAGATACAATGCAATCCCGATCCAAATTCCAACGGCATTTTTTAATGAGACAAGAGAAACAAATCACCAACTTCATATGGAAAGAGAAGAAGCCCCGGATAAGTAAAGCATTACTCAAGAAGAAGAACAAAGTGGGAGGCCTCACACTACCTGATTTTAGAAACTATTATATTGCCATGGTAGTCAAAACAACCTGGTACTGGTACAACAACAGATATCTAGACCAATGGAACAGAATTGACAATCCAGACGTAAATTAATCCACCTATGAGCAGTTAATATTTGACAAAGGCCAAAAGTCTGTAAAATATGGAAAAGACAGCCTCTTTAGCAAATGGTGCTGGCCTAACTGGATTTCCATCTGCAAAAAAATGAAATAAGACCCATACCTCATACCATGCACAAAAACTAACTCAGGATGGATCAAAGACCTAAATATAAAATCGAAAATGATACAGATTATGGACGAAAAAATAGGGACAATGCTAGGAGCCATAATACATGGCACAAACAGAACACAGACCATAACTAACACTGCACAAACACCAGAAAAGAAACTAAATAACTGGGAGCTTCTAAAAATCAAACACTTACGCTCATCAGAAGACTTCACCAAAAGAGTAAAAAGACAACCTACAGACTGGGAAAAAAATTTTGGCTATGACATATCTGATCAGGGTTTAATCTCTACAATCTACAAGATACAGCAAAATCTCAACCACAAAAAGACAAATAACCCAATTAAAAAATGGGCAAAGGATATGAACAGGGACTTCACCAAAGAAGACATTCAGGTGGCTAACAGATACACGAGGAAATGCTCACCATGATTAGCCATTAGAGAAATGCAAATCAAAACTACAATGAGATACCATCTCACCCCAATAAGGCTAGCATTAATCCAAAAACCACAAAATAATAAATGTTGGAGAGGTTGTGGAGAGACTGGAACACTTATACTCTGCTGGTGGGAATGTAAAATGGTACAACCACTTTGGAAATTGATTTGGCACTTCCTTAAAAAGCTGGAAATAGAAGTACCATACGATCCAGCAATCCCGCTCCTTGGAATGTATCCTAGAGAAATAAGAGCCATCATGCGCACCCATGTTCACTGTAGTACTGTTCACAATAGCAAAAAGATGGAAACAACTGAGGTGCCCATCAGTGGATTAATGGATAAAAAAATTATGGTATATTCACACAACAGAATACTACACAATGATAAAGAACAACAATGAATCCATGAAACATAACATAGAGAAATCTGGAAGGCATTATGCTGAGTGAAATTTGTCAGTCACAAAAGGACAAATATTGTGTGAGACCACTATTATAAAAACTCAAGGAAAGGTTTAAACACAGAAGAAAAGATTCTTTGATGGTTATGAGGGTGGGGAGGAAGGGAGAGGGGAATTCACTAACTAGAAAGAATTATCTTAGGTGAAGGGAAGGACAATACACACTACAGGGGAAGTCAGCACAACTGGACTAAACCCAAAGCTAAGAAGTTTCCTGAATCCAACCAAACACTCCAAGGGACACAGTTGCAGGGGCAGGTGTCTGGGGACCATGGTTTTGGGGGACATCTAGGTCAACCGGCATAACAAAGTTTATTAAGAAAATGTTCTGCATCCCACTTTGGTGAGTGGCGTCTGGGGTCTTAAAAGCTTGGGAGCGGCCATCTGAGATGCATCAATTGGTCCCAACCCACCCAGAGCAAAAGAGAATGAAGAACACCAAAGACACAAGGAAAATATTAGCCCAAGAGACAAAAATGGCCAAGTAAACAAGAGACCCTGTCAGCCTGAGACCAGAAGAACTAGATGGTGCCCAGCTACCACCAATGACCACCCTGACAGGGAACACAACAGAAAGTCCCTGATGGAGCAGAGAAAAGTGGGGTGCAGAACTCAAATTCATGTAAAAAGACCGGACTTAATGGTCTGACTGAGACTACAGGAACCCCAGAAGACAGGGCCCCCGGACTCTCCATTAACCTGGAACTGAAACCATGTCTGAAGCTAACTCTTCAAAAATTAGACTGGACTATAAGGCATAAAATGATACTTGTGAAGACTGTGCTTCTTAGTTCAAGTAGATACATAAGACTAAATGAGCAGCTCCTGTCCGGAGGCGAGATGAGAAGGCAGAAAGGGACAGCAGCTGGTTGAATGGACATGGGAAATCCGGGGTGGAAAGGGGGAGTGTGCTGTCACATTATAGGGATAGCAACTAGGGTCACATAACAATGTGTGCATAAATTTTTGCATGAGAAACTAACTTGAGCTATAAACTTTCACCTAAAGCACAATTAAAAAAAAGAAGACTAATGCAGTTGCAAATTAAGGCTATACACAAATATTTAAAAAGTTTAAAATTGAATCAACATGATATATCTACCTTTGAATATATTCAAATAATGCAAGCTTTAGCATTATAAAGAATCCTTGAATATATTCAAATAAATCGAAGTTTGGCGTTATACAGACAAAAATTTTGACAATTCCTTTTATTTTTTTTCTTTTACACTTATACTTAGGCACATATACAATTCCCATTATTTTCAATAAAAGTCATTAAGTACAGTTAGGTCATCATAAATAAGTACATAACTTAAAATTCATTTTAATTGTTTATTATTTTATCATTATACGTAATACTTTACTAGTTCATCTGCTTCTTTTGTATACAAGTTTGTAAGGAAACTCCCAAGATGGATTAGGAAATAAAGTCATTTTAGTAAGCACAGCGAATAAATGATATTATATCATTTCAAGGGGCGAGGGGGCCTATGTTCTCTTGCATATCTCCTAGAAGTAAATATGCAACAGATAAAAGAAAGAAGTAGCAATTTTGCAAGGATCTGCCATTCCTTTTGCATGCATGGATTTTACATTTTAAAAATTTAGTTTAATTTAATCATAGCTATATGCAATACTACAGGTTCTTTCATTTTTCCTTACCCTCATCCCTTCAAATCGTGATAAGGCTCTTAGCGGTCTCAGAGCTCTTAGTGTCCTGAGAGATTTGATGGCACCAAGTTCTGAGTAGCCCAAGGCATTTGCTGTTAAACTGACCAATGAAACCTGCACAAAACAATAAAAGGAATTTTTGTCATTCAATTTGTAGTCATTATGTAATATAACGTGGAGTCCCTGGGTGGCTAGAACTGTTAAGCGCTGAGCTACTAACCAAAAGGTTGGCGGTTGGAACCCACCCAGAGGTGCCTCAGAAGACTTGGCGATCTGCTTCCAAAAGGTTACAGCCATGAAAACTCTATCGAGGGCAGTTCTCTACTCCGAAATGCATGGATCACCATGAGCTGGAATTGACTCAATGGCAACTGGTATGTAATACAACAAATAAAATCTTTGCTTGTAAACTCAGAAGATGAATGATTAGACATTTTGAGAAAACCATTTACAAATCTAAGAAAACATTTTTAGTTTGAAATAAAGTAGTTTTTAAGACATTAATTAAAAGGTAGATGGATAAAAAAATTTAAAATCATGTAACATATTAATTATCCACTAATATACTAGTGGAGCCCTTGTGGTTCAGTGGTTAAGAGCTATGGCTGCTAACCAAAAGGCTGGCAGTTCAAATCCACCAGCCACTTCTTGGAAACCCTATGGGACAGTTCTACTTTGTCCTACATGGTCGCTACAAGTCAGAATCGACTTGATGGCAATGGGTTTTTTTTTTTTTTTCTTTTCAATGTACCAGTGGAGCAATTAGTTAGAAAAATGAAACCAAAAAATTAATAACAGAAAGGAAGAAATCCAGGTGGAAGAAAATGCCATTAGTTGCTGTTGAATTTAGGGCTTTGCATATGACTAGTTTATAAAATGCAAAAAAATTTCTATTAAACCTGAAAAAGCCAACAATGCCTATCCTGAATCTATATATTCAGCATTATCAATGATACTCTCAGAAACTGATGTGCTAAATTAATTTGAAAAGTGATATATTGTTTTCCCTTGTTTAAAGTTTATTTCTATGTAAATAATATAACTTGAAATGTAATTCCATCATAAAGCTTCCTCAAATTTTTCTATACAAATTTACAGCTTCTTCCACAGAATGTGGCCCAAAATGGCAAGTCAACAAATATTTACCAAATAAATTAATGAGTGGATTCATTTCATTTGTATGAAATATATATGACTAAAGAAAAAAATATATTAGGTATTTCATTCTCTAAATGCAGAATTTGTCAAAACTCCATATCCAAATAGGGTTACGATTTCTTTGGTTTGAAAGTGACTCGTATTGGACAGGAGCCCTGGTAGCAGTGGTTAAGAGCTGGGCTGCTAACCAAAATGTCGGCAGTTCAAATCCACCAGCTGCTCCTTGGAAGCCCTGTGGGGCAGTTCTACTCTGTCCTATAGGGTCACCACGAGTTGGAATAGACTTGATGGCAACAGGTATGTTTGTTGTTGTTGTTTTTTAAGTATTGGACAGTTTCACATACACTGTACACTTTGTACGTCTTGTAAAATTTTCTATTTCGAAGTGTATTTAAGTTGCTTTAAATTTTACATTTTTTTTCACATTACTTGAAGTGTGTTATAATTGCTTTTTTCTCTTTGAGACTGCAATGTTAATCCTCATGAAATAATTAAAACGGAACACTGAAAAATAAAATTATTGGAAAACTGTAAAATTGTCTGTAGAATTATTTTCATTAAAAATTTCAGAAATTACTATTAAAAAACAACTTTTGAAAATAAATTCCTTTTTCCAATGAGAAGCTCAGATGTGTAATAAGCATAATTGTTGTTGTTGTTAGTTGCTGTTGAGTCGATTGTAACACATGGCGACCCCATGTGTGCAGAGTAGAATTGCTCCATAGGATTTTCAAGGCTGTAACCTCTGGGAAGCAGGTTGCAAGTCCTGTCTTCTGAGGCGCCTCCAGGTGGGTTCAAACCACCAGCCTTTCAGTTAAAGTTGAATGCTGAACTCTGCACCACTCAAGGACTCCAATAAGCAAAGCTCAGAAAGTTTTAAAGGGGTTAAATTGTATTTAGATTTAAAATCTAGTGTAAAAAATCATGAGGAATTGAAATCTGATATAACTTCTAATACATGAAACCTCAAATTAGACACGTTTCCCTTTTATGATAATGATGAAGAAATTATTCTTTCCAAGTTTTCTCTCATCCATTCATTTCACGGTAATATTATTAAGCTTTTCAAATTGCTTTGGCTTTGCCTTTGTTCAGAATCACAGAGATACAAAATATGCATCACTGTTAGCTCTAGAAATATTTTCTCTAAGAAACGGCATAGTTTTGCTGTATTATTATCCCTTTGGAATAAAACTGTTGTCTATAAATCTCTGATATTCTGGACATATTTCTTCCCAAACTGAAAGCATGCCAGACTGATAACATGAAACATGATATTTAACAAATCTGCAGGACCCACTTTAGGGTAAATGAAGTGTTAATCATTGGCTTACAAATTCTATGAACGGCTATTTGGTACACAGAAGTCCTCGGGTTAGGAACAAGATCTGCTCCTGAGTGTGTCTTTAAGAATTTGCAGGTAAGTCAGGATAGGTAGGTGCATACGGTTCTTACTTAGCCTTACTTTAGTGCAAGAAGGAGCCCTGGTGGTGCAGTGGTTAAGAGCTCAGGCTGCTAAACAAAAGGTCAGCAGTATGAAACCACCAACCGCTCCTTAGAAACCCTATGGGGCAGTTCTACTCTGTCTTATAGGGTCGCTATGAGTTGGAAGCCACTCAACGCAACAGGTGTGGCTGGGTTTCGGTTTATTGCAAGAAAAAGCTCGAAGCAACTGAAGGTGATTGTGATGTAGAATTTTCTGCGGGCAGAGGTTGGTTCAATCCTTTCAAAGTGAGGGAAAATTTACATAACATTAAAGGGCAAGTACGATTGTCCGTAAATCGGAAATCGTTAACTCGGGGATTTACTGTATTATGGGCTTGCTGCAATTCTAGTCTATATTCTAGGTAAACCCCCACAGTACTGCAAGATATAGAGCTGTCTTCCTCTATACTCCAGCACACTTTGCTTCCATTATGGAGTTCAAACCAGTACCAGTTGCTGAATAGTCAATTCCAACGTGGCAACCCTACGTCTATTAGAGTAGACCTGCACTCCACAGAGTTTTCAAGGGCTGATTTTTGAGAAGTAGATCACCAGAGCTTTCTTCCAAGGTGCCGCTGGGTGGACTCAAACCTCCAACTTTTTGGTTAGCAGCCAAACCCATTAACTGTTTTCACTATCCAGGGATTCCATAATGGAGTTATCTATCCTTTTAAATTTTTTATTAGATCAAACAGAATTTTTTTTAATGATAATAGACCACCTCCCTTCCCCAGTATCACTGTTTATTGAGAGCCTTCAATAATGTATTATTATCACCATTTTCACAGGACCAGGGCCAAACAACTTACTCAATGGCATACAACCAATAAATGGGAGAGTTGGGATTCAAATTTGGATCTGATTCCCAAACTAAGCTGTTACACTGGATTATCTACTTCAGGCAACATAACACTTCAAATTCCCTATTTTACCACTTTTCTTACAAGTTGCGGCTGTTTGTTTTTAAGCTTTTTATTCTATATAACCTGTCATAAATCCCTTCCTCCCAACCTTATTTAAAATCAGTACTAGAGTGGCCCATTCCTTTCAAAACCTACACTATCACTCAGAGTGAATTTAGTGTCTATTAAGCGGCACCCTTGTGAAAACAACATAGTGGTTAGAGATTTGCTATTTTAGAATTGGCATACAAACCAGACAAACTACCTTGAATGGAATACAAAGATATGGAGGATACCTACATCAACAATTAAGAAGTCAAGCCAACACCAGGCATTGGTGAAATACGTCTGATAGCCATATGCTACCCATTTTAGAAGCATTTCCAGGATGAAAATGTAAGTGAAAACCTTATCAGCATATTCCAACATAGTCTTAATTGTCTTTCGCTGATCAATATATATGTCTTCGAATGCCTATAAGGAAAAAATTACACATTTCAGTTTTCAAATGCTATTACTGTTTACAAGCTACATTTTTCTTATCCATCCATCCATCCATCCATCCATCTACCTACCTACCTACCCATCTACAGTGAAACCTATGAGAGCAGGAACTTGATGAGACTGCCTCGTTTTTCTGGGTCTCCCAAGTTTTCCATCTTTGACAGGGTGCTTACCACTTTTTCTACCTCTCTCTGTTAAGAATTCTACTTCATAAACACCCAGTGAGTTTTCCTTCCTTAACAGGTTTCTGCCTTACACAGGTTCTGGCTTTTGCAGATTTTACTGCAACTATCTATGTAATTTCATTGGAATAGGAGGACAGAGGAACAGTAGCTATTGCTGTTTATTTCCTCAAAGAGCTTTCAATTACTCATGACTAAATAGCCAGAAGAAAGAAGTAAAAGTGTAATTCCAATAAATTAATTTGACTTGCTCAAGAAATAGTTCTTGATATCATGTCTTGACGCTGTCACCTTAATTTGAAGTTATTTGTTTCTTTTTTTTTTTTTTTTTGCTTCCTTCTGTTGGGTTCTTTTTTTTTGCTACTGAAGAGAGTATGAAGAAATAAAAAGTGAAGGCCCATATTTCATAAAGCAGAAATTGTGATTGATCATCACATTGTCCAATTTTGCTAAACATTTAGGTTCATCTGCTTCTTTCTTGTTTCCTTACTTCTGTTCATAGTCTACATTTCTCTGCAGAGAGATGGTGTGACAGCAACGGTAAAATAAAATAACTTCTCATTTAGACCATGATATGTATTATTCTAATATTAAGCTCTCTCTGATATTTTACATCTAAGTATACATTCCTTTCAATGGTGAAATTGAATTTATTGTCTAAAGTGGCTTGTAGAGAAAATTTATTTCGTCAGAGAAATACCTAGGAAGATATATAGGTATGTGTTAGAATTACAAACTTAACTGAAAGAAACCTGTAGGTAATTGTATTTCAATTAGGTAAATTCTTCCTCCTTCCCTCCTTCCCTTCTTTCCATTCTTCTTTATCTATCTAATTGCTTAAGTATTCCATTTCTTAGTATTTTTTAAAATGCTACCTATGTGTTATACTTTATATTTTTAAAAATGATTTTTCCTATAAATATAAATTGATTCTGCTGAAATGAACACCTTCTTATTAAGAGAAACCAATCCTTAAATGAATCACTGAGGAATGTTGCCCAATATTTATTGTTACCACGTTCACTGTTTCCTGAGCAGCAAGAGAATAATGAACACAATTAGAAAGAGACAGAGAAATGATCCCTCAGGACTAATCGACTATCTCAGTGATAAAGTAATATTACCATTCAGAAACAAAATTTATCAAAACTCAGAACATACATATGCTCAATCACAGAACTTCCATTAACTACAATGTGGTTGCCATGCTTACTTTCTTATTACATATGAGTAATTGAATATTCATGTTCTTTGGGTTATAATGAGTAAGGTGGAAGGCCTAATTTTATGGGCTACTTAATAATAAGCAAATATTAATAAATAGCTTATTAGAAATATACATACATATAATAAAAGTAAATCTAGAAATGTATACTTACACATTTTATACATCAAGTGTATAGTATGAAAGATATGAGGTAGCGTAATTAAAAATTCTTTGGCTGCTAGGACAGTGCAGTAGAAAGGATTAATAAGTCATCAGTACTATCAGATTTTAAAAATTGATATTGTAGCATTTTTGCTCACTATTCACTCACCAGAGCACCACTACTAAGGAGAATCATGAAAACAATGAAGGTCTCAAACCAATTATGTTCAACAATTCGGAAACATGTTCTTCTCAGGTTCCACCACTGTTTTCCTCTTCCGTCTTCCACACTGATTTGACAACATTTGAATCTTTGTACACAGCCTGCAAGCATAGTATTTTTACAGGAGTAGATAAAATAACTTCTGCTGATTCAGTAATATTCTTTGGCATGTCCCTGATTTGTCTTTTCATTATTACAGGTCTCTCTATCTTGCTAGGATGTAGGATATAAGCCTGGAATACTAAGGACACCATTCCTTAACTGCATAAAGTTGCAAAAATTTTTCAACTTCTTTAGATGGTTCCCTGGTATTAATACCTACTTCTTCTACTTCACAGTGTTGTTGTCCAAGAAAGAACTTTGTAAAGAGTAAAGCACAAATAAACGTATTTTTGTCTTGTATTATATCATCCTATTGCACTCAGCTGAAGTCACTCTAGAAAAGGACTTTGAAATAAAATTAATAGTAATAAACAGAAAACTTTCTTTTAAAAGAGGGTATAGAATCTCCCATCCATGTTGGATTTCTCACTGTTCGGGTTTTCTTGGGGGTGTTCCTAAAAGAGACTAACTAATTTTAATTTAGTGCACTAAAATGTGATTTTCCTGTCCCTGCTCTTGTTTGTCATTGACTTCCTCGTCCTGCTTTCATGCACTCTGGCATCATAATTACATCAACAGATTCTTAAGAGTGCCTTTGTAAGCGCCACAGAGGATACAAAATAATAATAATGATAATGTACAGAACATGTACATTAAAACTAGGGCCTTTACATTCTGGTTTTCAAAAAATATATATAAACCCAGGAAGGTGGGTCCTCCACACCCTCAACCCTCCCTCAAAAGGAAAAAAAAGCAGGCGTACTGGAAGGAAAGGGGAGGAAGAAAAAGAAAAAGGAGGAGAAGGAAGGAAGGGACAGAAGGAGGGAAGAAGAAAGGAAAGGAGAGAGGCAGGGGAAGGAAGAGGAAAGGAAAGACAGAAGACAGTAAATATGCATATACAACAATTCCAAAGTGAAAGAAGACTTCTCATAAGGTTGCCATGCGTTGGAATCGACTCGATAGCGACTAACAACAACAATGTATGACTAATAATTAAATGAATTATATGGATGTATTTGTTACAGGTGTTTAGAAGAATAAGCTCTTTTACACTACAGTCAGTTGAAGGTAGGTTTGAGAAGGACTTTCGATGTGTATGATTTATATAGGAAATAGAGGCAGACTGAATACATATCAGGCTTCTAAGGACAAGACCATCAAATAGATAATTTGCAAATATATTCACATCTATAAAACTCAAATCCCCAAGGAAATCAGACCATGAGAAATACCAGTCATGGGGAAAACCTATGTCTTGTATCTACTGCCCATCTTGTAACAGTCTTAACTAGATACTGTCAAGGCATCGGGTGTCAAGGTCAGCGCTTGTTTCCTGTTCCATCCAACAAGGACTGGAAAAAGATATTTTTCTTTTAAAAAAAAAGGGTTTAGCATTTGTAATTCATTTAGTCTTAGTAGTTACTTTTAAGGCAAGTTCTGTGCATGAGAGACTGTATTTTGAGTAGCTCATCCGATGCCAACTTATTGTGAAATCACTATTTTATTTTTTGAAATTGTAAGTTTATGTACTAAAAACTGTAATTTAAAAAAATTGTTAGTTTTGATCACCTTAAAACAATTTTCTCCTCATTGTTCATGATCCCTTCTATCATAGGCAAAGATAACAGAAAAATAACCTAGATTTGAAATCCTTTTTGTCTGTTAATATCTTTAGCGGTAATAGAAATAGATCTACTACAAAGTTCTGCTCTGTTCTGGGGTGATCCACTCTGAATGATCAACAGTTTAAAAATACTCACTCTACAAATGGAAGAGTAACCTAAGGATCATTTTCTTTACCTTCAGTGAAACAGGCTTCAGGTTCCAGGGTTTCTTCAGGTTCCACTACAGGCTGTTCTTCTGCAGGCGCACCTATGTCTACTGTGCTGCCTTCCGATGAGCTACTGCTCTCATTAAGTTTCTGTACATGAGATGGACATAAAAAGCAAATCACTTCTATTCTGGTAACTAATAAATGCCCTAGTAAGAAAGAATTCGTTCCATGAACTTGTTTTGAATTCTTCTTGAAGTAAAGAGATTTTAAGTGTAGAACAAAAGAAGAATTGAAGAGGAAATGAGGAAATCATTGTCTACGTTTTCTTCCCCATAACTGACAAAAAATCAGATGGCTGTGTTATGAAGTTAAAAATGTCCATCAGCAACATATATAAGCGAACCACTGTCCTACGAATTTGGGAAGCATGAGAGAGAGGGAGAGGGAAAAGGAGAGAAAAAGAGAGAAAGAGGAGATCCCTAGAATCCTACCTTAGAAGGAAATAATGTCATTACTTTACTCTGCATTTTAATGTTCGGTCTTATATATTTAGTTAACAATCTCTTACTTGTGAGCAAATACTACCTGTTGTTTTCACTCACATCACTAATTTTCATAGTTAGGGTGTTCAGAAGTATTTATTATAAATGTGTTAATACATGTATATTCCTTGTGCACTTGGGGAAGAAGTTGTTATAGAAATACAATAGGTGAAAAATACATCAGTGAACAAAGGACTTTAGACACATTAAATTAACGATTTCAATTTCTGGCTAATACTGTAGAGACTGAAGTGGTTATAAGCTAAGTAATGTGTAGGGAAATTCAGTTTCCCTGACAAATAGTGGTTATATTCACATGCCATGTGAAGAATGAAAGAAGGAAATCCAGTTAAACGATGCTTTCTTTTATATTTTTACAGTATTAATGGGACATGTATTTCTCTTTCTAGAGTTTAAGATATACAGGGCAGACATAATGGAAATTATCAATATGCCCACTAAAACAGGAATATATCCTGAAGGTTCTCCCTGAAAATCAGCATAGGTTTTTAAATTTTTGGTGAGAGTTATTCATTTATTCAGTAATATAAAACTAATATTTACTGAATACTACCTATGTACTAAATTTTGAGTATTAATCGGTGAATAAAATATCTGTGGTCCTTGCCTTCATGGGGCTTTCAAATCTAGTACAGTGTTTCTCAAGCTTTAGGCTTATGTAGGTCATCCAACAGGTATTTAAAAACACACACCAACCAACCATTAGATCTGTTATTACAATATTTTAAATAATAAAAATGAAATACATTAAAATTACTAGTGAGAATTTCATATGTTTAAGAAAGCTGATTTTGGGGGAAAAATTTCACCAGATTATTTGCTCAGAGAAGGATAGCTCATAGGTCTGCATCCATATTCAGTTGCTTTCTTCCTTTATTTTTCATTTCTTATAAAATTCAAATATTGTAACCCGCAATTACAAGTCATCAGGACCTTTAATGATACGGTAACTCTGTCATGTTTCCGAATAGATTAAAGATGGTTACAGAAATTACATGAATGATTTATCGCTGAAGACTACTTTCAACAGTCCAACGAATATTAAATAGGCCTGCAGACCACACTTCTACCGAGTGGCTGCAACAATGGGCTCAAACATAGCAACAACTGTGAGGATGGCAAAGGACCAGGCAGTGTTTGATTCTGTTGTACACAGGGTCGCTATGAGTCAGAATCGACTCAGTGGCACCTAACAACAACCACCACCACAGTCAAAAGCTGGAAGGCTGAATGTTCAACGTGGGATAGAGTAGCAAACAGAATTTTAATTTACTTTTTGGTTGCATTCAGCTCTGAAAATCTTTATGTTCTATTCCGGCATTTGTACTGAATTAAAAACACATCCAGTAACAAGTCATTGGTTTCTTCTTCTGACAAATAAAGATAATCATCAAATGTTGGGCTTGAGTCACATGTCAACCACACCATTTCTAAAACAATCTGGTATTCTGAAGAAATTCTGATATCTTATCTTACCTCAACATTAAAAATAGAGGTTTAGCATTTGGCCCTAAAGTTGTAGATTTAAAGTAAGATGTGTCACTTCAATAAATGACTCAAAAGTATAGAAATGACTTTTATTGGCATTATAAGAGTCATGAAAACAATTCATTCATTATTTTATAAAAACCATGTTTGCAACATTTTGTCCTCACCCCGTGTTGTTCACAAGAAAAGCGGTCTTGTACAAGGTGCTCACTGTTCATGCAATAATCAGTGCACGCAATCAGAGAAGTTTAACCATTTTCACTCTTTTCTTTACTACTAAATAAGACCCAGAAGGCATATTGTTTTCTTTGAGTAAATGTGTGTATGGAGTGGCATTCAGATGAAACAAGTTAATTTCAATGGCAACTCTTCTTTGCTATACACACAGCTGTTAGAGCAGATCCCCACATATGCTTGCCAGTCTACATTAACAACAAAAAAAAAAAAAAAAAAAAAAAACCAGTTGCCGTCGAGTCGATTCCAACTCATAGTGACCTTACAGGTCAGAGCAGAACTGCCCCATAGGGTTTCTGAAGAGCGGCTAGTGGATTTGAACTGCCGACCTTTTGATTAGCAGCCAAGCTCTTAACCACTGTGCCACCATTAAGACTCACAAAACGAGAGTTTATGAGAAACAAAAGAAACAGTGGGATTACAAACTTACAATTCCTTTGCCAACTTAAAAGTTTCCATGGAGAAAATATCATGATGAACCTAACAAGTAAGGGCATCTACAATTCACCCTTGAAGTGAAAAACAACAAACCACACATTGATACTGTAAACTGGTAATCAAATTTTATATGACAGGAATAGTGTCCTCACAGAAATTATTTCCTCAGTTGCAACAAGGTCACTTTTTGTTAGCTGTAGACATGCATTCTATTTAATTTTTGTTTACAGTAATTCTGCCAACCTAATTATATGTTTGTTATAAAGTAAATGCCTAATAGTAACTTAAGGGCAAGCAATAATAAAACCCTTTAGTATAGTATTACTTTAACTCACAGGGAAATTTTTAAAAATAATAACTGCAAAATCTTTAACATTTTTGGACAAATGCAGTTTTTGCTTCGCATAATTCTTCACACTATGCATTTTGCCTAAATACAAATAGTAGGCATCACAGCAAACTTTGTTTGCATTACTAAACATAATTATTAATCACCTAGATTTCAGTTTTTCAATCATCAACTTTGACTACCAAGGTAAAAAGTTGTGAACCTAAAATAATATAAAATTAATTTTATTTCCTGCCTACCTGTTGCCTCACTAAATATCCTTCCCCGATGTGTCTGTCCTGGATGATGGTAAAATAGATTACTACATTTTTTTCTGTACAGAGTTATTCCAGCTCTTATCGGGTCAGACTTTGTCCAGGTGACAGTGCTATTGCCAATACATCTCACCTTGCTCTTAAGAACATTTTTTAAAATTATTTGTTCATGTTTTAAAACCTAACTTTGCTACCAATTACTGACTATATTTCTCAGTATTGTTGTTGAGGTCAGTTGCCGCTGAACTAAGTGTACCTTCCCTTCAATACATACTGTTGAGAGTCGATCTACATTTTAGAAATCTGAATCTCTGGGTGGTGCAAAGGGATAATGTGGCGGTTCCAGCCTGGGAAGAAAGGCCTGGTGATCTACTTCTGAAAAATCAGCCATCGAAAACCCTATGGAGCACAGTTCTACTCTGACACTCATGGGGTCTTCATGAGTCAGAGCTGATTTGAAGGCAAGTGGTTTTAAAAGGTGATTTAAAAGATGATTAAAACCCAAAAAACCAAGCCTGTTGCCGTCGAGTCAATTCCAACTCATATTACACGCCCATTATTAGTATTTCAGTGGAAGTCCTGCTTTTGGGAAGCTTCTAGGCAGAAAAGTGATTCTCTAGATGTTTACAAATTAATTCTCAAAAATTTATTAAGCAATATAAGTCTGTGTGAACTATTGTAGGAAAGCAGAAGTGTGCCTGATGGCACTCAAACTCAACATGCTCTCAAAGTAATAACTTTTTTTTCTGTCCTAACCCTACTCCTTTAACCAAGTTCCTCATTCACCTTGTTTGTGGTATCATTCTTTTAGCATCCAGACTTCAAATATCCTTTTTCACTCTTAATTATTTCAAATACTGACAGTAATTTAGATTCAAATTTACTTAGTTCTACTTCTGAGATATCTCTTCTCTCAGCCTCATCCTCCAAATTCCTATGACCTTTTAGTTCACTCTTGTCACCTCTCCTTTGGAGAGCTATAAATAATAACAGTCACCCCTGTTCTGGGCTCACCTAACGCTAGACCATAGGGTGGGCATGGGCATGGCCTATGTTAGATGCCTAATAAATGTTTGGCTAACGAATGAATGGATACCTGTCTTTACGACGACATTACTGTCAGAGAAAACTTTTGTTTCCAACTTAGTTTTCCAGCCAAATCTCCCCAGTCTATATTTCACGGAAGCAACGCTTTCGTCGAGGGAAATTTATTAATGTTCTCTGGCTTTTGCTCATAGTAGAATAAAAATAATTGCTCTCTCATTTAAATCTGTCTCCTTTTTATTGTAATCTAGATCCATCCTAACTGACTTACCAAATTAACAATATTTTGCATTTTCTCTGTAAAAAACACTGATGATGCCCTTCGTGTGTTGAAATCGCTCAAGTGGTGGACTACTCTCTATTGTATCTGTGCTTTTCTACTTCCATCGGGTGGGTTGTATGCTTATCAGGAATAAGTTACATCCACCAAACATTTTTTAAAAATTATAAAATAAAAAAATAAGTTATGTTGATTTTAAATCTGTTTATGCCAGATTTTTTTTATTGTATTATGTAATTTAACTTAATCTTGCACAATTTGATAAAATAAAGTTAGCTGTTGCATCCATAAAAACTAAGTTGAAATCACTGAATAAACTTAATAAAAGCAAGTTTCTCATCCTTCACAGACCTACACATAAAAAGTAACTTGTAAAATTCAGTATGGATGAGATTGTTTTAAAAAATAAGGGGTGGTGATGTAAATTTCTAGAAGGATGTTAAATTCAGTTAGCCTCACAAATTTCAAGTTCTTTGTTCCCTTTGAAGAAATTAAACTGGAATCATAGGTGATGGATTACAGGTGTGGTTCATGCTGGAGCGATGATGCAGAACCTAAGGAAAGTGTTATTATTCCTTTCCATTAAAGTAAGAATTCAAATAATTAAATTTTATAGAAGAAAACTGCCATAGACACTTGCTTCCTTAATCCTATTTCTGATCCCACAGATACGTGAATATCTCTGAGTTAGCCTAGATTTTCTTATTTTCCAATCCACTGAACAATTTTAGGAAAATGCTCAGTTTTTCCTTTCTTTTGTCAAGGAAAAAAAAGTAATCTGTAGTTCTAACTTCTTTATGCTAAGTGGCCATAACTGTGTTTACATGAGCAGCAAAAAGTAAAGGCTGCACTATGTGAAGAACTTACACATGCAATCAAGTACATTTTAAAAATTATTCTCACATTTTTTTTACTAGAAGTTGGAAAGCATTAGAATTGAAAGTGACCTTAAGACAAATAAACAAACCAAACCCATTGCCATCAAGATGATTCAGAGCCATAGAGACCCTGTAGGACAGAGTAGAACTGCCCCATAGGGTTTCTGAGGCTATAAATCTTTATGGAAGCAGACTGCCACATCTTTGTTCTGCAAAGCAGCTGGTTGGTTCAAACTTGGAACCACCAACCTTTCAGTTAGCAGCTGAGCTCTTAATCACTGCACCAACAGGGCTACTTAAAAGTGACCTTAGAGGTCAGGGAAGCTACATAGACACATCCAAACTCCCTGAGGGACCAAACTGCTGGGCTGAAGGCTGTGAGGACCATGGTCTCAGGGAACATCTAGCTCAACTGGCATAACATAGTTTATAAAGAAAATGTTCTACATTCTACTTTGGTGAGCAGCGTCTGGGGGTCTTAAAAGCTTGTGAGCGCCCATCTAAGATACTCCACTGATCTCACCCCTTCAGAAGCAAGGAAGAATGAAGAAAACCAAAGACACAAGGGAAAGATTAGTCCAAAGGACTAAAAAGTATCACAGCCTCCACCAGACTGAGTCCAGTTCAACTAGATGGTACCTGGCTACCACCACTGACTGCTCTGACAGGGATCACAATAGAAGGTCCCAGACAGAGCTGGAGAAAAATGTAGAACAAAATTCTAACTACAAAAAAGACCAGACTTACTGGCCTGACAGAGATTGGAGAAACCCGGGACGCTCTTTAAGCTCAATAATGAAGTCATTCCTGAAGTTCACCCTTCAGCCAAAGATTAGACAGGCCCATAAAACAAAACGAGACTAAAGGGGCACACCAGCCCAGGGACAAGGACTGGAAGGCAGGAGGGGACAGGAAAGCTGGTAATAGGGAGCCCAAGGTCGAGAAGGGAGTGTGGACATGTCGTGGGACTGGTAACCAATGTCATAAAACAATATATGTGCTAACTGTTTAATGAGAAGCTAGTTTGTTCTATAAACTGTCATTCAAAGTACAAAAAAAAAAAAAATGACCTTAGAGAACCTTATATTGCAGATTAGAAGACTAGACCTGGGGAGTGTAATTGATCTGGCAAAAGATGTACAGTTAATAGTAACCTAGGGTTCCAACTTTAAAGCTCTTTTTAATACAGCGCGTTGCTTCTATGTGTATTTCATTACCACACATCATTGTAACAAATATCCATACTGTTTATTTCATCTTCAAATATAAAGAAAATATTCGTAATTGTTGTCATGCCATAAAGCAATTCATATATAGACAAAACAAAAGACAAAAACAAAAAACAAACCCGTTGCCGTTTTTTCCAACTCATAGCAACCCTGTAGGACAGGGTAGAACAGACCCATTGGGTTTCCAAGGAGCAGCTGCTGTATTCGAACTGCCAACCTTTTGGTTAGCAGCCTGAGCTCTTAACCACTGTGCTACCAGGGCTCCATAGACCAAATAGAGGATGTAAATTATTTTGCATAGCAAAGCCACATCAGCCACTCTCTCAGCATTTCTCAACTGATTCTTCCAAAAACTTTTTAAAACAGTGAAGCCTTTCTTCAGTCCAACTGCCATCAGAAGCTGCTGTGATCTGTTAAAACAAAGCACCTTCCTACTAACATCTGCAAAGGCTTCCCATCATCTCTGTGGTGCCTACGTACATAACTACCTTTTTAGGCTTGTCACCTACAGGTCACCAAAAACCTCATCTTAGTACCCCTCTCCTGGCCCAGTAATGGTTCTGCCTCTTACATTCTCTGAAGCTTTGCCCAAATAATTCTTTCCCTGGGGCACAGTTTTCTTATATGTAAAATGAAAGAATGATTTCTAAAGTCCCAGTTCTAAGGTTCTACAACTCCATAGTCTTTTGGGATTTAAAACAAAACATTTGGAGTCTTAAAACCAAGAGAGATGTGGTATTAGGAAGAAGGGCTTCTCCCACAAAGAACAGACCTGGATTCAGGAAGAGAAAAGGCAAGGAAAAAACTCAAGGTGGATCTGGATACTCGGTTTGCAAAAGATGAGTAACATGTGCTGGTTCTTTGTCTAGAAAATCCTGTGATCCTTTCTGGCCAAGAAGAAGATAAGCAAAAGAAATAGCAACTCCCAGCTTAGAAACAAAGACACCGTCTGTACACAAGTGGGCTTTTAATTTAATTTTTCTACTAGTTCTATGTGCGATACTCATTTGATCACGCATTTAGTATTTATTGGGAGATGCTATATCCCAAGATTTGTGCTAAGTATCTGTCTCATGGATCCCCTTCAACAACATGAAGCATTATATGTGGATTTTTTATTTGCATTTTTTCTTCTTTATTGACCAATTTAGACACTAAAAAGTACATTATGATTATTATAATATTAATTTACTTGCTACAATGAGGGTTAATATTTTCTAGGGCTTATTGTCCAATTATATTGTTTTCTATAAATTTTCCCTATCTTTTGCCTATTTTTCTACTGGAGTGTTAGTGTTCTTAATAGATCTTAACTGCTCTCTATACATATAATATCATTTAAATTTTTAAAATCAATTATTATTTGCCAAATGTATTAGTTTTCTATTTATATGTAATAAGTTACTACAAGCTTTGCAGCTTAAAATGACATGAATTTATTATTTCAGTTTCTCCGGGTCAGAAATTTAGGCATGGCACAGCCAGTTTGTCCATTTGTCATACTGTGGTGGCTTGCATGTTGCTATGATGCTGGAACGTATGCCACCGGTATTTCAAATATCAGTAGGATCACCCATTCGTGGACAGGGTTCAGTGAAGCTTCCAGGCTAAGACAGACTAGGAAGAAGGATCTACTTCTAAAAAAACTAGCCATTGAAAACCTTATGAATAGCAGCGGAAGATTGTCTGATGAAGTGCCATAAGATGAGGCCCTCAGGTTGGAAGGCACTCAAAACATGAGTAGGGAACAGCTGCCTCCTCAAAATAGAAGGACCAATAAGCAACATCATGATAAACGGAGAGAAGATTGAAGTTGTCAATCATTTCATTTTACTTGGATCTATAATCAACGCCCATGGAAGCAGTAATCAAGAAATCAAACAATGTATTGCATTGGGCAAATCTGCTGCAAGTGTTAAAAAGCAAAGATGTCACTTTGAGAGCTAAAGTGCACCTGACCATGGTATTTTCGATCACCTCATATGCGTGTGAAAGCTGGACAGTGAATAAGGAAGACTGAAGAACTGATGCCTTCGAATTGTGCTGTTGGTGAAGAATATTGAATATACCATGGACTGCCAGAAGAACGAACAAATCTGTATTGGAAAAACAGCCAGAATGCTCCTTAGAAGTGAGATGGTGAGACTTCATCTTACCTACTTTGGACACGGTATCAGGAGGGATCATTCCCTGAAGAGGAACATCATGCTTGATTAAGTAGACGGTCAGTGAAAAAGAGGAAGACCCTCAATGAGATGGACTGACACAGTGGCTGCAACAATGGGCTCAAACATAGAAACGATTGTGAAGATGGGGCATGATCAGGAATGGTTTCATTCATAGCATCCCTATGGGTTGGAACTGACTCGAGAGCACCTAACAACAAGAACAGCATGGCTGTATTCTCTGCTTAGGGTCTCAGTGAGATGAAATCAAGCTGAGTCTGCAGGGGCTGAAGTTCTCATTGTGGGCTTCCTCCAAGCTGACTGGTTATTAGCAGAGTTCATGCCTTTATGGTTCTAAGACTGGGGTCCCCATTTTCCTGCTAGCTTTTAGCTGTGGACCATTCTTAGCAAACAGAGGTCATCCACAGTTTCTAGCCTCATGGCCCCCATAGGCAGTTTATGATATAGATGTTTGCTCTCTCCTATTCCAGCTGAGGAGTATCTGACTTCCTCTTACGTGACCAGCCAGAGAAACCTGATTAGGCCAGGTTCACCCACGATAATCTCCCTTTTGCCATAAAACAAAACATAATCATAAGAGAGATACTCTATCATAGTCATATGTTCCACCTAACCTCAAAGGAGTGAGGATTATACAACAGTGAAGGTCAATGGGGGTGGGTGGGTGGGGGGGTAATCTTTAAATCCTGCCTACCACACTGAAGTCTGTGTGTTTTATTAGTTCTTTTCCAAAGAACCACCTGCTATACTAATAGCTAATTTAATAATTCAAAAATGTCTGCCTGTTTTTCTAATTTCTCAGATTAAGTACCTCACAGTGTTCTTTTGTCCTTTCTTGATCACCCCTGGTAGATATTAAGCCATTTCGCACTGCTTGGTCCCATTACATAAATTTTGACATAAAATGTTCTTATTTTCTAAATAGCTATTTACATATGTGATTTGCTCTTAACTCAATATTTGTGTGGAAGAAAATGTCTTAATTTTCAAGTGGTTGGGTTTTTTTTTAAATTATTTTATTATGATTTTCTAGTTTTACTTTATTGTAATCAGGAAATAACCTTGTACAATGTCTGCTATTTTGAATGTATTGAGGTTTTCTTTGTGATCCAGTATATGGTTAATTTACATAAACATCACATTGACACCTGAAAGTAAGAATTCTCTGTATAATATGATTTTTGAAATATACATTCATAGTGTATTTGCTTTTGTTAATTACATTATTTGAATTTTCACTGTCCTTACTTAGTATTTTTTTATGTTATACCATAGGCTGAAAGAGTTGTGTTGAAACTCTCATCACTAGCGTATATACAGATATATATATATTATTGTGCTTTAAGTGAAAGTTTACAGTTCAAGTTAGTTTCTCATACAAAAATTTATACATACATTGTTATGTGACCCTAGTTGCTCTCCCTATGATGTGCCAGCACTCTCCTGCTTTCCGCCCCAGATTTCCCATGTCCATTCAACCAGCTGCTGTCCCTTTTTGTCTTCTCATCTCACCTACACATAGGAGCTGCCCATTTAGTCTCATCGTAACTAGTATATTTTTGTCAATATATTCTTATATTTCCATTGTTGACACCAAAGACGAAGTGGCTCTGAGTTCTTTATTTGATGAGATAATAACACTATTACTCAAAAAAGAATGGAAAAGATTTTTAGGTATGTGGAAATTATTCATCTCTACTTAGCATATGAGCTGTAGATTGAGATAAAATACTACAGAAATCGGAAAACAGAAAAGAAAAACATTCTCAAATAAATACTTTTATTAAGTTAAAAACCAGTAAGGCCAATTAATTTTTTCTTTTTTGCTCTTAAATTGAAATTTTATTTTATTTTCAATTCACTATTCACATAATAAAGCAATTAGTCCTCACTATTTTTGAGATCAATAGAATATTTTAAAAATCCATTTTAAAGTTTATCAAGCCATTAATCAACCTTTATTTTACTAACTTTCCAGATGGACTAGTCTATTTGAAAATATGTATATTTTCACACCTGGCCATCAGTTGCTAAACTGTACACTGAGTGTTATTGTCCACTTATTTTTGGCAGGCTGACTTAATCTGTAAGCTGATAGAATGCAAAGACCACATTGTATCTAAGGCATCCACTTTGCCTTGTACACCAGGGCATTCAAAGACCACTTAATAACTACAACCCTGATGGTAAGAGCATTTTTCTTCCTCAGTGGATTTATGCAACATTTCTTGCTTTTAAAAAATGTTCTCTACTATAGCAAATGATTTTGACCTTGAAGGTGAAGCAAAACAAAGCAAAGCAAAGAAAATACTTCACAATATTCCATTAGGTGTAAACAATTAAACAGTTTTTTCTTGCTCTATGACCTGATCTTAGGATGTTTAAGCTTTTATTTTAGACTTGGTTTGTTATGTGGAGCTTTTATTAATAAGATATAATAGTAGCTCACTATATAATAAATCATATAAACATATACAAAAAATAAATCTGTGTAATTTAAGGTCAAAAGGTAGGCATATATTCTTTCAAAGCCGAGGATTTTACCATTGTAACAATTTTCATATATATTATCTTAAATCATACATAAATGAGGTGCTCTACAACATCAAAAATACTAGTATTAATATTTCATTGTGTACCTTTTGCACTAGTAAATATTTCTAGTGCGCACTATACATATTAAAAATTAAAATGAAACTTACAGGCAACATGGCACTATAGGCAGAAGCACCATGCCGTCCCTCCATAGCAAAGATCCAAAAACCTAAGCCAAACATAGAAAATGGCAATCCTGAAACCCTAAGCATCAAATGAAGAGATAAAGAACTCAGACAAGCAACAAATGGAATAAGAAACTGACAGAGAACAGAGAGCGAGGAGAGATACCTGCAGAGGTCCCCTATCAGCCAATGCAGCACAGATCTACCGTCCTGGACTCCTATCAGCAAACAGAGGATGTGAGAAAAAAGCTTCACACAGCTACCAGCAGGAGACAGAACAACCAGTAACCAGCAATATATGCTTTCCCACCCCCCACCCTTCTTCACCCCCTCTTGACCTTGTCTGCTTCCTGCGGCCAGTGTCTTGGCCAGGAAGCACAAGCTTCACCCCAGTGTCACTGGGTTTCAACTCGCCCACACTGGCTGGCTCCCTAAGTGCCATTTGTTGGCTGCTGGTGTTGCTTTTTTCCACTTCTTTAGATTTCTTCCTTACCTCTCAGTACCTCCCCCTCCTATCTCTCAAATACCCGGTTCTGTGCGCCATCTTTGCTTCTTCCTGAAAGGATGTGAAACGCCACTTGAATGTGAAACTGCTTCCCGGCCTGTGCTGCCACACTGGTGGGATCCCGGGTTTTTTTTTTTTGTTTGTTTTTTTGGTTTGAATTGTTTGTTTTCTTTTCTCAAATTGGGAGCCCGTTCTAGCTAGGCAGTACTACGTGGCTTGGGACCTACCTCCCCCCCCCCCCCCCCCCCCCAGTTTGCGCAGATGCACAGAGGGATCCCCGAGGGCATTTCTTTTTTCTTGTTTTTGGCTTTTTTTTTTCCTTTTCTGTTTTTCTAGAAGGGGTTTTCTTGTTCTTTTCTAAATTTGTTTTGTTTTCTTTGCCCTCTTTTTCCCTTTCTGTCTTTCTTCATTACTCAGTTTCTCATCTCTCTATACGTTCCTTCTCTTACTGTCCCCTGAATACCTGGCACTGAGTGACACCTCTACCCCTTCTAGCCAGGCTGTACTTCATGGCCTAGAAGCAACTTCCCCAGACCTCACAGCCAGAGTGGAGGGATTCCTGGGAGCTTTGCTTTCCTTCTTTCTTTCTAATTTTTATTTATTCGTTTTTTAATTTTCTTTTCTTCTTCTCGTTTTTGTTTTTATCTGTTTCATAGTCTCTCATCTCTCCACTCCAATGGCAAGCTCCCCTAGCACTCTTTTTGTTTGTTTGTTTGTATTTTTTGGCTCCTGTTCCTCTCTCCTCTCTCCCATACCCATCTTAGCTCCACATATCACAGTCTCTCCCCTCCATCCTGCCTACCTGCATGATGCACTGAACATCACACCACCAAGCAGCCCAGGCATGGCCTACCAGAACCTACCAGAACCATAGTATGTGCCACAAACAACCCATCCCAGCAACTCTTGTTCAGCTAGACCTGCCTTACTGTACCATATCTGAGCGACTGACCCTGCCAATTGGAGAAGGAGGCAAAAAGTATCGTGCCCAAAGACGAGCAAACAACAAAGAACACAAAGCCCACCTGCTCAGACACAGCCAAATAAAACAAAAAAGCAGGATGAGATAATCAAATCTACAATCAATAAATGAGGAAAATAACTACTGAATGCCCCAAAGACAGCAGACAATATCAAAACATTTACAAAAACAGGAGAGGAAGGTTCTAGTAGGCGTGCAAAATAAAACACCAGATGATTTCCACTAGAAGAAAAGGCACTAGAACTACCTGATGGGGAATCCAAATCTCTAATATTCAGAGATATCTGAGAGTTGAAGCAAAAAGTAGACATAAATGAGGACAAAATAGACAAATTCATGGAAAAAGCAGACAAATTCACAGAAAATACAAAAAATGGAAGAATTCAGGAAAATAATGCAGGAACAAAATGCCAAAATAAACTCACAACTAGAAATCACACATAAACAACAATTAGAAATCTAAAACATAAACAACAAGATTTCAGAAATGGACAGTGTCATAGAAGGGCTGAGGAGCAGTTTTTAAATGATGGAAGACAGGATCAGCAAAATTGAAGACAAACACTTGGATACGACTCTGTTTGAGGAAAAATCAGAAAAAAGAACTAAGAAAAATGAAGAGACACTGAGAATTATGTGGGATACAGTCAAAAGCAAAAATTTTCAAGTGACTGGAGTTCCAGAACAGGAGGAGAAAACAGAGAGCACAGAGAGGATCACTGAAGAACTGCTGACAGAAGCTTCCCCAATATCATGAAAAATGAAAATCTGGCCATCCAAGAAGCTCAACAAACCCCATATAGGATAGACCCCCAAAAAATTCACCAAAGCATATCATAATCACATTCTTCAAAACCAAAGACAAACAAAGAATCCTGAGAGCAGCTCGAGAAAAACAAAAAGTCACATACAGAGGAGGAACAATAAGACTAAGCTCAGATTATTTGGCAGAAACCATGCAGGCAAGAAGGCAATGGAATGACATATATAAAACCTTGAAAGAAAAAAATTACCAGCCAAGAATAATATATCCTGCAAAACTCATTCCAATACGATGGTGAAATTATGTCATTTCCAGATAAACAAAAATTAAGGGACTATGTAAAAACCAAACCAAACTTAAAACAAGAATTATTAAAGGGAGTCCTTCGATCTGAGAACAAACAACATCAGCTCACAGGCTGAATCTAGGAAGCAGGATTGTACCAGCCAGATACTAATCTAGGAAATGAGCTCTCAAGGGCTATCCAAAACCAAAAGAAATACAACAAGGAATCGGAGCAATTGATCTGTAAATGAGAACAACATCAGAACAATAAAAGAGGGAATAAACGGTGTAGATATAGAACCTTCTAATGGACAGGAAGGCAAAGCGATACCAAGTAATAATAGACTACTTCAAACTTAGAAAGATAAGGGTAAATTTCATGGTAACCACAAAGAAAGTTAACAAACCTACTCATCAAAATAAAGAGGAGAAACATAAGGTCTCAGTAAAAACAAAACCTACAAAAACAAAAGAAATGGAAAAAAAAATCCACAAACAAAACGAATTCAGCACAGGAAAGTAAGAGGAATAAAGAAAAAGTCAGCACTACAAAAAAAAGCACTCATGAATCAAAAACACTTGAAATAAATAATGTTGGAGAGGCTGCGGGGAGATCGGAACTCTTATGCACTGCCGATGGGAATGCATAATGATACAACCATTTTGGAAAATGATATGGCACTTCCTTAGAAAGCTAGAAATAGAAATACCATACAATCCAGCAATCCCATTCCTAAGAGTATATCCTAGAGAAATAAGAGCCATCACACGAATACACATATGCACGCCCATGTTCATTGCAGCATTGTTCACAATAGCAAAAAGATGGAAACAACCTAGATGCCCATCAACAGATGAATGGATAAACAAACTATGGTACATACACACAATGGAGTATTATGCAAAGATAAAGAACAATGATGAATCTGTGAAGCATCTCATAACATGGATGAAACCGGAGGACATTATGCTGAGTGAAATAAGTCAATCACAAAAGGACAAGTATTATATGAGACCTCTATTGAAAAATCTCATGAAAAAGTTTACACACAAAAAGTAACAATCTTTGTTGGTTACAAGGGATGGGAGGGGTGGGGGGGAATACTAAATACATAATAGGTAAGTGGTAACTTAGGTACTGGGGAAGCCAGCACAACTTGTACGTGAAAAGGTCATGGAAGCTCCATAGACGCATCCAAACTCCCTGAGGGACTGAGTTGCTGGGTGGAGGGCTGTGGGGACCATGGTCTCAGGGAACATCTAGCTCAATTGGCATGACAGTTTATAAAGACAATGTTCTGCATTCTACCTTGGTGAGTAGCATCTGGGGTCTTAAAAGCCTGTGAGCAGCCATCTAAGATACTCCACTGGTCTCACCCCTTCAGGAGCAAGGGAGAATGAAGAGAACAGGAAACAAGGAAAAGAACAGTCCAAAGGACTAACGGACCACAGCTACCACGGCCTCCACCAGACTGAGTCCAGTACAGCTAGATAGTGCCTGGCTACCACCACTGACTGCTCTGACCGGGATCACAACAGAGGGTCCTGGACAGAGCTGGAAAAGGATGTAGAACAAAATTCTAACACACACACAAAAAGACCAGATTTACTGGCCTGACAGAGACTAGAGAAACCTCAAGAGTATGGCCCCCGGATACCCTTTTAGCTCAGTGGTGAAGTCACTCCAGAGGTTCACCATTCAGCTGGGGACTGGAAAGCCTCATAAAACAAATGGGACTAATGAGGCACAGTAGTCCAGGGACAAGGACTAGAAGGCAGGAGGGGACAGGAAAGCCGGTGATAGGGAACCCAAGGTTGAGAAAGGACAGTGTTGACATGTCATGGGGTTGTTAACCATTGTCATAGGGCAATATGTGTACTGTCTAATGAGAAACTATTTTGTATGTAAACCTTCATCTAAATTACAAAAAAAAAAGAAAAGAAAAGAAAAGAATTATCTATGTGAGATCAAGTTGACAACAGCAACTCAAAACGTTTGATGGGAAGCCTAGGGGGCAGTGAGTTGAAGATAATGGTGATGGAATAATTTGGAAAAGGATAGTGAGAATAGTAGCACAACTGGAAGAATGAAATCAATGTCACTGAATTGTACATGTAGGAATTTTTGAAATGGTGTATCTCTGGCTATGTATATTTTCACCAAAAAAGAAAAAAGGTCCTCCAAGGTCAAGAAGGGAGAGTGCTGACATGTTGTGGGGTTGTTAGCCAATGTCATAAAACAATAGGTGTACTGACTGTGTAATGAGAAACTATTTGTTCTGTAAACCTTCATCTAAAGTGCAATACAAAAAAATTAAAATGACTTCTATTGAAGAATCTCAGCAAAGCGGCAATATAATATCAAAGAAAAGGACGGGTGTGCTGAGTTAGGATTCCCACGGTGTTTCTAGAAAACTCAAGTATTACCTCATTAATTCTGCACATCATTCCTATACTCAGATTACTAAATATGAAATTGTTCCTATTAATTTCAGTAACTAATGTTAGTGAAGCACTTGCCCAGGTTAGGGGTGAAGTTGGAAAAATATGTCTTTAATATACTCTAAATTCTCCTTAAAGTATGGCAAACGTAAACTTTTGTATCAGTGATTAGATGTTAAAAAAAAAGAAAGAAATATAACATCTCACCATATATTGGACCAATAGAAGATTACTGTAATGAAGATAAGTCAGAAAGGAAACAAAAAAAATTATGCGAAATCGCAAATACAGTCCCAAGCCAGAAACCAAAATTGTTAATCAAATGAATAATCTCCATTGCTAAATTCATTTTGCTGAACTGAACACAGTCTCTCTGATGTTCTCCTAACATTAATTTTTAATATTAAATGATAATTTTTATTCACATATTTAACAAATATATAATAATTATGCCTACTAGGTAAGGAAAATGTATAATAAAAGGGTTAAGACTACTGTTGTGTAAGTCAGACAAACTTGCATTTGAAACACAATTACTGGTTTTGTGGACTTCAAGCAAGTAACTTGATCTCTTCAAAGTTCAGGTTTCTCTGTTGTAAAATGGGGCTACCAGTGGTCTTACTTCACGTGGCTGTTACAAGGATTGAAGGAGGTAACATATGGAAAAATGCTTGGCATGGCACTTACATGGTAAATGGAAACCATTTTAATAACAGTAGTCTGTAGTTTGAAATGGGAGCCCTGGTGGCACAGTAGTTAAGAGCTCGGCTGCTAACCAAAAGATCAGCAGTTCGAATCCACCAGCTGCTCCTTGGAAATCCTATAAAGCAGTTCTACTCTGTCCTATACGGTCGCTATGAGTTGAAATCAACTCAACAGCAACTATTTTTTTTTTTTTAAATAGTCGGAAATACATGTATTTGCTGATGTTTGACATTTTCACCTACCAAAAGATATTAGCACGTGCCAAACATCATAACTAGTACCTGAAAATAAAATAGTGAATATAACTGACAACATACTTGCCCTCATAAATTCACAATCAGATGGAACATACAGATAAGTAAAAAATTGCAGCACAGTATGATAGAATTGGAAACCCTGGTGGCATAGTGGTTAAGAGCTATTGGCTGCTAACCAAAAGGGAGCCTTGGGGGCACAATGAATGGTTAAACGGTCGGCTGCTACAAAAAGGGTGGCAGTTCAAACCCACCCAGCAGTTCCACAGGAGAAAGACCCTATTATCTACTCCCATAAAGATTACAGCCTACAAAAACCTATAGGAAAGTTCTACTCTGTCACCTGGGATCGCTATGAGTCAAAATCAATTTGATGGCACCTAACAACAACATGATAGGGTTAGTGTAGAGTGTCTTGAGAACACAGAGGGACACACCTAACTCAGTATGAAGAACAAGGAAGAGGAAATGGCATTTGGGACTAGAAGGATGAATTGAGTGGGTATGAGTCAGGTGAAGTAGAGTGGAGGAAAACAGTATTCCAATTGGAGAGGGTATGGCCTTGTAGGCTGCATTAAATAGTGTAAGACTTCATCCTCAGAGCAGTGGGGAGCTCCTGAAAGATTAGAAAGAGGAACAAGCTATGACCAGATTGGTCTTTTGGAAAGAGCACTTATCATTGTGTGCAAATTGGACTAATGAGGGCAATAGTAATGCTGGACCCCCATTTGGAAGGTGTAGCAGTGAAACGGAGAGATGATGCGGGTCTGACATTGGGTTGAGTCAGAGGGGATGCAGAGAAGTGGACAAGGATAGGCAGATGTAGCAGCACCTGATAATGGATTAGATGCCAGAGAGAGGGAGCTGGGGTTTGCACCCCCTAGATGGTAGTATTCTTCACAGAGACAGGAAACAGAAACTGAGAAATATATTTCATTATGCTCATTATTATGGATTCATCAGCTACCATCTCATAGAGATCATGGCCCTGAGAGAATATAGCTGAAGACAAGGAAATAGGCAGGAGCTGGTAAGGACAAACCGAGTCAGTGCCCAGATGGGACTCTACAAAGCATTCCCTGAACAGTTGTCAAGCAGCAATACGAAAATTCTGTTTTCTTTTCTCCTCCTTCACTCCCCTCCCTATCCCCCGAGGAAAACCTGCATTCAAGATATGGGTGAAATATTGGATGGGAGGTGGTAGTAGAGATTGGAGATGGATTTAGGAGGTAGAATCTACAGGACTTGGCAGTGAGTTAGATGAGAGGGCTTCCAATTAAGAAAGAGAAGTTGAGAATGAGTTTCAGACTCCTTATAGTTATCTGAAGAGAGACCAGATGGCTAGGAGGAAAGCAGGCTGAATTTTTGGAAGCCAGAGATGACACAGCTTTAAGACCTGGCAAATATTTCAGATCATAAACTGGGATAGGGTCACTGAACTTGGTAATAAGAGAACACTGGTGATTTTTGAGAGAGAGATGAAAACCAGGTAAAAGAAATTTCAAGGTATCTGAGTAATGGAAAATAGGAGACAGTGAGTATAGTTTATCTTTTAAAGAGGATTGGCAATTAATTCAAGGAAATAATTAGGAAAGAAATGGGGAAGAGCTGAGGTCAAAGGAACAATATTTTCAATTTTTATTATTTTATTTCATTTAGGATTATAAAATCTTGATCATGTATGCAAGCTTCTGATAGAAGCTTAGAAGGAAGTTTAGAAAGAAGCAATAAGGTAATGCAGAATAGAGGCAACAATTAATGGATCATTGACCCTGAGGCTGTGAAAGAGGGAGAAGTTTAAGAAAAGCTGGAGGCAAACACATCCATCTTTCAGACCCAATTTCCCCAGATGTATTATCCGATATTTTACAATGGAGAAAATTGTATATTACTGTGGTGTTCATGAATTTGGATATTTGCAGAAGTCTTGGTATATATCTATTTTGATTCAAGATTAATCAGAGCCTTCTTGTTCTTATTTTTTTTTATTTAACATATATTTATTGGGCACTGTGCTGAATTTTGGGTATGCTGTGTGTCTTAGTTATCTAGTGCTGCTCTAACAAAAATATCACAAGTGGAGGGTTTTAACAAATAGAAGTTTATTCTCTCACAGTTTAGGAGGCTAGAAGTCCAAATCTACGGCACCAGCTCTAGGGAAGTCTTTCTCTCTCTGTCGGCTCTGGTCCTTGTCATCAACCTTCCTCTGGTCTAGGAGCTTCTCAGCACAGGGACCCCAGGTCCAAAGGACAAGCTCTGTTCCCGGCTCTTATTTCTTGGTGGTAGGAAGCCCCTCTCCTCTCTGCTCGATTCTCTCTTTTATATCTCAAAAGAGACTGACTCAAGATACAACCTAATCTTGTAGATTGAGTCCAGCCTCATTAACATAACTGCCTCTAATCCTGCTTCATTAACATTGTAGAGGTTAGGATTTATGACACAGATGATAATCACCTGGAGCCCTGGTGGTGCAGTGGTTAAGTGTTCGCCTGCTAACCAAAACGTCGGCAGTTCAAATCCACCAGCTGCTGGTTGGAAACCCTGTGGGGCAGGTTCTACTCTGTCCTATAGGGTCATTATGAGTTGGAATCAACTTGACAGCAATGAATTTGGTTTTGGTTAGGATAATCACATCAGATCATAAAATGGTGGACAACCACACAATACTGGGAATCATGGCCTAGCCAAGTTGATACACATTTTGGGGGGACACAATTCAATCCATAGCACTGTGGTAAATGAGACTGACATAATTCCTTCCCTCAAATACATTTTAAAATTGGCATCGCCCATATAAGGGCTTCACTCTAGAGCCTTCTGTTGTAACACAAATTTAGTCTGCTGATATTCAGCATTATGTGCCTAGGTTGAAAAATGTCACATGCTCCTTAACCCATACATAGTAAGGATAAAAAGCATTAAATGGCAAAACATAAGTACGGCAGTAAGTAATTAAAAAAAAAAAAAAACAGGTAATATGATTGGGAAAACAAATGGGAAACTAGAAATGATGGCTTATTGCTCATTTATTCATTCATTCCATAAATATTTTGTTATGAGCTTCAGACTTAAGGTAAGACATGGTTACTGTTTTCCCTGGCCTCAGAGACCTCCCAAATTACGATGTAATCATAGAAGTGCTTCCAAATAATGGGAAGACTCTTCCAGGTAGCTCTAAACTCAGAAGACGATGTTCCTTAAACACAACTTCGTGTAACCAGAGTTGGGGAGAATAAGTGCTCTGTAGTTAGAATATTGATTGTAGTATTAGAAAACAACCTGCCTCCCCAGGTCAGTGTGGGGTACAGAAGTATCATACTTAAGTGTAGCCCAGTACAGGAGGAAGTGAACTTCTAGGACTGAGAGGGAGGACTCCGAGACACTTCTGGCCAAGCCATTTGTTTACCTACGTCCTCAAGAGGGGAGATTTATAGTTAATGCTAGCTCTGTAGTTGACATCTATAATTAATGAGTAAATAACAGTATCATTCATTTCAAAGACAAGCCAAGAAAGTAAAGGTTCAGATATCATTAAGGAGATTTAGTGTAGTGGTTAAGAGCTTCGACTAGCTGACTGACTGGATTGATTGCAGTCCATGATCAACCACTTGCTATTTGTGTGGCTTTGGCAAGTTAATAAACTTTTCATGTTCAATTTCCTCATCTGTAAGATGAGAATAATAATACCTATGTCAGAGTGTGAAGACTGCAAAGTTGAAACAGTGTTTTGACTATGGTGAGCGCTGAACAAATGATAGCTGTTATTAACGTGACTCAAATTACAAGAACCCAAATGACAATTTGACTCAATATTCTGGGGCCTACTCATAGCAAAAACAAGTGTATTTTTTTCCTAAGAACTTTAGTAATGTATTGTTGTTATTCCAAAAGAGATATACACCCACTCCTCACTTATCGACTTTCTCATTATCCAACATTTCGCATTTACGACAATAGTAAAAAATCTACTGTTTGACTATTTTGTGCATTATTGATGTCTGGCAATAATGAATGCCAAGGTGTGTACCAAATACGTATAAGTAGGCCACAACATAAAAGGAGAGATACGTTATTGTTGTTAAGTGCTGTCAAATCGGTCCCCACTCATAGTATATACAACAGAACAAAACACTGCCCAGTCCTGTGCCATCCTCACAATTGTTGTTATGTTTGAGCCCATTGCTGCAGCCACTGTGTCAATTTTGTAAGTAAACCAAACCAAACCCACTGCCGTCGAGTCAATTCCAACTCATAATGACCCTATAGAACAGAGTAGAACTGCCCCATAGGGTTCCCAAGGAGTGGGTGGTAGATTCAAACTGCCGTCCTTTTGGTTAGCAGACTAGCTCTTAACCACTGAGCCACCAGTAGCTATCATAAAATAGTACAGTATTTTGTAAGATGTATCAGCCCAGGGTAAACAGTCTGTTCTGCCTGTAGTAGGGAAGACTTCATGATCACTACCTTCCAAATACTGAAACAGTTTCTCAAACTTAAGAATTCCTGGACTTTGGGAATTACACCCATGGACCTAGTGAGTGCACTCTAATTAGATAAACAATGCATTAAAGTTCAGCACAGCAAAAAAATGCTTCATGTACCAATATTTATCCCTATGCAATGGGCTCTGACATAATCAAACATAATATATTTTATTAAAATAATATAGATATATTTATATCTATATTATATCAATAAAATGGTTGCTCAACTGCTACTGTGTCACAATTCACAACCTGAGAAACATTGCATTAAATTATCTCCAAAGTTTCTACTAACCTAACATTTAACATTTCAGTTAACGCAATGTTCCAAGATATAAAACGTCACAGAGCATGAAGTAGGTCAATGTAATTTTAACTGGAGGAGCTACACAGAATATTTCCTGTTAGATGAGCTACAGAGAGTACTGTCTGAACCGAGAACATCTTACATCTTTATTGTTGTTGCTGTTGTTAAATTCTCTTGCATGTAAGAGAGCCAGTGTAGTGGAAGATACACAAGACTTGTAGATAAAGGCTCTAAATTCAAGTCTTAGCTCTTCTTCTTAATAGCTATGTGACCTTAAGTTACCTAAGCTAGTTTTCTTATCTGAAAAATTAGGCACATTCCTTTCCAGGTTATTATAAGGATTAAATCAGATAACGTTTTTTCACTCACTTATCCATTCATATATTATTTATTAAAATGCATTTCTAAGGATGAGAAAACTCACATATATACCATATTACTCTCCAATTTATCAATTATCTCCTTGGGTTTAAATGTTTGGATCTTCAGTGAAATAGAATTCTATGTGATGGTAATAAAATTCTATACTGAAAATATAAAATCAGAAGTACATGTAATATTATACACGCTTGTATATAAAAAATTTATACCTACCCACATCTATAGAATCCTACCTCTTTGCTTTCTTCCAGATCTGACTCACTGCTGAAGTCCTCCGTGTTTAAATTTTCAAAGTCAGACTCTCCAACAGCAATTGGTACAGTCACAGTAAGACTGGGATTGTTTATGAATGACATGTAATCACTTTCATCAATAATGTATTTTTCAACACTGCTGCCAGTTCCTATGCCACTTGTGGTTCCATTCACGTCTTTAAGATAGTCAAGGTCTTTCCCAATTTCTGTTGTATGATTGGACATACAGCTCTCTTTCTTGTTGTTTAGATCATCAAGTGGTTTAATCTCATCTAAAATCTTTTGTTTCCTAACAAAGGACTGTTGAATAAATTCATATATTTTTCTTTTCACATAAGCTATCCCTTTGTGCATTCTATCCACAGCAATCTGGAGATTGTTCATTTCATTATCATCATCGGTGGCAGCAAGGTTGTCTGCACTGAATGAGCTCAGAAGCAAGGCCAGAAAGAGGTTCAGGACCTTTAAAAACAATATAAACATGATTATAATTTCACCTCAGTATAAAGAACAGCTTGAGGTCACTTATTCCTCTAAATGAGGAGGAAACTATAAGTTTTAACAAGTAGATGAGAAGGAAGCCTCATAACAAAGTGATTAGGAGTTGGGCGATCTGAATTTGTGATCTTGCTCAATGGCTACATTCTTGGGCAAAGACGTGATTTCTATTGGTCTCAAGTTCTTCCATTTGTAAAATGAGTAAGTTGAATGAGCTGGTCTAAGATTTCACTAAGTTTAAAATTGTATGATTATAAGAAAACAGATCTATACATGTACTGACGAAGTTCTAAAGTTAAAAAAATCATTAGTGTTTGTAATTATGCATTTAAATACCTTCTATAGTTTCTTTTTTGTTAAACAGAGATATTAAATTGAGTATTTATTAAAAAATTATCAGTATGACTCTGTACGAGGATTAGTGGTTTAACACAGACATTGCCACTTGTTTTCTTAATCTATTGTATTTCTTATACCCCACTGCTAAGTAATTAGGAGAATTATTTTTAAAAATCCCTAATATTTCCATGAGACTAGCACATTAATGTATACACTCTGTGGAATATATTATATATTCTTACACTATAAACAGTAATGTTCCAGATTTAAGAGAGATGATTGATCAGTTACTCCATTAGGGTAACTGCAGGCATCATTAGCCACCTGTTGTTTTGATTTAGAGCCACTAGAGAATTGATGAACCCAGGGTGGCTAATGCATCCGCCACATGACATGGAGTGACTGAATGCTATATGCCCGGAAGTGGCAAGGAAATGGCAAAATCATTATGAACACTTAAAGGCACCACTTCTTAGTCTTATTGGCAAGTAAGGTCGGACCTTCTCGAAACTTTAATTTGCAGAATTCTCCGTCTCTTGGCTCTGAATTCATAAAATTCCCAGCATATCCTTCTATGGATATGCTATTGGAGATACTCTGTTGGAGTATCAATAGGATGTTCTACTGGAGATCGCTTAATAAATGTGATGCAATGATTGCTGCAATGCAGTTGAGTATAAAAACCGGAAGGTTACTGCTATAGCGCTGTGCTGTCTAAGTGAGACTATAGGCATATCCAAGGTAAGAGACTTTGTAAGTGAATAATCATGATTTATTTTTGACAAAATGGTCACCATTCTATCATGCTTTTAATCTATTCCTGAAATACGTATCTTAAGTGGGTACATACCACCAGGTTGCCAATGACCATGACCATCATGAAGACAGTGAGGCACATGGCTTGGCCAGCGACCTCCATACAGTCCCACATGGTCTCTATCCACTCTCCACACAGCACCCGGAACACAATCAGGAAGGAGTGGAAGAAGTCATTCATGTGCCAGCGAGGGAGTTCACAGCTGCTGGAGATCTTGCAGACACAATCTTTGTAGCTCTTACCAAAGAGCTGCATGCCGACCACGGCAAAAATGAAGACAATGATGGCCAACACCAGGGTTAGATTTCCCAAAGCCCCCACTGAATTGCCAATGATCTTTATTAGCATATTTAATGTTGGCCAAGATTTTGCCAGTTTGAATACTCGGAGCTGGAAAATAAAGAATTAATATAAATTATTATGATTTTTAAAAGCCTTACATATATTGAGGTTCACCAAATGATGATTAAAATTAAACCTTTAACAACATCTACCTTGCCCTTTCACCCTCTTGGACTCATGACTACTTTTTTGTATCCCCTAGGAAGATTCTGGTTCTTGCACATTTTACCCATGTAGACCATTTTCACTGGAAGTGAATTTTTGACAATACTCTGGGATTCTTGTTTTTTGAAGGTGGTTCTAAGGCATACCAGGCCTGACACTATAGTATTAACATCTGAATCACAATGATCTCTGCTGAAAGATATCCATTTATCAATAGCAGGCCAAATAAGATCATATTGAGTCTGATATAACGAGAGAAAGATTCTTAATATTCGTTAATGCTTTTGGAGGGCACTGATATAGCTAGATGCTTCTGCATTGACAAAGCCAGAATATTTCCCGTGACTCTATAATTCTTTCCCAATTTGCAAGGACATATGTATGAATTCCTGGGCATGTTTAGTAATCGTGAAGAATTCCTCTCTTTTGATCTTGGGGAGGTGCATTTTTTTCCAGAGGTAGAATTAGGAAAAATTTCTGAATGGACATCTCATATTAAATTGTCATTCACCATTAAAAAAGGCAGTGAATATTTTTAAGTAACTATTAAAAGGTGATGATTTTTCATTAAAAATATTTACTTACATCTGGAAATACTAAATACAATAGTCTCTAGAAATAATAATTAGTCAAAATAGCAACTAAGTAATATATTAATCTATGTGATTATGCTCTTTTCAATAAAGGTTTTTCTAATTAAGTAGGAATAATTTCTTCAGTTAGGTAGTTTTTAACAATGCCAATTTTACACAAAAAGTTAAAATGTTAATAGTTATGTGGTAAAATCTATGACAGTACTATGCAAGAACTCTCATTATTGGAAAAGTTTCTGCAGTTTTGTTTTGTCTTTTACCAATCTGAATGAACGGAGAACTGATAATCCTTCCACGTCTGCAAGGCCAAGTTCTACCAGGCTGAGCGTCACAATGAAACCATCAAAGATATTCCAGCCTTCTTGGAAATAATAGTAAGGATCCATGGCAATAATTTTCAGAAACATTTCTGCTGTAAAGATTCCAGTGAAGACCTAAAATCAAAACAAAATTACTCTAACTCTATCAGCTAATGATAAACTACAACAACGTAATATTTGTTCTTAGAACAAACTGTTTATGCCACCTTCCCTCATGGTGAGTCTATTACTAACTTCCATTTGTATAGTAATTCATAGTTGAAGAAAGGCTCTCATGTACATTATCTCATTTTATCCTCACGAAAGTTCTATTCAGTGGACAATTCAAGTATTATAATGACTACCTGAGAAATGAGAAATGAAGATTTTCAGATGGATGAAATGACTTGCCCAAAATCATACAACTTGAACATTGCGAGACTAGGATTTGAATGCAAACCTTCTATTTTTCACTAGTGTTCCTTCATTACATCAAACTCTACATACTTCATACTGCCCATTTACTGACAAAATTTTGCCCATGAACAGTTTTATTTATCTGTAATCATATTCCCATGTAGTTATCATTATAAACGATTATCTATTCTTACAATATGTGCATAATTAGTTTTTATTTGCCATGCACATGAAAAAAAATTACCTCCATAGTTTAAACAGAAGTACTTTAAAATCACTGAGAAATGTTATACTTGTTTTTTTGCCTTTTACCCTAAAAACACCCTAAACTTCAAAACAAATTTTATGGAAAAATGCATGTATTACTGTATGCATTTCAACAAATAAAAACTAATACTCCTAAACTGAGTCAACTGACAAACATTTTAATAGTTTATATTTTTGAAGTATAAAAATGGAAGAATTAAGTGGCAACCATCATCAAAAATGGTCTTGCTAATCATATAATGGAGCCCTGGTGGCGTAGTGGTTAAGAACTCAGTGGCTAACCAAAAAGTCGGCAGTTTGAATCTACCAGCTGCTCCTTGGAAACCCTAGGGGTAGTTCTACTCTGTCCTATAAGGTTGCTATGAGTTGGAATTGACTTGAAGGTAACAGACTGATTGATTAACTCATACAATACACAAAATGCACTGAAGGTTTTCAGTATTTCATGGTTTTGATACAGGTGGATGGATAAAACAATACATGTTCTACCTAGTTCCTGGAAACGGAAAAGCTGAAGACATTTTTGAGCAGTTAAATTATTGCCTACAGTGATGATGACTAAATAGGATAAAATAATCCACAACTTTATGTTAACCTTCTACTGCTGGAGAAACTGTGATAACATCATTAAAAAAATATGTACTTAAGCTATGAACTGTTTCTGTATCTTGTAAAATTTATAAATATTGCTATGGACTTTGCAGGTAGTACAGTGAGCCTATGCCTATTATTCTCTTTCTCAGTTTTTGCTTTGGCTTTCAGGGTTGTTATTTTTGGCAAAAGGTAGGTTCAAACCAGCTAGGTAACATTCTCATCTTTTGTGGGGCAGGAGGTAGGAAGGGTGGTTAAAGACCACTACAAGCTATTAAATATAAACAATTTCTCAAACAGAAAATTTGAAGACTGAACACATTTACCTTCCAATATGCTTACCAAGTTTCCTACTGTAAGCACATTATTGAAATGTTCCGTCATTGGATAGTGTTCCATGGCCATGAAAAGAGTATTTAAGACAATACAGATGGTGATGGCCAGGTCAACAAATGGGTCCATCACAACCAGGTTGACAATATGTTTCACTTTTAACCAATATGGCGAACAGTCCCAGATTAAGAATATGTTGGAAAATTTATACCAACAGGGAGGGCATTTCTGCCTGGATTCTTCAAGTTCTAGATTAAAAAAAGAACAACCACCCAAAAATACATTTTATGTAAACCTATATTTATTTATTTCAAATCTACTAGATTTCTTTTCAGAAATCAACACATTTTCATTAGCTACCAAGACTCAATCTTCTTCTGTACTTGATAAAAAAAAATTACAGACTTTACTCTTCATATTCCCAAAGTTATTTAAATACACATAAAGTAGAGGTAGCAAAGAATAGTTTTTTTCTCTTATGCACTGACATTGTGGTTCAGTACTTGACATCAGGTTAAGTGAATGGTCTTTTAAATGAAGTGCCAATAGGAACATGGTTTGGGGTAATGGAGATACTGTGTGCAGCCCTATTAATGTCTGGCTATGTTGTCATACTCAGGTTATAAGTGATGGGAGTAGGGATCGCTAAGAACCAATAATCTTTTTAACTCACTTTTATTTTGTGAAGATGACCTACTCTCCTCATCTCTTGAAATCTTGAGGACATTTTTTTTCTTTTACTTAAAAAAATTTTATTGTGGCAAAATATATATAACAAAGAATTTTTCATTCTAACATTTTTTAAGTATGCAGTTCAGTGACTTTAAATTCATTGTGTTGGGCAACCATCACCACTATAGATTTCCAAAAGATTTGCATCACCCAAAACTTAGTACCCTTCAAGCAATAACTCTCCATTCTCTCTACCCCCAGCCCCTGGTAACCACTAATAAAGTTTTGTCTGTGCATTTTCTTATTCTAGCTATTATATGAATAATATGAAATAGTAGTAAGTAACTGAGATCATACAATATTTATTTTTTTGTGTATGACTGATTTCACTTAGCATAATGTTTTCAAAGTTTATCCATGTTATAGCATGCATGAGAACTTAATTTCTCTTTACGGCTGAATAATATTCCAGTGTATGTATAGTATTTTTTATGTGGAAAGACGGGCCAGTGTTGCTGCTGAAGAGCTAAGCTAAGTGGGACAGAACAGAGGGTCAACCATGACTAATGGGATTAGAAACCCATCACAGAAATGCTTTATCTTGAATTTTTAAAAAGTTACCACACACACATTAGGAAAGTAGTCTCAATATCAATAGAGTTTAAATAAATATCTTGAACTTTGTCTACATTATGTAAGTAGATAGAAGCAGTATCTCTTAAGTAAGACCTATTGTCTTCTCATAAGAATATACTGTTTTCAACTTAAAAATATTTGTTTCAAATGAGACAACGGAAGTTTAGTGAAAATAACAGAAATAGCAGTGAGACTTGTGACACACCTTCTACTGTATTTGTTAAAATGCTGGCTATACTCATTGCCCTCTGCCTTTGGGAAGGATCTTCTAGAAAGTCCATGGACACATGGAAAGAACTTGACCTTCTCTTTCTCATTTCAGTTTCAGTGGTTGTTCCCTGTTTAAAAAAAAAAAAGCTAATCCTTTAAATAATTATCTTGAGCAAGATGATAAACCAATAACCAAAAGGTGACACAGTGAATGTCATGAAACACATGCATCATGCACTTTCATATTTAGTTGGTGATGGCAGATACTGCTGACTTATTGTATCATTAACCTGGAATGTCCAAACTGTCAACCACTTAGTCATACAGCAAGAAGACTTTTTTTAACCCTCCTATTTCATAAATTTATGAGACATGATACAGTTTTGATACAGTTGATAAATCTCTTGAGAGTCATATTTGTGGTTACCCTTATTTTTGCACTAGTAGTAAAAAACTAATAGCTTGAAAAGTCACATAAATGATCAAGGCACTTGGTATTGAGAAGGTAGCCCATTATTTTTAAACAAATACAAATACTTACAACACAGTTAGCTACCATCTCATTTTTTGGACACAAGACATGGACAGTCATTGACAACACAAACCGTATGTTAAAAAAATGCACGCCTGCTGCATGGATGACAGTTTCATCCAGGGTACCAAAGCAATGAGTCATCTGATTCTGACTTAGTCATGCCTCAACATGCTGATATATTTCCAAGTGAGTGAACAGTCTAAAAAGAGGCAACATCCGTTTAGAAATTCCTCATCTGTGGTACATTCACAAATACATAACATACCTTTGTGTACACAGACAATTATTATAACTGTCTGAATGCATAATTTGTGTCTCTTCATTTAGATTAGATCTGAGAAGACCTACATCAGCATTTTTTTAGTAAGACAAATATAAAAACTAGAAATTTTAAGGTACTAATGAAGCTATCTATTTATGCACAGTATTCTCAAAAATCTTCTAGAGTTATATTGAAGAATTGGTTGGAAAGATTTATTATACACCCTTCACACTTAAGTATAGGAATCATTGATTTATTTTTGTACAGGGCCTTAGAGGACATTCTGCTATCTAAATTCAGCATGGGTATACAGCAAATCCTCCAACTGAAGGCAGTAACTTATTATTGTGTCTAATTTATCCCTAGCAGGTTTATAAGTAAATGCATTCAGGTTTAATGCAGGAGAGAGTTGAGGTTTTAAGTTTTAGTTGGTTAGTCTATTAAAGGTATTACAAGATGCAGGTACATTCACAGCTTGACCAACCAGGAATCATTCTCAAGGGGTACCATTCTGCAGAAACACTGGCTGGTGCAGCAATAACGGGCCAGCCATGCCTAAACTATTTAAAACTTCCTTACATTGTCATCAGTAGCTGGCTTATCTATTATCACCTCTGGCAGAAGCTGTCCAACAGGCGATGTAGGAACCGAAGGTCCACCAACCAAGGAAACCACACCATTGCAATCCACAGTGCTGTGCATCTTCCCATTCGCTGGAAACACTGCCAGCATCCGAGACGACCTACTAGTCTGACTTAGGTTACTGTTGCGTCGCTCTCCATGTCGCCGCGGCACAAACAGGGAATCTCTCCGGCTCTCATTATCCTCGAATGTGCTGTGCTCATCATCAGCAAAGTCATTCTCAGATCCCACATCTTTTGCTCGCCCTCTAAAGCTGAAAAGGCTTGTTCTACTATTTCGCCTTGGAGAAAATATAGAGCCACGGATACTCAACAAAGACTAAAAGTTTGAAACAACAACAACAAAAAAGGGAGAATCATATTAAAATGACAATTTGGACTGTGCTTTCATTTTGCAAGAGTAAGTGAAGGAGATTTCAGCATTCATAACAAAATGTGACTCATTCTTTTCAATTAACATTCTCATTTTATATGCATTCAAATTAAAATACATTAGTTTTATAGGAGGGGGCTTCTAGTCCTTGGGATTAAAGAATGGGGAGATAGAGCATAACCCAAAAGATATTTCAAAAACAAACAAACATGACCCACCATTTCTCAAGATCAAAAGAAAACATTCTTAGTACCTTGCTACGCGTATTGTAAACATTCAGTCAACACTGGCAGCGTGACCTTAACAAGGCCACATTTGCTGCTCTTTCCTTTCAAGGAATTCCAATACTTTATAAATTGTTTTAGTCCATCTTTGTAAAATCCCTTTAAATTAACTATTATTCCTGTTTCGCCTATAAGGCACAGTGTTGTTGGAATTAGAAGTTCAGTTCTGAAATTTAGAGTGATATGCTTTTCAATAAACTGTACCATAACTAATATTTTTAGGAGGCTATATAATGGTTTATAAAGAAGTGAATAAAAAACATAAAATAGTAAGATAACCAAAGGGACATTTCTTATAAGCTAGCCCAAAATCCACATGTTTTTTTTTTTTCATTAAGAAGCCTGCAAACCAGAAAGATGAAAAGTAGTTAGTTACAAACAGTAAGAGCAGACAGTACCGGGATCAGAATTTAGCTCTCCTGACTTTCAACCCAGTGTTGTTTCAACTATACCAAGCTGTAGACTTACATATACGTGGAGTACAATTTTCTCGTAACTATGTGAAGAGAGGGCAGATTTAAATTCAAGTAAAGTAACAGTCACTCAGCTCGTGAAAATTCAAAAGTCCATTTTAACTCTCCCCTCCCTTCAGTGGTCTAGTTTTCATTTATGCATCATTTAACTCAACAAGGCCATACCTGGTGTGGGGAGGAGTACCTCTTTTCGTATGTCAGTCGATTCCCTTCGATGGAGAAGCGAAACCCTTTCCTCCTGATGCTGTCTTCAGATTCAGATTTATGGAATTCATCCTCATCTTTCTCCTCCCCACCAGACTGCTCTTTCTGTTTTCTTTTCTTCCTCCGATTTCTTCTTTCCTTAGCACTCTTAGAACTCAACTTGGAGGTTTCGGATGAGCTGTCTGAGAGGCCGCCTGCTGCACTGGGTTCTCTGGAATGCTCCGAGGTGGTTGCAGCTGCTGCCTGCTACATTGTGGAGAAATGGTTTCTACATGGCACTAGAGAAGACTTTATAATTCTTTAAAATGGCTCAAGGAGTCCCTGCGTGGTTCAAATGGTTAACGCACTAGGCTGCTAACTAAAAGTTGTAAGCTCAAACCCACCCAGAGGCCCCATGAAAGAAAGGTCTGGCTCTCTACTTTTGAAGCATTATCCTCTGAAAATGTGCCCTACAGAGCACATTTCTACTCTGGCACACATGGGAGTCGCCATGAGTTGGAGTCGACTCAAAGACAACTGGTTAAAAATAGCTCAAGTATTTGCATGGTATTTAAAAACTACATTTGTCTGACTGAAGCTGATTCCACTTAGAAGCGGCTCTGAAAGTGAAGGGTGATTTTTTTATTTCCACTTAATGAAAGCTTTCAGAGATAATTCAGTTTTCTCTGTTAACATTTATTACTGTGTGTATTACGCTTCACAGACCACATATGGAAAAGGATCAATCAGGCATCAACAAGGACGTAAATTCATATTACTTTTTGAGATTTGATTTACCCTCAAAATTGGCATTTAATTATCATTGCCTTCTTTGCTCTGAAAAAGAAACTGGAGCATGGAAGAAAATCAGATGAGTTGCTTGAGGTCATACGAAAAGGCACGAGGAATGCGATACAGATCTGAGATTCCCTCTCTAATCATTGAAATTGAGTTGTCCAATACCTTCAAAATGTTATCAATCAAATTTATGAAAGATGATAAAATTCCTCCCTCACTCCTCTGTGATACTCTATCCAGAAGAATAAAACATGGAGGGTCAAAAGTTTCCTGCTAACCACGATAGGACTTTCATCAGTTCTCCAAAAATTGTCACCATTGTCTTCAACTCACTACGGGTTCTTGCTGGCCATGAGGGCATGGAATAAGGATCACTTTTTCATCACAGCTTGTACTGGTACAAGTTGACAGTTTTTTGTGTTATTTTTCCTATAGCACTCTGAATACAAGGAGCCCTGGTGGTACAATGGTTAAGTGCTTGGCTGATAACTGCAAGGTTGGCAGTTCAAACGCATCAGTGGCTGGCTCCAAGGGAGAAAAGACCTGGCAACCTACTCCCGTAAAGATTAAGCCTAGGAACCCCTATAGGTCAGTTTTACTCTGTCCTATAGGGTCGCTATGAATCAGAATCTACTCCAAGGCACACAACAACAACTCCCAATACAGGGACTCTTGCAAATAAATTAATATTCTCAAAGCAACTTCTTTAGCAAAGACAGTAAGTTTGTTCATATGCTAAATAGAAAGAGCAAAGAAGAAGTGAGTGATAGGAGAGGTTTTACAATTTATTCTACGATGAGTACTGACACCTCACTTTAAGAACAACTAATCCTTCTCAGATTGCTTAATTTCTGTAAGATTGGTGACTTTCACATGCCTACTGTATATACTGCTGTTATCAGAGAACGTTATTTGATAGCCTCCTTATTTATGTAATAAAGGCAATTAGACAACTACATTAAAAGTCAACATATTTTTGTTTGAAGAAAAGAAGAGACTGTCTTCCAAGAACTGGGTGGACAGCGTTTTATTTAATAACCAATAATTTTTTTCTAAGAAAAGATGATCTTTTAAGATTTTTTCCAATTTCCAGTATATTCATTCATTAAAAGTTTCCCACTTGAGAAGACCCAAATATTACATTTTCCCTTTTATTCTGAGAATCTTAAGATAATGAAAATAGCATGAGACAGTTCTATTATGGTCAATATTATACACATCTTTAATAATTAAACTAAAAGATCTATGTTGTTGTTGTTGGGTGACATCTAGTCTTTTCCAACTCATAGTGACCCCATGTGGTAGAGTGGAAATGCCCCACAGGGTTTTCTTAGCTGTAATCTTTACAGAAGCAGATCACCAGGTCTTTCTCCCATGGAGCCGCTGGGTGGGTCTGAACCATCAGCCTTTTGGTTAGCAGCCGAGTACTTAATCAAAATGTAGAAATTCTAATTCTACTGATTTATCTCAGATATTTTTAAACAATTATCTGTCTCTCACTTTCTCTTTAGAATTTTTGTAATAAAAAGGAAAAAATAAAACGGATCATGCAGTGAGGGGGGCACATTTGCTTTAGTACATTTACCTGAGCTGCCTCCTGTTGCTTTTTAAGCTGCTCAAGCATCTGCTGAAATTCGGCCTCTTTCTGCTCTGCCTCTTCCAAGGTGGCCTGATTCTGTTCCTCATAGGCCATGGCGACCACAGCCAGAATCAAATTTATTAAGTAGAATGAGCCCAAGAAAATGACCAACACAAAAAATATCATGTATGTTTTCCCAGCAGCACGTAACGTCTGGAAACAAGAATATCAGAATTAATTTTTCAATATTATTTCACTAACCTGTGGCTTCAACTTTCAGATTACTTGTGCGTCTTACAGGACTCTAATAAGATAATAATTATGTTGGTCACAGCCCTTCCGACCTCTTGAGCTGTCTTAACCTCATCCTCTGCTTTCTCCCCTAACTCATGCGTTCAAACTCTCATCTCTAGAATGGCATTCTTTCATTCACCAAGAATAAAGTGGAATCAATAAAACACAATGGAGATCTCCATTAAAGAGCTGAGCCTTCTTCAGCTTTCATCTTCTCCCACGTGAGTGATAGTACTTGAAAGTGTGGGTGACACTGAGGGGAGGATGTATCTGTGAAGGATGGGAAAGGGGAAATGGGAGAGAATTTCTATCCCTGGCATCACTATGCTAAGCACGTGTCCCAATTAATAAGACAGACGAACTCAAATCTCCTGATTTCAAGCCCTGGAGGCATAGTGGTTAAATGCTTGGCTGCTAAGTGAAAGATCAGTCGGTCTGCTCTGTGGGAGAAAGACAAAGCAGTCTGCTTTCATAAAGATTTATCGTCTTAAAAACTCTATGGAGCAATTCTACTCTGTCCTACAGGGTCCCTGTGAGTCAGAATCGACTCAACGGCAACAGGTTTGGTTTTAGTTCTTTTTTTTTCTTTCCACTATATTATGCTGTGGTTTGGATTTCGTAACTACACTGGTTAACTGGTTTTCTTGCACACTTCTCCTTAAATGCAGTATGTGTCTATTTGGGTTCTCACCAGTTGGTAAAGATTTTCCCAGAAGTCTTGAGTCATCAGTCGGAACAGGGCCAAAAAAGCCCAACTGAAAGTATCAAAGCTTGTGTAGCCATAATTGGGATTTCTACCAGCTTTCACACACACGTATCCTTCTGGACATTGGCTGTAAACAGGGTAAAAGGAAGTATTACAAGGTGTTCGGATGTCTTTTTGTTCTGGTGGCATGCTATACTTTTAACATTTTCCCAAGAAGAATTGCTATTTCAAAGACTAATAACACATTTCTCAACTTTTGACTTAATATAATTTTACTAGATACTAGCCAATTTTACTACCCATATTTTAAGGTGCAAGTCTTTAATAATACTTTACAAACTATTTTCCGTTGACAATTAGCATTTTAACAGATCTGTCTATTTCACGTTCCTTACTATGGAGTCTCCAGAGTTGATTCAGAGTCCTGGTGGTAGAGTGGTTAACAGCTTGGCTGCTAACTACCAGTTAGCAGTTCAAATCTACCAGCCGCTCCTTGGAAACCCTATGGGGTAGTTCTGCTTTGTCTGATAGGTTGCTATGAGTTGCAGTGGACACAACGGCAATGGGTTTTTGGTTATAATTTTATCTAAAGGAAACAGCATTGTAGCTAAAAGTACTACTCTTTTTTGTATAAAACATAAAAACTTGCCTAATATTTAATTAATCTCTCACTTTAAAAGTAATCTTAATTATAGAAAATTAGTGTGAATAAAATTAATTGGCTGTTTTTGTCAGTTGCTATAAAAAGAGGAAAAAATACATATATTTATGTACATACAAACACACACACTATTGGCTTACCCTGCATCAGAGCTATTTCCACATAGCAGTGCATCTAAAAAACCCTCCAAGAAATAATGATATCCTGTTTGGAAAAAATAAAGTGATATAAGGAACACTTGCATTATTAAAAATACTAAAATGAGAACAGGAAGATAAAGTCCTATTTGTAGAATTCATCGAGTAATTTTAAATATTTTAAAACATATTCATTCAAAGACATAAGAATTTTCCCTTTCTCCCTCCATATTAAGGGGATTAGATCTTAATAGTACAAAGTATTTCTTCATTATGAATGTAAAATTAATGATAAGCACAGGTACTAACATAATATTTTAGAAAGGTATCACTGTTTTTCCACCACCTTCAGAAAAATAAAATTTCATTCTGTAAAAAGAGAGGGATTTCTTGGGTTTCTCAAAACAATGACATATTTCAAAATAAAAGGGTTGTATCTTTTTCGGTCTTCTATTGTTTTTTAACACTATTTATACATTTAAAAAAAAATAATTGTAATATACGTTCTACCAACCCTCAGGATGTATTTAGGCTGCTTACAGTAAAGGATGTATATATAGTATTAGCTACAAAAACATTTTCTAAAGCTTAATTAACTCCAATTTCCTTCTTTTTGATATAGTATTACTTTTCAAAGGTAAGATAATGTTTATCTTTAGGTCTCATTTGGCTTTTATAAAATGACAGTAACAATAATCCACTAAACTCTAAGCATCATGAAGCCGTGAGTTGTCATCATTTTTTCCCCCAGCATCCAGTACAGTTCTGGTACATAAGAGGCATTCTGTAATTATCATTTAATGGATTATATTTGTATAACACTTTAGAATTTCCAAAGGTCTTTCACATATTTTATCTCATTTGATTGTCTCAGTCATCGTGAGAAGAGTTTTCAGCAAAGTTCCTGGGAATATTTCTTTCTAGCGAAATTCTTCAGCCTCCCACATGATGATGCAACAGAAAGTCACATTTAAGAGTCAAAACGAGAATAGTTATCAATTAAAAAATTAAAAGTATGCGTAAACCATTAACAAGGCGATCAACAAAACTCTTCTTTAAAATCAGTTCCAAAAATATACATGCTCTATTGTTTAAAATCCAGGGGAAAGCAATGTGAAATAAAAACATAATTTTAAATATTTTAAAATAGACTAATTAGGTAATTTTTTAAAGAGACTACAACCCATTATGAGGTCAGTTTTTACATTTCCATTAAATAAATAATTCAGTTTGCACTTGACTGCTAATTTGAAGGTTGTTGGTTTGACCCACCCAGCTGAACTGCGGACGAAAAGTCCTGGTGATCTGCTTCCATTAAGATTACCATCAAGAAAATTCTATGGAGTAGTTCTATTCTGATGACAACTAACAACAACAATTCTTACTTGAATCTTGAATATATGATTTCCAGTCAAACTCAACAACAGTTTCGTTTACAAGTGTGCCATTGTAATCCACTGTGACATTCCTCTCTATACTATGTTCCTCCAGGGAAGCATTGGTGGGAGGCCACTGTACACATTTATTCCTCAGGTTGCCCATGAACAGCTGCAGCCCAATTAGAGCAAACACACTCAGACAGAACACAGTCAGGATCATGACGTCAGAGAGCTTCTTCACTGACTGGATCAGCGCCCCCACAATGGTCTTCAGGCCTTAAAGAAAGGAGATTACAATGAAGTTTTAACACACCTGAAATAATAAAAGCGTCACACAATTTTCTTGAAAGCATGGAATCCATGCATAAGTCCAAATATGATGGCAACACTAGTGGAAGAGCAATAGTTCATGGAAGGCTGAAGAGCTAACAGAGATGAACTGAAATGTAACAATCCCTCAAACGGTAAAATGGTTGATGGTCTTCAGGAAGCCTGTATTAAGATAAGAATCTTGTGTTTCTCCTGTTTGCTAATGAACTTCATCCCACACTTTCATTAGGGTCAGTTGTCAGTATTATAACAAATTAAATATATGTTTTAAAATTCCTATTTGAAGTGGAAAAGATTTTGCTCTAAACCTGGAGGCAGTCTGATGTATAGCTGCACTTTAAGATAATAAATGCTCCAAACAGATTCATGCTACTCTTTATTATCTTTTGTTAGTAATATTAGGATTTACAATAGCTGTCAATGCCTATAACAAACAAGAAGTTACATATTGGTACATTCAACAGGGAACAAATTCTTGGTTCAAGTGACATGAAGAAGAAAAACAACAACAACGTGGCATCTTTATGCGCAAATAACACAGGCTGTGTATTACGGTATCTCAGGCAAGAAACTGTTAAACTCCAAGCCTGATGAAAAATGTGAAAACACAAAAATTTATGTCCAGACAGTAAGAATCACTTTCTACGTAACACCTTGTATAATGATTCGCTATGTTCTGTGATACTGAAAGTCAAGCAAAGATGTCGCTGCCAAAAAGACATAGGGTCAGCCTCGGTGTTTAACCTCGCTCTCACCTGGAATGACTGAAATTGTTTTCAGTGCTCGGAGAACTCTGAATGTTCTCAACGCTGAGACATTGCCCAGGTCCACAAACTCCGTCACGTATCTGTAATAGGGAGTTCACACACAAACACAATAACAGGATACAGAGAAAGAGCTGTAGGTTCAAGGAGCCTTATGCTTTACATTAATCACTTCTTACCTGGGATTACAGAAACAGTTTTCAAAGCTCTCAAGACTCTGAAAGTGGGAAGAGCTGAAAAATTGCCTAGGCTTACAAATTCTGTTACATACCTGTAGAATTAAATCAGAGTTATTCAAGATTTAAGCAGAATTTATATATTTTTTGCTTGGGTCTTTTACAAAGGATCTTTTTTGGTGATTTTTAAATGATTAAGTATTTTAAGTAACAATTTAGAAATTCAACTCCATAACTGAGGTTTTATTCACAAAATTTAAGGCTGTTAGCTACATGTAAACTTCATGGAGTATGCATTCCTGTTGCTACTTCAGAAAGCAATATAATCAATGTAACATATACTTAGGAGAACTAAGTAAAAAGAGAAAAAATAAAAATCTTGGCTATGGTTTCAGTTAGAAGAAAAATACATGAAATCACCTAACAGAAATTTAGGCATGAAAAGGCAGATGGCCATGTGGAATTTCGGGACGTAATTAAGTTTTTCATTGTGTCACTTTCAAGTGAAAGTCAGTCAAATTAAGAGCTGTGTTTTAGCAGGGCCCAATGCTGCTCTAGGAGCCCCAGTGGCACAGCGGTTAAGCGCTCAGCTGCTAATGGAAAGGTCAGCGGTTCGAACCCACCAGCCACTCCGTGGGAGAAAGATGTGGCAGTCTGCTTCCATAAAGATTTACAGCCTTGGAAATACTATGGGGCAGTTCTGCCCTGTCCTATAGGGTCGCTATGAGTCAGAATCGACTGGATGGCAGTGGGTTTGGTCTTTGGAATGCTGCTCTGCCATTGTTGCTAGTTTATTCTTAAAAAACAGAGGCCCCAATATGCCTTCTCTTGAGTTGTGGCCAGAGGGAGTGGTGAAAAATTGGCTCATTTGGCCAGATATGGCATTTGGATGGGCCCGGTAGCCTTTAGAACTCTGAGTGTATCAAGGCACCCCCACTCCCACTGTCCACCAACTGTAGGAAGCCAAGAAGTCATCTTTTCTGTAGGAAGGACAAAGGCGTGTGGTGGTGGTCCACCTTCTTCCACACTCTACTTTCATCTACTCCTAAATGGTATCCCATTCGTTTTGAGTCTCTTCTTTCTTGCGAAAATTTACTGGTCTGCAGAAATTGTGCTAAGTCTATCTAGACAGGCAAGCGTCTCTGAGAGGCATCAACAGTTAAGCGCTTGACTACTAACTGAAAGTTTGGAGGTTTGAACCCACCCAGAAATGCCTTGGAAAAAAGCCCTGGCGATCTGCTTCCAAAAGGTCACAGCCTTGAAAATCCTGGGGAGTGCAGTTCTACTCTGTATACAAGGGATTGCCTTGAGTCAGAATCGACTCCGTGGCAACGGGTTTGGTTTTGGTTTTTTGGATATGGACAGAAGATAAGGGTAAGAAGGTTCATTTATATGGCGGTTAAAGAAAGATGAAAAAAGGGGTAAAGGGAAAGAAGAAAGAGGAAGTAAGAAAAGGGATCACGGGAGAAACTGAAAGAGCAGAGAGACTGGGTATGTTTTTATATAAGTCTGAAAAAATCATTTTGTTGATGAAATAAGAATTTAGTATATTCTGTTGTACCTTTCTTTTTTCTTTTCATTTGATATGTCGGCATGGTTTGATGCTAGTAGATGCTTATATTCTCTTTTCCACCAAAGTCACAAAAGAAGCGGGGAGAATGAATAATACAGGTAAGTTCAATGTCATTGCGTGGGGCTAGCAGAACTGTTTTGGCTATAGTTTTAAAAACCATTTTGACAGACATATTATGAATATACCCATTCTTTCACGTTTGGGTGGATGTGTGTTGGAGAAGCAGTATGTATGAAATTTTCTGAAAACTGTGGTTTGCGTGAATCATTTCAACTACTGCCACAGCTTCACGCCAACGGGAAATGCCACTTTGACCTCTGTTGCGCTACATTAAAATCCAGAGCTTAAATTTCATACCAAAGTAGTCTTTAAAAGCATAAGCACTTACAGAAAACAAAAACTATGTGTTTTTTTTTAAAGTTTCAAAAAAGGCACTTACGCAAATGTAATGACAGTGAAATCGAGCCAGTTCCATGGGTCCCGAAGGAAAGTAAAATCTTCTAAGCAGAATCCCCTTGCAATAATTTTTATGAGTGATTCAAATGTATATATTCCTGTGAAGGTGTACCTGGAGATAAGTATCCAAAAGAATTGATCAAGTAATATTTTTTTCTCATAACATATCCATTTTTATCATCAGTCTATCAGTAGAATAGATGAATATTAAAAAGGAATTTAAGCAAGTTGATTTTATTTTCATAGAAATAAGACCTGGTCTGAAATTTAAATTCAACCCCCTAACGCATGAAGAGTTGTTTAAAGTATCCTAACAGCAGTGTAAGTAACACAGTCTGAATATAGTCTACCTAGCTACTACTGGATATATCTTGGTATTGATATAAATGAATACAGCCTCCCGAGAATTATCCAGTACAGTCACAGGATAGAGTAGCCAATCAACGATATTGCAGAAGCATAAAATGATTTTCTTTTAAAGAGGGAGGGGGAAACCAACTCAATTTCAACTGATTTAAGAATTATAGAACATTGACAAAGTAGCAAGTTTTCTAACACTATAGGTTAACTTGCCTGGAAAAAGGACTTCATTAAAACCAAGCTGGTTCATTCTAGGGACATAAAAAGTGAAAATTTAACTTAGGGAAAAAATGTGATCTTTGAGAAACTTGAATGTTTCCAAGGTTTAAGTGTTCTACTCAGAAATGGGGTGGGGAGTGGATAGCATAAAATCACAGGAGGGGGAGTGAAGACCTGTAGGGCCTCACAAGTTAACTCCAATACTTGGAAATTCTTTGTATGTTAATTTTATTATTTCCTTGAGCATCTTTGTTTCTGATTGGCTCTAGATGCAAGTGTCATTAAGGGCTGTGGGGGAATCCCTCTGAGGTTGTTTTAAGGGTCAGCAACCTTAGAGTAATAGGGATTACACTATAGGCAATGCGAGCCGAGAGGGGATCCCCAAAACAGGAGCAGCCACAATTAAAGCAGCTGCAGCAGTGATCAGCACAAAGCCGGCCTCTGCTCTCAAAGGTACGCCCAGAGCTGAGAGTAATTAGTAAAGCTTCTGATTTCTGAAAGTGCTACCCTAACTTTCACTTCAGTTAGTTTTGTACTCTATCTACTGAAGTTTCAAGTTCTAAAATCTCTTATTTTGGCATTTTTTTCCCCTGCCAATTCCTTAGTGATCACACTTGAAACTGGTATGAGCCTGACATGAAGTGAATGTGCCTAATGGAAAGGAAAACTTTGTGAAACTCAGTACTGACTTCTTACAGCATTTGTGGTCTGCCCTTTTTAGTTCACTCACTGGATTCAGAAACCAAGGTCCACCATATTGGCTCTTTTCATTGTGTTTGCTTTGGCCATTGGAGGTCCTAAAGAAAAGATGATGAGTGTCCAAGAATGATGGATTCTGCTACCCACCAGGTACAGGTGAAGGAGAGATACCAGCAGACCTGAGGGCCAATGACTACTGTCTTCCCACTATGTAATTGTGTTTAGAAAACGGCTGTAATAAAAAATGTTCTTCAGTTTTATTTAGTGGCTGCATTCAGTTTCAAAATTCCAAACAATTATATCTATGTATGTCTATATATGTATACCAGACAATTTAAAATAACATGAACTTACTCTACATTCTTTGTCCAGTCAGGAGGATTACTCATTGTCATAAACACGCAGTTCGTCAAAATTGTGCACATAATTAGCATGCTGAATAATGTAGGTTATTGTTAAGGAATGCACAAAAGAAAATCCAGATCCAAATATTATAGAAAACTAACACTGAAAAGCTTGAAGAGCAGTTCAGCCAGACTGTTGTGACATAAACACTGTAGGCAAGTCATTATCTAATCTCTTTAAATTTTAGCTTCTGCAGGTTTAAAATGTAAGTAGTTGTACAGATGAGATAATGTATGTGAGAATGTATGTATAAGATAATCTATGGGAAAGCGTTATATCAGTATATGTTGATGCTTTTGCTACTCTTATTAAATCAATATATTTACCTCCCTGATAACTTTAGTGGAAAGATTGTGTGCAACCCGGACTTGAGTTTCTGGACAGAAAGCATTTTTTAAATTAATTCAGGTGATTAAAACAGTAAACTGTTAAAGAAGGCATATACTTCCAATACTGTAATTTCCTTGAATAGATATTATACAATTTAGTTTAGTGAATGAAAATAATTTGTAGTCAAAAGTACAGCATGATGCTAAGTGTTGGGCTGCCCTATTTTGAGTGGGCTTATGCATTTGTGCAACAGCATTGGGTCAGATTAAAGAGGAATATTCTTGAAGGCCAGGATTTAAACAGACATAAACGTAATTAAAATTCAACATAGTAAAGTGATCTTGGGCAAGTCACTCAGCCCCTCTGTGTCACTTAAGCAACCTGTGTCTCAGTTTACTTCTATACAACGGCACTAATAACGTAAAGACTGCCGTTTGAGGTAAAGATTAAACAAGTTAATATATGTGAAGTGCTTGGAACAGTGCCTGTGAATTACTAAATATTATCTAAGCGTTAGCTAAAACAAATGCACGAAACAAATTATAGAGCTGAAAGGAACCTTAAAAAAACTAGTTCAATTACTAAATTTTAGAAATTAGGTAAATAAGGACTAAGCTCTAGAGAATTTAGGTAACTTGACCAAGGACTAGAAAACAGGTTTTTGCCTTCAGATCCAATATTCTTTCCACTACAATTTACTGCCAAAACAAAAATGTTCCTTAAGTGAAAAAGAACGTTTTCATCAAGTGACCACATGATGGCACTAGAAACACAAAGCAGGAGAAGAAAACTTCCATATAAATGCAAAAACCCGGAACATACATACGACTTGTATGTTAGTAGTAGTGTATCTATACCCCCAAGGAATCTCTTGTTTTCAGATTAAAACTTAAATGGCTTTTTTAATTTTATAATTCCCACCTTTTTTTAAATCAAGTAGTATGAGCTCTGATAATTTCAGTATTTTCATGTTTATTTTTGTCAAAGCCACCAAATAAAATGGTGAAGAAGCTGTTTTTCACTAACGAACATAAGGGCATGAATTTAGGCATAGAGTTCTTTTGAACACCAGTGGGAATCACAAAGGCAAATCCCTAAAGACCATTTTGAAATATAATCTCAGCTTCTTTCATCAACTTCATTAACTTCCAGAGTCTTTACGAAGCAGTAAGTTTTGCATGGCACGGTCATAATTCAATGACTTAAATTTGAAATTCAGCCAGTGTTTCAGTATAGATTTCATTAGAAAAGTTCAAGAAATAGCCAAATATTGGCTAAAATCTCCTGACATTCTCCAATTTAAAAAAAATGCTTAAGGGTTTATTCAAAGGAACATTAAAATGTTTTATATTATAGATATGTCTAAATTTAGCTCTGGAAGTAAATTTCTTTGTTATTATATCATATGGAAGTACATTTCTTTGTTAGTGTTTTATATTATAGGTATGTCTAGATGTAGCTCTGGAAGTAAACTTCTTTGTTATTATAGCATATGGAGGTAAATTTCTTTGTTATTATATCATAATTCACTGCAAAATTCTACACAAACTTTGTGCTAACATGGTAAGATAAATATGGCTACCTTGCATTAGACTTGTAGGATTCAATACATGCAAATATTTTTTGAGAGATACCAAATATACATACATATATACATATATATATATATACACACACACTGGTATTATATATATTGTTAACAACTTTGTAAGTTTCCGTGATTAATCAACTTGAAGAATAAGGTTTATGTGACAAAAGAAGATAGAAAAGTGATAAAAGCCATCAAATACGGTCATTTCCCAACCTAAGTTTATATTTAGCTACAGAGCACTTACAGATTATGTACAAATATTAATCACTTGAAAAAGGATATGAATGTACCAAAATCTTAATAGCTATTTTCCTAAGAGGATTGAAGGGAGTTAAAATGTACAGGGCAGAGGTGGCACTGAACCGGAAGATGGCCTTCCCTTTATTCAATACTATAAAAGTCTGTAAGATAGGAACACAACATAGAAGTATAAAAGTATACACCATTTAAACTCTATTGTCTACTTTCTGTATTTGTCATAATGAATTATGCCAATGTTGCATGAGAAACCAGCACAATCAGAACTTTTGATGTGTACCATGAAGACAAATTGTAATTAGGTTTCTTCTTAACTAGAGCGGAAATTCAATAATATCACTTACCTTTTACCTGCTACTTACCTGTGATTTTATTGTACATAAGACATTTTGGTCAAGAGAATTTATTTATTTTCTTAATACTTTAAACTAGAAGTCTTAAATGGGTGCATATTTCATTTTATTCTAAAAATCTTAAGGCACTACATTCCTTTTCATGATTTCAGCTTTACCAATTCAAACGTCTGTAAAACTAATGCATGGAATGCAAAATCATCCAACAGAACTAACACCATTTTTTAAATAAATATTCTTTTATGGTCTGTGCTTATGAAATATACATTATCGCTCCATTTGTAATAGAAAATAAAAACTGCTACCATCAAACCCACTCCTGGGTTAGATGGATGTGATCCAATAATTGATCTCTAGAGGCCACGTTCCCTGGAGAGTATCCGTTGACCAGGAGTGCTAAATTCTGTATTGGGATTTCGAAGTTAGCTGACACATTGAATTGTAATCCCAGTCGACTGTCTATCTCATGTAATGCTTTCTTAGCACAGAAAAAAAAAAAGCTCAAAGCCCCTGAAGAACCCAGCATCTGTGACTGTGAATGGAACTGCCTTCCAAAAATTAGACTTATTTGAGAGCAATTGACACTGTGCAGACAAAAAAATAAAGAAGCAACCATGCAACAGTGTAGCAAGGACTTCCTGACTCAGTGTTTGTTAATATTCAAACAGAGCCAGGGATAAAGAAGGCTATTTTCTCTGTGAAGAACATATTTGGGGAAGGGAATTTTAAAGCTTTTAATTTAAATTAACCCATTCTTCAAAAGCTCTGTATTTTAAGCAAGAGGACACATATCTGCCTAGATCACACTATGATACAGCAAGTATTAACTTTATGCTTATTTTCTACTAGGAATCCTTGATAAGGGTTTATTCTCTACATTTAGACTGCAGTTCATTTTAAATAGGTATCTTGTTTCTTTTTTCCTCCTACCTTCAGGATTTTCTAAATTCACCTAGAGTAATGACCCAAAAACACTGACTGAGTTGCTGTTTGAAAATAGCACTTCGGATCTTTTGGTATGTGTAGGAGTAACCTAAATCAGGGCTGTCAAAGTGTGGCCCTCCAGCCAGTGCTGGTCTGCAAGCTGTTCCTGGTCTGTGACAAGACAACACAGATACTGAGGGTAAACTTTAGAAACTTGTATGGCAATTGGACAAACTAAACTTATGTCGGTTGAATCCAATAATAATAAAAAGATGGTGGATTGTATTTTGTGTGTCTTTGTTTTTCATTTCATTTTCTAGAAATTAATTTTAACTGCATTTTATAGAAGAATAGGGACCTCACTTTCACCACGGAGAGTTTGAGAGACACCACTCTAAAATTCTACATTTACTTTTTCATCTTTTGAAGGCAGGTAAGTCTAGAATACGAAGAAAAGTATAACTACCAAATCCAGTTATAGAAAGGGGGACTTTTACATGTGCTTCCGAGAGAAGCAATCACCTATGGCAAGGGCACTTAGCCCTCTTTTTTCTGATTCATTCAGTGCTTCTGTCCCTGAATGACATTGTGAGATCATCATAAAACATGAACAGACTTGTGCAATGCAAATGCCTTTGCTCTAGGGAATATGAGCACACGAGGACACAAAGGCCAAAGTGAGCCTACACAGGACTGAATACGGCCCACCTTTCAAACCTACTGCATACTGCTTCCTTTCCTCAAAAATATGCTTAGTAAAATCAGATAGGATTACTGGGGGTTTCCATGAGTCAAAATCAACTTGACAGTAACTAACAACAAGGGGTGGGGCAGCCAGTAAAAATATGACATAAAACCCATTAAGCACCTATTGCCATCAAGTCGATTCCGACTCATAGTGACCCTATAGGACAGAGTAGAACTGCCCCCATAGAATTTCCAAGGAGCACCTGGTGGATTCGAACTCCCGACCTTTTGGTTAGCAGCCATAGCTCTTAACCACTACACCACCAGGGTTTCCAAAAATATGACATAGCATATATATATTCTTAAAATAGAAATTTCCTCATTTCAAATACTATTACAAGCTGATTTTGAAATAGATAAGAGAAAAAAGAAGTTACAATCCATAGGTGGCCTACTCATGCGCTCAAGGGCAAGTGGGGCTAAGATGGTACTGATGTAGCAAGTAGACAATGAAAATAATCAGGCTCATCCTCACGAGACTGGGCCACACTCAAAAGAGACAACCTGTGGCTCTGGCCCTTTGGTCACCCTCCAGCCCAAACCAGAAACAGAGGTAATAAAGGAAGAAAACAATAGTAAAGATCAAAGAAGGGGTGGTAAAGTAAATGGCAAGGCCGGGAAGGCCAAAAGAAGACATGGGAGAGAGAAGGAACATTCTGCTCTGAGGACTAAAAGGAACACGAGGCAAGACTCAGAAACTGAACAGAAAGGGGCCAAAGAAAGTGCAAAGAGCTGGAACTCAGCAAAATGAATTTCATGAAAAACCACTGCATCCTCCAATAATCATAAGTAATTCTAATCTAAAAGTCCCTTTCACACAGAGCCATAAATACTCCGACACAAAAATTAAGGCCAATGGACATACTTCTCAACTGTTCAAGCCTTAGATTGAACCTTTTACTCATTTTAGGTTTTTTTTTTTTCCTTTATCATTTATAAAATTTAAAAATTTGTGGCAGATCATTGTTTTAAACTTCCTATTTATCAGATTCATGTGTCTTATGTGGAAATGCTTGCAAATTGAATTTACAAATGGAATTAAAGAGGCTTTACTGTGAAATCATGTTTGTTCTGCTTTAACTTTTTGCAAGACATACAGACGGGCAAAGCATCTTTGCTTAGAGCTATCCTGGGAGCTAACAATAAGGATAACATTAGGAAACTATTTCCACAGAATTTCTTCTAGGAGGACTCTGCTTTTCTCCAGTTGAAACATACATGTTTATCTACAAACTTCATATACGTCACTTTAAAGAGTTTATGGGTTTACTTTAAACAACCTTCCAATAAAGCAGAAGTATCCAGTTTTATATAATAATCCAGTATGTGGAAACTTAAATATGTTACCATTTTTATGTCAGTGAATGAGTCTCATTTGGAACTTCGAATTTACTATTTTGCAACTGGCCCCATGTCTATTTCCTCGTCTACCTGTAGCCATCCTCCACATAGCCAAGAGGCCAAACATTCGATTTATCTGTTAACAATCAATAAAAGGATACCTGTTCCCAAGGACTCTCAGATACATGTTTCTCCAAATAACAGTATTGAAGAGTCAGAAGGGAACACTGCTTACTTACAACAAATTGTGAAGTAACTCCAGAATTTTCAAATGTAGACATTTGTCTTTCCCATTTTAAAGAAAAGAAAGGGCTTTAAAACGGAAGACTGTAAAAGCTTGCAAGCGGCCATCTAAAATGCATCAGTTGGTCCCAACCACCTGGAGTAAAGAAGAATGAAGAACACCAAAGACACAAGGAAAGTATTAACCCAAGAGACAGAAAAGGCCACGTAAACCAGAGACTTCATCAGCCTGAGACCAGAAGAACTAGATGGTGCCCGGCTACCACCAAAGACCGCCCTGACAGGGAACACAACAGAGAGTCCCTGATGGAGCAGAAGAAAGGTGGAGTGCAGAACTCAAATTCTAGTAAGAAGACCAGACTTAATGGTCTGACTGAGACTGGAGGAACCCCAGAAAGCATGGCCCCTGGATTCTCTATCAGCCCATAAATAAAACAACTTCCAAGACCAACTCTTCCGACAGGGATTGGACTGGACTGTGGGACACAAAGTGATATTCGTGAGGAGTCTCTTAGCTCAAGGAGATACAAGGGATTAAATGGGCAGCTTCTGTCCAGAGGTGAGATGCGAAGGCAGAGAGGGTTAGGAACTGGTTGAATGGACATGGGGAATCAGGGGTGGAAAGGAGGAGTGTGTTGGCACAGTATGGGGAGAGCAATTAGGGTCACATAACAATGTATGTATAAACTTTTGTATAGGAGACTAACTTGAAAGTAAACTTCATTTAAACTGCAACAATAAAAAAACTAAAAAAGTGAAAAAAAAGAGAAGACTAGCCAAAATGTTAATGCACCTTCAAATGCATAAACAAATACGATGTACCCGTTACTGCAGAATTGATTTTGACATATAGTAGCCCTATAGGACACAGTAGAACTGTCTCAGAGTGTTTCTTTAAATCTGAAGAGGTGTGTGTCAGGGTTGAATTCCTTCACCATCCTTATTCAATACGTATGCTGAGCAAATAGTCCGAGGAGCTGGACAACATGAAGAAGAATGGGGCACCAGGATTGGAGGAAGACTCACAGCAACCTGTGATATACAGATGACACAACCTTGCTTGCTGAAAGTGAAGAGGACTGGAAGCAATTACTGATGAAGATCAAGGGCTACCGCCTTCATTGTGGATTATACCTCAACATAAAGAAAACCAAAATCCTCACAACTGGACCAATAAGCAACATTATGATACACGGAGAAAATACTGAAGTTGCCAAGGATTTCATTTTACTTGGATCCACAATCAACATCCATGGAAGCAGCAGTCAAGAAATCAAATGACGTATTGCACTAGGCAAATCTGCTGCAAAAGACCCCTTTAAAGTGTTAAAAAGCAAAGATGTCACCTTGAGGACTAAGGTATGCCTGACTTAAGCCATGGTATTTTCAACTGCCTATATACATGCAAAAGCTGGACAACGAATAAGGAAGATGGAAGAAGAATTGATGCCTTTGAATTATGGCGTTGGTGAAGAATATTGAATATACCATGGACTGCCAGAAGAATGAACAAATTGTCTTGGAGTAAGTACAGCCAGGATGCTCCTTAGAAAAGAGGATAGCGAGACTTCGTCTCACTTTGGACATATTATCAGGAGGGACCAATCCCTGGTGAAGGACGTTATACTTGGTAAAGTAGAGGGTCATTGAAAATGAGGAAGACTCGCAACCAGATATGGAGCCCTGGTGGCAGAGTGGTTAAGAGCTCAGCTGCTAACCAAAAAGTCTGCAGTTCAAATCCACCAGCCACTCCTTGGAAACCCTATGGGGCAGTTCCACTCTGTTCTATAGGGTCGGTATGAGTTGGAATCAACTCAGTGGCAATGGGTCTCAACAAGGTGGATTGATACAGTGGCTGCCACAATGGGCTCAAACGTAGCAACAATTCTGAGGATGGTGCAAGACCGGACAACATTTCCTTCTGTTGTATATAGGGTCTCTATGAGTTGGAACTGACTGACAATACCTAACAACAACAACAACAAACTTTATGGAAAAGGAGCCTTGGTGGAGCGGTGGTTAAGCGCTCACCTGCTAAGCAAAAAGTCGGTGGTTTGAGCCCACCAGCCGCTCCATGGGAGAAAGAGGTGGCAGTCTTTTTCCGTAAAGATTATAGCCTTGGAAACCCTATGGTGGCATTCTACTCTGTCCTATAGGGTCGTGATGAGTCTGACTTGACAGCAATGGGCTTTGGTTTTTGGAATCTTTATGGAAATAGGTTGCCACATCTTTCTTCAGTAGAGCAGCTGGTCTGTTAGAGCTGCAGACCTTCCAGTTAGCAGATGAGTGCTTAATCATTGCTTCATCAGGGCTCCTTAAATATTATGTAGCTTTAAGCAAATAACAATTTATAAACTGTTCAACTGAAAATAAGTTTTGACTTTTTTAAAAATATTCTTTTGGATAGCTTATTATAGTGTCTTAGCATCCTTAAAATCTAATTAGTTCAACAAAAATTTGATTAACCCTACTCCTGAGGATCATTTTTATTATATTTAGTCACTTCAATACAAAACAAAAAGTTCAAAATTGGATGGTGGAGGAGATACGGCTGATAAAGTAGTATCCAGTTTGAAACAGGCCTCTCATGACAGCCCAAGGCTGAGCTGGACATACATAGGGTATGACTGGCTCCAATTGCCAGTACCAAGAGTTTGTCTTTTAGTAGAATTCAGCCACATCTATGATTGTTCTTAAAATCTGTCCATCAATTAATTTGTTACAGAGCCAAAAATAAGTGCCTTAAGTTCAAATGTGCAAAGGAATAGAACTGTAAATGAAATAATTTTAACACATGAAGAAATTTTTGTCTCAGGACAAATTTCCAACATGGCATTGTGACTGAATTAGAAACTAGATTCTATATAGGAAACATCACTTTACAGATATCTTTACAGGAATGCAAATCCTCATATGTTACGTGTTGGTATAGCTTGTCCCTTATCTCTTCATAGATAGTTACCAGTATTAAGTAACATTTATTGAGTGCCTTTATGATACTTTTAAAACATGTATGTGCATTACAGGCACATGGAAAGTAGGGTGGACCTAGTTCTAGGTCCAACTGTTATTTTCAGTTGATTTCAATTCAAAAGGCATGTATCAAATATTTGGTACAATATTTACACAGCTCTGTGGTACAGTCTATAGAGAAATCAAAGATGTATGTCCTGACCCCAAGAAACTTAGAAACTAGTAAATGTTCAGTCAACTACCTATACCAGTAGAAGAAAATCTGGAAGGGTTCGTGCAGGTTTACCTGGACCAACAATCTCCAACAGATACAAAATGTGAGCTACAGATCTTAGCCACACATATGATTTTAAATTTCTAATAGCCATTATTTTTAAAAAGTAAAAAGAAGCAGGGAAAATTAATTTTAGTAATGTTTCCTTTAGCCCAATATATCCAAAATATTATCACTTCAGAATGAAATCAACATGAACAACTATTATGATTTTTACATCCTTTTTATCGTACTAAGTCTAAATTTTCAAAATCTGGAATTGTCATATTTCATGAACTCCATAGCCACCTAGGTTTATATCTACTGTATTGGGTAACCCAGACCTAGATTTAAATCATTCATTGTTCGGCTAGATGATTCTCTCTCTCTCTCTCTCTCTCTCTCTCTCTCTCTCTCTCTCTCTCTCTATCTCTCTATCTCTCTCTCTCGGCAGCCCTTACTAAGTAAAAATATTTTCTGGTTAAAGACAAACCAGGAAGATTGTTACATAGAAATACTGGTAATCCCCTCTAGTAACCAGCAGCTTAATGATATGGAAAACAACATTAGGAAAACATAAGTGGGATTTGTTTTATCTGGTGTAGCTGTTAAGAGTGCATATTGTGGAGCTGGATCTCTGGGTTCAAAAATTGGCTCTGCTGCCTGCCTTTTAGCTATGAGATCCCGGACAAGATATTTAACTTTTTTATGACTCAGTTGCCTCATTTAAAAAAAAAGAGTAAATATACTAAGCTCATAGAGGTATTATGATTCCAACTCTGTAGGTCAGATTCTGATGCCTAGGAATCTGTACTGTTAATAAATATCTCAGAAGATTCTGCAACAGCAGGACTGTGAATCTTTTTTGTTAGTGATTTTAAAAATTGACCAAACTATCAATGATTATGGTGTATGCATGGGTTAAAATCCTTTCCCCTGATCTAACTGTACAGTAAATAAGAAAACAATTTTATTATTAATAGTTTGGTAGAAAATTACTATTTATAAATCTGTATAGAAAGCGATTTGTTTATAATTTTTTCCCAAGATGAACATTGAATGTAACAAGTCATAGCTTTGCAGTTTCTTTTTCCAAACATAGCCATTACCTTAACTTTATTTTGATCTAGGTGCCATGTATCTTGAAATACATAATTTAAACATAAACTCTATCTTTGTGTTTCATCTAAACATTATTTAAAAATTGCTAAATAACAGTACAAACTCTTAGTTTACTGCACTTGCTTGCTCTTAAAGTAAACCTACTGTCAAATGCAAGAAGTAACAGAGGAAGGTTAGCAATAAACATGAATATAAAAAGTGTAGTGTATACTATTGGTTGATTAAATTTATGCCTTTGCCTCCGAGCTTAAAACAAAGGTAATTTCCAACTCGTACATGAGTTGTGTTTCAAAAAGTATGTGGAAGTTAACTGTTGGAACGTGGAACACATTTTCCCACAGAAAGAATTATTTATATCTATCTCTGTATCACTCTTTTGCTATATCTCTGTATCTATATCTACATCTATCTAGCCAGATCAAAAAATAAACTTATGTAACTTAATGAAATAGACTTCTGTATTAATAGTACTGTGGAACTTTTATCACCATGTATAAGAAAGTGTCACTATGAAAATGGTAACAGAGTTCTAAATTGGGCCGTCAGATCCACATCTCCCCTCTTGGTATAGGCCAGGCAGTAGGACTAGGGAAATTCCCTTGCCCTATATCCTATTCAGGAGCCCTGCAGGTGCAGTGGTTAAAAGCTCAGCTGCTAACCAAAAGGTTGGCAGGTTAAATCCACCAGGCGCTCCTTGTAAACCCTATGGGGCAGTTCTACTCTGTCCTATGGGGTCGCTGTGAGTCGGAATTGGCTTCTTGGCAGTGGGTTTGGTTTATGTCCCATTCAGAAGTAGGATCAACCTTTTTCCAGCTCCAAGCTATGGGACTGGGAAGGGCAGGGAGGGGCAGAATTAGAGCCATGAGACAAGAGAAGAGAAGCTTCAAAGGTTTGGCGGTGAAGAACTGCACAGAAGGTCAAAAGATTCCTATTATTGCACACTTCTAGGGACATATTTCAGAGCCTTGGTGGTGCAGCGGTTAAAGCGCTCAGCTGCCAACCAAAAGGTTAGTGGGATAAAGATGTGGCAGTCTGCTTCCATAAAGATTTACAGCCTTGGAAACCCTATGGGGCAGTTCTGCTCTGTCCTTTAGGGTCACAGTGACTTGAAATCAACTAGACGACACTGACTTTTAGGGACCTTTCTCATTCTGGGTCAATTCTATAGCATCTCCATTTTTTCCTCAGGTCTTTCTAAATGGCTTCACCTACTTCTCTGACCATTTGCTATAACCTGTGGATTCAGGCCAAGATTTTCCTCCTTTTCTGACTCACTGAGAGATGAAAGGCTTTCCTGCAGGTTCGCTGACTCTGAAGTAAGCACACAATATTAAAAAAAAAAAAGTTTCCATTCCAAGTCTTATTCTACTTTTCCCTTTAGACTAGGCATAAGCAGTCTAAAGAACAACCTGGCATACTTACCTGCCTGTGACCCACCAAGCTTTAATATACAGCCTTCACCTACTTACACAGGTGGCCTTTAAATCAGGGCTCACAGACTAAAATGCCCACCAAGGAGAGGCCTATCACTTGGTACTTGCCAATTTTTAGTATATGAGTCAGTGATGCCAGATCTGATATTTCAAGGTAGAGGGTCAGTAAAGAAGAGGAAGACCCTGAATGAGATGGACTGACATAGTGCCTGCAATAATGGGCTCAAACATAGCAATGATTGTGAGAATGGCGTAGGATTGGGCAGTGTTTCATTCTGTTGTACATAGGGTCACTATGAGTTGGAACTGACTTGATAGCACCTAACAACAATAACAAATACACACACACATACACACATATTTGGAGCCCTGGCAGAGCAATGGTTAAGTTGTACGGCTGCTACCCAAAAGGTTGGCAGTTTAAATCCACTAGCCGCTCCTTGGAAATTCTATGGGGCAGTTCTACTATGTCCTGTAGGGTCACTATGGGTAGGAATCGACTCGATGGCAATGGGTTCTACATGTGCGCACATACACGCATATATATTTATAATTTATTTTATTTCTGTTGAGTTGCTGTTGACTTTTCAAGAAGCAGCAAGCTCTTTCTCTTGAGGTGAGTAGGTTGTAGAATGTTTACTTAGTGCTATTGGTGGCTATCTCCGCCTGAGAACAAAGAATGAGAATGAAGTCTGCATAGGAGAAAGTCAAGCCAAATATGAAAAAGCACTGGGTCCTGACAACATTATTGGATCCATCAATATTGAAACCAAATTTGACCCACACATTCTTCTATTTTTTTATTTTTTTTGCTAAAACTAGTTTCAGTTGGGGTTTCGTTACTTTCTGTTGAATTATAGCAAATTAATATAGTAGGTACTTGATAAATTCTAACCATTATTTTATCATCAACATCATCATCTTGGGATCGTTTCTGAGACAGAGATTGTTAGTGAAGGGGGAGGAAAGGGCGTAAGGAAGAAATATCAAGTACTAATAGAACCTGTATGCAGTGGAGAAAGATTCTGAAGTCAGACTATGGTGTTTCAGATGGAATCAGCCTGGGTAACTGGTAATTCTAAAAGAGCTAATGACATGCAAAGAAAAATTGTAAATTGGGGACTGTCCATATGACAATTCATGGAGCCTTAAGCTGTTAACTATCAACTACTTTTCTCATTTTCTATTACTTTTGCAAGAAAAATTCCCTGATCTCAATTAAAAGCAAAACAAACAACTCTCTCTACCCAATATAATAACTATAAAAAATTGTATAGCAATTGCATACCAGGAATGAGTTGAAAATCACAGTTCATGCAGTTCATGTATTATTCTCATGCATCCCCACTAAAGAGGGACTATGCATCTTTTTAGAACACGATATAAAGGTATAATAAGTCGTTCTTAAACGGTCCATGATACAATCAAGTAATGAATATATTTTTACATCTAGTAGTTAATAAACTTACCCATTTTTACTACAGATCTAAAATACCTCATTCTATTTCCAGTAAAATGTAACATTATCAAAAGGATATTTTCTTCCACGGAACTAATGAGTCATCTGTAATTTTGAGAAGAACATGAGAAGGGAGAAGTTTTCTGTAATAAAGAGTGGGTGAAGAATTTGAATGTATAGCCAAATGGTGCAAAAGCAACCCAAGCTATGAAAGGAAACTGTGAAAAAAAAATCCCATATGGAAAAAAAAAAAAAAAGGTGTGTTCACAAGCTAAAATGTGCTTTGGTACACAGCTAAAGCAAATAAATAAACAAAAGGAATCCAACTTGGAATCAACGTTCTAGAGACTATCTAACCAGAGCTAACATGATGTGGAAAACATTTTGCCTATATTCTGACAGCACTGTTACTTCATTCCTTAATTCTTACCTCGGACTCCTGAAGACTTAAAACCTTTGAGGGTCTGGAAACTCCTCATGCTTCCATGTACCAGGAATGTTCATGAGATGGTTGCTATTATTTCTTGGAGCCCTGGTGGTGCAGTGGTTAAGAGCTTGGCCGCTAACCAAAAGGTCAGTAGTTCAAATCCACCAGCTGCTCCTTGGAAACCCTATGGGGGCAGTTCTACTCTGCCCTATAGGGTCACTATGAGTTGGAATCAACTCAACGGCACTGGGTTTTTGGTTTGGTACTACTACAATATCATTGATCATGGCTTAAACTACTTTAACAATTTTACTAGAATATTTGAACATTATACAACTTGCACATTTTAAACTGGGGCAAAGAGGATAAAAATAGGTGGGTATATGCCATCTGAAAATCTGTACATCATCAGCAGTAATGTACGTTTCCATAAGCTCATTGACATTGTCTTTGTAAAAAAGATCGAGGAGAGCTTCGATGTGGTTTTGTGTTGTTTCTATTCATGCTAATTTCTTGTATGTATATCACTGTACTTTATTGTAAAACGTAATATAAAGAATGGATTCCGCAACCAATTTATTGTCTGCTTGGTGTTTTATTCTATGTATTATTAAGAAACTAGAGACTTTGTATATTGATTAAAACGACAAATTAATTATTGTACTTGAGTTAAACTTTAGGAAAGACCTTGGCTTAACTGATGTTCACATATTCTAACTCGCTCAGCTAAACAAATCCACCCACCGCCCCCATATCCGCATAGTGGGAAATCTCATCCTAAGAAACATTTCCACAAGTGACGTTTTCACCATTCTAGACCTTTTAGCTACACCGGGAGTATGGTGTGTGTCTACTGCATTGTTTTAATTATGATCACCCTGCCAGTCGCAGACAATGAAGTCACTAAAATAAAATTACTCTTCAAAAAATCAAAAGAAATATTCGTTATTTTTAAAAGGCTGAGAATTTGCTAAACGTTCCACCTTTAATCAGAATAAATTAATTCACAATTTAAGGTATTACTCAATACCAAAATAATCCAACTGTGAAAGAAAAGTAAGACTGAAAACAATGCACATGCAACTGGTAGAAAGTTTTAACACATAAAAATACAAAAGAAGGGAACTTCAAACAGTGGCTCAATCACGTGTTCTAAGCATGCCATGTTAGTTTTTAAGGATTTCAGTCCTGTAAACTGTTTCATTTGAACTGCTGTTGGGTGACTTACATTTGAAGACTTGTCTGATGTCAGCTCAATGTGAAAGAAAAGGTTGTGCCTTACCTTGGGAAAAAATTTCTGATAACAAAATATTTCTCTTATCAGGTTGTTCTGCTTGCACATTGTGACTTGTTCCAAAACACTTTTCCTGCATCACACAACGTGCATTTGAAGGTAAGGACAGAAGATGCTAAAGTAAGTTTGGATATGAACCTAGCAAAACGTATAAGGGTTACTTCAGCACAAGAATCTGGCTGGCTAGTCATTCCAACATAGTTGGTCTGTCAGTCTCAGTTTTAAGGTCTTCCTTTTAGCATTTTTAAAGGGTATACATAATTTATTCCCCCCCGCCTTTGTATCATCTTTGTTACACAGCACTCATTATAAATCAATCATAGATTGTTTTAGTTGGGGACAATCTCTCAAAAGACTTTTCTCAGTCTGAAAGGTCTTTAATTTAAAAGAAAACATGGATTGGATGCTGGTTTTCACGTGAAGAATCTCTGTCCTTGTCTACATGCATTGATTTAGTCCTTCTCACAACATTCATTTACTGTTTTACAAATAAGGACACAGCATAAGAGCTGGGATGCTAGATTGCATCCTGTTTGATGGAAGAGTAGACTCTGGGGTGGCTTTAATCATTTCTAGATGGTGGTTACTACATGAGAGGCGGGGGCTGGTATCTGGTGGTAATGAAATGTCGCTGAGGATGCAGCCCACACCTCATCTGAGAACAGAGATGATAACAGGATCTAATAATAGCCTAATGTAAGGATTAAACAAGTTAATATGCATCAAGCATTTCTAACAACACCTGTATAACACTGTTAAATATTATACATATATAAATGTAAATATTATATATGTTGTTAGATATAAAAAAGCATGTGTGAGGGAGCAGCCTCTGAATTGTCTGGATGTGTCCAATGGCTAAAAATAAAGTAACATCCTTGGTGGCGTGAATGAGTTACCATGTGGAACACATCAATGTCTTTGCTTCAATAACAAAGTAATTTTAAATAAGTTAAAATGCTTGAATAATTGGAATACATGCACTTTTACTTTCCCTACACAAATATAACTCTTATAATTTGCTTCCATTAATTCGGGCTTTGACTTTTCAGATGCCACATTAAATTAATTTCCAAAGGACTGGTTTAATGATAAAGTGCATTAAATAACTTTTCTCATAATCTAAACGGCAGTTATGAAATGGCTATTCTTTTACCTACTAGGATTCCACAATAGGGTGCTAAAAAGCAAAGTTAAATTAACAAAAATGAAATTTATAAAAAACTTTTCTTTATCTCTTTACTGTAAAACAAACAAGCCAGTTTTTAAAAAGAGAAAATGGATTATACTTAAACTGGCTATATCCTGGAAAGTTAAAAGAAATTTTTTGAACATAGCACTAGTCATCTTTTTGTGAGACTGGCAGCAGCCAATAAGATGATTTACAAAATGGTCTCAAATGCTTCCTATTGAGACTACCAAACTTATACATTTGACGAGGACTAACTTTGCATAAAAACAGTCCTTAAAGGCTTCTGAGGTTATTTAAGGCTCATGTCCAGCTAAAAAATTTCAATTGCTTAATGACAATTTTGGAAAGCCTGGTGGCGTAGCGGTTAAGAGCTACGGCTGTTAACCAAAAAGTCAGCAGTTCGAATCCACAAGATTCTCCTTGGAAACCCTATGAGGTAGCTCTATTCTGTCCTGTTGGGTCACTATGAGCTGGATAGACTTGACGGCAATGAGTATATGGGTATATAATAATTACCCTTCTACCCAGAGCTCAAAAGTGTTTTCTGTGTCAGGTGAAAGAAACAATAGAATACTGCAGATTAAATCATGAATTTTATCTAAAATCAATACAATAATCATTTTATCTTTTTCTATGCTTTTCTCCTTGGTTTGGTGAAATCATGGTCATTATAATGAAAGGTTGGGTGCTCATATAAAGTATTAATTTTAAGCATGGATAGAGAAAAATGCATGCATTCAAATATCATTTATGGGTTCTTTAAATTACTACAATGTTTTGTTAAAATTCTTATCAATATCAATACCTCTCTACCAAAAGATGAATTTTTTTAAAAATTGTAGTTCATATAGGAATGTTCTTTTTCAAGTGAAAAAAGCTGCTTCAGGAAAATTGATTATTTGTAACGTGACATGAAATTGGAAACCCAGTAGTATTATATTTTGTTTCATGAGAATTTAATACCAAAATTTCCTGACATCTTTATAACTTTGATGATTTCAGAATTTCCAAGTGCAGAAAGTCCATAAAATTGCACAGTAAATCTAATTTTGAGGGAGGACTTTCTAATTTGTTGAATTAGCAGCCTACAATTTACATTTTTTTTTTTAGGTATCTATCAGGTACATGGAGACCTGGTGGCGCAGTAGCTGAAGAGCTCGGCTGCTAACCAAATGGTCAGCAGTTCAAAACCACCTGCCGCTCCTTGGAAACTCTATGGGGCAATTCTACTCCTATAGGGTCTCTAGGAGTCGGCAGTGGGTTTGGTTTTGGTATCAGGTACGTTCAGGGCAGTTCCATCTCTTATGCTTAATCAGTTTATTTCTCATGTATATGCATGAAATATATGCAAATATATGTCATTTCTTAAAACAGATGGGTACTTAAGACTGTACTAATTCAGAATGTGTTCGTGATGTAACAGTCCAAGGTATGCAGTAGGCAATTAACAGCAAAATATGCCTGATAGAAAACACTCACTTTTTTATTGATATAGTACGGGTCCAGGTCCTCCAAGGGCTCTGACACCATCCCTGGAGGAATGTCTCCATAAATAAATGGAAGGTTTTTTCCAGCTTCCAAGTCACTATTTGGCTTTGGACCATTTTCGTCATCATCTTTCTTGTCTGGTTTGGGATTCTTAGCCTTTTCTTCTGCAATGCGTCTTTCAATAGCCGCAAGAGATTCTCTGGTGAAGAAGGTGAAGCTGTCAGGTCCCGGTGGTACAAGCACTGTTTGCTCCATCTTGTCATCCTGCACATTTTAATTACCATTTACTCTGCATATAGAAGTGCTAAAAAAGAAGAAAAAAAGGTTTTAGGAGATTAAGAGAAGATTTTAATATATATAAATTCTTGTTATGAAATATGAGATAGAGGATTTAAATTTTTGTTTTCATCTTAAATTGAAATCTAATTTCTAAATATAAATTTTTAACAAACATGTTTTTCTTTTACTGTGCTTTAGATGATGTTTTACAAAACAAATTAGTTTCTCATTAAACAATTAATACACATATTGTTTTGTGACATTTGTTGCCAACCCTGCGATGTGTCAACACTGTCCCCTTCTTGAGCTTCAGCTCCCCATTTCCACTCATCCAGCTTTCCCCCTCCTGCCTTCTCGTCCCTCCCCTGGGCTGGTGAGCCCATTTAGTCTCATATACATGGTTGATCTACGTTTATTACTGTTTGTTTTATGGGCCTGTCTAATCTTTGGCTGAAGGGTGAACCTCAGGAGTGACTTCAGTATTGAGTTAAAGGGGTGTCTGGGGGCCATACTCTCGGGGTTTCTCCAGGCTGTGTCAGACCAGTAAGTTTAGTCTTTTTGTGTGTGTGTGAGTTTGAATTTTATTCTACATTTTTCTCCAGCTCTGCCCTGGACTCTCTATTGTGATCCCTGTCAGAGCAGTCAGTGGTGGTAGCCAGGCACCATCGAGTTGTACTGGACTTAGTCTGGTGGAGGCTGAGGTACTTGTGGTCCATTAGTCCTTTGGACTAATCTTTCCCTTGTGCCTTTGGTTTTCTTCATTCTCCTTTGCTCCAGACAAGGTGGGACCAGTAAACATATCTTAGATGGCCACTCCCAAGCTTTTAAGACCCCAGACACTACACAATAAAGTAGGATGTGGAACATTTTCCTTATAAACTATGTTATGCCAATTGAGCAAGATGTCCCCCAAGACCACGGTCCCCAGCCCTTAGCCCAGTAACTCAGTTCTTATGGGAGTCTATGAAGCTTCTATGACTTTGCCTTGGTCAAGTTGTGCTGACTTCCCCAGTATGGTGTACTGTCTTACCCTTCACCAAAGTTACCACTTACCTATTGTCAAATTACTGTTTTTCCCTCCCACCCCTTGTAACCATCAAAGATTGTTTCTTTCTGTGTGTAAACCTTTCCCTGAGTTTTTATAATAGTGGTCTCATACAGTATTTGTATTTTTGTGATTAACTTATTTCATTCAGCATAATGCCCTCCAGATTCATCCATGTTGTGAGATGTTTCGCAGATTCATCACTGTTCTTTATTGTTGTGTAGTATTCCATCGTGTATACGTACCAAAGTTTGTTTATCCAGTCATCTGTTGATGGGCACTTAGGTTGTTTCCATCTTTTAACAAACAGGTTTTATATGTTGGCTTTTATTAAGTTTCCCATATTTATCAGTTCTTGTGCTTTACATCGAGGAACTATGCAGTGAGTTAAGAGCCTCAAGTATAGCCTTAATTAAAGTACATCAGGCTGATGAACATCATGCCACTAACGGACTGTTCATTCTGTGACCTAACTAGAAGATGACTGCATACCCACAGAGGCAGAGGTTACCTCAGTCAACAAGGATGAAGTGGAAAAGGAGTTATCTCTGAGAGGATATAAAATCCAAGCCTCTAGGCCTAACAAGTGGCTCCTGGGCGAGCTGGTGAAAAGAGTTTGCTGTAGCCAGCCTTAATGATCAATTGAATACTCACAGCTGTACTGACTGGACCTTTATCTATTCTAAGATTTGAGATGACTGGAACTGTGACCTGCTCACTGGAACAGCCATGCGGATATGCTTACTTGAACACATAAAGGAAGCATAGTCAAAGGTTGGGCAAATGCCATTTATGTGACTAAGAAGGAGATAAAGATTAAGCTGAAAACAAATTCGTACATTCAGAGATAAAGAGATGAAAACTGTAGGTTCAGGAGACAGCAGCATTCTCGTATTTCAAGAAAAATGATCAGAAAGAAGATAGGAAGCTCAATAGGAACAAGATGTATTTTTTTTCCTCACAAAATAATAATATTCTTGCTGATTCTATAGCCCTACAGCACCAAACATATTATGACCACCTGAGGCAAAACTCTCTACTCCAGCAGAGTCAACCAGATCTGATGTCGGGGACCAAATCCCAAATGCACTGTTTTAAAGCATATTTAATACGTGCTCAAATTTCACAGATATTACTGAGCCAAAATTTCACAGGGCCTAAGCTACCTATAATACAGTAAAGTATTATAATGAAATATTAAAATACCTGGAGTTAGAAAACCAAAAGGGAAAAACATGCTTGGCATTTCTCAAGCTGAAAGAGCCAAAGAAAAAATTCAAGCCCTAAGCTGCAATTTTGAAGGATTCTATGGGCAAAATATTGAACGACACAGGAAGCATGAAAAAAAGAGGCAAGGAACACACGGAATCACTGTACCAAAAAGAACTGGTCAATGTTCAACCATTTCAGGAGGTAGCATATGATCAAGAACCAGTGGCATTGCAGAAGAAGTCCAAGCTGCACTGAAGGCACTGGAGAAAAACAAGGCTCCAGGAATTGACAAAATACCAACTGAGATGTTTCAACAAACGGATGCAGTGCTGGAGGTGCTCACTCATCTGTGTCAAGAAATTTGGAAGACAGCTACCTGGCCAATCAACTGGAAGAGATCCATATTTGTGCCCATTCCAAAGAATACAGAAATTATCTAAAAATATCATTAATATCGCACACAAGTAAAATTTTGGTGAAGACAATTCAAAAGTGGTTGCACCAGTACATTGACAGGGAACTGCCAGAAATTCAAGCTGGATTCAGAGGAGGCTCTGGAATGAGGGACATCATTGCTTATGTCAGATCATCTTGGCTGAAAGCAGAGAATACCAGAAAGATTTTTACCTGTGTTTCACTGACTATGCGAAGGCATTTGACAGTGTGGATCACAACAAATTTGAGAATACTTAATTGTGCTCATGAGGAACTTCTACATAGACCGAGAAGCAGTAGTTCTAACAGAATAAGGGATACTGCGTGGTTTAAAATCAGGAAAGGTATGCTTCAGGATTGTATCCTGTCACCATACTGATTCAATCTGTATGCTGAGCAAATAATCTGAGAAGCTGGACTACATGAAGAATGCAGCATCAGGATTGGAGGAAGACTCATTAATAACCTGCGATATGCAAATAACACAAACTAGCTTGCTGAAAACGAAGAGAACTTGAAGCACGTACTGATGAAGATCAAAGACTACAGCCTTCGATATGGATTGCACCTCAATATAAAGAAATATCCTCACAACTGGACCAATAAGCAACATCATGACAAACAGAGAAAAGACTGAAGTTGTCAAGGGTTTCATTTTACTTGGATCCACAATCAACACCCATGGAAGCAGCAGTCAAGAAATCAAAAGATGCATTGCACTGGGCAAATCTGCTTCAAAAGACCTCTGTAGAGTGTTAAAAAGCAATGATACCACTTTGAGGACTAAGGTGGTATTTTCAATCACCTTATATGCATGCAAAAGCTGGACAATGAATAAGGAAGGCTGAAGAAGAATTGATGCCTTTGAATTATGGTGTTGACAATGAATATTGACTATACCATGGATTGCCAGAAGACAGAACAAGTCTGTCGTGGAAGAAATATAACCAGAATGCTCCTTAAAAGCAAGAACAGCAGGACTTCGTCTCAGGTACTTTTGAATGTTATCAGGAGGGATCAGTTCCTGGAGAAGAACATCATGCTTGTTAAAGTAGAGGGTCACTGAAAGAGGCAAAAGACCCTCAATGAGATGGGTTGACACAGTGGTTGCAACGATGGGCTCAAGCATAGTAACGATTGCGAGAATGATGCAGGATCGGGCAATGTTTTGTTCTTTTGTACATAGTGTCACTGAGTTGGAACCAACTTGACGGCATCTAAGAACAACATTCTATTTAAAATAATCCACTGCAGTTGATTCTGACTCATTGCAACCTGATAGCACTGAGTAGAACTGCCCCATAGTTTTTCCAAGGCTGTAATCTTTTTGTGGGAGCCCTGGTGGTGCAGTGGTTAAGAGATACAGTTGCTAACCAAAAGTTTGGCAGTTCGAATTCACCAGCCACTTCTTGGAAGCCCTATGGGGCAGCACTACTCTGTACTATTGGGTCACTATGAGTTGGAATCCATTTAATGGCAACAGGTTTTTTTTTTTTTTTTTTTTTTTGAATCTTTACGGGATCAGACTGCCACATCTTTCTCCCATATTTAAAATAGTTATATGTTATCTATTTTAAATGCACACACACAAACAATATCTTTCTTCTTATACAAATTGTTCTGCACCTTGCTTTTTCCACTTATAAATGTAAAGTTCATTCCATCTCAATGTTTATAGACTCAACTTATTTTAACAGATTCAAGTGATTCTTTTTAGGGCCACATGGTTTTCTACTGTTTGCATGTACCATAATTTATTGAACCAGTTTCCCAGTATGGTATTCAGGTTGTTTCTAATCTTTTGCTATTGTAAATGAAGCTGCAATTAATATATTTTTACACATATGATTTCCCATATATATGGCTATATCTATAGGATTAATTTCTAAAGGTGCACTTGACTGTATCAAAGAATAAGTAAATCTTTAATTTTGATAGATATTGAAGCATTACCCTCTGTGGATCTGGTACCAATTTATTCTCCTGACAGCAATATACGACAATGCCTCTTTATCCACACTTTCACCAACACAGTGTATTATCATATTTTCAGTCCTTCCAACCTGATAAAGAAAAAGTAGTGCCATATTATAGTTTGTTTATGCTTGCATTACTGTGTGAAAAATTGAGCTTTTCCATATTTTTAAGAGCTGTTTTTATTTTCTTTTCTGTGACTGCTCATTTAAACAACTATTCATTTTTTCTTTTTAATTGATGTGTTTGTGTTGTCAGGTGCTGTTGAGTCGATTCCTACTCATAGCAACCCTGTGTACAACAGAACAAAACACTGCCCAATCCTGTGCCATCCTCACAACTGTTGCTACGTTTGAGCCCACTGTTGCAGCCACTATAGATAACATCTATTTTTATATACGGAGCCCTGGTGGTGCAATGGTTAAGGCACTTGGATGCTAACCACAACGTCTGCAGTTCGAATCCACCAGCTTCTCCAAAGGAGAAAAGACCTGGCAACCTGCTCCTGTAAAGATTACCACCTAGGAAACCCTACGAGGCAGTTTTACTCTGCCCTATAGGGTCACTATGAGTCAGAATCGACTCATAGGCACAACAACAACCCTTTTATATTATGGTGACCATTTGATTCTGCTGTATGTTTCCTTTTTTAAAAAAGCCTTTTTTTTAAATTTTTTACTTTCTTGGTTTTTTGCTGCCGATTTTAAAATATTTTTAGTAAAATTTAAAAAAAAGATATTTGTTTATCTGATTTTTTTGGCTTCTAAATTTTGTACCATATTAGGAAATCTTCCATAGGGAGGTGAGAAATATGTTTTATTCTAGCATTTTTATGGCTTAATTTTATAAATTTAAATATTTCATCTACTTGAAATTTGTTTTCTGTAGGGAGTGAGTAAAGATCCAATTTTTTTTTTTTCTTTTTGGTGGCTACTCAGTTGTTTCAACACCAATTTCTGAATAAGGTAACTTTCCCCACTAATCCACAGTGCTACTTTCACAGTATGTTAAATATTAAAATTATAAATATATATATAAATTTATGTGAACCCAAAAGCCAGAAACATACTTAAAGTAATCCTATATGTATTTTCATTAAAGTGAAGAAAAAAAATCAACACTATCATTTAACATTTTTCTGGATGTACAAACCAATCCAATTAGACATGAGAAATAATTATGTCACATAAAAATATGACTGAAGATTAAAACTATTTGCATATTATATGATTGTATGCCTAGAAACTTCAATAGGAACTTCTGAAAAATTCCTGCAAGAGGTTTCAAAATTAACATAAAAAAGCAATATATTTCCTTTATATGAACAAAACCAGTTAAAGACTATAATGGAAGAAAATTTCCTAAATACAAAGCAAGAATTAAAAAAAGCTTTGAATAAACCTATAAAGAAAAATATATGAATGAAAAAGCATGGCCTTTTCTTGGATAGAAACGCAATATTATAAATCTATCAGATCTCCCTCAATCAATAAATACAGCCCCTGCAAAAATGATAATACATTTTTACAACTAGACAAACTCATTTGTGGCTTCATACACAAATTTTAAGCTAACAAAAATAACCAGAAAAATTCTGAAAGAGAACTTTCATTTTTAATTTCTCTTTGACATAAAAGCTGTTTAAGAGAAAGTGCCTAAAATTTCCAATGATAGAGGTTTTCTTCCCCTAATCCAGTTATTTATGTTTAGTTTAGTTGCACTGTGATCCAGTAGTATACTCTGTATTTTTGTGCTTCTTGGAATTTATTGAGATCTCCTTTTCATCCTAACAAAGGTTGTTTTTTAACGACTTTCCCAACAGTGCTGAAAAGAAGATCATTTTTTGTTTCAAAATCATAGAATAGATAAATCACATTTTTTCTTATCTTATTTAGGTCTTCCATATCTGTGCATATTTTTGTTCTACTTGATCTGTTATAAGTTGAAAGAGGTGACTTAAAGTCTATCATTAATGCGTTTTGTCTATTTTTTCTTGCAGTTCCTGTAACTTTTGTACTATGAATTCTGATGCTGTGTTATTCAGTGTCTAGATATTGTTCATGATGAGATCTTTGGAGGGGACTGAACCCTTTACTACCTTAAATAGCCCTTTTTTGTTTCACTTTAATTTCTTTTCCTCTGAAGACAGTTTTGTCCGACACTGTAGAACTCCTCCTTTGTTCTTGCTTGCATTTATCTGCTAAGTCTTTGTCCATCCGTATGGTGTCATCCTTTCTGTTTCACTCTTTAAGTACCTCCTTTAATATGAATATATCTAGATTTTATTTTTAGGTATATTTAAAATGTATATGACCATTGTGACCAAATCAGTGCCTTTCAAAGAGTGTGTCTCATTGGGGTTCATTATCCGTGAAGTTCCCTGGGTGGACCAGAAGCAGTTACTAGAAACCTTCCTATAGTCCCAGGAATAGCCCCTTTGAGAAAAGCCTACAGGAAAATCTCCCCTGTCTTCGGCAGTCAGTGCCACCTGGAGAGTAAACAACCAGCAAGGTAGAAGATAATCACTTTACACCAACGAATATGATCATTTCAAAGGTATTATAAGCTTAGTTATTATATAAACTGGTCCAGATACTGGAATCACATTCATGTATGAGCAATATAATCCATATTATAATGACATCATAGTGAGGCTAGGGAAAGTGTTTCTTCAACTCTAAGGAGATCTCATATTTAAATACCACCTAAAAATAAACCTTATGTTACATTAATCATAAGAATAAAAAACATGTTATTAATTATAACATCTCCCATAAGGTTACTTTATAGAATATAAAAAAAAACTGTCAAATATAATTAAAAGATCAATATTTTGATAATAAAAATATGGAAAGTTCTATATTATAGTATTGTAATCTTCCTATACTGTAACAAATAGAAAAAAAACTCATGAGTTTTCCATTTAAACTGGGAAGGGAACTTCGCTTCTTTATCCTAAAAACTTACAACTGAAGATTTAGCTGGCCCTAATTTACAAACTATACCATATTAGACAATATGGGGTGGGGGGCAGGAACCTCACATAATCTTACAGCTTTTCTCTTTACATGAGAAATAGCATTTAAACATCTCCTTGAGTTGTCAGAGGTGCCCTTGCTCCTTGCAAAAAAGATAAAACAACATAACTTCCTTGGGGAGAATAGACTTCAAAAAGACAAATTTTCTCTATGCATTTGAATACACATTTAGACTTAATTAAAAAGAGATCTAAGTAACAGTAGCTATGAAGAAAAAGTAACTGAAAATGTATGTTAACAGCAAATCTAAATGAATAAAAAAGGTCGGAAATAAATAGTGACGTGGGCAATAAAAAATAGAAAAAGATGATTCTTTAGGAAAACAAGCAAAACAAATTACAAGTAGAAGGCAATTGGATACAAAAATCTAAAAAAGATTAAAAGAAAAAAATGCAAAAGAAAATGAAATGGAAGAGAGAGACAGTGAAAAGTAGGCTGTAAGAAAAAAAAGTAGAATCTGTTGAGTGGAAAGAAATAGTGAACTTAATGACAATAGTATAACCAATATTAATCAACGTGGACTAAAGAAGAGTAAGTGGGGGAAAATTATTAAAACGTAAAAATAATAAATGAAAAAGAAACGATACATTCTAGACGATATCCAATGGACAGGAAAAAAAGTGGAGTAAGTTCACAGCATTAAAATTACATTTTAGTAATAAACATTTTTTAGGAAGGGAGCTTTATAAAATCAAAGGAAAATAATGATAATATTATAATAAATGTTCTACTATTGAATGAATTTTTTGCTTCTGGACATTTTATATCTTCTCTTTCCTGTAGAAGATTATGCATGTATTGGACTTGGCAGTAAGCACTGATCCCAGCCAAAAGATTTTTTCAGTGAGGTGGCTAAAAAAAACAAAACCGTTGTTGTCGAGTTGATTCTGACCTATAGTGACCCTAGAGGATAGAGCACAACTGCCCCACAGGGTTTCAAAGAAGCACCTGGTGAATTCAAACAGCCAATCTTCTGGTTTAGCAGCCGTAGCTCTTAACCATGAGGCCACCAAGGTAAGGTGACTAGGACCAGTAAAACCATATGGTTGTGGTTACCTTTGTAGTTCCAATGGAGGAACCTCATTTAAAGTAACCTTAACTCATAAAGTCTCCGAGTTTGGACTTCTTTGGCCATCTGAATTTCTGCATTCAAACGGAACTATCTATAATAGCTCAGAATGCAGCATTTCACTTTCACTGTGGCATTTCACACAAAAGTCTTAAACAAGAAGGCAATCTTACAAATGCTTTGTATTTGAAGAAATTGAGTCTTTTGTAAGTTCATCACTATTCGAATAAAAATATAAATAGGTTGCTTTGTTTTAATTCAGGGAATATGATTTCCTTTTCTATTAAAGGCCACTGATTCAAAAAAGATCAGCAAAGAACATAAAACAACAGCTTAATTTAATTTTTTAAACATATAAGAAATAAAAGTATTTCTGTTTTAAAAATGAAGAACCAAGAATATAAAATTCTTCTGAAATAATATGTTATTGGTAGAGTAAAATTGTATTTAGTTCCAAAATGAAGAGGTTCTTCTAAAAGTAAAGGATGTTATAATAAGAAGGGATCTCAAAATTAAAGGCCAATACCCTCATGAGACAAAGAAGCAAAATGGATACTCAATTTGCCCAAATGTGCACATGAATTAGTGCTAGAACTAGGGAATGGACTCTAGATAGGTTGATTTACAGTCTATATTCTTTCCACTGTGTTGTGGATACCAACATCACACGAAAACCAGTGGGGCATTACGAAAAAAATATAACACAAAAATTCAAGGGAGAAAGAATAATATGGAAGTTAAATGGATAATAATAAAATCTTCATTGAACATTTATTATGTGCAGACACTGTTCTAAGTGCTTCAATGTATTAACCCATTTAATGAATATCAGAGAAAGGAAATATGCTTCTCTGTTCCAAACACTGTAACTTGTTTTCTTTGTCACTACGAACAAATGGAAAGTTTCGCACAACTCTTGGAAAGAAGCCCTCCAGTAGTTTGGAGAAAAGATTGACTTAATTAGCTATGTGAACTCATACAATCTTGTTTTTTACAAAGGGCAAGGACAATTTGGACATGGGTTCAAGGTACACATCTGATTATTTTCTTACCACAATTCTGTGCAAGAGTTGCAGCCTGGCTGCAGTAAAAAAAAAAAAAATACTCAGTGAGCAAAACTAACTCACGACTCCAGTGCCTTCATATCAAAACCAGACAAGCTGACTGTGATACCCTTTAGGAACAATTTTTCAATCTTTGTCAACATTACCTCCAGTGTTAAGTGACATAGCTAAATATGCCTGAAATCTGAAATTTATTTACTCATCTTCCCTCTGAAATTATTCATTATTTGGAGGAGTACTCTTCTTCCCACTTCTAATCTTTCCTTTCAGGTGGAGGGATCTATGTTCTATAGCACTTCTGACTTCTCTTTACTCATTTACTCATCTTTCCTGGAAAGGTGGAATAGTCACTGATAAATTTGGGAAGAAAACTAGGCAGGTTTAATGCAGCTCTGTCCTTCTTCCTCTGGGGAGCACCTCTGTCGACGATGATTCAGGCCTGTGTAGGTAGATCTGCCTAACTTTGGAGTTTGGTTAGGCCCTTGGGCTTTCATACAAACCTACACCCGCCTAACGAATCTCTACCTGGTATAAAGGTAATGTGCTGTTACTCGTCTGTCTTAGTCCTCTGATTCATTTTTCTATTTGTTCCACACTTGGGTGAGAAAGAAGGATGCTACTTAATGGTACCCCACCAAAGACCCCCAACATCACAACTTTGCATTCTGATGCCATTATGGACTGAGGAGAGGAACAATATAATGGAGGTAACTTCTCATGAGACTTTTTTTGGTTCAACTATATCCTAAAATTCCATGTTATTTTTTAAAGCCTAAAAGTAATTACCCTACTGATTCCCTTGTCTCCCTCCCAGCTTGTTTAGATAATTCTCTCATCTTCTCTAAGCTTCCACGGCTACTACTCATGATCTGCTAGAATAATTACTATTATTTTACGCCTTTCTAACCCTGGAAGACAGTTATAGGGAAAAAATTAATTGATCAATTGCTATGTGAACTAAATATACAGTTTTATGTCTTCTCAAGTTGCAGCTTTATGTTTTTCTTTACAGAAAAGAGTATATAAGTAGTCCTTAATGCAGTAGTATTTTGATGTTGATGTAGAAGAAATCAATAGAGTCTACAAGACAGATTTTCAGACAGAGATTTAGTCTGCCTCAGCCTCTGAACTTCTGAAAGATTAAGTAAATTATTTTAAGAGAAAAAGACGAAGATAAGTGAGTTATAAAATCAAGAAATGGGAAAAATTGAAAGAAAAGCTAGAGATCATGTAATCCACCCCTCTCATTTAACTGAAAGCAAACTGAATGAAAGAAACATTGATCTTTGTCTGTTTAGAATTTACATGCTTCCTGCTTCCAAAATATTTATGTAATCTGTCCAGGGCAGGGGCAAATTATCCAATAAGCAAGGTAAGCACGAACTTACTTGTGCTTACTTACTAAGCACCTGGTCCAGGGTCACACAAATTGTTAATGGTAGAACTGGAATAAGAATTTACCTCATAACTACCAAACTAACACATGTCAGTTCCTAACAGTTATAAAACAATTTTAAAGTACTCTTACGATTTTGTTGTTGTTAGGTGTCATTGAGTCAGTTCCGACTCACAGTGATCCTGTGTACAACAGAATGAAACACTGCCTGATCTCGAGTCATCCTCAGAATAGTTGCTATGTTTGAGTCCATTATTGCAGGCACTGTGTCAGTTCATCTCATCAAGGTCTTTCTCTTCTTCGTTGAACCTCTACCTCACCAAGCATGATGTCCTTCTTTAGGGACTGGTCCCCCCTGATAGCCTGTACTTGAGAGTACATGAGAGTACATGAGATGAAGTCTTGCCATCTTCGCTTCCAAGGAGCACTCTGGCTGCACTTCTTCCAAGACAGATGGGTTCATTCTTCTGGAAGTCCATGGTATATTCAATATTCTTCACCAACACCATAATTCAAAAGTATCAATTCTTCGGTCTTCCTTATTCATAATCCACTTTCAAATACATATGAGGTGATTGAAAATATCACGACTTGGGTCAGGCACACCTTAGTCCTCAAAATGACATCTGTTCTTTTTAACACTTTAAAGAGGTCTTTTGCAGCAGATTTGCCCAATGCAATACGTCCTTTGATTTCATGGCTGCTGCTTCCATGGGCATTGATTGTGGAGCCAAGTAAAATAAAATTCTTGACAAATCCAATATTTTCTCCATTTATCCTGATGTTACTTATTGGTCCAGATGTGAGGATTTTTGTTTTCTTTATGTGAGGCATAGTCCATGCTGAAGACTGTAGTCTTTGATCTTCATCAGTAAGTGCTTCAAGCCCTCTTCACTTTCAGCAAACAAGGTTATGTCATCTGCATATCGCAGGTTCTTAATGAGTCTTCCTCCAATCCTGACATGGCGTTCTTCATATAGTTTAGATTTTGGATTATTTGCTCAGCATACAGACTGAATAAGTATGGTGAAAGTATACAACCCTAACGCACACGTTTCCTAATTTTAAACTGTGCAGTATCACTTTGCTCTGTTCAAACGGCTGCCTCTGGGTCTATGCAGAGGTTCCTCATGAGACAATTAAGTGTTCTGGAATTCCCATTCTTCACAATGTTACCCATAATTTGTTATGTTCCACTGAGTCGAATGCCTTGGCATAGGCAATAAATCACAGGTAAACATCTTTCTGGTATTCTCTGCTTTCAGCAAGGATGCATCTGACATTAGCAATGATATCCCTTGTTCCACATCCTCTTCTGACTGTGGCTTAAACCTCTGGCAGTTCCCTGTTAATGTGCTGCTGCAATCAATTTTGAATTATCTTCAAAAAATTTTACTTGCGTGTGATAGTAATGATATTGTTCGGGAATTTCTGCATTCTGTTGGGTCACAAATATGGATCTCTTCCAGTCTGTTGGCCAGGTAGCTGTCTTCCAAATTTCTTGGCAAAGATCAGTGAGCACCTCTAGCGCTGCATTTGTTTGTTGAAACATCGCAGTTGGTATTCCTTCAATTCCTGGAGCCTTGTTTTTCACCAATGCCTTCAGTGCAGCTTGGATGTCTTCCTTCAATATTATAGGTTCTTGATCATACGGTACCTGCTGAAATAGATGAATGTTGACCGATTTTTTTTGGTACAGTGACTCTGTGTATTCCTTCCATCTTCTTTTGGTGCTTCCTGTGTCTTTCAGTATTTTGCCCATAGAATTCTTCAAAATTGCAACTTGAGACTTGAATTTTTTCTTCAGTTCTTTTTTTTTTTTTGATTGTTGTAGTTTAAGTGAAAGTTTACATTTCAAGTTAGTCTCTTACACAAAAATTTACACATACATTGTTATGTAAGCCTAATGGCTCTCCCTATACTGTGACAGCACACCCCTCCTTTCCACCCCTGGTCTCCCATGTCCATTCAACCAGCTCCTAACCCTCTCTGCCTTCTCATCTCACCTCCGGACAAAAGCTGCCCATTTAGTCTCATGTATCTACTCGAGCTAAGAAGCACACTCTACACGAGTATCATTTTATGTCTCACAGTCCAGTCCAATCTTTGTCTAAAGAGTTGGCCTCAGAAACTGTTCTAGTTCTGGGCTGACAACGACTCCGAAGGCCATGATTTCCCAGGTTCCTCCAGTCTCAGTCAGACCATTAAGTCTGGCCTTTTTACTCTTCAATTCTTTCAGTTTGAGAAAAGTGAGCATGTTCTCTCCTTTTGTTTTTCTAACTCCAATTCTTTGCACATTTCGTTACAATACTTTTCTTTGTCTTCTCAAGCTGTCCTTTGAAATCTTCTGTTCAGCTCTTTTACTTCATCATTTCTTCCTTTCACTTTAGCTACTCAAAGTTCAAGGGCAAGTTTCAGAGTCTCTTCTGACATCCATTTTGGTCTTTTCTTTCTTTCCTGTCTTTTTAACGACCTTTTGCTATCTTCACGTAAGATGTCTTTGATGTCATCCCACAGTTTGTCTGATCTTCAGTCATTAGTGTTCAATGGGTCAAATCTACTCTTGAGATGGTCTCCAAATTCAGGCGGGATATACTCAAGGTTGTATTTTGGTTCTCGCTAACTTGTTTTAATTTTCTTCAGCTTCAACTTGAACTTGCATAAGAGCAATTGATGGTCTATTCAACAGTGGGCTCCTGGCCTTGTTCTGACTGATGATATTGATCTTTTGCATTGTTTCTTTCCAAAGATGTAGTTGATTTGATTCCTGTCTTTTCCATCCTGGTGAGGTCCATGTACATAGTCGTCGTTTATGTTGTTGAAAAAAAGGTATCTGCAATGAAGAAGTCATTGGTCTTGCAAAATTCTATCATGCAATCGCTGGAGTTGTTTCTATCACCAAGGCAGTATTTTCCAACTAAAGATCCTTCTTCTTTGTTTCCAATTTTCACATTTCAATCACCAGTAATTATCAATGCATCTTTATTACATATTTGATCAATTTCAGACTGCAGAAATTGGTAAAAATCTTTAATTTCTTCATCCTTGGCATTAGTTGTTGGTGGGAAAATTTGAATAATAGTCATATTAACTGGTCCTCCTTGTAGGCATACGGATATCATCCTATCACTGACAGTGTTGTACTTCAGGATCGATCTCGAAATGTTCTTTTTGAAGATGAATGCAATGCCATTCCTCTTCAATTTATCATTCCTGGCATAGTAGACCATATGATTGCCTGATTCAAAATGGCCAATACTAGTCCATTTCAGCTCACCAAAGGCTAGGATATCGATCTTTATGTGTTCCATCTCATTCTGATCACTTGCAATTTTCCTAGATTCATATTTCATACATTCCACATTCTGATTATTGATGGATATTTGCAGCTGTTTCTTCTCCTTTTGAGTCGTGCCACATCAGCAAATGAAGGTTCTGAAAGCTTGACTCCATCCATGTCATTAAGGCTGACTCTACTTTGAGGAGGCAGCTCTTCCCTGGTCGTATTTTGAGTATCTCCCAACCTGATTTTATATGATTTTAAACTTAATTAAAATGTATGCAAGTATAATACAAATAGCCACATTAAATTATTATTCATTCAATGAAATTATATTTCTTAGAGAAATCCAAAATAAATCTAGTAATTGAAACATTTTGGGAGAAATGAAAACTATCTTCAAAAATTTGAAAAATTGAAGACAGATGCTGTTGTTGTTAGTTCTCTGGAGTCAATTTCACTCATGGTGACCCCATGTGTCACAGAGTAGAACTGCACCATAGGATTTTCTTGGCTGTAATCTTAGTGGAAGCAGATCACCAGGCGTATCATCCCCAGTACCACAAGATAGGTCTGAACCACCAACCTTTAGGTTAGCAGTGGAGTACAAACCTTTTGTGCCACCTAGGGACCATTTCAAAAATCGTATTATACAGGTTTCAAACCTGATGGATGGATTCCTAGTGGCATAATGGTTAAAGTGCTCAGCTGCTAACCAAAACGTTGGTGGTTCAAACCCTGCAGCTCTGTGGGACTAAAGACCTGGTGATCTGCTCCTGTAAAGATTTCAGCCTAGGAAACCCTGTGGGGCAGTTCTACTCTGTCCTATAGGGTCACTATGAGTCAGAATTGACTCAACGGTACACCAAGAACAACAAAACCTGATGAAGTATATTCATAGTCAGTTTATATTTTACTTCTATAATTTTGTTTTGCTAAACCTAGCTATTTCTGGTTATCAACTAAGCAGATCACTTTATGTAATCTTTCTAAACAGTAATGTATAATTCATCTGCTTCCCTCTAATCTCCACAAATGTTCCCTACCACCAAAGTTATAAAATACTTATACAATATTTATGTATCTTGTCCACCTTATACTATATCATTTGACGTGGAGAAAATCACGTCTGCAATTCTGTCCCTTAAGTGATTTAATGTTAATGCTAAGAAAAAACCAAATAGATTCCTGACAAAATCACTGCCAGATCTTTGTAGAGTCCCATTGCTATTTTGGGGATATAAACCATCTGGGCACAGCAATTCGTGAGGAAATGTTTCAGTTCATTTTATGGTGTTCCTGCCACCCACTTTACAAAAGAATGTTACTGCCAATAATAATAAAAATAACTAGGTAAAATGTTATTCTTACAGCTGTGATCTCACATAACTATTTTTTAACACCCAAGAAATTGCTTTTTACATAGAATTTCCCAAGCCTAGGAAATTTTGTTTTATAAAGTTCTTTTCTAGAAGTAACTTGTTTTGGTATATTTAAAGTAAAAGTCTCCATTTCATTTGGTTTTCAATAAAACCTATTTTTGGTATTATGACTGGAATTAACTAAAACAACATATTTCATCCATGAGCTTGAAACATTTACATTTTCTAAAAACTTTATTATGTAGTCCTACATTTGCATACCATATGTAGATTACATTTAAAATGAGGTCACATATCTAACATACGTTTACGTACACAATTTCAAGGATGTTTTTCAGGACATCATCAAAATAATAAACTAAGCAGTATAAAATTCACTCAATCCACTAGTGATTTTGTTGATTCAATACCAAAAAACTACTTTGTTCAAATTCATTGTACCATTTATTGCTCTGTCAAACAGATGGTCTATATTTACGTTGGATGCTAATGCAGTTAATACAAACAGTGCAATAAAAATTGCTATATGTCAAACTAAATAAAACACTGCATTGTAGGCATGTTTAGAATAAAGAAATATATCATACTTCTATTTTTATCAAAAAAATTGTGCAATTATTGGTCATCTTTTGCCTCACTTTGTATAATTATTTAATACAATGCTTAGAAAATAAAAGTAGGATCTAATATTTCCATTTCATCAATTCCCATTAACATTGAATATAATCCAAGTTTGGCAATATGTTTGGGAAGTATTTGAAGAACACAAACATTTTTTTTACATAAATTCATTAAATCAGTTCCCATACCACAGAGAACTTTCCTACCCAGACATAGCTCTAATAGGTATCTGCCTATCTTTAGTCATATTTTTTGTTGCTCCATGGTAAATTTTATTTACCATAATAATTTGTTGGGTCATTTTAAGAGCAATTACTATCCCAGAGTATGCCTTTAACTACACCATTAATTCTTTTTCTGAACTTCAGAAACCACTCAACCACTAACCAATACAAGGCACATCTTGCACTTATGCATTCCTAAATACAGCAGACAGTTATTTTGACAATATGAAGTGCTCAAATGTGTATGTCCTGGACATGGACTGAGAGCCTTAATCATTATAATATTCATTTGTGATGGGATAGTTTATTGAAATATAAATTTGCAAGTATTCTGCTTATATATTTTCCTTTCTCTATTACGTCAAGCAAACTACAAGGTCTTTATTATCTCTAGAGTTTTAGCAGGGCTAAAAACAGAAGCTTCTTGAAGTCAATGGGTTTTTTTTTTTCCTCTCTCTGTAAAATCTGAAATGAATTACAGGTATGACATTAGAAGTCCCAGGGTAGGGAGAGGTAGGGAGAGAGTTATGCAGGTAGAAAGGGAGAGTCTCTAGAAGGGTAAGTGGATGGCAGTACCCTAGGCAGGTGACAAAAGGGGACACCTGGGAAGCTAGGTCCCAGACATGGCATCTCAGTCTTTCTAAAGAGTTCTGTACACTCAGAACAACACAGAAGCAACAGATCGTATGGACTTGATGGGTGAAATGGGCACCTCAGTGATATTCAATTGTGGTGATTCCCAACTATTTGCTCTAGGTAAGGGATTATCATCTCCACCAATTGCTATGTGACTTACAGGGCTTCCCAGTAGGTGGTGTTCCTGTTCCCAGAATGTTCTTCCTTGCCCCATTTTTAGTTTCACAATGTGACTTGCTTTGGCCAATGGAATGGAAGTTGGTAAACAAAACCTTCCATCAAGCAAAAGTTTTAAATGCGATGTTGTGGTTCCATTTGTCCTCTTCTTTTCCCTCTGCCCTGAGAATGGCATGCCTCAAATAGGGGCTGCTTTTTCAGTCTGGGTCCTGGAATAAGAAAAAACCTTAAACAGAGCCACCACAACCAACTACTCTCTACTAATGCATTTGTAAATCACTGAGATTTGGGGGTTGTTTAACACAGCAAAGTTAACTAATATGTCGGTGTAAGTTACTCACCAATGGCCAAAGATACTGCTAAGTTGATTAAACAAAAAACAAAGAAGAATAAGAGACCTAGTGGGCAAATGGTGAAATGTAGCCTCCTAGCAAAAAGGTCGGAGGTTGGAACCCACCAGCGGCTCCATAGGAGAAAAAGACTGAGAAATCTGCTCCTGTAAAGAACACAGCCTAGGAAACCCTATGTGGCAGTTCTACTCTGTCACACTGAGTCACTATGATTTGGAATTGCCTTGATGGTACACAGCAGTAAGAAGTATCTCTTGCACACATTTTTAGACTGAGATTCAGACCTACTATATTAAAGGAGCACTGGTGGTGCAGTAGTTAACCACTCGCTGCTAACCAAAAGGTTGGCGGTTCAAACCCACCAGCCACTCCAAGGGGGAAAGATGTTGCAGTCTACTTCTGTAAAGATTTACAGGCTTAGAAACCCTATAGGGCACTTCTACTCTGTCTTACAGGGTTGCTATGAGTCAGAATCGACTAGACGGCAATGGGTTTGGTTTTTCTGCTATAGTATATTAACTTCTGCCTGTAATTCTGTCATGAAAAACATAACTATCATTAGATGGCCTCTCCCTTACAGAGAAAAAAGACATAAAAAGTAAGACTGTGGATAAGTCAGGTTGTCAAATTTGTGAAATTCAGAATTTCTTCTTCACAATCATAGTTATATTAGCTTAAGGGACTTCCTTTTAGCAGCTGTGATTAATTTGCATTAAGATTATAGTAATGACCCTAATTATAAGCAATTTATTTAAATGAAGTTCTTTTAGTAAAAAACATCTTTCATAGTAGAAAACAAATAATCTTATTTTGGTGGATAAATAGGCTGGTCGCAGAGATTTGGGAGGTGTCATGGATTAAATTATGTCCCCCAAAAAATATGTGTATCAATTTGACTGGGCCATGATTCCTGGTATTGTGTGATTTTCCTATATGTTGTAAGTCTTCCCTCTATGATGTTAATGCGGGAGGATGGGCAGCAGTTGTGTTAGGGAGGCAGGACTCAATCTGCAAGATTGGATTGTATCCTGAGGCAATCTCTTGAGATATAAAAGAGAAGTGAGCAGAGAGACGGGGTCCGCATACTACCAAGAAAGCAGTGCCAGGAGCAGAGCGTGCCCTTTGGACCTGGAGTCCCTGCGTGGAGAAGCTCCTAGTCTGGGGAAACCCTGAAGAGAAGAAGGCCGACAGAGAGAGAAAGACTTCCCCTGGAGCTGATGCCCTGAATTTGAACTTTTAGCCTACTTTACTGTGAGGAAATAAACATTTCTCTTTGTTAAAGCCATCCACTTGTGGTATTTCTGTTATAGCAGCACGAGATGACTAAGACAGAGGATATACAGAGTAGCTGTCTAATCGCTCATGACTGTGTGTGTGCTTGCAGATTTTGAGATGCCAAGTGGAGTGACAGGCACTAGAAGCCTAATGTGGATCATCCAGGTCCTGTTTAACTGGGAATGAGATTGTGTGTGGTGGGTTTTGAGCAAGGTGGAAGCCATAGACAACCTTACTTGGAAAGGAGAAATGCAGCGGCCAGTCTTGTTTATCTGCTCACCCTTCCCTGTCTCATTTCTCTTCTTTGCTCTCCTAACTCTCCCTGGTTCTCCATTTCCTTCCTTGTTCTCAGCCCTCATCTCACGCCAGGTCCCCTGGGTGATGCAAAGGGTATATGCTCAACTCCTAACCTTAAGTTTGGCAGTTCGATCATACCAGCAGCACTGGAGAAGGGAGGCCTGGCCATCTGCTTCCGTAAAGATTACAACCAAGAAAACCCTATGGAGCAGTTGTATTCTGGAACACATGGGGTCGCCATGAGTCAGAATAAACTCAACGGCAATGGGTTTGGGTTTTGGCATTTCAGTCTGGCTGCTCACCTCTATCCCTCTCTCCCTCTCCTTTGTCAAAATGTCAGGAGTCCATTCAATTTTATATGAAAATCACCATCTAAAAGTAATTTAATATAAATCCCACAAAGGTACAGGCAGAATGAATGCCATTATTTTTGCTGCTCTCTCTGAGGCAATGCAGGTCATTTTTGCCGATCGTGCTGGAAAAGGCTGGAGTTATGTAGCTATAAGTAGCAGCTAGGGGAAAAAGTGCCAAAGTCAGCATTTGTCCTTGCATTGCTGTGGGACAATAATGAGAGGGGGAAAAAAACAAAAATCAGCCTTTCTTGGAACAATTCCTTTTGAAGGAAAAAGAAGCCAGCAGTACCATTTTAACAAAACGTATTGGAAAAAATGGTTACCTTCCCTCTTTTTGGATGTCTTTCTTGATAAGTTTCAGTTAAATAATGTAGTGTTTTTAGTCAGTATGCAAATCCTTTGGGACTCATGCCATGTCATGATCAGACTCTGTTCTTGAAAGAAATATAATACCACCCCTTTGGTAAGCACTTTACTGAATTTCTAGGTATTAGTGCTCTTAAGAACTCTTAGTTACTTTTTCTCCCCCCTCGGTTTTCACCCTTCACTTTTTGGGTGTTACGTGCTGCCTGGACAACTGAGGGTGTGAAATGCTTCAAGAGAAGTTCTTGAGTTTCTGCAGTCAGAAGGGTGCTTAAATAGTGTCTTGCAGGAAGTGTCCTGGTGTGTGAAATTCTGCTGGGATCGGGGGGCCTCTTTAGCATAAACTCAGTTTGAACTTACTCTTCCTGCTCAAAGGAACTAGTATGAAATCACCTCATCACAAAGCAAGACCGCTTAGGGCACAGATGATGTATGGAGAGATACAGCATAGAACAGAGAGGCAGGTGGGTAGCCCTACAGGGGAAAGACAAAAAGAGAGATGGAGTGGGGCCTGGGGAATGAGTGTTTGGTGTTTGACACTTTCAGTTTTCAGAAAGGTCTGAAGACAAAGGGAACCTCTTGAGTTACCAGAGATTAAGACCGGACGTATCATAATTACAGAAACTCACTTGATAAAGATTCTGTATGTATAAAATCTGAGCAGTGAACAATTATAGACAAATATTCAATATTAGCTGCAATTATTATTATGGGCTCTATTCAGAGCAGAACCATAATGGTACAGGTTTAGTTCAAATAACTTACAGAAAAAAATCTTGAAAGAGGAAACACAGAAATAATTTCCTGATTCAAAAACTCATTATATATTAAAATTTCTGTGTATATTATGTATCATTTATGATCTAAAACTATGCTAAATTTATTATATAAATTATACTTAAGTTAGCCATTTATCTTTCAGTCTATAATGTGAATTTGGTCATTTTCATTTCATTCTTTTTGTGATATCACGGTCTGGATTAAAGAGATCCTTCAGTTATTGGTACAATTTTATCTAGATTGAGTGCCCACCAGCTAATGATTATTGCCAGATTTGTACAGAGTGGACACTATCAAATGCCCAGCACATCTGCCACAGCAGATCCTTATCAGGTCTATTCCCATCTGAGTGTTCAACATATGGTATGTGCAACCAATTTTGTTCATTCCTTAAATATTTACTGAATGCGTATCATGTACAAGGCACTGGACAGGGCTATGAGGAATATAAAGTCGGCAAATGTAACAGAATAACACTGGGCATCCTAAAAAAGTAAGCAAATTTCTTTTATAAACTGCTTTATGATACAGAATTTAGGTTTTAGGCCACTTGGACTTTGACTTGAGATTTACGTATTTCTGATTGATTTTAACTGTTTCATTTTTTGAGTACCAGAGTGGAGAGAAATGGAGATTGAGCACTGAACCATTGATATTGAAAACTGGACATCTCTCTCAACTCCACAAGTCTGTGTGTGTGTGTGTGTAAGGGCAGTGAGGTACAATGCCATTCAATAAACCACATTTTAATAATTGGGCAACGCTTGTGCCATCAGTATTCACAGTATCCGACAAAATTACCAGGCCGGAGGAACTTCCTTTAATCTAGATGCACATTTTAATGCTCATCTCATTTACGGATATTTTTGGTACATCAAACTGAACATTAATAAACCTGTGAGACAACAGAACAGAAAGTTCAATATGCCTCCTGCACCCTTTCCAGCTGCTCATTTTTGTGGAGCCAATGTCTGTTTTTTCGTGCGTCAGTGAGGAAGAACTGGAAAACGATGCACTTAATTCCTAAAGAGAAAACGCATGACTGTTGGATCCATTTCTGTTCTTCCATCTCAATGTTTTCTAATATTTCTTAAGTGCTGAAAAAATTCTCCTTGTTCTCCTCAGTAGCAGGTGGCAGCTGAAATCGTTCAATTATATGTTTTGTTAAAACCTTGTAAATAAATACTATTATTGCCTTCAACTAAAGCTTACACTCAAATTATTTTTCCTTCTGCTTAAATTCCCAAATGTTGCCACCTTCCATCTCCCCCACTAAAGTCCTAAAGTCCCCTGGCTAGACAGGGTAATACTGTTTTAGTTTTTAAAATGTTATAGAGTTGGTCTACAACAGTGCTTGGATTTATTGTGACAACTCTTCTTCTTTCTCAGGTAGAGTTTGGGGTGTGGAAAACATACTGGTATCCAAGAGTCAACTCATCAGTAGGAGCTGGGCTGGTGGATGGGAGTTAGGAGAGCCAAAACTGCCTTTATTCCATGGAAGATACCAATAACCACCATTATGATTTAAACAATCTGAAACAGGGTTACCAGATAAAATACATGATACCTAGCGAAATCTGAATTTTTGATAAATAACAGTTAAGTTTTTTCATATAAGTATACCCCGTAAAATATTTGGGGCATACTTATACTAAAAAATTATTCATGGTTCATCTGAAATTCAATTTACCTGAGCCTTCTTGTATTTTTGTTTGCTAAAACTGGCAACCTTCAATCTGAAAGAAGTTTCTTTGTTAAAAAATTCTTTTCTTCACACAGAAATTAACATTTTCTGTTTGGTTAACAAGCATTCCCTTTTAGAAGGCAACTATCTCTGGGAAGTAATGTGAGTCGTTCTTCCATCAATGTGAGATAATTAAAGAGACTGCTTACTTCTCAAGGTTTAATTCACATAGTATCACAGTGGGCAATCAGACTGAGGGTGTAGGAGATCTTTTTTTGGTGGGAAGGGGTAGAGTGTGGGATTGGGTTGGGGAATAGTAAATTTGAAAGGAAGGATACTTGTGGATGAAGTACTTTGGGCATGGATTTTCTGATAAAATTATCAAAGCATCAGGCAGAGACTATAAAAAGGTGGAATGAGGGTACAGAGTATTAAGAGTACTGCCAGAGAAAACTCACTAATTCTACAATTTTTCTTGAAGATAATGCTTGACTCATGAGGGGAATCAGTGGTCAGTGGTGGGCTTTATTTTTCAATAGCAAGTAGTGGTAAAAGTTAAAATCAGTTGTTAGCAGACCCTCACAAATGGTGGAGACATCACGCTGATCTAGTGAAAGAATGTAATTCACTGTTTAATTTTCAAAAAAGAATAATTGTCTTTAGGGAGGAGGTAACTATGGTTACTTGAGTCAATAAAGATAATTAAAACTATTTTTCATTTATTACAGAAAAGGATTCCATTAATAAAAAGGGGTCTGTGTGTATGGTGTATCTGTTTGTGTGGTCTGTGACTGTGGTCCACACAGCTGCTAGAAGGGTTTTAAGTTGTCTTTCCAGGTAATGAAGATACATTTTTCACTGATATATACACACATCATTAAGATGAATGCCTGTTGCTATGAACTTAGTCTGTTACTGTGGAACAGACCAAACTCCTACCTTTGGCTTCCTCAGTATCATGTTTGATAGATTAAGGGGATCATGTTAGTGTTATTGTTAATTGCCGTCAAGTCGATTCCAACTCATGGCAACTCCATGGGTGCAGAGCAGACTTGCACTCCATAGGGTTTTCAAGGCTGTGACCTTTCAGAAGCAGATCACCAAGCCTGTCTTTCAAGGCGCCTCCAGGCAGCGACCTTTGAACCAGCAACCTTTTGGCTAATAGTCAGGTGCTTGACCATCTGCGCTACCCAGGCACTCCATATATAAATACATAACATTTTCTTAATGTTACAACAACTGGCTGATAACATTTCTCATGAGCTTCAATGTATAACTAAAGCAGTTATTCTCAGATGAAATCTGGAAGTTCTTTTAGCATTTAAAACTCTGACTTTCTGCTTTCTAGAAGGTACAATAAACCTGGTAAAACCCAATCAAACCCATCACTTAAGTCAAGTAAACAGCTATGATTTCCTACTTCTATTTCAAAACACTCAGCACAGTTCCTGGCCCAACAGAAACGACAAATGTTTGTTGAAAAGATGGATGGATGGGTGGATGGATGGATGAATGGACAGAGCTACTTAGGATATATGTTGAAAGTGCTGAATCTCAATCTACTAAATGGTTAAAATACTTTGTAAAGTCACTAACCAAAAAAACCAAACCCGTTGCCATTGAGTCGATTCAGACTCATAGCAACCCTATAGGACAGAACAGAACTGCCCCATTGGGTTTCCAAGGAGCGGCTGGTGGATTTGAACTGCTGACCTTTTGGTTAGCAGCCAAACTCTTAACTTCTGTGCCACCAGGGCTCCAAAAGTCAGTAAAGCTACTGTTACTCATTTGATGGTATATGTAGAAAGAAGTAAGACAGCTAGCCTCACAGCTCAGCCCTTCTAGGAGACACCTGCTCTGGCTTAACCTCCTATACCAAGCAGAATAGGCTGCACATTTTTCTGAAATTGTCCTCGACAAGATACCCATAGAATGGGCCAGAAATTGTTTTTGACAAGATGACCACAGAACAGCCATAGCTGGACTCAACCGGTTTTAGCAGATTTTCTACGCCATCTTAACACTTTAAGTGACCTACCAGCTCATTAAGTGAAAAATACATATAAGCACCTCGCCTCTGGGTGGAGACTTAACATGCTAATGAAGGAAAATCAACCTCTTCCTCCATCCCGAGGGAGAAATGCATAGTCATCCCCAAGCTCTGGGTGCCTGTGTGAAGGTCAATCCTGAATATTCATAAGGAATTTGTATTTCCTTGTCTGCTCTCTATAGAAGCCCGCCTCCCCAAGCTGCCTGCAGGCAGTCTTGGAGGCAGCAGCCCTGACTGCTTTTTTCCTTGCGCAACAAAACAAAGGCAGCTTTCTACTCTCCCACTTTGGCCTCTTGTTTATTGGCTGTAATGAGTTGCTCAGTGCTGGGTTTTCTACCTGGCAACATTTGAAAAATAAAATTATAGCACAAATCAAGTTAGCCAATTTCATTACAGAGTCCTGGGTGGCACAAATGATTAAGCGCTCAACTATCAGCCAAGAGGTTAGAAGTTCCAACCTACCCAGGGGTGCCTTAGAAGACAGTCTGGTGATCTGCTTCTGAAAGTTCACAGCCTCGAAAACCCTATGAAGCAGTTCTACTCTGCACACATGGGTTGCCATGAGTTGGAATCGACTTGATGGCAAATAACAACAACACTTTCATTATTAGTTAATAATGCTATTTTTAATAATATTGACTTCCATTTTTAACAGAAATCTCAAAATAGAAGGTCCCAAGAATACAGCTCTTGGAATGGAAAATATTTTTTTCCTCGCATGCTATAATTATTTCTCCTTGACTTAATCATTGATAAGAGTGTCTATGTGAGAGTATCCTGAAAGTTTTGGGGAATGCATCTTTCCACACCAATAGCTTTCCTCCTTTGCTGATTTTACCACTTCACTCTTGACACAGTAGGCCCTAAACATGCAAATCCAACAAAGAAAGCAAGCTAAGGTGATTCAGACTGCTAAGGATGGAACTGCTACAACTGAATAGCCATAATGACAGAGGAAAGTGCTCTTAAACATTTGTGTAAGTCACAGAACTACACACTTTTGAGAGATAAGCAATAATATTTTCCCTTCAATCTTAAAGGTGATGCAATGTCTCCCTAGTAAAAGTGAAAGGATGAATGGGAATTTGACATCATTTAGCTCTTCTTAAACAGAGTCCAAGTCTTCCCTAGTCACCACAGTCTACAGCATATATCGTCTTTAACATTCACTGGGCATGAGACAGACATTTTATCAGAAAATGTAACTAATATATTATACATTTACCTTAGTTACCTTAGCTACTTTGCATAGCCCCAGCAAAGTGATATGTACTTAATAGGTCCTCAACAATTTTTGCTTAAATAATTGTTAATTAAGACTCATACTGGAGCCCTAGTGGCACAGTGGTTAAGAGCTCACATTTACAAGCAAAATCCTCTATACACTCCAAATTCCACTATCTAATATTGTGATTTATTATTCCTAACCAAAGAACTCAGTTTTAAATTTTATTTTCCTAAGATTCATTTCTTAACACAATTTACCGAAATTAATTCTAATCACAATTACATTCTATTTCAATTAGTGGCTTTTTATAGCACCACGATCAGCATGGAACAGATGTCAGGATAGCATAAAGTAACTTTCATTGTTTTTCGTTTTTGTTTTTTGCTTTTGCTTCCTCACTAAAAGTGATTTTTTTCTAGGAAACAGAGCCGAACAGCTGACTGACGGATGGGGAAACTTATACAACGCATGGCTTTTGCTGCAAGGTACTACTGCGGTATGAGGACTCTTCAGGGAGCCTGGAAATAAAACCATTTCTTTCCGGAGCTGCACTGCTTTGCTCTCAACTGAGACGAAAAGGATGTTTTCTTTTTATCTTTTTTTTTTGGTGGGAAACTCACATAGATATTCTAACTTCAATTCTTTTAAGCACTGGATACAAGAAAGGGATTTACTTCAGGAAATTGTTTAACAATTTTCAGAAACTAAGTATTGAACCATTTTAAATATTTTTACCTATTTAATAGCCAAGACAGGGGTTTTTCACAAGAGAGAATTAGATGCTACTAATGTGAATAGAAAACACTGGTGAATTTATTGCTTGCTTTATTTAGTTTGAGGTTCATTTTGAGCTTAGAAACAAGGTTATAAAAGCATTGGGGATAAAATAACACTGGTAGAAGGCATTAATGGAGCTGCAGAAAAGGGGCTGACTGCCTTGTTACATTTGCAGGCATTACTCAGCACTCTGGACATTTTCAGAAACTGATAAATCTTGTTGGTTGCACAGGCAAAACAAGACCTCTTTTGCTACTCCTCAGTTGTGGGTTTCTTTTTCTTATTTTCCACAAGGAGGAAGGCAGGGAAGACAACTTCAACACTGAAGAAAAGGGCAAACAGTGCACATATCCAACAATAACTAAATTGCTTTGTTCCACTCCTCTCCCTAACTCTCCAAGAAATAGAAGCATTATCATTCTGTCTGACATATTGGAGAACCAAAAACGTGTGCCAAACTGTCTTCAGGAAATGTTTTTGGAAAGAATGAACAGATGAATGAATTCATAATGAACGACCTACCCTAAGTCATCTGCTCCAGGCATAAGTCATAAAGAGGACAAGGTCACTGTCTTCCCCCACCTCATTCTTACATCCATGTTACCACCAAACTAAGGGGACTCAAACAGATAGCCATAAGAAAAATTTTCAGGGCTTCATTCAGATACCAATTGTACCTTTCTATGAAATCCAAGAATGTAACATTAAATTTTAATTAAGTGAGGGCATTTTTGTGGAGAGCTAAAATAATACAGCATATTGCTTTTTTTGTATCTAATAGAGACTGAACTTTGAGGATATAAACCCTTACATTCATTAAGAATCCTCTGGGGAGCTTTTTGAGAACACAAAGTCGAAGGTTCCATCCAGAGGCTTTGTTTCAGAGATCTGAGGTCGGGCCCAGAATCTGTATTTTAACCACCTGTCCAGGTGATTAAGATGTAGGGCTTGTCTGTGAACAACTGGTCAAGTTTTGAGAAACACTGATATAGAAGAATGACTAGGTAAAATATCCTTAACAAATTTCAAAAACAAGCTTTTGGTACTTAAGGGACTGAGTCAATTCATGCAGATATTGGTTTGTTAGGGATGAATCCATGATTTGATTAATTTAAACTTTGAAAGGGATGATAACTGATTTGGTGATTTATTTTGTCAGCCGTGGAAACTTCATGGTGAGATCATTCACTGGACACAGCATAAGAATATCTGGGTTCAAAATTTGGTTTTAATCCTTGATAAAATCATGACAATAGAACAGTTTCTTGACCTTCCTCAGCTTCAATTCTATCATCTAAAAAATGTAACTAATTACTATAGTAATGCACCTTAGGTACCTACCTAGCCCTTAACTACTTTTTTGAAATTACCCCCCATGCTAAAAAATGAACCTCGACAACTGTGTTTGTACCACTTGACTCTCCTGTCCCTTCCTTTCCCATGGTCACAGCCAGTCCATAAGCTTAACTGAGACAAAAGGGTTCTCTTCTTGGGAACGTTTGAATTAGGGTGAGACTGAGGAAGACAGAATGTTGTGGGAACACAAACTGAGTGATCTAGAGTTGAGGTTGGGATACCTCTGCCTGGCCATGAGCAAGCAGAAGATGCCAGCCAAAACAATAAAACAGATAGCAGAAATAAGAGTACCCATAACCATAACTGAAAGAGAGGGTGATCTATTTTGATTTCATCTCTAATTTCTCCATTCCAGTTCTAGTCTCTTTATGGCTTAGCTGTGTTTTGCCTGGTGGAACAGTGGTTAAGAGTTCTGGCTGCTAACCTAAAGGTTGGCATTTTAAATCCACCTCCTTGGAAATCTTATGGGGCCAATTCTGCTCTGTCCTATAAAGTTGCTATCAGTCAGAATTGACTTGACAGCAACGGGTTTTTTGGTTTTGTGTTTTGGCTTATGGGATTTCCAAGTGAGTGTATTCTTGCTAAATAACCTGTTTCATATATACGAGCTTGAATGTGTTTTCTTTCTCAAAAACAATTGTTTCCTGACAAGAACACAATATAAAAACACTTTGCACACAATAGGTGTGTAAGATTTTATTTTAACTGCCTAACTGATAGGGTCGCTATGAGTTGGAATCGACTCATCGGCAACAGGGTTTTGGTAACTGATAGAGGAGAAACTGAAGTTCAACAAAGTTTAATATCACATACAATGGAATTATTAACCCTGGTCAGACAGTTGGTAGGAAGTTTGAAATTTTAATCTGGGCCTAATGTTCTACAGTTCAAAGCTCTTATTTTAAAACTAGAAATCCAGGCTGCAGGGCTATTTTATTAGAAATGTTTCTGATCCTGACATTTTTTTTTTCACTGAGAAATTGAGCCGTCCGACTTTTTCAGAGAAGTAGACTAAAAGAATCCTTACAGGCTGTCCTAGTTATCTAGTGCTGCTATAACAGAAATACAAGTGGAGGGCTTCAACAAACAGAAGTTTAGTCTCTCACAGTCTAGTAGGCTAGAAGTCCAAATTCAGGGTGTCAGCTCTAGGTGAAGGCTTTCTCTCTCTGTCGGCTCTGGAGGAAGGTCCTTGTCATCAATCTTCCCCTGGACTAGGAGCTCTCTGTGCGGGAACCCCTGGTCCAAAGGACACGCTCTGCTACCGGTGCTTTTTTCTTGGTGGTATGCGGTCCCCATGTCTTTCTGCTCCCTTCTCTCTTTTATATCTCAAAAGAGGTTGGCTTGAAACACAATTTAATCTTGCAGATTAAGTCCTGTCTCTTTAACAGCACTGCCACCTATCCCACCTCATTAAGATCATAGAGATAAGATTTACAACACATAGGAAAATCACATCAGATGACAAAATAGTGGACAATTACACAATACTGGGAATCATGGTGTAGCCAAATTGATGCTCATGTTTTTGGGGGACACAGTTCAATCCATGACACAGGTCAAAATTATTCTCCAGAAAGGCCTTTGAATAATTTCAAGCACTTGTACCAGTACCCAGTTGGAAGGTCGGAGCTCTGTATTATAAAGGATGGATAAAAAATCTGGCCAGGAAAAAAGAAAACAAAAGGCAGCCATTATTACTACACTTGATCTTTAAAAAAAAAAAAAAAAAAAACCCAGCAAACTGAATCCCTGAGCCACTTAATGAGATGAGTTGTTGAAAATGTCTTTTGAAATGACCATTTCAGACCCTGGAGAACATCCACCAGATAGAAGAAGTTTTTGTGTAGCTGACACTCAACTGTGCCCAGAATATTAAATTGATCCAAATTTATTTTCTACATAAAGTCACAGTTTTATACTTTACTGTGTATCTTTTGGCAGATAAAAGGAATAACATTTAGAATGTTGCACTTCAAAATTCAAACAATCTTAGTATAAAAATATACTAATTATAAAAGTTTTGTTTTAAACGTTTTTAGGGTTGATCCAAAGACAGAATATAAATTGGATATGGTAAAAAATACCAGAAATTTCTATTCAATTGGCATATTGCTAGCAATTTCAGTTTCTAATAATTCAGTTGCTAGGCATATGGTGGTATGGAACTCACAGAAATGATCATTAAGTATCAATCTATCAATCAATCACTGAAGAACCCATTAAGCCACACCTATACTCAGTTACATGCTAGAAGATTGGGGTAGGGCTATCTGGGAATTCCAGTGTAATCCCTTTTAGTGATTAACTTTCCTCTGTAGATAATGGAGTCTAGCTGTATAAGCCACCATGCTTCCTCTTCCATTTCCCTCCCTTAGCTGTTATAAAGCACAAGGCTACATTCAGGGCTAACCTAAAATCACTATTACACTTAAGCATTTGGCAACATCTACTTCACCTCTCTTTTAGCTTGTTTAGTCCTTGATATTCTAGCTTTATATTATGTTTAATTTTGTAAGCCATATCAAATCATTTTTGAATGTAGAAAAGAAAGAAACAAGTTCTCCTTCACTACAGTTTATGACCATCTCTAGTCTTTTAACTTTCCATAGAGATGAAAAATACAATTGTATACCTTCTTTGTGACAAACACTTGAAAGCACTTATTAAGTCTTCTTTTAGCTTTCTCTTTTCCAAGCTGAAATATTTTCAATCTCTTAACCCCATAACATAGATACTATATAATGATTTGCAAGAGTCTTTGTTGATCTGCTTGGAGTAATCACTCTGTTGTTGTTGTTAGTTGTTGTTGAGTCAATTCCGACTCGTGGCTACCCCATGTGTGCAGAGTAGAACTGCTCCATAGGATTTTCAAGGTTGTGACCTTTTGGAAGCAGATCACCAGGTCTTTCGAGGCACCTCAGAGTGGGTTCAAACCACCAACTTTGAGCTAGTAGCCCAGCGCTTAACCATTTGCGCCACCCAGCAACAACTTGAGTCACTCTATTCTGAATAACAGTGGTAATAATATCAAGAAGATGACTCTTGACTTTTGCATACATCTTCCTTAGTACAAATTACTGTCAAGTTTTTTTGTAATATAATACCATTACCTAGCCTGTGCCTTTGTTCAAATCAGTTTAATTTTTTTTTAAATGCAAATAAAGATCAATAAGAATGATCTTTACACATAAAAAAAAAAATCCTATGATCCTCCTATTCTTGCTGTTAGTAATTAGAAACAACAAACATTTATTTAATTCTTTTTAAACATAAGGGCCATGATGGTTCCACCAAACTTGTGACCAATTAATTTTTCATTATCTTGCTATTGTTCTGTTTGTTCTTGATTCAAAATACACTATACATTGTCCAACTATACACTGGAATCTCTGTTGTCCTGATAAACTTGTTCCTTAAGGCTTCAAGGTTATTCTTTTTCCTATTCCTCAGAGCTGTTAATACAATTTACTACATACCACTTATATATTAATTCTCAATTTCAACATCAAGATTAGGGAAATTTATTAAACAGTACTGATCTTTGGATTCATTTTAACAGGATGTAATTAATATATTTCTCCAGGATAGCAGGGAATCATTGTTGAACCACTTGAACACTCCCCTAAAAGCAATACAACATATGATGTAGATCAATAATTGTGGGAAATTAGGTTCTGAATTATTCTAAAGGTTCCAAGAATCTATAATGCCCATTCCAGCTTTGGATTCATGCTGAATATTTGTCTGACACACATCCATACCATCACTTTTTTCCCCAATGTATAGATATAGTAGTGAATTAAAAACTAATAATAATGAAAGTACTTTCAAAGAATTACTGACATCATAGAAGCTTTTTTGACAGTCAGTATGTACTTTTACCGTCAACAGACAATGAAAGTTCAACTACTTTCTTGTAGCGGTCATTCATGTTCTTGACAGTAAGAGTTGAGAATCAGTGGTAAAGGATCATATCTTTTTATAAGAATACACACACACACACACACACACACACACACACACACACACACACACAGAGGAGTCCCAGGGAGGTGTAAGTGGTTAAGCACTCAAGTACCAGCCAAAAGGTTGGTGGTTTGAACCCACCCAGAGACACCGTGGAAGATAGGTCTGGCAATCTGCTTCTGAAAGGTTACAGCCTTGAAAACCTGTACTCTGCACACATCAGGGTCTCCATGAGTTGGAATCAACTCCATGGTAACTAACAACAACATACATGTATAGATATGCAAAACCCTCACTGAGGCACCGGTAAGTGACATCTATCATTTTTGTCTTGATCAACATGAATTTTTACTTTGTCACAAAAGAAAAAAAAAATTGGTCTCATGCCATTTCTATTTATAAGGACATAGTGGTTTTTATTCTGTGCTCTTCTAGCTGATTATCAATTCCAATTTTTATGTGTGATTTTTGTTGTTTAATTTACTTTTCTGATTTTTAGATATTTCTTGGTTTTGAGATCAGACGAAAGGCCTAACTTTCTTTAATACCCTTCTTAAAGACAGATTCCCCCCAATCCAAACTTTTGTGCAGTTTACCACTAACATTAACAAATTATTCTATGTATTCACCATTAATGATGGACATCTCTAAAAAATATTAAATACTTTTCTGTCTTCTTATATAATAGTTTGCAAATAGGCTGCAATTATACTTTGCATCTACTTTTTTCTACTTTTAAATTCTTTTATTATTCCTAGAAGAGGATACTTACTTCTAGAAATCTCCATCTCCACCTCATCTGTGAGTCCCTATTAATTTGTTCTTTGTAATCTGCCATGCTTTGAAAAATCAGATAAATGGAATCTGTGGAGAGCTGTTTTAAAAAGGAGTCTATTAAAAAATCTATATGTGAGATCATCTAGACTTCAATTTACAGCAAGGCATATGAAAAGCTGTTTGGGATGTTCAAGTCTTTATATTCAATTTTTGATTTGGGGTTGTGTTTATTGGCTTGGAGTATTAGAAAACTTATATCCAGATAGATGGGATTCATTGTATTGAATTTTGGGGTGAGATCTGCATTATTTGGATTAAGTTTTTTTTCCCACTTAATTGTATGTACTAGAATTCACAACTATATATATGTGTGTAAATCCCTGGGTTAGGAATGGCACATTTGGACAACTTGTACTTAAAAAGAGACTGCCATAAAGTCTATTGCACTAAAAATTTGAGCTAAATATAATGGTTCGTAATTACAAAAGCACTGCACTGTTTTATAATGCTCATGAAGTGTTTCTTAAGTGCTTTACATGCAGAAAGGTAAAATATGTACTATATACAAAGACAAACTAAGACCCCTACGTACCTGTTGCAGCTTACCTACAAAGTCAACTTAAATATATATGTTGGACTGATAAATATCATGATAAATAGTGAAGAAATTGAAGTTGTCAATGAGTTCGTTCTACTTAGGTCAACAATCAATGTCCTTGGAAGCAGCAGTCAAGAAATCAAAGGACGTATTGCACTGGGCAAATCTTTAAAAGACCTCTTTAAGGTCTTAAAAAGCAAAATGTCTCTTTGATGACTAAGGTGCACCGAACCAAGTCATAGTCTTTTCAGTAGCCTCATACAAATGTGGAAGTTTGATAGTGAAAAAGACAGAAAAATTATCGATGCATTCCAACTGTGATGCTGGCAAAGAATAATGAATATACTATGGACTGCCATAAGAAAGAACGAATCAGTCATAAAAGAAATACAACCAGGAAGTTCCTTAGAAGAAAAGATGGTGAGGCTTTGGCTCAATTACTTTGTACACATCATCAAGAAAGATCATTCACTGGAAAAGGAATCATGTTTGGTAAAGCAGAGGATCAGCAAAAATGAGGAAACCCTCAAACAGATGGATTGACACAACAGAAAACGGTATAGGACTGGGCAACGTTTCCTTCTGTTGTACATAAATTGTCCATGAGTTGGAGCCACCTTTTCCACTTTGGGGCAACTAACAAAACAACAACAACAATACATATGTATATATGTGTGTGTTTGTGTATATGTATTTACACACACACACACTTGTATGTATGTATTGAGATTAATATTAAAGTAGAAAATTATATCCTTTGAGTTAGAAGTATGAATGTGGGATTTCTAAGGTCTTTAAAGTTATATGAAAGATAAATCTTATTTTATATCTTCACTTATAGTTACAAGAGCCAGTAAGTAAATTTGTATGTTTGAACATTAAAACTGTTTTCCAACAAACATCTTGTCCATTTATATATTTTAGGTTATTGGCATTTCAAAAGTTATATACTGGCATATTCCATGAAATATATAACAAAAAAATTATTATACCAATATCCAAAATGAGATTGACTACATGTGTAAACAGCCATTTATCTGGCTGACCAATTCTTAATTTGACTCACCTTATTCAAAGCTAACAAAATATTGTCTGAGAATTAAAACAATGACATAAATTTTAAAAAATCTGAGTTTTTAAAAGTATAAAGAATGATAAAATAATCTCATTGCATTTACCTGAATCAATGCATTTAGAAAAATAGCCTTACTTTAAGACTGAAGAGCCACGTTATACTTGGGTATATCTTTTGTAATCTAAAGATCAAGTTTGAACATTTTAATTAGATATCTCTAGGAAAAGTATGTAAAACATTTATCATTCATAATGAGAGACATGTATGTTAGCATTCAAAAGCGATTGAATTAAAGAAACAGATTTTGTTCTCTGAGTACATGCAGAATTATTTAGATAATGTAGAAATTCTCTAGAAATAGATCATGCCTCATTGTTATCTAGATATAATGTAGCTATTGAGAAAATGTCATCCAACAAATAAAGTTTTAGTAATTTTTGATGCTGTCTATTCTGTGTATAATGCAAGACTTTTGTACCTTAAGGTGTGGTTCAATTCTGTTTAAGAAATAACAATTACTGACTTGCCAACCATGTGAAGACAAGGCTTCTACTGTTAAAAAGTCTATTAGTCTGACAGTCTGTTATGAGAGACATATTGGAATATCAACAGATTATAATACTGTGGAAGTATAGGAGTAAGTTACCTGTGAGACACAGAGGAGGCACGGAAGAGGATATGATCAATTCTTTCAGGATGGGGGAGGGGTAGAAATGTTGCCAAGAGAAGCTTCCCAAGTAGGTGCGAGCTGAAATGGGTTTTATAAAATAAAAGGAAATTTGCCAAGACGACAAAGGGTAAGGGCGAGGGCACATAAGGCATGAAAAATTAATATGATTTTTTGGTCACTTAGAAAAAATATCAAAACAGAACGTAAATAGTGTTTAAAGGCATCTACTCGGTGCCAAACACTGCACTACGGATTTGACAAACAGGAATTTTAGACTTTACCATAAAAGATGCAAATATACATTATTATCACTAATTTGGGGCCCTAGTGACACTTGGCTATTAACCAAAAGGTCAGCAGTTCGAATCCACCGGTTGCTCCTTAGAAACCCTATGGGGCAGTTTTACGCCGTCCTATAGGGTCGCTATGAGTCAGAATCGATTCAACGGCAACGGGTTTATGGGTTTATCGCTAATTTACAGATGAGAAAACAATAGCTGGGGAAAAAAATACCTTAATAAAAGTGATACAGCGTGCAAAGGGCTACAGCTGGGATATGAATGCTGATTGGACTCCAGACCAGATTCCTTCTGCTACGTACTCGTTTGAACAGTGTTCCCCCAAATTCATGTCCACTTCAGAATGTGACTTCATTTGGAAATAGGGTCTTTGCAGACCTAATTAGTTACATTAAGATGAGGTCATACTGGATTGCCGTGGGTCCTAAACAGGATGGCTGGTGTTCTCATAAGAAGGCCGTGTAAAGACACACAGAGGAAAGAAGGCCACGTGAAAACAGAGGCAGAGATTGGAGTGATGCAGTGACAGACCAAGGACAGCAAGGAGTGCCGGCTGCTACCTGAAGCTACAAGAGACTAGTGGAAGGATTTCTCCCTGAGACTCTCCAAGAGGAATCAACTCTGCTGACACCGTGATTTCAGAGTTCTGGCCTGCTGAACGGTGACACTATAAACTTCTGTTGTTTTAAGCTACTCAGTTTATGCCAATTTGTTACAGCAAGCCTAGAAAACTAGTACAGACTATATCATATTTAGTGGGTATGTATCTCTGATTGTGGGATGGTTTCTGACACTCTATAAGTATCTGCTGAATGAAAGAATGAGTGAATCATTTGAAATAAAACTCAATTTAGTTTGTTAATTTTATTGGTGGTATTTATGAACAGTAAAGAAAAGAAGAAAGAGGAGAGACATGAACAGATTTGCTGTAACTCTCTAAGGAAAATGAAACAAACTAAACATTAGTCAAATAAGAAAGTTTTCATTCTTAAAACTCAACTGAAAATCACTGTAGAAAACAATCCCCATTTTCTAAATGAGAAAACTGGATAAGAGAGACAAAGAGATAATGATCAACACCATTTGATGTTCCAGAGTAATCTAGTAAAACCCGAACAGAAAAGTATTCACTAAATTATCGACATGTTGGTCCTTAGTCACCTTAGTGACTATAAAGTGCTAGAAATATAAAAAGGATTCTATGGTTAAAAAAATAGATGGGCAATGCAAACAGAGATGCTGAGTGAAACTCTGTTCGAGAAGGTTGACTGTTTCTGGAGAACAAATATAAAACAAAACTCAAATTCCTAAAGAAGATCAGACATACTGGGCTGATAGAGATTAGAGGAACCCCTGAGACTACCACTTTAAGATACCCTCTTAATTTGGAACCAAAGTCACTCCCAGGGGTCTCTTTTCAGCCAAATAATAGACTGGCTTATAAAATATCACCCTTGAGGAATATGCTCCCTTAAACAATCAACTGTAAGGACCAAATGCTCAACGTTTACCCAAAAGCAAAGATGAGAAGGCAAGGAGGGGCAGGGAAGCTAGATCAATGGAAACAGAACGAACAGAATGGAAAGAATGGGAATGCTGGGTGAAAAGAGCTAAGTTTAGAAGATCAAGATCCCTAAGAAGGTGGGTATGGAATTGGGGAGGAACTGGGAGGTTTATGTAAAAAGGAGAAAAAATGGTTCAAAACTCAGATCCTCATTTTGGTGAACTGTTTCTTCATTTATGAAATGTGTAGTTGAGCTATAGAGGACATGAGGGGATCATAAAACTAAGAGCTGGATCTTGACCGCTTCTAACATTCCATTTAGCACCTATATCCTCTTAACATGCTATATTTCTTCCCCTCAGGATAATCCCTCTTAAGCGTAAATTATACACCAATGTTCACTGCAGCACTTCACAATAGCCAAAAGGTGGAAACAACCGAAATGTCCATCAACAGATAAATGGATAACCACTACGTGGATGAACCTTGAAAACATCATGCTGAGTGAAATAAGTCAATTGCAAAACGACAAACACTTTGTGATCTCACTGATGTGAAATAAGGAAATATATAGAAATCAAATGATACTGGTGGTTACCATGGGTGGGAGGGAGTGGGAAAGGGGGGATTTTTGCTTAGTGGGACTTGTGTTTATGGTGGTAGAATGATTTGAAAAAGGACAGCAAGAATGATTGCACAACTTGAAAAGTGTAATCAATGTCACTGAATTGTACATGTAGACATTGTTAAGATGGCATATGTTTTGTTATGCATATTTTCACCACAAAAAATGTAAATTAAGTTGCATTTTATGTTTGCAATCTTCAAATGACATTCATTCCTTAGTCAACAACCCGTAATAGAAAAGTTTCCTTATCTTTGAATTGAATTGGCCACTTTGTCTTGCCAGGGTGTTGTTTATAAGAAAGCACTGAGCTGTCTGTAAGACAGGAAACAATTAACATCATGGTTCTGAGAGAAATAATTTCCTCAGGGAGTAAAAATAATAGAAAATACTTTATCTCTGGGTGAGCACTTCCAAAAAGAAATGAGATAACTTCTCAGTTTATTTCTAATATGTTTCAAATAACCTTATTAAGTCCTAAAGGGAATAGCTTGCATTTGACTCTTCCGAATTTTTGCTAATAGAGGAAAGAATGTGAAATGTTCTTAATGTAGTGTTTTGTGCATGTCTGCTTGGTACTCACCCAAAAGCCATTCTCTAGAAAATGGTAAATATTTTCACTTTTTTAAAATCCCAGAGTTAATAAATTTGTAGCCTGGCTGTTATTGTCAGTTGATTCTGTTTTAGTCTTTAATCTTTTCAGTACAATTGCCATTTACAGGTTAAAACCATCAACTATAAAATTTTAAAAACTGTTTTATGCAGAGTTTTCTCCTTTTGTCACAGAATCATAAGATTAAAAAAGAGAGGATTGAATTTAATTTTTAACAGCTCTACTACCAAGCCAGAATGTAAATCAAATCTGATTAGCCCGGGCAATAGATATAAAAACAAAGTCACAATTGCGTGAACTACAGCCCTCATATATCTATCTTAAAACTTCTGCATAACCTTTTATGCTTCACTGAAACTCACTGTATTAAAATAATCATTGTATATATGACCATATGAAAAAAAACTTTAAATCTACCTCATTTGGTTTTAAGGTAATATTTCCAGTCCTCTTATTAGGGTCTCTAGGCCTAAAACGATCAATCCTACAAAATCTATCATATGGATAACTCAACGTTAAACCAAGCATTTGAACTGGCAATGGGATCAGCCACATTTCATTTGGTCAGTGAATGTCTAATTTTTATTTCTGAATGAGATTGTTAAACCATATCCAATAGTTGTTAGAAAATTCATCTTTCATGAAACTACGTGAGATGATATGTCATTCCTGTTCAACTCTTTTTCAGAGATGTTGTTGATAGCTGCCATTGATAGTTGTTGATAGTTGGCTCCAACTCATAGTGACCCATATATAACAGAAGGAAGCACTGCCTGGTCCTGTGCCATCTTCCAGCACCACATAGGTCAATATTCTATCATCCATAAGCTTCGTATTGGATGATTTTCAGAAGTAGATTGCCAGGCCCTTCTTCCTAGTCTGTCTTGGTCTGGAAACTCCACTGAAACCTGACCACCATGGGTGACCATGCTGGTATCTGAAATACCAGTGGCATAGCTTCCAGCATCATTGCAACACAAAAGCCACCACAGAACAACAAACTCACAGACGTATTCAGAGATAGCAATGTGAAATTAAGTCTTTACCACTATAAACTGAGGAGCTTGAAAATCAATAATATTAACTGGGCAAAAGAAATCTGGCAAACAGATGTCAGTTTGGGGTCCAATCAGGAGACAGAAACCACATAGTAATTTAAAGAGGAAAAGTTTAATACAATGGATATTAAGTATGACAGGAGAGTAACTATAAAGACGTAAGAGAACGCTAAGGGTACGCTAAGACTGAGAGGGTAGAGCTCCCAGAAACCAACAAACATGGAAGGGTTTCCATTCCAAAGGCTGGGGTTCAGACCTCAGCAGAACAGTTTACTGGGGTGGTCAGGCCAGAGCTGGCCCACAGCTGTCAGGCAAATAGGAACAATACTCCAGTGCACAGGTGAGCCAAGGTTGGTAGGTGAGCATTCAGAAGGAGCAGGACACCAGTATGGGCAAGAGTCCAGGAATGTGCAATATCTGTGTTAGCAAGCTGATCACTGGGCCCTTGCCTGGGCTGTGAAGCCACCAAGGGGCTGCTCCCATCTGGGTATGGAGCTGAGGCGGAACACATCAAATGTCACCATACACATGCACACATAGCTGATGGACCATGCAACAGTAGCAAGAAAAATCAAAATATAACAATTAAAACCAAATGAGAAGCCCCTTCTTCCTGCAATGTCCTTCCAGTGCTCTCTACTGGCAAAGCTTAGCATCATGCTCACTATAAAAGAGAGATGTTTAAATAGCCCGATCTACCATCGCCAGCTAGGTATCAAAGAAAGAATGTGGAGTTGAGGGGCAATAAATTGGTGACTGCCATTTTTTGTTTTGTACAATTAATATTATTATTCATAATTATTTTGATCATGGGCTGTACTTCTTAATAACTACATATATTTCATTTATATTCATCAGATACTTATTGCTTACTCTTAATTGATTGCCTTAGCTACTTTTATAGGCTAACGTGGAGCCAAATTTGCTGTCATATACATTGCTAATCCTTTCATATACTGCTACGTATCCAAAACAAACAGCAAGTCATCTTCCCCTCCTTTGGATTCTCATTAAGAGTTTTTCTGCAACTCTTGTATCACTTGCCAACTTCTACCTCGGGTTATATTTACTCATGAATATGTCTTATCTTCTGTTTCAGTCTATAGGCACCTTGAGAACAGCACTCATCTTTCCGTTCTTCACTATAACTTGCAAAGTGTTTTACCTATGACAGATGCACAATAAATAGCTGCTAAATTAATTAATAAAATAATTGGAAGAACAATACTATCTTCTAAAAGTGAGAGGTACAAAGCTAAACAGTTCAAGATACAATAGCTTTAACAAAAATCAAAATGTAAAATACAGAATGTTTTCCAGTAAGAGGCATAGTATGGTGAAATTGTTATGATTTATTGGAAGGTCTCAATTTTTTAGTGACCAAATATTTAGACATCATATATATATGCATAAATGAGAACCCAATTTTGATTACAATTTTTATCATTTCAGTTTCTGATTAAAAGATAATAGGACATTATAGTCAATTGATTTCTGACAAAGGTGCCAAAATAATTCAACGGGGAAAGAATAATCTTTTCAACAATTTTGCCAGGGAAGTTGCATGTTCACATGAAAAAGGGAGAATTTGGACCACTATATCACACCATACAAAAAAATAACTCAGAATAGATGTGTCATATACATAAATGAAAAGTTAAAACTACAGGCATACCTCGTTTTATAGCGCTTCGCTTTATTGCATTTTTTTACAAACTGAAGGTTTGTGGCGACCCTGTGTCGAACAAGTCCACTGGTACTATTTTTCCTACAGCAACATTTTGGTAATTCTCACAATATTTCAAACTTTTTCATTATTATTAAATCTGTTATGCTGATCTGTGATCAGTGATCTTTGATGTTACTATTGTAATTGTTTGGGGGCTCCACGAACCGTGCCCATATAAGATGGTGAACTTAATCAATAAATGTTGTGTGTGTTCTGACTACTCCACCGATTGGCCGTTCACCTCTCCTAGGGCCTTCCTATTCCCTGAGACATAATATTGAATTTATACCAATCAAAAACCCTACAATGGCCTCTAAGTGTTCAAGTGAAAGGAAGAGTCACACGTCTTCTCACTTTAAATCAAATGCTAGAAATGATTAAGCTTAGTGAGGAAGGTATGTCAAAAGCTGAGACAGGTCAAAAGCTAGGCCTCTCGTGCCAAACAGTTAGTCAAGTTGTGAATGCAAAAGAAAAGTTCTTGAAGTAAATTAAGAGTGCTACTTCAGTGAACACGTGAATGACAAGAAAGCAAAACAGCCTTATTGCTGATGTCGAGAAAGTTTTAGTGGTCTGGATAGAAAATCAAACAAGCCATAACGTTCTCTTAAGCCAAAGTCTAAACCAGAGCAAGGCCCTAACTCTCCTATTCTGTGAAGGCTGAGAGAGGTGAGGAAGCTCCAGAAGAAAAGTTTGAAGCCAAGAGAGATTGGTCATGAGGTTTAAGAAAGACGCCATCTCCATAACATAAAAGTGTAAGGTGAAGCAGAAAGTGCTGATGTAGAAGCTGCAGCAAGTTATCCAGGAGATCTAGCTAAGATAATTGATGAAGGTGGCTACACTAAACAACAGCATTTCAATGTAGATGAAACAGCCTTATATTGGAAGAAGATGCCATCTAGGTTTGTCATAGCTACAGAGGAGAAGTCAATTCTGGCTTCAAAGTTTCAAAGGACAGGCTGACTCTCTTGCTAGGGGCTAATGCAGCTATTGACTTTAAGTTGAAGCCAGTGCCCATTTACCATTCCGAAAATCCAAGGGCCCTTAAGAATTATGCTAGATCTACTCTGCCTGTGCTCTGTAAATGGGACAACAAAGCCTGGATGACAGCACATCTGTTTATAACATGGTTTACTGAATATTTTAAGCCCACTGTTGAGACCTGCTACTCAGAAAAAAAGATTCTTTTCAAAATATTAATGCTCATTGACAATGCACCTGGTCACTCGAGAGCTCTGATGGAGATGTACAAGGAGATTAATGCTTTCATGCCTGCTACCACAATATCTATTCTGCAACCCATAGATCAAGGAGTAACTTTGACTTTCAAGTCTTATTATTTAAGATACACATTTTGTAAGGCGATAGCTGCCATAGATAGTGATTCCTCTGATGGGTCTGGGCAAATTAAATTGAAAGCCTTCCGGAAGGATTCACTATTCTAGATGCCATTAAGAACATTTGTGATTCATGGGAGGAGGTCAAAATATCAACATTAGCAGGAGTTTGGAAGAAGTTGATTCCAACCTTCATGGATCACTTTGAGGGGTTCAAGACTTCAGTGAAGGAAGTAAATGCAAATGTGGTGGAGACAGCAAGAGGAATAGAATTAGACGTAGAACATGAAGATGCAGCTGGAATTGCTGCAATCTCATGGTAAAGCTTTAATGGATGAGGAGTTGCTTCTTATGGATGAGCAAAGAAAGTCGTTTCTTGAGACGGAAGCTACTCCTGGTGAAGATGCTGTAAACATTGTTGGAATGACAAGCAAGGATTTTGAATACTACATAAACTTAGTTGATAAAGTAGTGGTTTAAGAAGACTAATTTTGAAAGAAGTTCTACTGTGGATAAAATGCTATCAAACAGCATCACATGCTACAGAGAAATCTTTTGTGAAAGGAAGAGTCAACTGAAGCAGCAAACTTCATCGTTGTCTTTTTTTAAGAAATTGCCATAGCCACCCCAACCTTCAGCAACCACCACCCTGATCAGTTAGCAGCCATCAACATGGAGGCAAGACCCTCCATCGGCAAAAACATTATGAATAGCTGAAGGCTCAGATGATGGTTAGCATCTTTTAGCAATAAAGTATTTTTAAATTAAGATATGTACATTGTTTTTTTAGACATAATGCTATTGCTCACTTAATAAACTACAGTTTAAACATAATTTTTATATGCTCTGGGAAACCAAAAAATTCATGTGATTCACTTTATTGTGATATTTGCTTTATTGTGGTGGTCTGGAACCAAACCTGCAATATCTCCAAGGTATGCCTATATAAAACTCTTAAAATAAGAGTGAATCTTTGTGACTATAGATTAGGCAATGATTTTTTAAATATAACAACAAAAGTGCAAGCGATCAAAGAACAATTTTATAAATTGGACTACATAAAAAATTGGTTTAGAGGAAAATATTAAAATATTAAAAAAAAACAAAAAACCATTGCCATCAAGTCGATCCCAACTCATAGTGACCCTATAGGATGCAGTAGAACTGCCCAATTGAGTTTGCAAGGAGCATCTGGTGGATTCAAACTGCTAACCTTTTGGTTAGCAGCCAAAGCTCTTAACCACTGTGTCACCAGGGATCCAAGCAATATATTACTATTCTTGTGGCAAAAACAATACAGTAGAATGTGGGGTTGTGAATATTATTTTCTATAAGTCAGAATCAACTTCTTGGCAATGGATTTGGTTTGATTTTTTCTATACTTTTCTGTTTTCTATAATAACTATTATTAAATTTTATAACTATAACAAAGATAATACTTTGAAAATTCTTAGAAAATTGACTCAGGCAAATACCAAAGTCTGACTCAAAACGATAACAAGAGAAGTAATCAAATTCTCAGAGGTTGAATCAAGTCATAACAGCTAAAGATAGTAATAAAGAAACAAAAAACCACATTCAGAATAACTTATTTAATCAGAATCACTATTTAATCATAGTATGTATGTGCCTAATGACAGGACTTTGGAGTATAAATAAGAAATAAAAGAATCATTATAATTAGTATATGTTTTTTAAGTATATTTTTATAAAAATGGTACTTTCAAAAACATTCTTTAAAGTGCAGTATTAAAAAAGTTGCCCTAAAAAATGTTTTTCTTTTATTTCATTTCCATTTAACAAACATCTGTTAAGTACTTATGTCTTAAAATTAAATTGGGCAGTAGTGATGATAGTCACGGGAGACAACAGACTGCACCATATTGCAAAGAAAGTACAGTATAGCAGAGGGAGACAGAAATAAGCACAATACAGTATAACTGTCACTATGACAGAAGTCTATAATGGGCACAGTCATAACACACACAAAAAAGGAAATTAATCATATTTGGGGGAAGAGAGGCTTTTCATGGAGAGAAAGAAGTAGTAGCAAAGGAATGGAGACAGGAACAGCTTGGGATATTCAGAAAAGAAATTAGTTCTGCAGGACAAATGGTAGGATAGATAGGCCATGGGATAAGAGAGAAACCTAGCCAGCTCATCGAAGCCAGCACCCCAGGACGTCACTTTTTTAGGTTTTGAACAATGGAGATTTGACATGTATGTTAGCAAGGTCACTAGCGGCAATGTGGAGGGCAGATTCTAAATGAGGGGCATTTGGAAAGAGACCAATAGAAAACTCAAATTGTTTCAGTTGAGGGATGATGAAAGTCCAAACAATGAGAGTATTGAATCTTTTATTATTTAAAATTTTCTAATTTGCTTTGCAACACTTTGTAGTCACTAATACTGGAACTCACTAAACTAAATGAATATGTATAACTCATATTATAGTGGTGGGTTGTCTTAGGCTGGGTTTTCTAGAAAAGCAAAACCAGTCAAACGTATAAATATACGTATAGAGAGATGTATACCAAGGAAACGGAACGTCCCAAGTCCATGGGTCACAACAGAGGCTTCTCCTGATCCATGTAGTGGCTGCAGGGGGCTGGTGAACCCAAGATCAGTGGGTCAGAGAGCAGGGCTCATGCTCACAGGCTGCGAAGACTGACAAATTCCAAGATCAGCAAGTAAGATCGCAGGTAAGCTGCTAGCTAAAGTCCCAAGAACTGGAGGTCAGAAGAACAGGAGCCCTGAAGGATCCAGAGTGAAGAAAAGCTCACGAGCCTTGCCAGAATGTCCACTTACATTTGATGCAGGCCACATGTCCATGGAAACTCCCTTTCAACTGACTGGCTACTCACAGCAGATCCCATCGTGGAGTTGATCACATTATATCAAATCTCATTGTGGAAGTGATCACAACATCATACGACTGACTGCCAAACCACTGAGAATCATGGCCCAGCCAAGTTGACATACAACCCTAATCATCACATAGGTGATGTACTAACTTGTATAATGTGACTAAATATTTTCTCTATCCAGCATAATTTCAAGGGACTCAATTACCTACATTATTATAATACCAACTGATAAATGTCTATATGTAACAGATGTTAATGCATCACAGACTCTGATAGATTATCAAATTCATCCTTGTCATATTATAAATTTATGGTCTCAGGACCCCTTTGTTGCTGTTGTGGCTGTTACATGCCATCGAGTCGGTTCTGACCCATACTGACCCAATGTACAACACAGCATCATCACAACTGCTGTTATGCTTCAGCCCATTGTTGTAGCCACTGTGCCAATCCATCTTGTTGAGGGTCTTCCTTTTTTCTCTGACCCTCTACTTTACCAAGCATGATGTCCTTCTCCAGGTACTGGTCCCTCCTGCTAACATGTCCAAAGTATGTGAGAAGTAGTCTCACGATCCTTGCTTCTAAGGAGCATTCTGGTTGTACTTCTTCTAAGACAGATTTGTTCATTCTTCTGACAGCCCATGGTGTAGTCAATATTCTTCACCAGGACCCCTTTATACTCTTAATGTTAAGGGTCCCAAAGAGCTTTTTTCGGGTGTGCTAAGTTGATTACTATTTACCTTATTAGAAGTTAAAATTAAGAAATCATGAAAGTATTTATTCATTTATAAATAAAAATAACAGATGACATGTTAACATAAATTTAACATTTTAAATGAAAGATGACCATATTTCTAAAACAATACAAATCCAATGAGAAGAATGACACTGTTTGACATTTTTGCAAATCTCTTTACCATCTGGCTTAATATCTAGATTCTTAAATTCTACTTGTGCATTCAATCTGTATGATTTATATTTGATTGAAGAATATGAAGGAAATCTTGCATCAACAGATATGTAGTTAGAAAAGAGGGGAGTATTTTAATAGCCTTTTTACATAACTATGAATATTATTCTTTGATACTGTACTAAAATTCAGCAACTGGGATCTGAAACCATATCAATGAATTTGTCATGCTCTGTTTAATTACAATCCATTGGCCTTTCACTTTAAATGGATCTATTATCCATGATTTTGTATTATTATGCGTTGCTCATCTGTAAAATGTTGGTTGACTGAGTTATGCAGATTGCCCAAATATTGAAAAATTTGATTATCTATTTGTTAATATCACCAGTAATCTCATCAGAAACTCTTTTTAATACTGAGAAACTGTTGAGTTCATGGCGGCAAATACAAACGTTCCAAAATGTGAATTTTCCCTTGAAAGCTCAAATTTTGTCACTGGCAACAATACTGTTGTTGTCTTTCTTGAAACGACAGGCTCGCTTTGTTCATTTTTGAAAAACTGCCAAACATCCAAGTCTGAATAACCATGATTTGTCTGCTAGCCATTCTTGTAAGTAAAAACGATGTTCCATAGAAAAGTGGCTAGTTCAGCTTGCAACTTAAACAGTTGCACAAGTGCATTTTTTTGTGGCAACCATCATACTTTAGCATGTGGCAGAAGTTTTTTATGTGTACTTCCCATTACAATGCAAAGAATATTGAAAAGATATGTAGAATATTGAAATTAATAATTAATATTGCTTTAATAAAATTAATAATTAACATTGCTTCATCAAAGACATTCTTTAGTGAAACTGGATTTTTCATTTATGTAATTTTTATTGGGGATGAATTAAAAATACAAAAACTACTAGTATGGTTTGGTGTCACCACTCTGGTAAGTGTTAAGGCTAGCAGTTTTAATTGCTTTGGCACCATTACTGTAAATGTCAGCACAGTGAAAAAAGACAAATATTTTTGTATTATCGTGAAAATAGTTTTAATCTGATGGACCTTCTGAAAGGGTCCCAAGAAACTAAGGGAGTCTGTGGATCACACTTTAAAAATCATTGCTAAAAATCATGTTAAGATTTTTCCTGTCTTTTGGATTACATCCTATATGCATCGAAGACTATGAACACACTGAGAACATGATTTTGAAAATATTTTTCCATAACCCACTGAATGGAGGGAGGGTTAGAAATGAACAGTATGCAAAAGCAGAGGGTTAAATAAAATGCTTAGGGATGAAAAAAGAGAGAGAGAGTAAGGGAGAGCAAAATAAGGCCTGGCCCAGAAAAGAGAGAGCTGGGATTCCATTCTTTGTTATTCCATTGAGAGTTTCATGGAGATCATCCTCTGATTTTCTTTCTCTTTGCTTACTGGTTTCTATTTAGCTTCTTCTTGCTGAGTTCAAATCTACTTTTTTGGAATTTCTTCAAAAGGCACTCTTGCCTTACTTCCAACAGGTTGATCTATAATCTTCTAAATGCCTTAAATATCAGTGTGTAATATTCCAGACTCCTCAAATCACCTGAAACCTGAAACTCCAAGGCCCAGGTGGTACTAAAATTATGGTATTCTAGACCTGAAACGAGTCTGTTGGCTTTTTGGTTTTGTACCAACACACTGACATACATAGCCCAAAATACCACTGGCCTTTTTTAATGGCATATCACATTCCAGGGTAATATCAAAACTGCTACCTTGTAGCATTTATTAAGTCTCAAAGCAACTCTTTCCAGGATTTTCAAATGCACTGAATTTCTTAGATTGAAATATTTTATGTGGCAGAATTCTCTTAGTTTCCCTTCCTCTATAAGAAAACAATTGGAAATCCTAAGTTCTTATTTCTTTTTCTCTTTAATTTTAAAATTCTTAATATTTGCTTAAAAATAATCTGCATACAGTTAGTTAGCTAAGTCATCTGATGGACAGTCTACTCCTCCTCATGGGCATTTCAACAATCATCCCTGTCATGGATTGAATTGTGTCCCCCCAAAATATCTGTAAACTTGGCTAGGTCATGATTCCCAGTATCGTATGACTGTGTAATCTGATGTGATTTCCTTATGTGTTGTAAACTCTAGCACTATGATGAGGTTATATGTGATCTCCTTATGTGTTGTAAACTCTATCACTGTGATGAGGTTATACTGACGAGATTTACAAGATTAGTGTCTTAATCCAATCTCTCTGGAGATTTTATAAAAGACAGAAGCGAGCAGTGACACACGGGAACTTCACACCACCAAGAAAGCAGTGCCGGGAGCAGAGCGCGTCCTTTGGACCTGAGGTGCCTGCACAGAGAAGCTCCCAGACCAAGGGAGGACTGATACACCACAAGGACCTTCCTCCAGAGCCGACAGAAAGAGAACGCCTTCTCCTGGAGCTGAAGCCCTGAAATTGGACTTGTAGCCTACTGGACTGTGAGAGAATAAACTTCTCTTTGTAAAGCCATCCACTCGTGGTATTTCTGTTAGACCAGCACTAGATGATTAAAACAAACCCCAAACATAAATAATTTCACATTTCCAAATGCATTATATATTAATAATTACCTTCATTATCCACCCTGCTACCTTTGGCTCAATATTACTCACTGTTGGTTTACTTTTGTAACTATTTCATTTAATAACCTTGTAACTTTATTTTGCTAGCTTAATGAGTTTAAGTCGTTTTAAATTTATGCACAAGTTGCTGTTGTTAGGTGCTGTCGAGTCAGTTTGACTCATAGCGACCCTATGTACAACAGAATGAAACACTGCTCAGTGCTGAGCCATCCTCCCAATCCTTGCTATGTCTGAGCCCATTGTTGCAGCCACTGTGTCAGTCCATCTCACTGATGGTCTTCCTCTTTCGCCGACCCTCTACTCTACCAAGCATGATGTCCTTCTCCAGGGACTGGTCCCTCCTGATGACATGTCCTAAGTATGTGAGACAAAGTCTCACCATCCTCACTTCCAAGGAGCATTCTGGCTGTACTTCGTCCAAGACAGATTTCTTCTGGCGGTCCACAGTAAATTCAACATTTTTCAACAACACCTTAAATCAAAGGCATAGATTCTTCTTCGGTCTTCTTTATTCATTGCCCAGTTTTCACCTGCATACGAGGTGATTGAAAACACCACGGCTTGGATCAGGTGCACTTTAGTCCTCAAAGTGACATCTTTGCTTTTTAACACTTTAAAAAAGATTTGCCCAGTGCAATATGTTGTTTGATTTCTGGACTGCTGCTTCCATGGGCATTGATTGTGGATCCAAGAAAACTGAAATCCTTTAAGACTTCAATATTTTCTCCATTTATCATAATGTTGTTTATTGGTCTAGTTGTGAGGATTTTTGTTTTCTTTAGGTTGAGGTGTAATCCATACTGAAGGCTGTAGTCTTTGATCTTCATCAGTAAGTGCTTCAAGTCCTCCTCACTTTCAGCAAGCAAGGCTGTGTCATCTGCATACAGCAGGTTATTAATGAGTATTCCTCCAATCTTGATGCACTGTTCTTCTTCATATAGTCCAGCTTCTCAGATTATTTGCTCAACATACAGATTGAATCAGTATGGTGAAAGGATACGACCCTGACATACACCTTTCCTGATTTTAAACCACACAGTATCACCTTGTTCTGTTCCAACGACTGCCTTTGGTCTAAGCACAGGTTCCTCATGAGTGCAATTAAGTGTTCTGGAATTCCCATTCTTCCCAATGTCATCCATAATTTGTTATGATCCACCCAGTCGAATACCTTGGCATAGTCAATAAAACACAGGTAAACATCTTTCTGGTATTCTCAGCTTTCAGCCATAATCCATCTGACATCAGCAATGATATCCCTTGTTCCACGTCCTCTTCTGAATCTGGCTTGAATTTCTGGCAGTTCCCAGTTGATGTACTGATGCAACGGCTTTTGAATGATCTTCAGCAAAATTTTACTTGTGTGTGATATTAATGATACTGTTTGATAATTTCTAAATTCAGCTGGATCATGTTTCTTTGGTACAAACATGGAAGCTGTCTTCCTAATTTCTTGACATAGACAAGTGAGCACCTCCAGCACTGCATCTATTTGTTGAAATATCTCAACTGGTATTATTCCGCCAATTCCTGGAGCCTTGCTTTTTGTCAACGCTTTAGTGCAGCTTGGACCTCTTCCATCAATACCATCGGTTATTGATCATATTCTACCTCCTGAAATGGTTGAAATGTCAACCAATTATTTTCAGTACAGGGACTCTGTGTATTCCTTCCATCTTCTTTTGATGCTTCTTGCGTCATCCAGTATTTTCCCTGCAGAATCCTTCAACATTGCAACTTGAGGCTTAAATTTTTTCTTCAGTTCTTTCAGCTTGAGATATGCCGAGCATGTTCTTCCCTTCTGGTTTTCTATCTCCAGGTCTTTGTAATACTTTGCATTGTCTTCTCAAGTCACCTTTTGAAGGCTTATTTTTAGTTCTTTTACTTCATCATGTCTTCCTTTCACTTTAGCAACTTTCAGAGTCTCTTCTGACTTCCATTTTGGTCTTTCCTGTCTTTTTAATGACTTCTTGCTTTCTTCTTGTGTGGTGTCCTTGATATCATTCCACAGCTTGTCTGGTCTTAGGTCATCAAATCTGTTCTTAAGATGGTCTCTAAATTCAGATGGAAGATACGCAAGGTCATACTTCGGCTCTCGTGGACTTGTTCTAACTTTCTTCAACTTCAACTTGAACTTGCATATGAGTAATGGATGGTCTGTTCCGCAGTCGGCCCCTGGCCTTGTTCTGACTGATGATATTGAGCTTTTCCATCGTCTCTTTCCACAGATGTAGTTGATCTGATTCCTGTGTATTCCATCTGGCAAAGTCCAAGTGTACAGTCATCGTTCATGTTGTTGGAAAAGGTATTTGCAATGAAGAGGTCGTTGTTCTTGCAAAATTCTATCATGCAATCTCAGGCAGTGTTTCTATTACCAAGGGCATATTTTCCAACTACCAATCCTTCTTCTTTGTTTCCAACTTTCACATTCAAATTACCCCTAATTATCAATGCATCCTGACTATGTGTTTGATCAATTTCAGACTGCAGAAGCTGGTAAAAATCTTCAATTTCTTCATCTTTGGCCTTAGTGATTGGTGCATAAATTTGAATAATAGTCATATTAACTGTCCTTCTTTGCAGGCATATAGGTATTATCCTATCACTGACAGCGTTGTACTTCAAGATAGATCTTGAAATGTTCTTTTTGACGATGAATGTGATGCCATTCTTCTTCAGTTTGCCATTCCCAGCATAGTAGATCATATGAGTCTCTGATTCAAAATGGCCAATAGCAGTCCATTTCAGCTCACTAATGCCTAGGATATTGATGTTTATGTGTTCCATTTCATTTTTGAAGATTTCCAATTTTCCTAGACTCATACTGCATACATTCCACGTTCCAATTATTAATGGACATTTGCAATTGTTTCTTCTCATTTTGAGTCATGCCACATCAGCAAATGAAGGTCCCAAAAGTTTGACTCCATTCCTGTCATTCAGGTTGACTCTACTTTGAGTGGGGAACTCTTCCCTAGTCATCTTTTGAGTGCCTTCCACCCTAAGGGGCTCATCTTCCAGCACTATATCAGACAATGTTCCGACGTGTTCATAAGGTTTTCACTGGCTAATTATAAGTTATAAGAGTTATAAATGAGTTTTTTATATGCTCTGGATGACCCTGCTGGTATTTCAATATTGGTGGCATAGCTTCCAGTATCACAGCAACACACAAACCCCCACAGTAAGACAAACTGACAGACGTGTGTCAATATTTACAGGTTTTGTTTCTGTTGTTTTTGGGTGTTCTCAAGTTCTCCATGTTAGGTCTATTTTTACTAAACCAACCCCCCTTAAATAGTAGATGCTCCAAAAATATGAGATGAATTTCCTACAATTTAGCTGAATCATAAATGGATAAATCAGATTACCAAAGAACAATTTTCAGGAAAAAAATCTGATATTTCAAGACTAATTTTATATTATACTCCTGCCTAAAACTCATACATTCTTAGGAAATTTTCAAAATTTTATATTTTTGTTATAGAGGGTTTATAGGCTAATTTCATTAATATTTTAGGAGATAATGTATTCAAACATTCAAATGTTTCCTCAATAATTTCACACTGAGTTTTTATTATTTTTATTAGAGATAACAATGACTATCTTTGTACAAAATATACTTACCAAATTCCATCTGAAAAACAATGTGTACTTATTTTTATTCTGACTTTTAAAGGAACACATGCTTACTTTGGAGAATTTGTTTAAAACAAAAACAAAAAACAATGCAGTTGAAAACATAGACTAAATGATTAAAACTGATACTCTTGTGAAAGACTGTAGGGGTTATTTTCTAATCATGACTCTATATTTTCCTTTTTGCTTTATGTAATGAGCATGTATTACTTTTGTTGTAAGAAAAAATAATATGTAATATTCTGTTTACAAAAAATAATAAAGAAAACTGAATCATAATCACACCAACCAAAGACGACTATTGTATTTCTTTCCAGTGTTTTTGCTAAGCAACACTGTGGTTTTTTTTTTTTCATAACTGGGACTATAGAAGATAGGTACCATAATATCCTGAGCAATTTTTGCAAATAATTAAATATTCCTTGAAATATCACATTTAATGGCTCTCTAACAACTCATTATTTGTATGGCCCAATAAATATAATGTTAGAAGAAAATGGTTAATCATTCTTCTAACCTTGTATATTTAGATTGTTTCCAATTTTCTATTTTGTTTGGAGGGAGGGAATTACTCTTCCTAACTGGGGAATAGTTTGGTAGGGCTGTCATTCAAGGAGCCCAAAACCAAAAAAAAAAAAAAAAAAAAAAACCCGTTGCCATCAAGTCGATTCTCATTCATAGAAATCCTGTAGGACAGAGTAGAACTGCCCCGTAGGGTTTCCAAGGAGCTGCTGGTAGATTCAAACTGCTGACCTTTTGGTTAGCGGCTGAATTCTTAACCACTGAGCCACTAGGGCCCAGTCTACCCTTAATTAAGGGGCTAAGATTCATGACCCAAACTTGACTAACCAGATGCTCACTTCCTGGAATCTTAATGTTAAGCAGAATGCCCAAAAAAGGCTTGAAACAATTGAATCGATTCATCTTAAGAGGATAATAGCACCGAAAAGTCCGCAGTCTGGGCCACCTGGGCTCTCACAGCGTTCCTTGATCCCGACATTTTTCAGTGTACATTTCAGTGACCCTTCAACTCAGTGAGTTTTAATATCTTTCCAAGGCATTACTTTTATACTTAAATTAACTGAACTTACTTTCGACTGCTTACTGAAACACTTTGAAATAAATTACTTGATAAATTCTCCATTCATTCCCAATTTTTAATATCCGTTTTTATCACTTTTCTCATTGAAACAAATGAGAGCCTTAGCTTAGAAAACTTCTAGATTTCAAATATAAACATGATATTATAGGCATGCCAGGGGAATCAATGTCACCATCATTTTTATTCTGCTCACTTTGCTAATAATCATCATGCCTTTTAAAATACAAACCTAATTACCTGCCTTCATTGAATTATTTAACATGTACATGAACAACTTCCTATTATCCAATGAAAGGAGGGCATGAATAATACAAACCCACCTTCATTACAGTAATAACAATAACAACAACACCATCAACAACAAAAAATGACTTATTAGCTAATAGCTCCAATCGTGTTGGCTGATTATATTTAAGTGTAGTCAAACACAACTGACTGTACTTGATTGATACCCCTATATCTCAAGTTCAACAGTTTGCTACCAAAGGTAAATGTGAAACAAAAGCAGACTAGCAATATGGATTATAAAGAACATGGACAATGTTTGTGTAAGTTCGGGAAAATATGTGCAATAAAGTAGTTTCTTAGAAATAGCCAATTAAAAAAAAAAAAAAACTTCATTCAATTCTGAACTATACATCATTTACTCCTTAAATTTTTAGGAAAGTAATGAATAAATATGCCTCCAATTATAATAAGAAACATTTGACATGAAGTTAAGTCAAAAAATTGTTTATCACGTAAGAGTATGCGGGCCAGTCTTCTCTTACGTGAACGTTATACGGATTCTCAAGAAGGGAGAATCCTACTGCCCTTGTCCTAAAAGAAAAAACTTATCTCTAACACCCAATATAAGAAATAGTCAATGCTAAAAATATAGGTGCACATAACATATGACATAGCAAAACAGTGCCAAGACAATGCAACCGGGAGTTCTGAGACAATTGGTTATCAACACGCAAAGCAATGAAAATCGACTCTTATCTCACATCATAAACAAAAATTAACTCAAATTGGATCACAAAGGAAAAGGTAAGAGCTAAATCTATGAAACTCTTGGAAGAAAACAAAGGAGTAAATCTTTATAACTTTGGGTTAAGTAATGGCTTCTTAGATATGATACCAAAAGCACGTGTGACAAAAGAAAAAATAGATAAATTGGACTTCATCAAAAGTAAAAACTTCTAAACTTCAAAGTATACCATCAAGAAAGTGAAAAAACAATCCACAGAATGGGAGAAAATATTTGCAAATCATATATGTGATAAGGGACTTGAATCCAGCGTATATAAAAAACTCTTATAACTCACCAATAAAAAATACAATTTATAAAATGGGCAAAGGATTTGAATAGGTATTTGTCCAAAGAATATATGAATGACCAATAAGCACATCATTACTTAAGTACTCCAAAGATACTCAACATTGTTAGTCATTAGGGAAATGCAAATCAAAACCACTAGGAGATACTACTTTACACCCATTGTTGTTGTTAGGTGCTGTTGTATCAGCTCTGACTCATAGTGACCTTATGGATAACAGAACAAAATATTGCCCAGGCCAGTGCCATCTTCACCATCATTACTATTATCACACCTACTAGGATGGCTGTATTTAAAAAGACAAACAATAACAAATGCTGGTGAGGGTGTAGAGAAATTGGAACCATCATACCTTGCTGGTGGGATGGTAAAATGGTACAGTCACTTTGAAAACAGTTTGGCAGTTGCACAAAAAGTTAAACATAAGATTATCATATGACTCAGTAATTTCACTCATATGTATATATAATGAAAACATATGTCCAAACAAAAACTTGTCCAAGAATGTCCACAGCAGCATTATTCATAATAACCAAAGAGTGGTAACACCCTAAATATCCTAAATATCCAAACTGATGAATGGATAAACAAAATGTGGTATGTCTGTACAACTGAATATTATTCAGCCATAAAAAGAAATGAAGCCCTGATACATACTACAACGTGAATGGATGAACTTTGAAAACATTATGCTAAGTAAAAGAAGCCAATCACAAGAGACCACTTATTGGATTATTCAGTTTATATGAAATGCCCAGAATAGGCAAATTCATAGAGAAAGAAAATAGATTAGTGGTTGTCAGGGGCAAGGTGGGGGGTGAGGGGGAAACGGAAAGTTACAGTGTTTCTTCTTGGGGTATTGAAAATAGTTTAAAATTAGATAGTGGCAATGGTTTAGCCATTCTGTGAATACACTGAAAACCAGAAATTGTACACATTAAAAGGGTGAATTAATGGTATATGATTTTATCTCACTAAAGGTGTTGTGGGGCCCTGGGGGCACATTGGTTAAGAGCTCAGATGCTAACCATCATCTGCTCCTTGGAAACCCTATGGGGCAGTTTGACTCTGTCCTATAGAGTCACTATGAGTCCAAATCGACTCGACAGCAATGCGTTTGGGTTTTTGGCAAAGGTGTTGTAAACACATTCATGCATACATAAGACACAGCTATACTGCAAGTTTACATTTAGAAAACTAGGGTATCTGGTTCAAAAGCAAACACCATTAGAAATAAGGAGAAGACGGTCTTCAGTTAATAGAAAACTGCCTTTAAGTACATTTGGCACATACTCAAATTTCATTGGTTTAAAATGTGTTCCTGATAACCAGGCTCTGAATGTTTTCATGACATAACTTCTTTAAATTGAATCCATTGAGCAACAGTGCTCTCAAAATTATACTAAAACACACAAGAATGTATGTCCTTCCCTGCCCAATCAGCAGTGTTGGTTCCACTGCTGAATTAGGGTCCTTCCAGGGAAGCTACAGTTTCCACAATGATTTAATGAAACATCACGGAAAATGCCCAGAATGTAGAAGGAAGCCAAGGCTGTAGATGGACCACTGAAGGAGGAACAGCAATATGAAAGGGCAAAGGCTGCTTACCATTTACAAGGATAAACTAAAAGGCAAGGTTTATTCTAAGTCAAAAGAGAAATTCACCTTAGCTAGAGAAGAGCTACAATGTTCCCAGATAATGCATAAACAGGGAGAGCCAACAGCCAACAAACATGGAAAGAGAAGCCATTAGATTGTGCATTTTTAAGAAATAAAAAATGGAACAACAAAAGTTTTAATATAGATTAAAATGAATTCTGACATTTGTATTTTACCTATTATTTTTAAATCACAGGCACAGTCATTCATTTGCAAACAATGATTTATTCCAAACCCCTCTGAGCACCTCCTGTGTCCTGACCACCACAGTGGGCTCTGAGATGTACAGACTGGTTTCTATCCTCAGTGCCTGTTCCTTGCTCACCTCCGTCCTTCTTTCACCATCTTCGTCTCTTTGCACACTCCTAGAACACCAGCCTTCTCTCACTTCCTCAAGCACATCTTGCTCCCTCCCACCATAGGGCCTCTTCCAGAGATATTTTAACAGTGTGTAGAGCCCCCACCCCCGCCTCGCGTCACTCCCCAGCACGCCACTGCCACTTGGTGATCCAGCAGACAACTTCCCTCAGCCCTTGGCTCAACGTCATTTCTCTCATCCACCTGATTAGGTCTGATCTCTTCCCTGCATGTCCAAAAACCTGGTATACTTTTTCATAGCTGTCATCTTACACTGATTTGATTACTGTGCTAGGTACTGGTGATATAACCATGAGCTGATAAATTAAAATGGTCCCTGATCTCCAATGAAGCTTCCAATAAGTACCTAGTACTCAGGACAGCTCCTGCTATATATACTAAATACTCAACAAAATATTCACTGAGAGGACAAATGAGTGCAAGCGGGATAAAAAGTTTGCCAGTATACCATAAGGCAAAATAGACTATGATAAGTAATCTACATGGAGTCAAATGCATAAAGGGGAATGATGAAATTACAGAAGAAAACAAAAAGGCAAAACCATAGTTTATAAAAATAATATAAATAAAAGATTAAAAAAGCCAGTTATAAGAGTTTCCACTCTCATTTCTAGTACAGTTTCTTGTCTAAACATTTTGAAGAGATCATTAAGTAAAAGACACATAAAACATAGCCAAATAGAGTTCCTGCAGAAAATTACAGGGCTTTTGGAAGAGGTAGTAAGCTGGGGTCTAATGCAACCAAAAGGAGGTATCATATAATTTTTATAATTTGCTTATATTTACAATAATAGGTAATATTACTGAGCATTTAATGTGTATCCAGCACTATGCTAAGTACTTTACATGAAGTATCCCATTAATCTTAATCTTCACAACTACCTTATTAGCAAGCTACTATTAGTATGCCCATTTTATAGATGAGAAAACTGGGCACAGAGAGATTAATTAAATCTTCTAAGGTCATACAGTTAGTGGACAGTTTCAGATATAACTTCACTCCACATACACAATTTATTAAAAAGCAACACAGTTTAAGAATTAGATTAACTATAAGATACCAAATGAATAGATTTTTAACGTCTAGATATAGCGCATCATGTAAAATTGCTAATAACCAACAATTCTTTTAAGTTTATCAGCCTCTTGGTAACTCTAAGACATCTCATCAATATGGTCATTTCAGAGGAAATAGTTCTTAAAGAGCCCTGGTGACTCAGTGGTTAAGTGCTGGCTGCTAACCAAAAAGTGGGTGGGTTCGCACCCACCAGAGGCTACACAGGAGAAAAAACCTGGCAATCTGCTCCCCTAAAGATTAAAGCCTAGGAAACCCTATGAGGTAGTTCTACTCTGTCATATAGGGTCACTATGAGTCAGAATCGACTCAATGGCACACACAACAACAGCAGTTCTTAAGTACAAGCAAGACCAGCTGAGTGACTGCCTTTGTTTTTATTCTTAACTGATTAAAATTTTATAGTGACCTAGCCAGTATCTTATTCAAACAGATTATTTTTTTCACCAAATAGTGTCTTTTAAGCATTTTCTAGCTAATTTCACTCCATTTTAGGAATTAAGCCATTTTTCACATAACTTTGCTGTTGTGTGCCACGGAGTCGATTCCGACTCCTATCAACCCTCTAGGACACAGCAAAACTGCCCCGTAAGGTTTTCTAGGCTGTAATCTTTACAGGAGCAGATGTCCAGGTCTTTTCTTCCACGGAGCTACTGGCGGGTTCAAACTGCCGACCTTCTAGTTAGCAGCCCACCGCTTAACCATTGCACCACAAAGGCTCATTCACATACTTTAAAAAACCGAAAACCAAACCTATTGCCGTGAGTCGATTAAGACTCATAGCAACGCTATAGGACAGAGTAGAACTGCCCCATAGGGTTTCCAAGGAGCAGCTGGTGGCTTCCAACTGCCGACCTTTTGATTAGCTGCCAAACGCTTAACCACTGAGCAGGGCTCCTCACATACTTTAGATACTGTTAAAACTTTTTTTTTTTTTTTTTTTTATGAAAGTGACTGGTTAAAATTTTTTTGAAATTGGAAATCGTCAACATTGAAAAAGAGACTCAAATTTACTTGATCTTCCTCTTTGATTTCTTTTTATTATAAAGATCAGAGCAATTAGAGCCCTCAGACAGATTCCAAGGCTCTGTAAGATCTGGCTGAGATGTAATGGTTTGAGGCTGGAGGGACCCTCGGGACGTGGCCCCCAGGTTCTCCGTTAGCCCAAAATTAAAACCATTCCCAAGGCTAGCTCTTCAGACAAAGATTAGACTGCACTATGGGACATAAAATGATACTCGTGAAGACTGTGCTTCTTAGCTCAAGCAGATACATGAGATTAAATGAGCAGCTCTGGTCCGGAGGCGAGATGACAAGGCAGAGAGGGTCAGGAGCTGTTTGAAGGGACAGGAGAAATCCAGAGTGGAAAGGAAAAGTGTGCTGTCACAGTATAGGGAGAGCAAGTAGGGTCACAAAACAATATATGTATAAATTTTTGTATGAGAGACTAACCTGAATTATAAACTTTCACATAAAGCACAACAATTAAAAAAAAAAAAAAAAGATCTGGCTGGTCACCTCTCTGGCCCCACTTCCTTCGGTTTCTTCTGCTTTCATGCTTTCTTACAGGTGTCATTCTTCATACCTGTGAGGCACTTTGCTTTTTTAGACCTTTGAACTTTCTTCCCTCTGCCCAGAATGCCTTCCTTGTTTGTGTGCATGGTTCCCCCCTTCCCTCACGTCTTTCAGATCTCTGCTTAAAAATCCCTTTCTCCACCTCTGTAACATGGTCTTCTTAGCATGCCTCACTCATCCTTGCTATCTCCCTACCCCAGTTTATTTTTCTTCAAAGAACTTATATTTACTGGTAGGTCATTATGTATTAATTTGTTTACTGTTTGGCTTCATCACTAGATTGGCGACACCATGTGGGAAGGAATTTTGTTTTATTCACCACAGTCCAGTGCTTACATAACAGTAAATAACTGTCCAATGAATGAATAAATGATTGGAGTAGATCTAAGGAATCATTCTCAACCAAAGTATTGTGAAACTTGCGTGTGTAAGAAAGCATATGAATCACAGCTGACATGTCCAGAATTGCATACAACCTGAGTCCTGACCCTCTGGTCTAAGCTATAGCTCCACCATCACCCCCAGGTCACAAGTAATGGTCAAGAGCAGACTCTGTGGTCAGAATGCCTGAGTTCAAATTTTGCTAGCTGTGTAACCATGGGCAAATTAATCTCCTCGTGCCTTGGTTTCTTCATCTGTAAAATGGTGATTAATAACAGTACCTATCTCACAGCATTAAATAGTTGTTAAGTACTGCTTAGAATAACAGCTGGCACATAGTAAATGCTATATGTCTTTGTTAAATAAAATAGTTAACAATTGAGAAAATGGAAAAAGAAAAAAAATACGCAGAAAGCAGGATCCTGGCTGAAAGCAGAGAATACAAGAAAGACGTTTACCTGTGTTTTATTGACTATGCAAAGGCATTTGATTGTGTGGATCGTAACAATTTATAGATAACATTGCGAAGAATGGGAATTCCAGAACACTTAGTTGTGCTCATGTGGAACCTGTACATAGACCAAGAGGCAGTCATTTAAACAGAACAAAGGGAAACTGTGTGATTTAAAATCAAGAGAGGTGTGCGTCAGGGTATCCTTTCATTGTACTTACTCAATCTGTATACTGAGCAAACAATCTGAGAACCTGGACTATATGAAGAAAATGAGGCATCAGGATTGGAGGAAGGTAATTGGAAGAGTTCTTGTATTCTCTGCTTTCAGCATAATTTGAAACAGTTTGGGGAAATCTGGCTTAATTTTTTTCCTGATCACAATTGCTCTGAGAATAAACGTCTTCCCCCAATCTCTTACACCAAACTAAGGAGCCTGGGTGGCACGACTGTTAAGCAGCTCAGCTGCTAATCAAAACGTTGGCAGTTCAAACATACCCAGTAGCTCTTCAGGAGAAAGACCCAGTGATCTACTCCAGAAAAAATTACAGCCAAGAAAATCCTAGGGGGCAGTTCTAGTCTGTCACATATGAGTCGCTATGAGTCGGAATCAACTCCACATCACTTAACAACAACAACCCCAAGCTAGTTTCATCTAAACTGAGATGTGAAGCACGCTTAACTGACTAATCAGAATTTCAAAGGGAAGCCATTACCTCACAGTTTACAGCCCCACTGACCCTGAAGGTGGTGATTACAACAACTTCAACTGCTAACTCGGAATCTCTGTCTCTACCTCTTTCCAAGGTAGCTGGGGGGTCAACCCTGTGCTCTTTGTATGTAGGAGAAAGGAAGTGGTGGGTTCGGCCTCTCTAGCTACTCAGAAAGGAAAGAATACCTTGCATGGGTCCCCAAGCTAAACTTTGGAGGGACACTTTCATGTGTCATACCATGGCTCATACCAACCAACATAAACCCGTGAGGACTGGCTGGTCTTAATGTCCTGTCAGTAACACCAAACTCCCGATTTTTCCCTTCCTCGTCAGCAACACCCAAAGAAGTTTCTCTTCTATGTGTTTCATCTCTAAATCTTTGAGCTCTCTGACAGTGCCCTCTAAGCAAGGAGCTAGAATGCTTCTTCCTGGACACCTTCATGAGATTCAGTTTTCCTTCCCTGTGTAACGAAGTTTACTTAAGAGTCTCTAGTCTGTCCTTGGCCGCCGGTATCTCTGGTTGGTGAGGCAGAGTCCTGGCTGAGATCTCCAGTGCCTTATTGGATACTGTATAATTAATTAGGCCTCCCCTAGTGCCTCCCACCCTCCACCTGGTGGATAAATTCTCTTTGCAGGCTTTAAAAGGAAACTGTCTTAATAAATGAGTCTCCTGATACCAAATTTCCCAGCAAGAATGAGCCATGTAAACTGAGACCGTTAGTATCAGCAGCAAAATCCAATGTGTTATTTTTACCAGTCTAACCACTCCGGATGTATTGGTCTTCTAAAAAAGACATTTGAAAAACTGACAAGCAATATGAAGTGGGAAGGAAAGAAGCCACACAAATGAGTTGCAGTGAATTTAATGAAAACTAATTCCATGGCTGTGTTCAAGAGATATAACCAGCCACTTGTGCTCTGTCCTAGCGACTTATAACGCTGCCTCACCCTCTGCACGAAATTGATTTCCAGTGAATCTCTGTGGCCACTCATTCCTGTCTACACATTATGTTCCTAAAATAGACACCATCTAAAAAATCTCTTCAAGGGGATTTGTGGAGAAAGGCCCGAATTGCAACATTTCTCCTAGGAGAGAGATGCGATGGCTTCATAGCAATCACAAAAGCAACAACCGCAAAGCAGGGATTTAAAGGAGTTTTCGCCACAGTGATTCTGTTTCCGAAATGCTGCTGAGGAGAAAGAAAAGTGTCAGCCCGCCAGTGAACGCGCGGAAGCTCCCAGCTGCATCACCATTGCGTGCCAGGTATTGCAGCAAATCGGAAGGTAAGCTCCACTCCTTCGGGCAGGCAGGAGGAACTAAAGCAAGAAGCACCAACATCAGTATGGAATTTTCCTATTTCTGTTGGGCATCATCCTCCTGGGGTAATTTAAAATGCTTTTTGGAGAAATATGTTCTGTTACTACACTAGCGCATCAGAAATACCACCTGAACCTGCAAATCCATAGAAAAAGAAGCCGCATTTTATAGGTGTGATAGTAACAGCGTTTGGCAATTCGCAAGTTTGCTACCGCACTTCCAAAATATTTAGTCACATGCACGTATTGACAGAAAATGCCATGGTCTAAACTGTTCCATCGGACACATGAAAAAGCCCCTGCCCCCACTCTTATTTGGAGCGTTTTCTTAAAGAGTGATAATCGGTAATAAGTAATTGAAGGGGAACAAAAAGAAATCCGAGAAATAAACGTGACGAGGAAGGGGGGGGGGTGTCTTTAATTTAAACACATACCTCGAACAGGTAGGAGGGAGGGAATCCATGAATACAAAGCCGTTTGAAAAAGCCTCACGTCCACCCAGAAATATTTCTTGTGCTGTTTGGAAAAGCAAGACTGTTCACACTGGGAACCCAGGAGCAGCATCTGCAGCATCATTGCTGATGGTGACCTCTGTCTAATTAAAAGTAAGTCAATCTTTCCCATTTGGCATTCCATGGGAAGAGGGATTCTCTACCACCTCCTTCAAGCTCCTTTTTTAGTGTGGTTCAATAGGAGTCAAGGGGGAGAAGTCATTGTCTTCCCCCTCCCCCCAGGCATTAGACATTTCTTCTCAAAAGCCCAGCCTCTGCCTGAAGAAGCTGAACACCCCTGCAATGCTAGGTTCCGGCAGCAGTCCGGCTGCCTTCTTCCTGTGGTGTTAAAACTGAGATCTAATTTTTGCTCCATTCTTGGGAACAATATGACCTCTATTCACAGCCCGCTAGTCCAGTTCTAAAGCACCCGTGAAGGAGGGGGGCTTCAAAAGAAAACCTTGAATAGGATGAAGGCAAGCAAAGACAAGAACTGGCCAGCTTCCAAGCTATTTCAAGCCAAAGAAACCCATCCTGTATAAAAATGCTGAACTGCAAAACAAACCTGATTTCAGATCGTGGAAGGCTGCAATAGGAGGGGGAGGGGAGGAGGGGGACAGTTGGTCCGTATTCACATACAAAAATGAACTTCCTGCTTTACCCAAACTGAATTTCCACCGGCTCTTTTTCCAAAGGAATAGGTGGAATACATAAGCCTAGGATCGAGATGAAACAATCAGATGGCTTACCTGATAAAAAGGAAAATTACCCATCTGCAGTGAGGAAAAGCATCTCCAAAAGACCAGAGGACAACAACGTGCCTTCAGTTGCAATTGTTCAGATTCCTTCTTGCAAAAGGTGACCAAGTATTTACAAGGGCTGCAGTCTCACTGGGGCAGAACACACATACACACACACACGCAGACATACACACATGCACCAGAGACCTCTGCAGTATCCTCTCGGCTTCATCCTCGCCTCACTCTGTGATACCTAATACAAATCAGCAAATGGCTTGTTTAAAAAAAAAAGTCGAGGTAGCACCTTACATTACATCGCCATCTAGTGGCCAAGCTTAAATACTTTCTCACAAGCCGAAGGAGTGTGTTCTTTCTCAACCTCTCCTCTCTCAGCCTCCTTCTTTCCTTTGGCTCTCTATTTCTTCTTCATCCCAACTACTCTATCATATCAGATATCTCATGAGTCAACGATGAAAAAGTTCAAAACTAATAGCTATTTTCAAGTTATCAAAAAGCGTCAGTATTGTTTTTACATTTTATTTTTGCTTAGAAGTGCTACTTTATCATTATATGAATCATTACCTCTATACCTCATAGTTATTCCTGAACAGAACTTTGTATTTTTGTTCCACCAGGAGGAAATGGGATGTTCCCTTATTACAAATATGTGGCTTTACATTGGGAATCTACTTGCAATTTTTGTCATTGTTAACATTGTGTTTTAATATTACATTCTATATTTTAGTGAACAGCTTGGAGTGAAGGAGACGTGAGTTTTGCTACAAGCCCAACGCTAATGAGTGTGTACCTTTGAGTAAGTCACTAAACTGTTCTTTAGAACCTTACACGTCCTCATTTTCACTTGTGATGAGAGGTTAAACAGGACTATCTTCCCACTCTAAACTTCTATGATTTAATTATCTTTTATCATAATACATTTCTCTATCCTGTGGACATGACCTAACGTTTAATTATCATAACATGTCTTTTTTTGTGAGGTAAATATATATGTAACAAAACATTTGCTATTTCAACATCCCTCACATGTACAATTCAGTGACACCAATTATGTTAATGGTGATGCTTGAACAACATGATAATCGGTTGCCAGATATTTCCATCACCCTTAACGGAAACTCAGGGTCCCATAAGTAATAAGTCCCCTTTTCCTCCTCCTTCCCGCCTACCCCTGCTAACCACTAATAAACTCTGGTCTCTCTACACTTGTCTATTCTAGATATTTCATGTAATTGAGATGGTACAATATTTATTCTTTTGTGACTGACTTATTTCACTCAGCGCAGTGTATTCAAGGTTCATCCAAGTATAAAAACGTGTTTAAGTAAGCAAATATATGTTTTGAATCCAATTAAGTATTTCCTGTTGATATAATCATGACAGCTATACATATCAGTTTTTTCCAAGACAATGGAGAATCCATGCTAAATTATTTGTAACTCCAGGAACTTAAGAGTATGGCATTCTATGTTATATACTCTACTTTAAACTGAATCTGTTCCTAACATTTAGTCTTGCACAAGTTGACAATAATTATGTATAAATTACTCATTTGCAGTAATTTTCAGTAAATATTTCATCCAGCTTGTTTTCCCTTTGCCCCTATTATGTGTTGAATTGTGTCCCACAAAAAGATATGTTGAAGTCCTAACAACTGGTACCTGTGAGTGTGATCTTATTTGGAAACAGGATCTTTGCAGATGTAATAAAGTCAAAATGATATCATTAGGGTAGTCCTTAATCCAATATGACTGTTGTCTTTATAAGAAGAGACATGGAGACGCACAGGGAGAACACCATGTTAACAATGGAGGCAGAGGTTGTAGTGATGTGTCTCTAAGCCAAGGAATGCCAAGGACTGCTAGCAACACCAGAAGCTAAGAGAAAGACATGGAACAGATTCTCCCCTAGAACTTTCAGAGAGAGCATGGCCCTGCCAACACCTTGGTTTCGGACTTCTAGCCTCCAAAACTGTGAGAGAATAAATTTCTGTTGTTTAAAGCCAACCAGTTTGCGGTAATTTGTTACTGCAGCTCCAGGAAACAAATACACCGCCTAACACACTTATTGTTGATAACTATCATTGCAAGGGTTTTATCATTTACTAAATAACAACACCTTCATGATTTCATTTTTCCATTCCTTACTACAGAATGGTGGGATAGATACTATTAATATTATATAACTATTTCCATTACTATACAGTTGAGAATACTTAGGCTTTCTGATCCTTGTTAAGACATATTCAAGGTCACATAGCTTGCAAAGTGATAAAACTAAGGCCCTTGGTCCCCAAATCTATTGCTGTTTGCATCATACCCAAATGTCCACATTCCTCTCCTCATTTCTAGAAACACAGGGGTGCAATTTTTATTTCTATGCCCACAAAGCATTTACTAACCCTATTTATAAATTACTCATGGACGCATCTTCTCATCTCTAAAAGAAAGAAATAGAGTAAGATCATTTCTTGTTCCAGCTTAAACGTTCTATGCCAATCAGGGTAGCTTACTTTAAAGTTGCTCAGTGTCTGGGAAATGGTGCGTCTTGGTCTCTGACAGAGTCAAGGCAGTGTTGAAAGGAGCTGAAGAGACAGGGAACCAAAATTTGGTAATTACCAGAGATAAAGAGGGAGTGGGGAATATGTGAACTAACAGGCAGGTTTTTTTGTTTTGTTTTCAATTTTATGCCAACATATTCCATGTGAATAGTAGTTAGGGTTTAGGCAAGTAGACCTAAAAAATAAGAACACTGGCCACATGTCCACACGTGACTGTTTTAATGAGTAATTACTTACTATAGCGGACAATTTTTTTAGTGTCTGCTCACAACAATCCTCTCAACAGCTCTGCCTCCCTGATCCCCAGGGGTGAACCTGCCCTCCTGGCTACAGAAGACCAGAGTTGGAGAGAGTATCCAATAAACTGGGCCAGTCAGAGAGAACTGCTGCATGCAATCCTGGCTGCTGTGGAGCCAGTCTTCCCTTGTAATGTGGACTCAGGACCAGGTGGGTCAGGGCGCCAAGAGAAAGGTATTGCACAGATGTTCAGAAAGAAATAGTGATAACAGAAAGAGCCAGAAAACTCTCTGGGTTCTAAATGGTTTTTTCTGTTTCCAGATCTCTTTCTTCTAGATACTTTCCTGATTTGGGACTCCAAAATTATACCCAAATAAACTCCCTTTTTGCTTCACTGAACTTGGTTTCTGCTACTCTTGGTTCCTAACCAGTACACTTACTGCAGGAATCCAAATGCCTGAGCCCTTGAACACCACTTAGTACTGCTCATATTCTGGACAACTAGCACTTCATTGTCCCTGGATGGCACAAATGATTAAGAGCTCAGTTTCTAATGAAAAGGTTGGAGGTTCAAGTCCACCCAGAGGTGTCTTGGAAGAAAGGTCTGGCAATCTACTTCCAAAAGGTCACAGCATTGAAAACTCTATGGAGCACAGTTCTACTCTGACATACATGGAATAGCCATGAGTTGGAATAGACTCCATGGCAACTGGTTTGGTTGCCATTCTTCAAGCACCAGTCACATTTCCAGATAGTGAGGATAGAGCAGTGAACAAACCAGATCAAAATCCCTCCCTTTGTAGAGTCTACATTGACAGGGCAGACAAACGGAAAGGCACGCTGTTTTAAATGCACACATCACGCTTCCAGCGTATCTTTGTTCACAGCCTTCACTTCTCTTGATAGACCTTTCCCCTATCTGTGCATGACAAATTCTACCAATGTTTTAAAGGCCAGTTCAAATATACTTTCTTCTGTAATGTTTTGTCTGTTTTCTCAATAGGTCAATTCTTTTGTTAATTGTGGAATAACTTCACATTTTATTTAATCAAATATGGCCATTTGTTGAGTTGAACGCACTGAGCATAAGAGAATAAATGGCTGTTCTAATCTAGACTCTGAAACAAAAAGCCAAAGATCCCACCCTTTGTGCAATGAATACCTTTAACACAGAGCTCATCAGAGTTGAAATAGTTTACAACATTGGTAACTTGAAATATTTCTTGTATAAGGACTTACATAAAGGCAAAATATAAGATTTTTATTAAATCGGTGTAGTATACACTTACAATTCGTAAAAAGAAGCTGATGAAAGATAAAATAAACCTTTGTTTGCACTACCTTATGCCACTATTGTACTTTTCCCTTTCAACCTTGTGCTAAGAGGCCTCTGTATGCATCTTGTCTTGCCTCTCAGATTTTAAACTCCCTGTGGAACCAGCTCTGCATTTTCTTTGTCTTTGTGTAGCAGGCTGATTTATTGAGATATAATTTTGTCTCTTACTCATTCATATGTTTCCAACTCCAAAAACTGAAAAGGTAATTTCCACCCATTTCCCCACCCTTAAAGTTAGACATTCCAGGTGACCCTCTATTCTGTGGTCTCAGAAAACAGGAGGGATTTACTGTCCATTTCCTACGTGACAATATTTCTTCAATCTATGAATGTAAGGAGATCGTTCACATGCTTGGCTGCTAACTAAAAGGTTAGAAGTTCAAGTCCACCCAGAGGAGTCTCCAAAGAAAGACCTGGCTATCTACTTCCAAAAAATCAGCTTTTGAAAACCTTATGGAGTACAGTTTTACTCTGACACATATGAGGTTGCCATGAGTCAGAGTTGACTTGACAGCAAGTGGTACGGGTAAACTGGTTCAGAGGCTTGGGCTATGCCTCTTCTATGCGAGATTTTCTAACGAGCAAAGGGGAATGAAAGCGTAAGATGTCCTTCAATCTTTGCATAGTCTCTCTGTCATGAGACTTTGGTTGCTACTTTCTTAAAGATCTGTTGGGTGTTAGTGGCAGTTCACTGCTCAGTACCCAAATGAGAAAGGGAATATTGTAATGTGATGTCATCACTGTCGATAAATCTAAGGCAGTAAAGAGGGAGAGAGGTCACTCAGGTGGAAGAAACTGAGCCAGATCTTTTTGTCTGTCAGTTCTAAGACAGACAAAGGAGAGTCTTCTGATGTGATTCGAACCTTGAAAGTGTTCAAGGAGAGAGAACTAAATATCAGAAGGCTGAAGAATCCATACGATTAATCTGAATATTATTTAGTATTTTGTTGCATAGAAAATAAAGGGACTTTGCATATATTTAGTTCTTGGAGTTCCTAACCTTTTTTCAGCTGCCTTATAAAAAGAATTTATTCATAAACTTAGGGGCTGGCAAGAGGAGGAAGTCATCCTTGATCTTTGGCCAAAAATTTCCCAATGTAGTGGACAAATCATTATGTTTCGAGTTCTGGACTCCATTGCTCAGAGTTATAAATGATATTTGAGTTTTAAGGCAGATCATGTTTCCAAATTCCCCCTATAAAGTTTTGGAGAAGCTAGGCTCACAGAGTGATGTAAAACCTAGTTTATTTTAGAAATAGAAACCATTTGCTGGCAGAAAATAAGGAACTGATATCTTTACTTTTCAGGTTAGCTTGTCCTTTTGGAAATGAGCCAGAAATGAATATGAAGTTTACCTGATATTAGAGAAATAAATGCAGAAACTGCAATTTATGAACTCTCTTTTAAGACTAGAGCTGACTAGATTTTCAGCAAGTTTTAAGTTACAGTTTCTTGACAGCACAAAATTGGCCTACTGGTTTCAAAGTATCTTGTTGGTACCAAAGTGGACATTTGAAACTGTGGTAAAGCTCCTTTATTCCACAAATGAAAACCAGAATCAATTAATCGGCTATTTTTTCAAACATAATATCAAAACATTTGAGGGATCCCCTCTACACACCTACTGGAAATTACTGAACCAAAACTGTTACAGATTTGTGATCTTTGAGTCATAGATTACTGTTTTTAAAATCACTTTCAGCATAGTGAGCTTAAATGGTTGAAATTGCTTTTCTTACTGACTTGAATATAAAATGTTTCTCAAGTGTCTGTGTTTGTGGGAACAAACAGAAATATCCAACATTTTATAAAAAGTTTCTAAAAATTATTTAAACTATTCCCAATTCTTTCTCTCCATTCTTGGTAGTGGAGGAGATAAAACCGTGGGGGTCTTTCTTACCTCATCACAATGTAGTAATTTAAGGTGAGAGAGAAAGAGAGGAAGGTTGTGGGATTATGATGGAGTTTATTAGATCCACTAGTCATCCCAGGCCTTCCCTGCCATTCCCCTCGGGGAACACAAAGGCAGAGTTTAAGTCTACAGATGATCATTTCCACGGATGCAGTTACTTCTTGTTGGAAGATTTGTTGCAATTTCCTTTGAATTACACAAGCAGCCATTGGTTTTGGGAAACGGAAATAATGGTATTCCCAAACCAAATAAACTAGTTTTATAGATAAGATCAGAGTAGTAATACATAAACCCAGTTTCTCAAAGGGAAATTAAATATATGAATATATCATTTGATGAGTTCAGGATTGAATCAGAGACAGGTTCATGATGAGTATTAACTTACAAAATTACTTTTTACCACTCATACAATATCATCATACCCTTATTTTACCACCACCCAAATATCTGAAAACAGCTAACTACAACATAAAAAAATAATAACTTCAGTGTTCTGTATGTATTTTCATTTTTATTATTTGGAACCCTTTACAGCTTTTCTCTACAACTGATGTGTAAGATTACATTATCAATAGTTACTGATAATGCCATTAATGTTAGTTTTTCATATTATGAAACTGTTTACCTTTTCCTAAACGAGCTATGAAGTATCACACCTCCACTGCTTTGCTTCTCTTGTTTCTTCTGCTTTGAGTACCTTTGATGGTTAAGTTTGTATGTCAGCTTGGCTGAGCCATGATTGTCAGTGTTTTGGCAGTTATGATGTAGTTTGGCAGCTATGTAATGATGTAATCACCTCCATAATGAGATGTGATCTAATGTAATCATCTCCATGATGAGATCTACTATGAGTAGCCAATCAGTTGAAAGGGAATTTCCTTGGGGATGTGGTGTACATCCAATGTATGTGGACTTTCTGGCAAAGCTCGAGGGCTTTTGCTTTCTCTGGATCCTGCATCTGGCTCGCCATCTGACCTCTGGTTCTTGGGACTTGAGCCAGCAGTTTACCTGCCGATCTTGGGATTCATTGGCCTCCTCAGCCTGCGACTCAGAGGCTTGCCGTCTGATCTGCCAGTCTTGGGCTCATCAGCCCTGCAGCTACTTGAGTCAGGAGAAGCCTCCAGCCTGACCCACGGACTTGAGGCTTTCCAGCCTTTACAACCAAGTGAGACATTTCCTTGATATAAATCTCTCTCTCTCTTTCTATATATATGTATATATACATATAAAAGTATATAAATGTAATTTTGTAAGTTAATACTCATCTTGAACCTGTCTCTGATTCAATGCTGAACTCATGTATATATACAAATATATATACATATATATACAAATACATATATATATACATATATATACATATATATACATATGCTTCACTGGTTTTGCTTCTCTAGAGAACCCAACCTAAGAAACTTCTCTTCTCTGGTCACATCCTCCTTCATCCTCTCTCTGTGCACCTCCCCTCCACCTGATCGCACCATATAATCTCTGAGAGTCAGAACTAAGTTTTGTTTATTATTTTATTTCCCAAGTGTATCCCAGTGCCTGTGGTTGAATGGTTGAATTAAGACATTTCCTGAAGATGAACTGATGATACCTCCTGAGTACCAATGCATCAAAATTTCCAGAACAGAGTCCCACTCAAATTAATAAGTAGGATACAATAACTTTTTAAACCTCGTGAAGAAGAAAGATAGTTGACATAAATCATTATCACTGCTCTATGGAGTGGAAGCTATCAAGCTGATTCCGACTCATCGTGTCCCCATCATGTGACAGAGTAGAACTGCCCCATAGGATTTTCTTGGCTGTAATATTTATAGAAGGAGATTGCCAGGTCTTCCATGGTGTGACTGGATGGGTTCAATTCATAGCTGAACGCTTAATTGTTGACACCAAGGCTTCTTTCTCTATGGAGACGCTTTTGTTAAATCATTGAGGATTCTAGGAATTGTGGAGCTGAAAAGTTCTCAGAGATCATCCAGACAAGGGTTCTTATTTCAGATATGAGGACATCAATAAGAAAGTGATGTGATTTGTCCAAGGTCATATAGCTAGTTTTGGACCACAAAAGTCCATTCACGTATTTTCCACAGTCTAACTATGAAGGAAATTAATATTGAGTGGGTGCAGCAGCACATATGAAGCAAAATGGAAGTGAGTGAAGTATTTCTAGATATGCCACTACTGATTTTCACTCATATTTTGACAAAGAGATGGAGGTGATAGCGTGTAAGATTGCAGTTACTGTTTAAGAAGGTGATGGACTAACCAATATTGGGTTTGGCAGAGGATAAAGCAAGTGACCGTCTTTCAGTCTAGCTCCACAAAGCGTACAGCTCAAGGGCATGAACACAGGGTATGCAGAGTGTAAGACTGACAGTTTTCGGGAATGCAGGCCCAAGGAGAGCCCGGGGAAATATCCAGGAAACAAATGATCTGAAATTCTGTAATTTGTTTGAAGAACCAAAATGTAAATTGAAAATATATTTTGTTTCTTTAGACTAATAAAACCATATGGTTATGACAGCTGCTTTTCATGTATGGGAACAAAATTTAATGCTTCGCATGCCAAAGATTTATGCCTCTTTCTTTATATCTAAAGGGTTCATAAAGCTTTGGCTCTTAAGACAAGATCGAGGTACATCACAATATTTAAAGCATCATGTCCAGTTCTACCGCCACAGGAGGATAAGGGGAGAAAAGAAATATAAATGTAAATAAAGAAAATGTATGAACAATAACAAAAATTTAAGTTATTGTGCTAGGTTCTATTCTGGGCTCAAATGTGATCTTTCCTTTCCTTTGAAGTCAATCAATGTGATTATAATATTAAATATTATGCTTGTTTTTTTTTGCCTGCTTTATTTCATACAACAATTTTCCCCCTCTGCAAAGAAGAATCAACTAAAGCTATTGCTAACAAAAAAAAAAAAAAAAAATGATCGATTACTTAAACCAAAAAACCCATTGCTATTGTGTCGATTCCAACTCATAGTGACCCTATAGGACAGACTGGAACTGCCCCTTAGGGTTTCCAAGGAGCAGCTGGTGGATTTGAACTGCCAACCTTATGATTAGCAGTCATAGCTCTTAACCACTACACCACCAGGGTTTCTGATTGATTGCTTAGTGGAACCCAAATACCAGTTTGCCATTTTAATATATCTTTAAATTCACCCTTTCACTTGTTTACATGCCGAAGAAAGAGATTTAATTATTTTATGAAGAGGATATTTATTATACTAAAGGAAATAGCTGATATTTATGAAGACAAGCTCTCTATTTACAGAATAAAATTCAACTTTGCTGTAACTGAGCATAAGCAAATATGTAGTTTCTGTAGCCCTAAAGGATTCTTACTAACATCTTTTTCATTTCCTGTTCAGAGACGGAAAGCTACTGACTTCACCAGGAGCATAGCAAAGCCATCCATAATGTATGTATGTATCATTAGAATTAAGAGGCGCTGTATTTCTCAGGGATATTAACCTTCTCTGAGAATTATATTGAACACCCATCTTTCACAGTCTTTCACAGATCCCCAGGTAGTTCAAGCTTCAGAAATCCAATCACAGACTCACACAAATCACATATTATTACATCCCTTCTTCCTCTTTTTTCCCTTGGGAAAAGCAAGAATTCCATCCTAGGCCAACTAATGGACAGGGTCCAAACTCTTTAGGAGTGATTGTTAACTGAGTGTGGAGATATGCAGAAGGCCAGATCATAATTACATTTAGCTCAAACCTCCTGGGATGCCTTGGACATTTTGGGGCCCATGAACTGAGCTAGTACTACAGAACTGCCCCTAGTCGTATCAGAGATCAGAGCACTAGGATGTCTTACCCGCACCTGGTACTCGGGTCTGGGGTGTGTGAAAGAGGTGCTAGGCAGTGCACTCCCATGCCTACATGCAGTCTTCCATCCCTGTTCATCTGCAGTAGGATTTCTTTGTTATAATAGAATTTCTCTATGTGATGTTGAAATGACAGAACCATTTTATCTCAATATTTTCCCTGGCACTTGATACATAAGGAAGCTCAGAGAGGTCTTTTTGACAGTCTCTGTTACATTCTGGTTGTTGTCCTTGCATCAGAGTAACCTGTTTCTGCCTCTCTGTGGGGAAGAACAGACTGAATATAGCATTGAAGGGCTCCTTCTGGGTCTGTGCCCTTTTAATGAACACATATGGGATGTGACCATTTCCATTCTGCTTCCCTCAATCTTTCTACAATTAATCGAATTCAGAATGTGGCACTTTCCATGATTTCAGCCGATGAACTTAGTTAGAGATGCTTTGCCCTACTTCATATGGTAGTGGTTTTTAAGATATCAGATATATATATGTAACCAGTTGCTGTTGAGTCAGTTCTGACTCACGGCAAACCCATGTGCGTCAGAGTAGAAATGTGCTCCACAGGATTTTCAGTCGCTGATTTTTTGGAAGTAGATCACCAGGACTTTCTTCTGAGGCACCTTTGGGTAGAGGCAAACCTCCAACCTTTTGGTTAGCAGCCAAGCATTAACCATTTGTGCCACCCAGGGACTACCTCTCTCTCTCTCTCTCTCCATATCATGCTTTAAAATTACCTCTCCGATTCAGTTAAGATTCTGGCTGGAAATAGATGCTATACTCAAAAGGGGTTAAATGAAGAGAATTTAATGGCAGAATTATTTACCAAGTAAGTTTAAGGTGATTGATGAAGTTCCCAGGAGCTAGCAATTGAGGAAGCTTTTGCTACCCCTAGGCCCGAATGGGACAAGAGCAGGGAACAGTGGCACCAGATCCCAATGAGAGCTGGAGCTTTGGAAGACAGGCTGCCCAGACAAAGGTTTAGCCAGAGAAGAATGCAGTCATTGCTTGAGGCCAGAAGGTAGGCTGTGGTGAAGGAGACCCTCCAATTCCTGCTAATGCCTGCTATTGTTGGAACCCAAAGGAAGCCAGAGGACCAGGGCTCCTAGGTGGTCTAGTATATAGAAATGGCCTTTAGAGGCTGAGGGTCTTTCCCCCACCTACCCCTTATTCCACTCCTACCCCACATTTCACACTCCACCCCACCCCAACCTGGCTGCATTCTTCTGTGGCTACAGCTGCTATCAGGGAAGCCCATCTCCCACAGCCCCTCTCACACTGGGATCCAGAAACATTCCCTCCACGCACCCATTCAGGCCTCCCCACTCTTCCAAGTTTCTGGGTGCCTCACCATTCCTTTTTGGCTCCCTTCATCTGCTCTGTATGCCATCTTTTCATTCACACTCTGCTAATTAATCTTCCATTCTTTTTTCAAGCCTAGGGAGGACAGCTTGCAAGTTCTACCAGATGTGAAGGGCTGGTGGGAACTGGGGAAAGGAACAGCGTGTCCCATTTTATCTCTAAAAGCACATCGTTCTTTTTGCTTAAGAAAATATATGTATGTGAATTTCTTTTTTCTTTTTTTTTTTAACAGAGATAAGCAAAATATTTTTAAGGGGTTTATTTAATATCTTAACGCTTAGCATAGTGCCTGGTGCTTGGTAGGTAAACCAAAAAACCAAAATCATTGCAGTCAAGTCGATTCCGACTCATAATTACTCAGTAATAAATATACTGATATTCAAACATTACTACTTTCAAATCAATTCTAATAATGATTTAAGAGGAATAATAATTATAATTAATCTTTATTGAGGGCTTAATATACACCAGGACCTTGAAACCTCACAGCAATCTCATGAGATAGATACTAGTACTATCAGATTTTATAGTTGAGGAAACAGACTCAGCCAAGTTGCAGAGCAGGGAGGTGATTAAGCATGGTTTTGAAACCAGCAGTTTGTCTCCAAAGTACCTAATCTTACCTAAGGACACACTGTCTTGTTTTATATCAAACTCTCTGTAATACTGCATTATTAAAATCAAGGTGGCAAATCTCTGGGATTCAAGTTCAAAGGCAAACATCTAGAAAATGACACTGCTGCTCCTCATGGGGCTGGGTTTCACCACCAACTGCTCACATACAATGCCGTGGAGGAAAGGCATGTCCACACGTCTGACCCAAGACAGTTTTTCGGTGTATGGGTGACCTACAGTCTGGATTTCCGCCACACATGGCCGGGGTATGGGGGCGCGTGGCAGGGGTAGGAGAGTGGCAGATGGCCGTTCTTCTTTCCCACTTGTTTTGGATTCTTCAATCTTCCATAGCGTGTGAAAGAATGTAACTATGCTTGGAAATACTCTCACCAAGTCAATGCATAAACTAGACACATGGGTGGGGGGAATGCAGAGAAACTGGCCTCAATCTGGCGACGCTTTAGTTTCCAGAAGTCTGAATTTGTTAAAAATGGAGCAGCTAAAAAAGCCGAACCGCTGATCGTGAACGCAGGAAAATAAGCTTGCTTCTGCACAGCTTCGCGTTGTAAACATCGTACTCGATGATGACGTGCCTTTTTCTGGACTCATTTTCTAAAAACAAGTGCTTTCTGGCTCTGCTTGGTATTTTTGAGGACACAAGAAAACAGGATACCTTCTAAGTTTTAGAGCCTTGCTTCTCCAAGTGTGGAGGCAAACTAGCAGTATCAGCATCTCTTGGGAGCTTGTTCAAAATGCAGAATCTTGGGCGCCACCCTAGACCTGCTAAATTAAAATTTGCATTTTAACAGATCCCCAGGTGATTCTTGTGCACATTAATGATTAGAAGAAGGGCTATAGGGCACGGTTGACGTTGACCTTCACAGCCTACCTTAGCTCTTCAAGCCTACCCACTTTCCTCTGTACTCAGGGTCTATAAATCAGGCACCACTCCCTAAATACTCCCACCCACCTTTGGAAGGGGCATTTGTACAGATGAACTCAGATGCCCTTTCCCCCTTTCCATAAAGCAAACTCCTACCCTTTAAATAACATTTCAAATGTCAATGTCGTTATGCTGCTCTTTAAGTAAAAAATCAAGCTTCCAGTTTCTCTTCCTCCTGGTCCATTCTGCAATCACTGTTAACAAATTCTTTTGTATCTTTTTGAAATGTCTTGTGTCTGTCACATCTGATATACACAATTCCTTGTGTATATCAAGCATCTGAAACATAAATGATTTCTGTCTTTCTTTCAGAAATAACATCACATTAATTACAGTCATGTATACTGTGATTTACATAACAATTTATCTTGCATGTCTTATTACTGCTTAAAGAGTATTCTAGTATGTATATATATGAATATACCATAATTTATTTAATCAGTCCTTAAATGATAAACACATGTTATTTCCATATTTTCGCTCTTTCAAACAATGGTGGTGCACACATCTTTTTGCAAATACATCTCTCGCTTGTGGAAATTTTCCTCTAGGGTACATTGTCAGGAAATAGGTCTCCTGGTTAGAAGGGTATGTACCTTTTAATTTTGCTAGACTGTCCTCTGAAGGTGTGGCACCATTGTAGACTCCCAGCAACAGCATAAGGTTCCTGTGTCCCACACCTCGCCATTACTGGTGAATTATCAAGCTTTTTTCTTTGTTAACTGGGAGGTGAAACCTAGGCCAAGTCTTGATTTCACCTGGGAGTGTCCCTTAGGAGAAGTATGAAGAAGTATGGAGGAGAAAGAGAAGGTACACTCTAAGGAAAAGGGGTATTGTGTATACAGATTTAAGGTTAGGTCTGTGGAAGTGGCTAGAGATGGAATTAGCTAGATGGGCAGATGGCCAGATCACACACAGTCCAGTATACCTTCTAAAGAAGGAAAAATGGAACCAGGTCCCCAAGGACACCTGGAAAGTATGGTGTTGAGAAGCTAAAATCAATTTTTTTTTTTCTTTCCACCAGTTTGAGGGAGCTATCTATTTCCTGCCGAGACCTGACTGATAATAGTAGTTTCCTTGTAATTGGCTTATTTCTCCTAAAACTCACTTTAAACAAGGTAGGTGTGGGTTTGGGAAGGTTGGCTAATTGTCAGGAAAACAATGTTTAGTAAATCCGGAGACCAAAACTTTTTTAGGGAGGTGTCCAGATTGTGCTTATTAATATAAAATTCTCTCTAATGCTTTTACTACAAACTACACTTGATACCAAAACACAGTTACTATTATTGCTACTTTCTCTTCTCCCAAGATCAAGTGTTCACAATAATATTCTTTAGGACATTTCATACAGAAAATTGACATGTGATCTCGTTTCCTTATGTACCAAAGTGAAATAATCCCCAAAGAATTCTTTACAACTCTTTTAGATATCCTATTCATCCTTCACGTGTTGAATATGAAAAAAATAAGTATAATGCCATTTCATCTTGTTTAAAACAAAACAAGAGGGATTAATCCAGAAAAAATGTCACAAAACCAACATATTTATCAAACAAATTCCACAATGAGAATTACTTGACTGATGATGCATTTTAGCGTTGAAGTGATGAAAACAGCAATGTTAAGAGTTGCTTTTATTTTTTTTTTAATTATCAACGGATACATAAAATGGCCTGATAAATTTAATCATTCGAGATTTGGTTGATATTTGGGGGATTACATTCCAGAGTTAAACCCATTTGCACAGAACATTAGAATTGGAAACAATCTTAGGAATCATCTAATTCAGGCTCTCAGTTGATAAGGAATTTACTTTAGCTTGCTTGAAAACTGGCTTTATCTTTAGGTCCAAGTTATTTTTCAAGATAAATTAAATCAGTGTAATTTTAAGTTTCTTTTCCAGTAATATTTACTTTTTCCTTCAATAGTTGTTCCTTTTACTTTGAAGAAAATTTTCTACATTTCCTATAGTTTTCAAATATCTCAAAGGATTCTTTACCCTGAGAATATAATTATTTAAGAAACAGGTGTGATATTTGGAAAAAACAAGTTAAAAATCCTGGAAGTGGCTAGCTTGTTATCGTCATATATTGTATTTTCAAAAGTATCTTTAGGAACAGGATGAGAGAGGCCAGGCAACTGTTTATCATTGGTTAGCCTTGCTCTGCCTCATCCCCAGTTTTTGACTCACATTGAAACATCAGCTCCTGAATCCAACATCTTTTGTATCCCAGATTCTGATATTGCCATGAGCGCTGTAATTCCTTAGAAGATACTAGAAGAACTCTCTGGAACAGTCTGAAGTATTTTGGTGTTTATGGTGCCAAATACTATTACTATTATTACAAACAATTATTTTCAGAAAACTTTTAATATATGCAAAACACTGTAATAAACACTTGACATAAATTCTTTAAATTCTGAAAAAGAGGTATTATGGCCCTCACATGGCAGTTGAAGAAACTGAGGTTTTCAGAGAGGTTAAATAACTTGCTTGAGGTCACAGAGCTAACCAGTGGTGGGGAGAGCTTGCTTTTCAACAAACTCGTACTCTTAACTATACTGAGGTAGGATGGAGATTGAAAAAGTCCACCATGAACAATGACCCTAATACTGAGCTGAGTTACAACTTAATAAAAACTGGAATTCACATATACAACCAATTAATTTGGAATTAATTACATTTAATATAAATATTTTTAAATTAGCATCTATTACTGAATTTTTTTTGAAAACCTTTCTAAAATGAAATAAAAGATCTTGCAAATTCTTTGTAGGTATTTACTTTAAGACCAGATAAAGTGCCAAATGACTTTGTGATTCAGATGTTGGGAAACTAGTATTTTAAAGGAAAAATTTATATTTGATGTCAAGAATTATTTTTCAGGTTGTAAGGCTGAGAAGAGTTTTTCTCAAGTGATATAAAGTAGCATTAGTGATTTGAGAGTCCCAAAGAGTTCCAAATGTATTGTAGTCATAAACGAATCCACCTGTTCCTTTCAACATTTGGTTTTGCCGCCTTCTAGATTTCATTAGCAATGTCAATAATCCAGTATTTATTCAACAAACACTGAGATTCACTCTATGCCAAGGGCTGTATCAGGCACTGAGGCGTAACAGTGAAAAGAGGTGGTCTATTGTTACCTGCTCCACTTTGGCTAGTGAAAACAGCAGATGGCTGGTACAGGATAGTCTCTCTGCTAAAGCTCAGGTTTAGACTAAAATAAATTCAATCTTACCTCTTAAGAGGGGGAAATAATCCCATCTTCACAGAGTTTTTGAGAACATTCAATGAGGTAATATATGTAACTATGACTAGTATAATGAATACTGTGTTGAAATAATTCAGTAAGTGCTTCTTTGGTAACACATATAAAGAACAATTATGCAGTCATACAAATGAATGTACAATAAGTCAGAGAAAAATGTATTAATCTTAATAAATAAAGGAAAACATTGGCAACACGTTAGTGCTTATCCTCAGAATAATTTGGGTACAAGAAGACTCTTGAAATAGGCCTTTATGAAAAAAAAACAAAACTCTTAGATATTATACTCACCGATGTATTCAAACTAAATACACTGTTGAGCCTTGACTTGTAGTATAGGGGGAACAAAATTAGATTTGGCATCTGGAGAGCTTGGCCTTTATTTTCTTATCTGTAAAATGATAATAATAATGGTATCTATCTTATAAGGCTACTGTGGGTCTCAGATAAGATCATGTCTATAAAATTAGTTGGAAATATAGTAGATAATCATTCAAATATAAGCTATTATTTTTAACAAAAATATAAATATATGATATATTCTTTATATATTTATTGTTTCTTTTTTGGTTTATTTTTGTTGTTTAATTTTTCTATTTATTTTTCCTGGTGTATTTTTTCATACCTACATCTTAGATTAGCTGTTAGCCATTGCTGTCAAATCAATTCCAGCCCTTAGTGACACTACAGGACAGAGTAGAACTGGCCCATAGGGTTTCCAAGGCTGTAATCTTTATGATACAGACTGCCACGTTGTTTTCCCATGGAGTGGCTGGTGGGTTCGAATCACCGACCTTTCAGTTAGCAGCTGAGTGTTTAACCACTATACCACCAGGGCTCCTTACATGCTAGATTAAGTACCTTAATTTACAGATGTATCAGAACAACACTTAATTTGCATTTGTGAGACAGTTTACTGATAAGAATTTTAACTCTCAGGAAAAAATATGTGTGTGTGTGTATACACAAACCCACTGCCATCAAGTCTATCCAGTTTATATGTGATTACAGCCAAGGAAACTCTATGGTGCAGTTCTACTCTGTAACACACGGGATTACTATGAGTGGGAATCGACTCAACAGCACAAGACAACAACAACAACATGGCTTGTCTCTTTCTGCCATGCATATCGGCTCCACACAATGTCTGGATTGAACTGCTGAATTGTTTTGAGTCCACAATTCATGGGCAGATATAATTTAAAATTCTGAGACTCTAACATGTAATGTGTAATTTAAGGACCACAAACCATTATTCATGGCTGCTAAAGACATGAAAATGAATTTGAACTCAATATTTCTTTCCAGAACTGTGACTTCAGGTTTTACGGTTGCACAACCACCTTAAGAAGGGCAGAACCCTGAAGTAAAGATCCTCTATCTTCTGAAGTTTTTATGGACTTGAGCATTCATATCTGGATATAAGTGCTGTGGAAAGCTTAACTCTTGTGCGTACTAGGAGAAGAAGAATTTGGGGCTGTGGGAACATCTTTTAGGGAGGAGGTGAGGAGCAGAGATGGGAAAGGGTGGGGAGAGAATTCTGGAAGGAGCCCAAATCTTTAATACAATCTGTTAAACTCAAAAGGTGATTGGTTTTGATACATGCTACTATATGGATAGCACTTGAAGACATTATGCTGAGTGAAATAAGTCAATCACAAAAGGACAAATATTGTATGACCTTACTCATGTAAAAAGACAAGGAAAGGCAAAAGTACAGAGATCAACATTTATTAGTGGTTAGCAACGGCGGGAGGGAGTTGGAGAGAGGGGGTCGTTGCTTATGACGTACTGAGTTTCGGTTTATGGTGAAGGAAAAATCTCATTGATTAAGGGTAGGGTTGCACAGCTGATTGTTGTAAGTGCTGTCAATAAGTTGTACAGCTGTAAAAAGTTGAATTGGCGAAAGTTGTGTGATAGACATGTTTACAACAAAGACAAAAAAAAAAACAAAGAGTAGCTACTGAGGCTGCTTACGTACAACCAAACACCTCATGGGATTTGGTTCTTTGGTTTGGAAGTTTAGGATCATGGTTTCACGGGACATCCCAGTTAATTGGCCTGATAACGTGTTTAATGCTTCTGTTCTACCTCTTAGTTCATTGTGTAGTTCCTGAGATCTTAAAAGCTTGCAAGTGGCCATCCAAGGCAAAACAATTGGTCTCTGTTTGTCTGGAGCAACAAAGGAAGAAGGAGAGCTAGGAATAGGAGGAGGAAATGGAATGTGTAGCTAATTGCCTCCATGAACAACTGTCTCCTTTGCCAAGAGATCAGAAGAACTGGGTGGTGCCTGGCTACCATTACTGAAAATTTTGATCAAAGATTCTATAGAAGAATCCTGATCAAAAGGTGTAAAATGCAGAACAGAAGTTCAGATTCTCATGGACTCCAGGCTTTCTGGAGCCATGGAGGTTCCCATCACACTACGTAACTTCTAAAAGCTAAAAATGGACCTGTTGGAAAATAGAACTTCTTATGGACAAATTTGGGCCTAAAATGTACTAAGTAATTGCATAAATCTTAAAAAAAAAAGAAAAAAACTACTTACATTAGAGTATCTGGGCTACCAGGTAAATAGAGATTTTAATTATGTAACATATATTTGATTGCATGTAGTAAAAGCAATTTTCATGATACTTAACCCAAGTCCTGTCCATCATAGAGGTTCTCAAACTTTACTGTGCCTCACAGTCACCTGAAGACCTTGATAAAATACAGATTGCTGGCCCTACCCCCAGAGGTTTTGATTCAATAGGTCTGGAGTGAGGCCTGATAATTTGCATTCCTAACACGTTCCCAGGAGATGCTGATGCTGCTGGTCAGGGGACCCCACTTTGAGAACCACTGGTCTGGCTTTTAGTTGGTGCTCAATAAATGTTGGTCTAATATTCCAGGTATTTTAAAATAAAATCTCACTAAAATATGCAATCTTACCTTAAAAAAAAAAAAAAAAAAATGAAACCTGTTGCTGTCAAGTCGATTCCAGCTCATAGCAACCCTATCGGACAGAGTAGAACTGCCCCATAGGGTTTCCAAGGAGCTGCTGGTGGGTTCAAACTGCTGACCTTTCAGTTAGCACCTGAACGCTTAACCACTATGCCACACCTTAGCACAGACTATTTAATAAATTAATAATACTGATTTACACTGAGAGGAACATACTCATACAGACGGCAGAGCCAAGATTAACTCTAACCAAACCAAACCCATTGCCGTTGAGTCAAATTCTGTCTCATAGCAACGCTGTAGGATGGGGTAGCACTGCCCCATAGGGTTTCCAAGGCTGTAAATCTTTATGGAAGCAGACTGCCACATCTTTTTCCTGTGGAGCTGCTGGGTGGATTGGAACCACCGACCTTTTGGTTAGCAGCCAATCACTTAACCACTGGGCCCAAACCAAAACCCATTTCCGTCGAGTCGATTCTAACTCATAGCGACCCTATAGGACAGAGTAGAACTTCCCATAGTTTCCAAGGAGCCGCCTGGTGGATTCAAACTGCCAACCTTTTGGTTAGCAGACATAGCTCTTAACCACTATGCCACCAGGGCTAAAACTAACTCTAGACCCCATTTAATTCAAATCCCTCACTTAAAAAATGAAGAAATTAATATAACTAGTTAAGCATAATCACCAGAAAGAAGAATCCTTTTTAACAACAGACAACAGAAACATAGTATAGAATGAAAATCATTATGGACAATTTGAGTTCTGACACTGATACCCTAAAGATTTGTAAACTCAAAGATTCTAAGTACAATTAAGTAGGAAAGCACTACTTTAGGTTTATAAGGCTTGTTCTAAATGTTAAACAGCATAAAACCTGGTCTGATGGGGCACTTACACCAAGCTTGTCTGTGGGGAAAATGCCTATTGACATCAGTAATATAAAATTAGGCCCTGAGGGACTATAACTGTCTCTTCAAATTATTTGGGAAAACATGTATGTGTTCAATCAATTAAATATAGCATAAAAATGATAAGCAGTATATGTTCATCATAAATAATCAATGTGCTACTGTTAATCATGATTAATAGAGTGAAAAGTACCTCCAAAGAAATTCATTTCAGTAATAGTCATTTTCATTTCTGTAATTAAAAACAATGTAAGACATTTCAGATAGTTAAAAACTACCTGTTTACCTGTTCATGTGCTCTAGTTAAGCTGTCTCATGCTGGTCCTCATTTAGAGACACTCAGACGAACGAATATTAAACCTTTTGTCAAGCTCTTTCCAATCATAAAGACAGTTTACACAGTATTTTCCTAACTCATGACATCCTGTATAAAGCATTCAACTTGACTTGCCAAGGGCACATAGAAAGCCAAACCTTCTCAAAGGTGCTGCATTTGCCTCCAACTTTTTAAATATCCATCTGTCTTTTTAAATTAGTTCCATCTGTTGTATCACCATCTCTGATTAAATCTTATTAAAATTCCTTGCCAATATGACACTGCTGCTGTAATCTTTCCCTGCTACTTCTCCAGGCCTTTCTGCAGCATTCAGTAAGAGACCGCTATTTTAACGAACTCTCATACAGGAACAGTGTGAGAGTTTAAAACAGAATCAGTGCCATACTGCTTCTGCTTTTACTCTTAGAGTGAATAACTGTTCGTGTCAAATCTGAGATCATCCCTCCAAGTCCACTGAACACAGCACACTTTGAGTCAATGCAGTTGAACCAACATCATTCAGAGCTTGTATTGAATGGCGCTTTTTCTGCAGTATTCACCCTGGAACTAAGTAGGCAGGATTTGTTATTTGCTGAAATAACGTAACTGTCAGGTTATGCAGGTTCCATTCTCATATTATCACAAACAATCACAACAGAAGACAAATAGTGGGAAACATACAGTTCATTTACAAGGGAAGCAAATTTGCAATCAGAGACAGAGGCAACATAACGGACAAGAACTGCAATAAATCTCTTTGAGCTAATAGCCACACTCTAATGGCTCTCCTACAACACCTCCGAGCAAATGGATTGCATTCTGAGTTTAAACAGTCGAATCAACAGTCATTCCTGCATGATTAGAGATGATGCTTATTAAGTAAACTCTAATTTATGATGTATTTACTCCTTAGGTGTCTTCAAGCTAGGATTGTTAGATTTACTATGATTATTCAAGCATGCTGACAGAACTGGAATCCTTTGGTAATTTCTCCCTGCACCTCTCAGTGTGGCTGACAGGGATCTGCCAAGACTATAGTATATAGAACACCAAATCATGCAAAAATATTTACCCCCAAAAGATGTAGTAAAAGCTCAGCTTCCTCCAGCTTCCATAGCCCCTGAAGTGTTAACCTGAAGGAACAGTTCCATGAGTTTTCACAGGCCGGCAGTGTGTCTCCTACACTTGACCTAGAGAATCTTATATAACGAAGCATCAGTGCTGGGAGCTAGCTGAATGTCATCACCAGCAAGAGTAAGAAGTATTGGCAGCAGCAGGCAGGCTGGGAGTTTGCATGGAAGTCATGAAGTCTTTCTTGTCTTTCTCTTTTGAAATATTTTGGAAGGAGAGTTAAGAATAGCTCAGAAACTGGTTTCGTTCTTTTTGTGGGAAGAATGACCAGGAGCATAAAAGCTAAATCTTGCAGCAAGTGCAAGACAACCCTTTCGGTGTTTGCAGTAAACCTAACAGAATGAATTGCTAGCTGTAAAGTACTATACCGTGACACCTAAAATGAAGGGAATGGTAAAACAAAGTCATGACTCAAAGGCTGCCACCGAGAGCTTTTGTCTACGTTTAACTCATTGTGGTGAGTATAGGGGGAAACATATACATGTAATGAGAGCAATAGTTGGGGGTGTGCGTTGGTTTGCAGGATGATAACTAAAGGATTTGTAGAGGGTGTTCATATATGGTAAGCATCTTGTTGTGAGCAATATAATAGCATTTTAAATCTTGTATATCAGATTCAGAATGTGATAGGTTAAGCTGGCTGTGCTTAATGTATTTTAATTCCTGATATTTTCATGCAGATACTAAGAAAAGCAGGTACCTGTCTGTGGTAGTTTGCAGATAACTGTCAGATATACTAATTACTTCAATTGTCTATACTAAAAAATAACATCTGAATTTCAGCATTCAGATTTTGTATATAATGAATCTTGTTTTTAGACTTTGAAAGCAATTTTTTAGAATTGGGAAGGGGGATCACCAAGCTTTAGAGAGCGGGTTTGTTAAATTCACCCCTAAATACTCAGGGAATATTTTTAAATAGCAAATTAAAAACAATGTACTCCACATCTAACTCTCACTCAGTTATCTCAGTTGTGTGTGATACATGCTATATCCTCAAAAGCTAGAAATAATAAAACCAGTCCTTTTTCTGATCCTGAGCAGAGTGATACGGCATTATTAATACAAGCGACATTATATTGTTTAATTACATGACAGTTGTGGTTTGGTATTGGCTGTGGACTAAGGTGCATAAATCCTGAGGCAACCAAAATAGAGAAGATGCCACGCATCATTTAAAAATCATCTTAATGTGCTGCTCTTCGCTGGGAAAACCTGTCTGCTAATGCATCATATTGAGAATAGAGCAGGGAAAATAAGAATTTTAGGTCTACAAAAGAACACAATGATCTAATTCCACCCTATCATTCAACTCGTGAGGAAACTGAAGCCATGTGCCTAAGGTGACACAGAGGAAGAAATATGAGTAGAAAGTGGTTTTCCAGTGTTTTGTCTACCACACCTTACTGAATAATTGTCCTCTGATACTAGTGTTAAGGTCTGCTGTGCAGTGACTGTTTAATCATAGCCATGACAGAAAACAAAGTGCAGTGCTCCCAAATATGTACTTTTTCAGCAATAGGCTGATTTTGGAAAAGCAAGTAATGTAGTGAATGGAATGAGACATTTTATTCAGTTATTTCTCGTAACTGTAATTACATATTGGTGTGACATTTAACTAAGTTTTCAAATTATGAAATAGCATTGCAAACATTAAGCCATGTAAACCACGCTGGTGGTTCAAATCCTTTTAGTTCCTTAATGTTGATCGTGGTGACAGGCTTATCAGTCTTTGGAGAGCTAATGTGTGTGCAATAAACAGCCCAAAGGAAGCGAAGAATTGGATAACAGAACGTTTTTAAAAAAGATTCTGTCTTATGACTTGCAAAGAAACAGAACTTCTTATATTCAGGCGTAATGTTTTCATGCTTGCATCCCAATCTCCAGTCGTGGTGACTGGGTCCTTAAAAATGTTTGCTGAATGAATAAATGAGGGGATGAACTGTATTTATAGTGTATCCATGTATGGGAGCTGGGTATGTTATTGCCTAGGAGAGCTCCTTGTGGATGGAAGTCATTTTTAAGGCTTATATAAGAACGATATATATGATATATATGAGTATATCACTTTAATAACTGACAAAGTAAATGAATACTTCAAAATATGTCCTTGGACAGTGTTCTTACAAAAATTTTTTAGCATTCAGCTTGCAACCTACTTGGGTCAGGTTGGTATAGATTTGGCTGCTCATAAGAGAAATCCATCTTTTACTAGCTTAACCAAATAGAAGTTTTTATTTTTCTCAAGTGACATTAAGTCTAAAGGTAGGGGTTTAGAGCTGGTATGGCAGACCCATAGTCCTCAGAGACATCAGCTCATTTTTTCTTCCTCTCAGCAATTCATTGCTTGTGGTTTACATGCTCTTATTTGTTGCCTTGTGGTTGCAAGATGGCTGCCTTGCCTCCAGCATCCTGACTACATTCCAGGCCAGAGGAAAGGAAGAGCAAAAGGCAAAAGGGATGGGCCAGCTGAGTCAGCTGTTTTTTCCAAGAACTTTCCCAGAAGACCACTTAGAGACTTTCAGTGATGTGAAAGAACTGAAAAAATGCTGCCCCTCCTGCAGGGAGTCTGGAATAATTGTGTTTTTAGTTGAACCCATTGCTATCCCACATAAACCTGAGGTTCTGTTTTTAAGGCAAAGAGGGTTGGTTCCCCAATATCCATTCCCTCTTAGCATATAGTTTTGGTTACTAGTAAATCCTAAAGCATTCACTGTGCTTACTAGGTCTAAGTTAGTTTATCTTCCAAACTGTAAAGAAAGGCTTCTCATTTTCTATCTGGGCCTTAAGTGGAAAAAAAATCCTGCTTTTGCAGTAGAATGTCTTTTGGATAACACTGTAGTTAAATAGATGGAAAGAGAACACTGTAGACAAGCTTAGAGAAAATAATGCCACGCCTCATTTTATGCCAACCTCAACTCAAAATACCAAAACCAAAAAACTCACTGCTGTAGAGTCCATTCCAACTCATAGTGACCCCGTAGGGTTTCCAAGGCTGTAAATCTTTAAGGAAGCAGACTGCCACATCTTTCTACTGCGGAGCTGCTTGTGGGTCCAAACTGCCAATCTTTTGGTTAGCAGTCTAGTAATGTAAGTACTGCGCCACCAGGACTCCCAACCCCAAAATAAGGTTGTCTAAAATTGTTTCTTATTCCTGAAAAGATTCTGTCTATGGAAGAATAAATGAATAGTAAATTAAAGCTTTAAACCTTGAAAAGTGTGCAATTGCTAAGAAAAATAGTGTCTCACTGATTTAGAAAATGGGCTTTTGCTGAGTTGTTTCTCTCCTGCCTATTACCTTGCTGGAATCAACTACACTGAAAATGCTTCCTCACGGCCAGGTCATGGAGGGGCTCTATAATCGATCCCAGCGAAGTGCTCAAATGTCACTCTAGACCAGAAGATTCTCTTCATATTAGAATAAGGAATAATGCTGATATTTTTGAAGGAATTAGAACAAGATAGCCCCTCTGTTCAAAAGCTTCACATTAGATTTTTTAGAGGGGTCCTGGACAAACTGAAATAGAAGATCTCTAATTTTAGAAAAGTGATAGTGTGTTTAGTTTCTATTAAGCCCAACTTTTATATGAAAAATAGTTGACTTCTGAACCCAAATCACAATCACCTTAACGTAAACTATTTTTAAAAAATTCAATTTCTCACCGGCCTCCCTTTTACTGAAATGCCACATGTAGCACGGTGTTCATTTCACTCACTTACGGGAATAAGTAGGGGAACTTCTTTGTAGAAAATCAGACTGTATCCAGCATAACTGCAGAAAGAGAAATGAAAATATATTTAGTAACTATAGCAGATATGAGTTTTACAAGTTGTAAGATCAAAAGAGAGCAAAACTGTCACTTTCTACATTTATCGATGTTGTTGTTAGGTGCCATCCAGTCAGTCCCAACTCATAGCGACCCTATGTACAACAGAATGAAACATTGCCCAGTCCTGAGCCATCCTTGTGATTGTTGTTATGCTTGAGCCCATCGTTGCAGCCACTGTGTCAGTCCGTCTCATTGAGGGTCTTCCTCTTTTTCGCTCATCCTCTACCTTACCAAGCATGATGTCCTTCTCCAGAGACCGTTCTCTCCTGATACTGCATCTAAAGTATATGAGATGAAGTCTCACCATCCTTGCTTCCAGGGAGCACTCTGGCTGTACTTCTTCCAAGACAGACTTGTTTGTTCTTCTGGCAGTCCATTGTATTTTCAATATTCTTCACCAACACTGTAATTCACAGGCGTCAGTTCTTCTTCGGTCTTCGTTATTCATTCTCCAGCTTTCCCACGCATATGAGGTGATTGAAAATATCACAGCTTGGGTCAGGTGCACCTTCGTCCTCAAAGTGACATCTTTGCTTTTTAACACCTTAAAGAGGCCCTTTGTAGCAGATTTGCCCAGTGTAATACGTCATTTGATTTCTTGACTGCTGCTTCCATGGGCGTTGATTGTGGATCCAAGTAAAATGAAATCCTTGACAACTTCAGTATTTTCTCCATTTTTCATGATGTTGCTTATCGGTCCAGTTGTGAGGATTTTGTTTTCTTTATGTTGAAGTGTAATCCATATTTAAGGCTGTGGTCTTTGACCTTCATCAGTAAGTGCTTCAAGTTCTTTTTGCTTTCAACAAGCAAGGTTGTGTCACCTGCGTATTGCAGGTTGTTAATGAGTCTTCCACCAATCCTAATACCACGTTCTTCTTCATATAATACAGCTTCTCAGATTATTTGCTCAGCATACAGATTTAATAAGTATGGTGAAAAGATACAACCCTGATGCACACGTTTCCTGATTTTAAACTATGCAATATCCCCTTGTTCTGATTGAATGACTGCCTCTTGGTCTATGCACAGGTTCCTCATGAACACAATCCAGTGTTCTGGAATTCCCATACTTTGAAATGTTATCCATAATTTGCTATGATCCACACAGTCGAATGCATTTGTATAGTCAATAAAACAGAGGTAGACATCTTTCCAGTGTTCTCTGCTTTTGGCCAAGATCCATCTGACATCAGCAATAATATCCTTTATTTTAGGCTGTGGGGACCATGGTCTCGGGGAACATCTAGCTCAACTGGCGTAACACAGTTTATAAAGATAATATTCTACATTCTACCTTGGTAAGTAGCGTCTGGGGTCTTAAAAGCCTGTGAGCAGCCATCTGAGATACTCCACTGGTCTCACCCCTCGGGAGCAAGGGAGAATGAAGAAAACAAGATACAAGGAAAAGACTAGTTCAAAGGACTAATGGACGACAACTATCATGGCCTCCACCAGACTGAGTTCAGCACAACTAGATGGTGCCTGGCTACCACCACTGACTGCTCTGACTGAGCTCACAACAGAGGGTCTTGGACAAAGCTGGAGAAAAATGCAGAACAAAATTCTAACTCACAAAAAAAGACCAGACTTACTGGCCTGACAGAGACTGGAGAAACCCTGACAGTATGGCCCCCAGACACCCTTTTAGCTCAGTAATGAAGTCACTCCCGAGGTTCACCATTCAACCAAAGATTAGACAGCTCCATAAAACAAAACGAGACTAATGGGGCGCAACAGTCCAGGGACAAGGACTAGAAGGCAGGAGGAGACAGGAATGCTGGTAATAGAGAGCCCAAGGTTGAGAAGGGACGGTATTGACATGTCATGAGGTTTACCATTGTCATAAAACAATATGTGTACTAACTGTTTAATGAGAAACTATTTGCTCTGTAAACCTGCATCTTAAAGTACAATTGAAAAAAAAAAAAGAAGAAGAAGAAAATTCCTCATTTCACATCCTCCTCTGAATCTGGCTGTCATTTCTCATTTCTTGTCTTTACCTGGAGCCCTGGGGGCACAGTGGTTCAGAGCTACGGCTGCTAACCAAAAGGTAGGCTTAGGCTCCACCATCTGCTCCTTGGAAACCCTATGGGGCAGTTCTACTGTGTCCTGCAAGGTTGCTATGAGTCGGAATTGTCTTGAGGGCAACGAGTTCTGTAAAGAAAAGGACATTTTAAATTTAACTGTAGGCTGACCTATCACCTAAGCCAGAAGCCATTCTGCTACTGTGAGGGCAGTTGGTTCTAGTTTACATAACATCTGTTGTAGCAAAAATGAAACACTGAGAACTTGTTACAAACAATGTTTCTCCTAGGAAGCCTTTTCTGACATCCACACTGTGAAACGCCTCCTCTAGTAAGGGTTAGGCATCCCTCTTTTGAACTTCTAAGGCATTGGCTGTAGCATAGTGCTAGGCATACAGTAGGCACTAAAGACAAAAGAGTAAGTAAATGAATGTTGTTGTTGTTAGGTGCTGCTGAGTTGGTTCTGACTCACAGTGACTCTATGCACAGCAGAATGAAACACTGCCTGGTCTTTGCCATACTCATGATCGTTGTTATTCTTGAGCCCATTGTTGCAGCCACTGTGTCAGTCCATCTCTTTGAGGGTCTTCCTCTTTTTCACCCACCCTCTACTTTACCAAGCATGGTGTCCTTCTCCAGGGACTGACCCCTCCTGATAACATGTCCAAAGTATGTGAGACAAAGTCTGCCATCCTTGCTTCTAAGGAGCATTCTGGCCGTGCTTCTTCCAAGACAGATTTGTTCATTCTTTTGGTAGTCCATTGTATATTCAATATTCTTTGCCAGCACTGTAATTCAAAAGGGTCGATTCTTCTTTGGTCTTCCTTATTCATTGCCCACTTTTTGCATGTGTATGAAGCGATTGAAAGCACCCTTGCTTGGGTCAGGCGCACCTTAGTCTTCAAGATGATATCTTTGTTTTCAAACACTTTAAAGAGGTCTTTTGCAGCAGATTTGCCCAATGCAATGCGTCTTTTGATTTCCTGACTGCTGCTTCCATTGGGCATTGATTGTGGATCCAAGTAAAAATGAAATTCTTGACGACTTCAATCTTTTCTCTGTTACCATGATGTTGCTTATTGGTCCAGCTGTGAGGATTTTTGTTTTCTTTATGTTGAGGTGTAATCCATACTAAAGGCTGTAGTCTTTGATCTTCATCAGTGAGTACTTCAAGTCCTCTTCACTTTCAGCAAGCAAGGTTGTATCATCTGTATAACACAGGTTATTAATCAGTCTTCCTCCAATTCTGATACCCTGTTCTTCTTCACATAGTCCAGCTTCTCAGATTATTTGCTCAGCATACAGACTGAATAAATATGGTGAAAGGATACAACTCTTATGTACACCTTTCCAGACTTTAAACCACGCAGTATCGCCTTGTTGTGTTCAGATGACTGCCTCTTGATCTATGCACACGTTCCTCATGAGCACAATTAAGTGTTCTGAAATTCTCATTCTTCACAATGTTAGTCATAATTTGTTATGATTCACACAGTTGAATGCTTTGGCAGTCAGTAAAACACAGGTAAACATCTTTCTGGTGTTCTCTGCTTTCAGCCAGAATCCATCTGACATCATCAGTGATATCCCTTGTTTCACATCCTCTTCTGAATCCCACTGGATTCTGGCAGTTCCCTGTTGCTGTACTGCTGCAACCACTTCTGAATGATCTTCAGCAAAATTTTACTTGTGAGTAATGTTAATAATATTGTTCGATAATTTTTGCATTTGGTTGGATCGCCTTTCTTTGGAATAGGCATATTTATGGATCTCTTCCAGTTGGTTGGCCATGTAGCTGTCCTCCAAACTTGGAGGTAAATGAATGCATGAATGAAATGGATTAAAAAAGAAACTAGTATGTAGGAGAAGAATGAAAGGTACTATTTAATTATTTATGATTATATATTTAAACTTGCCAAGTTGATAGAGTTTGGACCAGAATTTTCTTTTTCTGTAGCTTAAAAGAGTTCTGAAGAAAAATAACTAGGTAGTCTGAGAATAATGGCCACAGTAGAAAGATTGACTAAGAGGTTTCATTTGGGGAGGGTGAATACTTTTTGTATTGGTGGTAGGATTGATTATATTTTTCACCTGAAAATGGGACCACATTCTTCTTCCTCTGTTCACTGAGACTAGATAGACCTTAGTGTAGGTCTGCAAACTTTATCATAGATTATCTGAGATTTGGGTCTCTCTTATGTTTTAGATGAAGTACATAAATTGTAGTAGTTCCATTTGCTGTGAGAAACATGGCTGGTCTATAAGATCCTTGAAAAGATAGTTTCTCTATTCTGATTGTAGCATTCAGCCAATGTCTTGGTTATCACTTCTGTATTTCAGGCAGAATGTAAGAAAGGACAAGTTGGAAGAGATGGAGCCTATACTAGGGAAGCAAATTTCTCAGAAATTCTTAACAAAGTTCTCAGAAGTCCTATGTCTCATTGGCCAGACTGGTTATGTGGCCATTCATAGGAGCAAGGAAGGAGGTTGGGAAATATAGATTTTAAAGTTGATGGATAGCTGCTGCAAACAAAATTGGGCTTCTCTTAATAAGGAAGAAGGAGAGAATGAATATGATGTAGGCAAATAACAATGTCAGCCACACCATGAATAACCCAAAAAATCAGCCTGAGGTGATTATAAACTTATTTTATATTTCCTAGAGGGTTTAACCTCTCTCTCACTCTGTGTGTGTGTGTGTGTGTGTGTGTGTATGTGTATGTGAGTGTGTGTGTATGTGAGTGTGTATGTGTGGGTGTGTGAGAGGGAGAGAGAGAAATATTTTTACCCAAGTCAATGAAGTGGAGTGGAAAAAAGGAGGGTGGGAAGAAAATTGATGACAAAAAAACCTGGAATGAATGGAAAGGACTTGATATTATGAGAAAATTGGGAGAGGTAAAAGACAAACAATGAGTTTTAAAGAAAGAAAATTCCAAGGAGCTCTAAGATAAACAGTTAAAATAGAAAGGATACTTTAAAATAATGGAGAAATAGATTACATAGTAGTAGAAACATAGAAAAGTGGTCCGAAAAAAATGCATAACATGCCCGAAGCGGGTATGTTTCTGATTAGTGCCCTTGAGTTTGTGTTAGAATTGACATGGATGAGGATCCCTCAGTCCTTAGCAGCAATGGCCCAGGAATTTTGTCATACCAAGTTATTTATTTCCTTCAGAGTCTGAGGAAAAGCAACTGTACTTAAGTGATGCCACGATCAGAGGTCCAGTTTTCCTATTTAAATTTGTGGTCAATGCATAAAAAGATCAAAGCAAATATTTTACCAGGTTGGCCAGCTAATGTGAGCAGCACTGATGAGGTCATCTTCAGTGCTGTTATTGTTGGGGTTTTGAATATCTGTTGCTGATCTGCTTGCTCTGAATCAGACTTCTAGAAGGAGGTTGAGAAAGGAAGAGAGGGGATGAGAGAAAGTATATGTCAACTGATGCTCAGGATGAGGGCACCCAGAAAAAATGGTTACATAACCTACTGGCTAATGAATTAGGGTGTTTATAGATTTTTTTATTATTTTGCCTTTCTGTAATTTTTCAGTCTTGGATGCTTTGAATCTGCTGGGATGTATACAAAATAGATGTTAAACTTTGTGTAGGAAAAAGTGCAGTAAAGAGCTTTCTTTTTCTTTTTTTTTCTTACCAGCTGTCTCCATTAGACATACACACATGTGCACGCACGCATGCACACGTGCGCACACACACACACACACACACACACACACACATGCACACACACTAGTACTTCCAACCTTTAGAACAGAAGAAAAATCATCTATGTTAGGGTATATGTGTGGATGGGAGGGTGGAGAAGGATCAGGGAGGTGGGTGCCGGTGATAAAGGAAGAGCCAATGCCCGGTTTTTGTCCTTTTTGGCAGTTTCTCTTTTCCAGGTTGGTTTCCTAAGTGGAATCTCAGAACAAACAGGCCTTGGCTCACTATCCAACATGCCTGATTATCTCTACTATAGCCCTAAAGTCCTGGCAAAACTACACTGTTTTTTCTTTTCCTGAATCCTCACATTCTACTTTCAGTCGGTCTCCACACCGTTACCTGCACTCAGGAGCTCTCCTCTAGACCTATGAACAATTCCCAGCTGAGATCAAGAGAAACAGAGTGTACTTTCCCACCACTTACTTTGGCCATCCAGTCTCATTGCATTACCTACAGATATGAGGAATCTTCATGCACCCTGGTGGTGCAGTGGTTAAGTGTTCAGCTGTTAACCAAAAGGTTGGCAGTTCAAATCCACCAGCCACTCCCTGGAAACCCTGCAGGGCAGTTCTACTCTGTCCTACAGGGTCGCTGGGGATTGGCTTGACAGCAACGGGTCTGGTTTTGGTTTTTTGTCAAGTTGCTCAGGCTGACCTCTCTGTCTGGGGCATTCATCTTCCCTTACCCCAGCAATTCCTCACTTCACCATCCATCCCCAGTCCTTTCCATCATTAGTAATACCTATTAGACTTAAGTGCCAGTTCTTCTAAACAGCATTTCTTGATCCCTCTATGTCCACCCAAGTGGAAATGGTTATTGCTTGCTGGGATGTTTCCTATCAAGCCCTTGTGTGCTTATATTACACTTCATTAAACTTATTTGCTTTCACATCTCCTCTTTCGAGTAAGTGGTTAACTATTTGGAAACCAAGACTATAGATTATTCATCTTTGAATTTTGAGCCCCTAAAACAAAGCCTTCCCGGCACACAGCAGGCGTTCAATAACTGTTTATTGCAATAATAAATTATGATGATTGCTAAAAATGAATATGAATTCCATCTACTTCAAGAGATCCAAGCCTATACAGACACAGATTGCATGGAAAAACTACTACTAATAATACCTTGTATAAAAAATGTTTCACCCTCCAAGAGATTACTAAATCTTCACTGAGAATGTTATTTAAAAACGGTCGTTATACTCAGGTTTTCAGGAAACCGTCTAGTTCTTAAAATAAGCAACGCCTATACTTTAAACGTTTAATTGTAGCAGCTTCACTTGAACTGTTCTGTACATAATTTTAATAAATTCACATGTAGAAATAAAAAAATGCTTCTCTCTTTTGAGAAGCTAGACATTTGATAACCTAATTTTAAAAAATCCCAAATTATAGTAATGACATCTATTATTACTCAACTTAAATTCATTTTTCTCCCTGTATTACATAGTATGTTTTAGTTTCCCAAAGCACTTTCACATTTGGTTTATTATTTTATTCTTATAATAACTCACAAGCCCCAACGCACATCCTCTTTTTTAAGAAGATAAAGAGTTCATGTGACTTTTCTAAGATCACAGAGGTAGGTTTCTGACACTCTCCTTTTAATTAATTATTTTACTTTTTGAATCTTAAGTTGTCCCAGGATAGGATTCTGTTCAAGACGCTCAGTATAATTTTTAGTGTATCAGCAGATCAAGCGATCAACACATATTTCTAGTGTGTTACCCTTTATCGCTTCTGCAAAGTCCTCAGGCATTTTCAGTCAGAATTCCATATTAAGTTATTACATTTGGAACCCGGCTTTGGAAATGCTGCCTTCAAATAGCAAGTCTTGCCTCCTTCATGCATCTTGATGTAAAGTTCTGTTCAGCAAAGCTCCCTTCCCTCCAGGCCAGAGTTTTCCTGAATTAGAGAATTAAGGCTGCAGATTCAGATCTGGGTAATCCAGACCCATTTCTGTCTGTTCCTGCTGCCTCCCGCCCTCCACAATTTTTCGGTTGGAGAAACTAAGATATGGAAATGTTAGGTGACCTGCCTGAGATAATGCAGCTAGTTGGTAGCGGAGCTCGGTCTACAAAGGTTTTTGACTAGGGTCAAGTAAATAAAAAGTCAATATGACGAATAAATAATAACCAACTCCAGCATTTTTATTTTAGATTCAGCTGGGTTATGCAACATCTAAAATGTAGTCCATTTAGCAAAACTTCTGAATATTTTTTCTATAGTGTCATCGTAGATGCTGAATCATCCTCTTCTAGTCCTTTTGTAATTGAAGAAGTTCACGAGAATGTTGGGCTAATGACAGATACATGTTAATCAGAATTCATATTTGTATGAACTTGCTCAATACTTTACAAAGCACATTCATATACTTGGTCCCCTAGAGGCAGATCCCTACGAGAGCCACTTGAGGTGGCAGTCACTTACGTAACTCTGTGCCCCTGTTAAGATGCAGCCCACATGGATTGCCAGATTATGGGACTCCTCAGGCAGTGCTCTTTGCAGTGTATTTTACTGTAGGATTCTACTAACCAAGTATAGGGCCACATGGAGGTGAGATGCAAAGTGTGAGTGAGGAATGTCCAGTCCTAAACCCAAACCTGCCACAGAGAATCTCTGAGTACCACTCAGGTCACCGCCTTGGAGTTTAAACAAGAATCTCATGATTTCAGAGATGAGCTCAGATTTGTGAAATTCAGTGTTGAAAAGATCTTCAGAAATGCCAAACTCTGTTATTATTCTGAGTAACAATTACCCCCAGATGATTTTTATTTTGGGGAAGAAAATCTCAGAAGGCATTAGTCAACTAGCTGAACAGCTGCAGATGCCTTCAGATTTTAAAATATCACCCTTTTTGCAAAGGACAGGCAATAGGGCACCACATGCAAGCACATTTCTGACGTACAAAGAACTTCTCTGTCAGCAGGCTTAACTAGGTAGAAAAAGATTGCCTCTAATTACAGTTTTAGGCACATTAGAAACCAACCAATCATAGAATTCAGAGGCTGGGGGAAACGCCAGCGTTGTTATTGCCCTATTGGGCTAGCTTGGCAAATATAGAAACAAATGAAATTTGGCTTTGATCAGTGTTCTTTTTAAGAAGAAATATTTTCAGAACACATTCCAACCTTCAATCTTTCTTTAGTGATATAAGACAATTTTTAAATTGGTTTGATATTTAATTTTTTTAGCAATAATGAATTATTAGCTTTCAATAAGTAAACAATAACATTTGACATACATTAATAAGTGTTTAAAACACATGGCTAATTTATTCTTAACATAAATTTATTTTATAAAACAGAGCAGAAAAATATTACCTGTAAGAAATGGCACATCTTGACCATACTCTGTCTGTAATCCTAGCATAAACCTTACTCATTAGTAATTTGTAGGGGGGAAATGGGGATAAGAATACCTCCCTCACAGGATTGTTGTGAACTTTAGTGGGAAAATATATGTTGGTTACTGGCCACTTGGGGGGCAGTAAGTATTCAGTTTTATCTCTCTTCTTTGCCCTCCCATGAAGATGGGAATTTTGATCACTTGTAAGCTGGAGGAAGATTATTTTGGCCAGGTAAATCACAAAATTCAACTAAATTGGAAATCTCTTTGAGTTTTAAAAAATTCCTTTCTTATTCTCAGTTATCTATTACAGAAATGGTGGAAGGGCTAGATATTCCCTGCGTCTCTTATTCAAGAGAAAGTCTACTTTAAGCCTGTGAGGTAACCAGTGACCCACAGATTGACTGCATTCAAAGTGTCCTCGTGTATGACATACTTGGCCATCTCCTGTGTATGTACTCTATATACATGCAAGACATGTTTATAGACTGTCTCCATGCATCTCCTGGAAGTAAGCATACAATTTAATCCTTTTGCAGCATTTAAGGTCTGAGGACTATATGACATGGACTGATATTACACTGTATAATAAGTGTGGAGTGCTGAAAATATGAAGTAGACTGGAGTTCAAAGGAAAACAGATTGCTTTATCCTTTGGGGTTTGAGAAACCTTAAGGAAAAGCGAGATTTGGATAGAGAAGTGGAGATGGGGGCATCACAGGTAAGAATTTGGAAAGGATAGGGTCATTAATCTTCCTTGGAAAACAAAAGGGAAGGAGAGGAATATTCTAGAAAGAAGAAATAGGCCAGTTTATCTGGAGCTGAGGGTTTGTGCATTATCATCATTAATCAGAGGAACAGTTGCCAAGACTTTCATCATAAAAATATTCTGAAGAAGAATTCGTCGAGTTCTATTGCCTATTAATTTCTGTCAATGCATTTTATTTGGCATCTTCAACAATGGAGAACACCTTTTTTTCTTAAAAAAAAAAAAAAAAGACTTTAAAAGCAGTAAGATAAAGTTCATTAGAGAAGTGATTTGTATGTAATATTTAAAAACTAAGTAATGTTACTGCCCCCCCCACCAAATTATGAGTCTTTAAATTTAGTTTATGTTTGCAGTGTGTCCTTGAAATTTCTAAATATGTGGCTTAACATTTTTGTATAATATGCGTCTTAGCATCCCATACTTATTATTTATCAAAACATCATGAAACAAGGCAATGTGGTGTTGTGGCACGTGTTTTAGATTTGAAATTTAAAAAACCTTGGTTTACAGTCCTACTTTTACCTTTAAATACTCTTTTCTTGTATGACCTTGAATATATTTCCCATCTGTTAATCTGTATAATCATGTACAAAATATGTGAGACTAAACCAAACTGCCTTTTAATCCCTCCAACCTCTAAAAACTATAGATGATTACATTTTCAAAAGAAAATACAACCCTCCTTTTATTTTTATCATTTTTAAAAAGCACATTCCTGATGAATGGGCCCTGCAAAACCCGAATGATTTTTTTTTTTTTTTCCTCAGCCAGCAAGAGAATTTTTCTAGGGCTGCATAGCAGCTTTTAGCCTCTTTATGTCAAAACCAACTTCCTAAGCAAACTTAATGAGATAGAGGAAGATCTTAAAGGGAAGTCTTCTGTCTGCTCCTGGTGGGGCTTGCAAGGTATCCTGAAATATTAGTAATTTAACATCCATCACAGCACTTCACAATGCTTTACAGTTCTAGACTGTATCTACACATACAGTCACACTTGACCTAAATGACCTTTTATGAAAGATACTAATGTATTTAAGCCTCAGCACTGGAACTGGCGAAAGGATGCAGCACTTATGTAGAATGTGTGCTGTCTTCCATGTATAAGGTATATCTACAAGAGGCCAACTACTGGTGGTTGTTCTACTTATGAGTGCACCCAAAAAGTCTTCTGGTAATGTTACCCTCCCTTCTCAATTCCCCAGCAGAAAAGTCTGTGAGTTCTAACTCACGGAGCCAAAGGATGTGGGACAGTACGGTTGCGGGTATCGACCAGCACAGACGATTGATTAAGCATCACTGATGAATCTCTATCAACGGAAGCCGTAGGGTGGGGGTTCCAAGACCCCTGCAGGCTTCTGCATATTCACAGCTTCTCATAGTCCTCATAAGCCCTTTCAGACATTTTTATAAGCCTGGAGCCTATATGGGCATGTAATTCTAGCTACACATAAATAAATAACATCAGTGCTAATAGTACATACACTTTTTGTTGTGAGGTAATTTTGTCCTAAATGCTTATTGCTATACATTTTTAATTCCCTTCAGAATAAATCGAAACTTTCCTTTCAAAGTGGTTAATAAAAAGGTAAGCCCTTTCCTTGTGTTTTTCTATTAGAAGAAAACAAATTTATATGCTACATCTTCTTTAAGGTTTGAGAATTTTGGAGACCCTGTATTTCTGTGTCTCTATTCCTCCAAAGCAGAGTTGAATTTTCTAGTTTCTGGTATTAGTTTTTACTAAAAGTTGGCATATTTCATAAACCAAAACATCACTATATTCCAAAAAGTTATAATTCATAATAAACTTGTATTACATAACCATTTGAAGTTAGTCATAGTATGGAGTCAAAATCAGAGGAAAACACAGTTAGGCAGATCTGAATTAAGTTTCTGGCTTTCCCAATTAATAAAATTGTGACTTCTGGAAGTTTCTTGAACTTTCGTAGATTTGCTCTCATCTGTTAAATGGGGATAGTAATCTGAAATCAAAGATTTGAAAAATAAGATAATGTAATAATATGTTTGGCAAATAAAAGGTATTCAAAAAATATTACTCTTCTTCCTCCTCCTTAGTCAAGTTGAAAGCAATGGGGTGGGGGTGGAGATTTAATGAATGCTTAATTGAAGTAGAAACTACTCATAATTTTGTCTTAGGCACTATGTTTTCCTCACTTTCTGCATGTTCTGGGCTATCTTGACCACCTCGTTGGCTATAATTATTAGCTATATGTACTGATGGACCCCAAATTTCTATCTCTGGTCCAGAATATTTTCCCTTATGTCTGTATGCTTTTGAGAAACATCCACATAAGTGTCTTTGTTAAACCCACTTTAAACTCAACATTTCCAAACCTGAGTTTACTATCTATACCGCTGCACTCCTGCCTGCTACTAAAAAGTGCGATGACAATCAAACAATTGACTTTTCTTGCTTTGTTTCCTATCACAGGTGCCCAAGCCAGACATTTGGATTAAAGCTTGAACTCCTCCCTCTATAACTTTTTCACATCCAATCACCAAGTCTTGCTCCTTCTACTTCCTAAGCATCTTTCAGATCCATCTACAACTCTCCGTTCTTACTGCCACTACTCTAGTTCAGACTGCCATCATCTCTTGCCACCTAAAATTTTCCATCAACTTTCAACTGGTTCCTCTGCCTCTAGTCATGCTTTTCTTCAATCTGTTGCCTTAAAAAGCCTGCATAAATAGATATTAGACTGTGCCTTTTCCGTACATAAAATTCAGGCGTATAGTTGTTCTAACATGGTTTACAATATATATCCTTAACATGCTTGTAGTGTTGCACCAACAGCTATTAATTGTGTATCTTCCTGAGAACTTCCCTCAGCTGAAGAGAATCTACTTCCCAGGGCAGCCTGTATTCAATGATTGCTCTGTTGGGGCACAGAAAAATCCAGTTCCCTTAACCCAACTGGGAACCACTCTAAAGGTCTATTCCAACTTCAAAGCTCCCAGTGCGGTTGGCTAAAGCATTTGTTGTGACCACGTCATAGCTCAGCTTCTCCCTCGGTATGCAGAGAATGAAGCTGGGCAGTTAGGCTTACTTCACTGCCCCACAGGTGTTCCTGAAAGATCTCCTCCAATAAACTTCCTGCATGGAAAGTTCAGTCTCTATGTCTATTTCCCAGGGAACCCACCTATGATATAAGACTTTTCCATGGAGTATTTATTATTTCAGCCTCATACTGTATCGCTTACTCCCTTGGCATTTTATTCTGTATCTAGTCTGACCTAACTTCAGTTCTTCAAATATATTGTCCTCTTTACCTTTGGGCCTTAGCACTTACCCTTTTCGCTTCCTGAACTCCCTCCTCCCTCCCTTTCTTTTGGTCTCTGCCTAAGTGTCACTTCTTTCAGGAGGCTTTTCAACCCACATTCTAGTTAAGTGCATCTCCTGTGGGTTCTTGTGGTACTTCCTTCCTTATAGCACTCACCCCTTCCACATTCCATTGCTATAGTCTCTTGCCACATCTAGTTCATATTACTCACAGGCTGTAGGCTCTGTGAGAAAAAATAAATTGTTCACCGTTGTATCCTAGAGTATTTTCACAGTGTTGTGCCTTTGCTAGTTTTTAAAAAAAAAATTTGCTGAATGTCTGAACAAATGAGTGCATAAATGAACACATAGATGTTAATTTAAGATTGGATTTACATTAGCTGGAAGTAAGATATTCATGGAAGAGAAAATTATTTTAGATGTTTATTTAAGGATGACCATATATATTTTGGATGAGAAATTTAGTTTAATTTTTCCTGAATATACTTACAAGTGTGTGTGTTCAGACACAAATAGTCATTAACTTACATATCATTCAAGTTTTGTTGGTGGTGGTGGTGGTTGCCCTCAAGTTGATTCCAACTCATGGTGATCCCATGTGTGCAGAGTGGAACTGTCCGATAGGGTTTTCAAGGCTGTGCCTTTTCAGAAGCAGATCATCAGGCCTGTCTTCTGAGGTACCTCTGGATGGGTTTAAACCACCAACCTTTTGGCTAGTAGTCAAGTGCTTAACCATTTTTGCCACCCAAATGCAGACATTAAGAAATACCACATAGGCCATCTAAGATACTCCACTGGTCTCATCCCTTCAGGAGCAAGGCAGAATGAAGAGAACAAGATACAGGGAAAAGATTAGTCTGAAGGACTAATTGTCCACAGCTACGAAGGCCTCCACCGGACTGAGTCCCATATGGCTAGATGGTGCCCGGCTACCACCACTGACTGCTCTGACCAGGATCACAACAGAGGGTTCTGGACAGAGCTGGAGAAGGACGTAGAACATAATTCTAACTGACACACAAAAAAAAAGACTAGATTTACTGGCCTAAAGGAGACGGGAGAAACCCCGAGAGTATGGCCCCCAGACACCCTTTTAGCTCAGTGGTGAAGTTATCTCTGAGGTTCACCATTCAGCCTGGGAGTGGACAGCCCCATAAAACCAAATGAGACTAACGAGGTACCGTAGTCCAGTGACAAGGCCAAAAGGCAGAAGGGGACAAGGAAGCTGGTGATGGGGAACCCAAGGTTGAGTAAGGATATTGATGATGTGTTGTGAAATTGTTAACCATTGTCATAGGGCAACATTTGTAGTCACTGTTAAATGAGAAACTGTTTTGTTCTGTAAGCCTTCATCTTAAGTGAGAATAACAGCACAATTGGAAGAGCGTAGTCAATGTCACTGAACTGTGCATATAGAAATTTTTGAAATGGTGTATCTTCGGCTATGTGTATCTTCACCAAAAGAAAAGGTTGAGAAGTTAGAGGGTTGACATGTTGTGGGGTTGTTAACCAATGTCATCAAACAATATGTGTACTACTGTTTCATGAGAAACTATTTGTTCTGTAAGCCTTCACCTGAAGTACAATAAAAATATATATATATTTAAAAAAAATAAAAAAGAAATATCACATAATGCATAGCCTTCCATGGAGTTGCTCAAAAAATACCAAATCAGTTTCTGCTATGAATTTGCTTCTAACTCTGGTAATCTTTTTTTTAAAGACAACTTTTCCAAAAAACCCTGACTCAAAAATTTGTCATAACTTACAGTTACATTGCTTTCTTTTCTCTACAATCTACTCTCCTTCTGTTGTTCCACAGAGTCTGGGAAATGCAGAGCCAAAATTTATCAGATTCTGGTAGGGTGGTTATAAAGTGGCCCTCAAAATTAAATGGCTCAATAAGTGTTTGACTTTGTAAGTTTCTAGCCTGGAAAACAAGGTGGAAACTTGATATAAATGCCAACTCTTCTCCACAGTGACTATAACAGGTTGAGTTCCCTAGAAGCAAAGCTGGAGTTGGAGATTCTTGCTTAAATGTTTTGTTGATGAGTGCTTTCAGAAGAAAACTTGAAGGGAGTGATGGAAGCAGGATAGGGCAGAGAAAGAAGCTAAGTGAAGATGTCATTTCAGCTAAAATGTCTTACATGTAGCCTTGTCCTATGCAAAGCTTTGGTGCATGAGTAGCATCCAGAGTTGTCCCTTGAGTCAGGAGGAGAGGAAGAAGGCTCTTGTATCTCTCATCAGCCAGTCACTGGGCATCAGATGTTCCCCTATGCATTTCCAGGTGAGGAGGTGGCTCCTGTTGGCCTGGGCAATTCTCCAGAGAAGGGAGAAGCTATGAGTTGTTCACTATCAACGTTGGCAACAGCTGGGTGGTGGACACACTTCCGGTAAAGTGGGTTTGAGTGCGGACCAACAACATCTATTGCACTATTCCCATGCCTCTGTGTCCATGTCTTGAGATAACTATAGCAACCACCACATCTTATCCATGCTACTTGCTGCCTTTCTTATTTAGATCTCAGGTCTTTCTTCTGGAACCGAGGTAAACCTGTATCAGAATTCCCTCCATCAGCAGGTTATCACTAATTTTCTTAGAATTACAGGTAGTCTCATTTTGTTGAAAATCTCTTATTTATCCTGAGAAAATAGCAATTCTAGCACAGCATTTAATGATAATAAAATCAGATTTATTATAATTGAATGTTTCTTTTAGATATGAGGATAGAATATTGACATCTGGCAGATTACATCAAAATGTGTTAGGAAGAACAAGTTATTTTCTAAAGTCCCAATTTTATTCTTATTTTTTAAATACTTGGGAACACTGCTGGCCAGTGGGAAATCTTCACATAATTATATGTTTTTACTCAACTAAATAGAAAGAATAAATTTGTAGCAGGACTGTTGAAGTGTTCTGGAGTGAGTCATACCATAGGTCCACCTCCATGTAAGAGATTTGCTTAAGATCTTGTATATTTGTTCACAAAATGATGTCAACCTTATAATCTACACATTTTATATTAAAAACATAAGACTGTCCCCTAAATCAACATTCCAGAATATTTTCACTTGAGACTGTTGTCAGAAATTATAATATCAAACTGTTTTCTAACTCTTATCCAAAGCTAGAGAGTCGAGTTTATAAAGGATACTTTGAGGAAATGTGATTCAGTTTTTTTTGACGGTTTTTCCAGGTCTCATTTTGGATAAGCAGAAAGCTTTATCCTTTTTTTCTTTTTTCCCCCCACCAAGTTTATAGAAACTAGCAGCACACACTGGCCAAATTCTAGAGAGATCTACTGCAGGTTTGATTTGATTATGATCCCATAGTTTTCACTGATGTAGAATAACCAGGGACTGAAACTGAAAAAAACAGTAGTGTTTGTTAATAGTCTGACCAAACAGTTTTACTTTAAAACCAGGGATCATCTACATATGAATCTTGCAGACAGGAAAGAAGAGAAAAGTATCAACGTGAAAACTGGCCTCAAACTCAGAGTTAGAAAGGATTTTAAATGAGATCATGTAGGTCAAACTAAAAACACATGCAAATCATTACCTAAGTTCTGACTATAAGTGTTAGCACATAAATTGCTAAACTAGAAAGTAGCTGGAGGATTCTTTGCTCTCTGGGGAATATGAAATCCTCCACGCCCACAAACAATGGGCTGGATGCCTGGTTAACTTCAGCCTGGCTGGACACTTGCTGTCATTATTGAAAGCCTATCAAGTGTCTCATGACTACCTCTACAGGTGGGATCTGCAGAAAAGAGAAGACCACCTGGTCAAGATTGTCCATCCCAAAGGACTTCTTCATCTTTGCCAAGACAAAACACATCCTTCTCTCTTCCAGGAGAAGGAAATTATTTTAATAAGCAAATACATTACTGTTTACTAGCAGCAAAAAGTCAAGACTGTTTAGAGATTTAAGAATATATGTATTTCAAATTGTAAGATAATTTTGTGCTTAGAGATGAAAGATTTTTCTTATTTTTTCATAAAACCTCCAAGTTGACTCAAAATGGAACACAAGGGAACTCTTATTTATGTCAGAAAATGCCAAAAGTTGGCTTCAGGGCTATATTACAGGACTGACGCTTAAGTTGTTCACCTCATATCCCCTTGGCCTCACATATCACAGTTTACTTCCGATACTTGTTTATTTCAGCCATCACAGCTGCACCTGATACAGGGTGGTCCCAGAACATGGAGGCCACTGCCACGGTCCCTGGCTGTCCTCACCACTTCTGGTCTGATATGAAGCATGGTGTCACAGTGGTGGTATCTGGCTTCTTCAGAGGCTGTCAGAGGGCCAGAAGCACAGCCCTAAGAGGGGTAGGAAGTTAAATCTCCATGGAACAATTTTGACTAGGGGGAGACAGAAGATGGAAGGGAGACAGCAAATAGATTTCTTATCCTTCGCTCCTTGTCATGGACAGTTCCAAAGCATGGTGTTGTTATATAGTCTGTCCAGAGACAACCCATATAGCTGAGTGATCAGCTGTTTCTCTTTGTGAAGCAGGCCAGTCCTATAATATGGAAAAAAAAAAAAAATCTGTTGCGGTCAAGTCGATTCCAACTCATAGTTGACCCTATAGGACAGAGTAGCGCTGCCCCATCGGGTTTCCAATGAGCAGCTGGTGGATTTGAACTGCCAGCCTTTCGGTTAGCAGGCAAGCGCTTAACCATTGTGCCACCAGGGCTTTACTCTGGTAATGCACCACCTGAATTTACTTCCCCCCATCTTCCCCAACTACCTCCCCGTTTCCCTCTCTCATGTTTTTCTGCGACTACCTTAGACTGTCTTCCAGTCAACCATGGCTAAGTTAGAGCACAATTCTTTAACTACTGCTTGATGAAATAATTATGAAATACTGTGCTGTAAATTTCAACCACGTACCCACATTTCCTAATTCTCGCTTAATACATCTTTTCAGGCCTTATTTTGATTAAGGAAACAATAGCTAAAAGCAATTGAAAGAATAGAGAAGGCTTAACTGAAAAGTGGTAACAGTGGTTTTCTTTGGCAAGATTATGGGGGATGTCTATGCTCTGTTTTCGTTTTTTTGCATATTCATATTTTTTATCTGTAGTGCAGGTGTATTATTTATGTATTTAAAAAACTATTAAAGGAAAGCAAATAAAACTATTTCTATTTAATTTTTTAAATATTATGTCTATTGCTTATTTTTTTCTACTCTACTTTAAAATATTAATCTACCAGATTATTTTTTTCACTATTGTATCACAGGTACCAAAACAGAACTTAGTAGGTGCTCAATAAATGTTTGAATGAATAAGTAAATGTACTGAAGGAAGCTTATGTAATAGGTTATGTTAGTCATTTTCAGAAGAGCATTATGTCTCTTTATATGTCTGCCATACTACATCTGCCCTTCTCCATTATTGTCACTATAGTCCAAGCCTCCATCATCTCTTGCCCTAGAGGGTTGCAAAACCTTCCTAATTTTAATCCCTGCTTCCACACTTGCCTTGTTACTACTCTACCTAGCAGCCAGAATGATCTTTTAATAATGAAAATCAAAATATGCCATTCCACTGCTTAATGCATCTAGACAAAAACTCAAACCCCTTGTTAAGACCTACAAAGCCCTCTACTTGATGGCAACTGGTTTGGAGTACCTGGCTGGTGCAAATGGTTAACCAAGTCCACCCAGAGTCAGCTCAGAAGAAAGGCCTGGTGATCTGCTTCCAAAAAATCAGCCATTGAATAATCCTACGGAATACAGTTCTACTTTGACACATGTGGAGTCACCATGAGTTGGAATCAACTCTACAACAACTGGTAACTGGTTTCTAAGTTGAATTTTTAAGTTCTTTCATCTTAGAAACATTATTTGTGAAACCTCAAGCAGATTTTACCTGAGTCCAGTGAACAGGAAAAACAAGCTAATGAAATATTACATTAGGCAGAGTACTCCATCAAAGAACTAAAAAATTTTCAGTTAGTTATCTTGAAAAATTGGGGTAAAGGGTAAGAAGATCCTTAGGAAGAACTGTTCACTGCTTAAAACTTTTATATTGTGTTACCTTTTGATACCCTTTTCTAAAAAAGCATGCTTTAATCTCTCTAGAATTTCAAAATACAATAATGATTCCACATTTTTGTGGTCAATGAGTCATATATTCTGTGTTTAATAGAAGTATGTAAGTCTTCAGGTTGAGAAGATCCTAGTTTGGCTTTTTCTGGAGGCAAGTACTTGAGGTATTTTCCCTGCAGAAGTTAAGACTGGGCTTCCAGAAAGCAATTCATCTGGTTAACTGCTCCACTGTGATACATACTCACTCACTGCTGATGGGTTGACTCCGACTCATAGTGATCCCATAGGGTTTCCAAGGCCATAAATCTCTTTGCAAGCAGACTGCCACATCTTTCTCCCACGGTGCTTCTGGTGGTTTTGAACCTCCAGCCTTTCAGTTAGCAGTTGAGTGATTTAACAGGGCTCCTCCACTGTCATAGAAGTCTAAAAGATTTTGCTTTCTCCACCGATGTGTTCAGGAACTTGACATCATAAAACAGTGCATCAAGAGATACAATTAAGGTGGAATTATGGTGTCAGACTATCCTTGGCACATTTGTATAAAACAGGGGCTCTAACCACCAGCTGACAAAAAAGTTAAGAGATGGGGCCACCAGGAAGCACTTGCTGGAGTTAGAACTCAGGTCAGTAATCCCCAGGGGCTTTAGAAAGCTATATTGAGATTTCATTTTTTTCTGAACTTATTTTCCCACTACTCCAACACCCCCCCCACCCCACATACACATATACCTGTCATGCAACCCCCCCAAAAAATAACATAAAGCAGAAGCACACATTCTAGTTCATTGCCCTGGAAATTTTCTATAAGATTTTTCTTAGAAGAAAGGACTTTATATTGTAAAAACATCTTCACAGAACTTCTTTATTTTTATAACATGCTTCCTTTATTTTCCTGTGGGAAAAAGTGCTCTGTAAGGAGGCAGTAAAATTGCTAGCCTCTACGTTGGTTTAATGTCTGCAGATGGAATTAGAAACACTTTAATGTACCCTTCAGTCCAATATTAACACTTCCTGGCCATGTTTAAATAAAGTTTAAGTACTTCAATGTCTGCCAATAGCAATAGTCATGCTCAACAGTGATTGTGGGGCATGTAAAATATTTCACCAATGTTTCTGTCTTGACTGGACTCTCTGAAATTACAGGGGCCATAAATACGTGATACTGGTTATATCCTGTGTGCACTGAAGGAAACATTTAAATGTAGTTGTTCATGGGAAGATGTATCATTCAGATGTCTTAATGGCTCTGTGTGGGTTTTTTTTCTCTTTTAGTTGGACGCTAACTTTAGTGAACTTCCCCTTGCAGTAGAACCCTCTTCTTAAATTTTCTTTAATGCCATGGCTAATCGGCAGAAAGGAAGGGACAGATACGGATTCATCTCTCCGCCTAGTCCTTGGAACACTGTAGAAAACGAAAACTTCCTACTTCCATTTTGTAATCCCTTTGATGGAGACAGTAAAATAATTTCACACACATTAAATCATTCCTTGATAAGAGATTAACAAGTATGAACATCATTTTTAGAAATTGGGCCCCAAATATCTAATAATAGAATCAAAAATTACTTATCAACCAGTTTAGTGATGACTGTTCTCTAACCAAAGTACCATATTAATCCGTGAAAATGGGACTTATTCATTGTCTTCTTGCTTCTGGTATTTATTAAAAATATTGAGCAGCACTTACTGGTTCTTAACTGTGTTCACCTTGATTTTTCTTGTCCTCACTTCTTTATGTCCTGATTGTGTTCTTTTTTAGTCTGGGTTTATTACACTTACTAGTAAAATAAAATGTCATGCTCAGTTATTTAAAGTGTGTTCATGTTGATGGGAGATGGACGGTATAGAGGAAGTGGAGATGCTCTTCACAGAATAAGGAAAAGGGATATGGGGCAGGCACAGACCACAGATGTCCACTACCGTGCGAATGGCAAATGGCAGCAGCAGAACCGGGAGACTGGTGCCAGATGGTATGGTGGGCTTCCTTGCCCACGGAGCGAGAGAGCTGAGCACCTTCGAGGAGGAGGCTTCCATGGAGGCCCCCGGCACATATTGGTAGAGCTAAAGAGTTCTGTAACACTTGCCTGAGAAGGACAGAGGCCAGGCCAAGGGCCAAGGGGCAGAGTGCCCAAGGATCTGATTGAAGAACTGTTTCCTGAGTCATTCTTGATCCTGGATTGTGACATGTACTTCCCTAATAAACCCCATAATCATGAAAAAAACAAAAACAAAAAAATGTGTTCATGTTAAGCCTAGCTCCCATTGATCTTAAGGAATCCTACTTCCTCAATAATTTTTTTTGTCTGTTTTCAGGAAGACACAAGAGTTTGGGCCCCACTGCTAACAGCAGAGTAATTAGAATCTTTACAGAGGAAGCTTTGTACTCACTATTCTTTCTTTTTCCACTGATGCGATCAGGAACTTGCCATCATCATATAGTGTATCAGGAGACTCACAATTGAGACCAGATGATGGTTTCAGACTAGTCTTGCACGTTTGTATAAAACAGGGCAGGATAAAAGAAGTAGTTAAAAGTAACACAAACACGAGAAACACATACTGTAGACTGAGAATTTTTTTCAGCTTCTTAAGTCAATCTGTGCATTATTTATTCTCAAGCTTAAACTACTATTCTTTTTCCAAAGTAAAATTAGTTGACACATATTTTGTAGAGTTATGAGTATCTCCTGACAATGAATGAGAAAAAAAAAAAGAGGAAGAGAGAGAGAGAAGCATTTCTAAATCCTTTGCATTCGGACATGCCTGACGGATAACTCAGCAGCTCATCTCACTCACTGCCTGTGTTCTTGTCTACATTTCTGTATAGCCTGGATTCCACTTGGTGTAGCCTGGATTCCACTTGGTGTAGCCATCTCTAGTCACTAGAGAGTCATGTCAGGTACAACATTGTTATTTTTGTCAATTTCTTCCTTCCCCATTCACCATAAAGCATGGTATTCTCTTCAATGTGAACCAGTTAGAATCATTACCAATGTGACCTTGAAGCAATATCCAAGTAGAGAGCGAGGCCTGGATTCTGAAGGCATCTTCATGTGGCAACTTGCCCACTGTCCGCATTTGTGATTGACCTGATTGTGCTTCCTGCCCAAAAGCTCATACTGTGGGGTCGATTCTGCCTCAAGGTTAAAGACTCAGTATAGTGTTCCAGTTTTAAATACTTCCATTGCCCTAGGGTCATTCCACCTATTTCATTTCTAAAACATTCACCAGAATGAACCTTATCTATGAAACCTCACGGATATCTGCATTGGACTACAATACACATCAGTTCTTTATTTGGAAACTCAGCTTCCATAATTCTCCTTCTGGTATAAGTATCAGGATTTTCTTTAGGAAAATTACCTCTTCCTATTTTTTTTTTTGGAGGTGACATCCTACTTTTTTTTTTTTTTTAATTGTACTTCAGGTGAAGGCTTACAGAACAAATAGTTTCTCATGAAACAGTAGTACACATGTTGTTTTATGAGATTGGTTAACAATCCCACAACATATTAACCCTCTAACTTCTCAACCTTTTTTTTTTTTTGGTGAAAATACACATAGCCAAAGATACACTATTTCAAAAATTTCTACATGCACAGTTCAGTGACATTGACTATGCTCTTCCAATTGTGCTGTTATTCTCACTTAAGATGAAGGCTTACAGAACAAAATGGTTTCTCATTTAACAGTTACTACAAATGTTGCCCAATGACAATGGTTAACAATCTCACAACACATCAACAATATCCTTACACAATCTTGGGTTCCCTATCACCAGCTTCCTTGTCCCCTTCTGCCTTCTGGCCCTTGTCACTAGACTGCTGTACCTCGTTAGTCTCATTTGGTTTTAAGGGGCTGTCCACTCCCAGGCTGAACAGTGAACCTCGGAGGTAACTTCACCACTGAGCTAAAAGGGTGTCTGAGGGCCATACTCTTGGGGTTTCTCCAGTCTCCTTTAGGTCAGTAAATCTGGTCGTTTTTTTTGTGAGTTAGAATTATGCTCTACCTCCTTCTCCAGCTCTGTCCAGAACCCTCTGTTGTGATCCTGGTCAGAGCAGTCAGTGGTAGCTGGGCACCATCTAGATGTACTGGACTCAGTCTGGTGGAGGCCTTGGTAGCTGTGGACAATTAGTCCTCAGACTAATCTTTTCCTCGTATCCTGTTCTCTTCATTCTCCCTTGCTCCCGAAGGGATGAGACCAGTGGAGTATCTTAGGTAGCCGCTCACAGGCTTTTAAGACCCCAGACACTACTCACCAGGGTAGAATGTAGAGCATTGTCTTTATAAGCTGTGTCATGCCAATTGAGCTAGATGTTCCCTGAGACCATGGTCCTCACAGCCTTCCGCCCAGCAATTCAGTCCTTCAGGGAGTTTGGATGTCTCTATGGGGCTTCCATGACCTTTCCTTGTACAGGTTGTGCTAGTTTCCCCTGTATTGTGTACTGTCTCAGCCTTCACCCAAGATACCACTTATCTATTGCCTATTTAGTATTCCCCCCCCCCATCCCTAGTAACCAACAAAGTTGTTACATTTTGTGTGTGTACTTTTTCATGGGTTTTTACAATAGAGGTCTCATACAATATTTGTCCTTCTGTGATTGACTTATTTCACTCAGCATAATGTCCTCCAGTTTCATCCATGTTATGAGATGCTTCACAGATTCATTGTTGTTCTTTCTCATTGCGTAGTACTCCATTGTGTGTATATACCATAGTTTGTTTATCCATTCATCTGTTGATGGGCATCTAGGTTGTTTCCATCATTTTGTGATTGTGAATAATGCTGCCATGAACATAGGTGTGCATATGTCTATTCGAGTGATGACTCTTATTTCTCTAGGATATATTCCTAGGAGTGGGATTGCTGGATCGAATGGTATGTCTATTTCTAGCTTTCTGAGGAAGCACCATATCATTTTCCAAAATGGTTGTATCATTTTGCATTCCCACCAGCAGTGCATAAGAGTTCCCATCTCCCTGCAGCCCCTCCAACATTTGTTATCTCCAGTGTTTTTGATTCATGCCAGTAATGCCGGGGTGAGATGGTATCTCATTGTGTTTTTAATTTGCATTTCTCTAATGGCTAGTGATCGGGAGCATTTCCTCGTGTGTCTGTTGGCCATTTGAATGTCTTCTTTGGTGAAGTGTCTGTTCATTTCCTTTGCCCATTTTTTAATAGGATTATTTGTCTTTTTGTTGTAGAGGTGTTGGATTTTCTTGTAGATTATGGAGATTAGACCTTTGTCTGACTTGTAGTGTCCAAAAATTTTTTCCCAGTCTGTAGGTTCTCTTTTGACTCTTTTGGGGAAGTCTTTTGAAGAGCACAGGTGTTTGATTTTTAGAAGATCCCAGTTATCTAGCTTATCTATTTGGGTTTGTGCATTGATGGTTATGGTTTGTATCCTGTTAATGCCATGTATTAAGGCCTGAAGTGTTGGTCCTATTTTTTCTTCTATGAACTTTATACTTGTAGGCTTTATATTCAGGTCTTTGATCCATTTTGAAGTAGTTTTTGCATACGGTGTGAGGTATGGGTCCTGTTTCATTTTTTTGCAGATGGATATCCAGTCTTGCCAGCACCATTTGTTAAAAAGACTGTCTTTTCCCCTTTTGATGGACTTTGGGCCCTTGTCGAATATCAGGTGACCGTAGGTGGATGGATTTACATCTGGGTTCTCAATTCTGTTCCATTGGTCAATGTATCTGTCATTGTACCAGTACCAGGCTGTTTTGACTACTGTAGCTGTATAGTAGGTTCTGAAATCAGGTAGTGTGAGTACTCCAACTTTCTTCTTCTTCTTCAGTAGTGCTTTGCTTATTCGGGGCTTCTTCCCTTTCCATATAAAGTTAATGATTAGTTTTTCCGTGTCTTTGAAGAATGTTGTTGGTATTTGGATCGGGATTGTGTTGTATTTGTAAATTGCTTTGGGTAGAATTGTCATTTTCACAATGTTGAGTCTTCCTATCCATGAGCATGGTATGTTTTTCCATTTATGTAGACCCCTTTGGGTTTCATGCAGTAGTGTTTTGCAGTTTTCTTTGTATAGGTCTTTTACATCCCTGGTTAGATTTATTCCTAAGTATTTTATCTTTTTAGGGACTATTGAAAATGGTATTGTTTTCCTGATTTCCTTTTCATTGTTCTCCTTACTGGTGTATAGGAATCCAACTGATTTTTGAATGTTTATCTTGTATCCTGCTACTCTGCTGAATCTTTCTATTAGTTCCAGTAGATTTCTCATGGAGTCTTTAAGGTTTTCTATGCATAGTATCATAGCATCCACAAACAAGGACATTTTAACTTCTTCATTACCAATTTGGATGCCCTTTATTTCTTTTTCTTGCCTTATTGCTCTAGCTAGAATTTCCAGCACAATGTTAAATAGAAGTGGTGATAAAGGGCATCCTTGTCTTGTTCCTGTTTTCAAGGGGAATGTTTTCAGTCTCTCTCCATTAAGAATGATGTTGGCCATTGGTTTTGCATAGATGCCCTTTATTATGTTGAGAAATTTCCCTTCTATACCTATTTTATTGAGAATTTTTAACAGGAATGGGTGTTGGACTTTGTCAAATGCCTTTTCTGTATCAATTGAGATGATCATGTGATTCTTTTCTTTCCTTTTATTTATGTGGTGGATTACATTGATTGATTTTCTAATGTTGAACCATCCTTGCATACCTGGTATGAATCCTACTTGGTCATGGTGTATTATTTTTTTAATACGATGCTGAATTCTATTGGCTAGAATTTTGTTCAGAATTTTTGCATCTATATTCATGAGAGATCAATTGGTCTGTAATTTTCTTTTTTTGTGATGTCTTTGCCTGGTTTTGGTATCAGTGTCATGCTGGCTTCATAGAATGAATTTGGAAGTGTTGCTTCCTTTTCTATGCTCTGAAATAGCTTGAGTAGTACTGGTACAAGCTCTTCAGTAAATGTTTTGTAGAATTCTCCAGTGAAGCCACCTGGGCCAGGGCTTTTTTTGGTTGGGAGCTTTTTTTATTACCTTTTCAATTTCTTCTCTTGTTATGGGTCTGTTCAGATTTTCAGCATCACTTTGTTGTAGTTTGGGTAGGCCGTGTGTTTCTAGAAATTTATCCATTTCCTCTAGGTTTTCAAATTTGTTGGAGTACAGTTTTTCATAACATTCTGTTATAATCCTTTTTATTTCATTTGGGTCTGTTGTAATGTCCCCCATTTCATTTCTTATTGGGTTATTTGTGTCCTCTCCTGTTTTTCTTTTGTCAGTCTGGCCAGTGGTTTGTCGATTTTGTTGATTCTTTCACAAAAAACCAACTTTTGGTTTTGTTGATTCTTTCTAGTGTTTTTCTGTTCTCTATTTCATTTATTTCTGCTCTGATCTTTACTATTTCCTTTCTTCCGGTGGTTGTGGGCTTTTTTTGCTGTTCTCTTTCTATTTGTTTGAGCTCTGTAGTGAATGTTTTGATTTTGTCCATTTCTTCTTTTTTGATATGTGCATCTATTGCTATAAATTGTCCTCGGAGGACTGCCTTTGCTGTGTCCCAAAGGTTTTGGTAGGATGTGTTTTCATTCTCATTTGATTCTAGGAATTTTTTTATTCCATCTCTGATTTCTTCTATTACCCACTGATGTGTAAGCAGGGTATTATTCAGTTTCCATGTAGTTGATTTTTTCTCCTTGCTCTTTCTATTGTTAATTTCTACCTTGATGGCATTGTGGTCAGAGAAGATACTTTGAATTATCTCAGCGTTTTGGATCTTGTTGAGGATTGCTCTGTGGCCTAAGTTGTGATCTATTCTGGAGAACGTTCCATGTGCAATGGAAAAGAATGTGTACTTTGCAGTGGTTGGATGGAGTGTTCTATATATGTCCATGAGGTCAAGTTGGCTGATTGTGCCCTTTAGGTCTTCTGTATCTTTGCTGAGTTTCTTCTTAGTTGTTCTGTCCTTTACTGAGGGTGGTGTGTTGAAGTCTCCTACTATTATTGTGGAACTGTCAATTTCTCTTTTCAGTGTTGTTAGAGTTTGTTTTATGTATTTTGGAGCCCTGTCATTGGGTGCGTAGATGTTTATTATGGTTATGTCTTCATGATGGATCATCCCCTTAATCATTATATTGTGTCCTTCTTTGTCTTTTATGGTAGATTTTGTTTTAAAGTCTATTTTATCTGAGATTAGAATTGCCACTCTGCTCTTTTTTAGTAGTTGTTAGCTTGATATATTTTTTTCCAACCTTGGACTTTTAATAAATTCACGTCTTTGTTTCTAAGGTGTGTCTCTTGTGGACAGCATATTGATGGATCCTGTTTTCTTATCCATCCTGTCACTCTCCGTCTCTTTATGGGTGCGTTGAGTCCATTTACATTCAGTGTAATTATTGATAGATGTGGATTTGTTGCTGTCATTTGTAGTCCTTTTTTTTTGTGGTGCTGAAGTTTTCTTTGTTCTTCTTACTCTCTTGTGCTGAGTTACTTTTATTTGTGGATTTTTCTTTCATTTCTTTTGTTTCTGTAGGTTTTGTTTTTGCTGAGACTTTATGTTTTTCCTCTTTATTTTTATAAATATGTTTGTTAACTTTCTTTGTGTTTGCCATGTATTTTACCCTTATCTTTCTAAGTTTGTAGCAGTCTACCATTACTTGGTATTGCCTTGCCTTCCTCTCCATTAGAAGGTTCTATACCTATGCCGTTTATTCCCTTTTTTTGTTTTGTTATTGTTATTTACTGATTAACTGCTCTGATTCCCTGTTGTATTTCTTTTGGTTTTGGATAATCCTCGAGGGTTCATTTCCTAGATTGGTATCTGGCTCGTACGATCGTGCATCCTAGGTTCTGTCTGTGAGCTGAAGCTGTTTGTCCTCAGATCGAAGAACTCCCATTAATAATTCTTGTAAGTTTGGTTTGACTTTTACATATTCCCTTAATTTCTGTTTATCTGGAAATGACCTAATTTCACCATCAAATTTGAATGAGAGTTTTGCAGGATATATTATTCTTGGCTGACAATTTTTTTCTTTCAAGATTTTATATATGTCATCCCATTGCCTTCTTGCCTGCATGATTTCTGCCGAATAATCTGAGCTTAGTCTTATTGTTTCTCCTCTGTATGTGAATTCTTGTTTTTCACGAACTGCTCTCAGGATTCTTTGTTTGTCCTTGGTTTTGGCAAGCGTGAATATGATATGCCTGGTGATTTCCTTTTGGGGTCTCTTCTATATGGGGATCGTTGAGCTTCTTGGATGGCCAGCTTTTCATCTTTCATGATATTGGTGAAGTTTTCTGTCAGCAGTTCCTCAATGATCCTCTCTGTGTTTTCTGTTTTCTCCCCCTGTTCTGGAATTCCAATCACTCGAAAGTTTTTGCTTTTGATTGTGTCCCACATAACTCTCAGGGTCTCTTCATTTTAATTTGTTCTTTTTTCTGAGTTTTCCTCAAACCGAGTTGTATCCAAGTGTTTGTCTTCAATTCCACTGATCCTGTCTTCCACCATTTCAAATCTGCTTCTCAGCCCTTCTATGACACCGTCCATTTCTGAAATCTTGTTGTTTATCTTTTGGATTTCAAATTGTTGTCTTTGTATAATTTCTAGTTGTGAATTTATTTTGGCATTTTGTTCCTGCATTATCTTCCTGAATTCTTCCAATTTTTTGTCTGTATTTTCCAAGAATTTGTCTATTTTTTCCTCAAGTTTGTCAGCTTTTTGCCTCAGTTCTTGGAGAATTCTGAGTATTAGAGATTTGAATTCCCTATCAGGTAGTTCTAGTGCATTTTATTCCACAGGAGAGTCATCTGGTGTTTTATTTTGGATGCCTACTGTAACCATCCTGTCCTGTTTTTGTAAATGTTTTGATATTGTCTGCTGTTTTCAGGGCATTCAGTAGTTATTTTTCTTGTTTATTGATTGTAGATTTTTTTGTTTCGTCTCTTTTTTAAAAAAAGAATTTGACTATGTCTGAGCAGGCATACTGTGTGTTCTTTGTTGTTTGCTCGTCTGTGCGCTCAATACTTTTCACCTCCTTCTCCAACTGGCAGGGTCAGTCACTCAGATATGGCATGGCAGGGCAGGTCTAGCTGAAGAGGAGTTACTGGGATGGGTTGTTTGTGGCCCTTACTACAGCCACCAGAGCGGGTTGGTAATCAGTGCAGGGAAGGTTCCAGTAGGCCATGACTGTGCTGCTTTGTGGTGTGATGTGAAGCGCACGGTGCAGGTAGGCAGGATGCAGCGGAGAGATTGTTATGTGTGGAGCTAAGAGGGATATGGGAGAGAGGAGAGAGGAACAGGCGCCAAAAACATACAAACAAAAAGGAATGCTAGGGGAGCTTGCCGTTGCCGTGGAGAGATGAGAGATGGTTGTTTTGTCTCCCACTAGATGCTCCGTGAGGCTGCTTTCTTGTACCACCATTTGCTGGTCTCCGACAGGAGTCCAAGATGGTGGATCCGCGCTGCGTTAGCTGGTAGGGGACCTCTGCTTGAATCTCTCCTTGCTCTCCATTCTCTGTCAGTTTTCTCACTCCATTTGGTGCTTGGCTGAGTTCTTTATCTCTTCACTTGATGTTTTAGGGTTTCAGGATTGTATTCTCTGTTAGGCTTAGTTTTTCGGATCTTTGCTGTGGAGGGACGGCATGGTGCTTCTGCCGAGAGCGCCATTTTTGCCTCTTCCTATTTTTGTGCTTGTCTGTATGTTGTCTGGTATCTTGCTCTTTGTTGGCCAAGGGGAAGGGCACATGATCCAGATTGGGCTAATGAGATTTTCTTTCTTCCAAGACTTAGAATCTTGAGTAGAATGAGCATAAGGTTAGAAAAAGTGGCCAGAAACTGTTCACTGTAATGGATTGACTAGCTGGATCTTTGGAGCCTTGTTTCTGCCTTTATTTTTTAGTCTTCTTTAGCTGTCCTATCAATTTTGAACTACAAAATATCCTTACAGTACATTGTTTTCTGCTTAAGCTAGCTAGAGTTTTTTTTGTTTTGTTTTGTTTTTGTTTTTGCTTATAACTGAAGAATTGTAGCTGAAATATGTTGTTTCTCTGAGTGTAAGACTGAACTGCATCTATCTTCCTCATGGAATTGTAACCAACGTAATTATTTCTGAATTTGCATCATTGAGTAAATTTTAACAGTTTCAGTAATGCTTTACAGAATAACCTTATACCAGCTTAGGTCTTAGGCCTAGTTAAAGAGAAGGGTGAACTAATAACATGTTATATTCCTGGTCATGCAATAAATACTTGTTTGAATCCTGTAAAGAATGTATTTCTATGCTGGATTAAAAGGGGGATAAAAATAATAAAAATACATATCTCCATATTGAAGAAATTCTAAGTTTCACAGTTTTATGAGTCTATATTAGACATTAGCACAGAAAGTTAAAATAAAACCACAGTACAAAAGATGTCATGAGGCAATCACATTGCCAAATGAGGAATATATATAAAAGGTGCTGTGATATCAAAGGAAGATGAGACATCTCTGTGCTGAAGTTATCTAGGAAAGATTCATGGAGGACTGGAGGAGATTGGATTGATCTGAGTTTAAAAAAAAAAAAAAAAGAGTGTTCAGTACAGTAGTGTTCTTAATTTAAGGATATCACTCAACCTTGCAAAGCATGCCAAACCACAACAAGAGGACAACAGGAGACTGTACATAATGCTCACAGTATTCCTGACCTAGCCTCTGACCCATTGGTACCTCATTCTCTCTGCATCTTTCCATTCAACTCTCACATCAACTTCCTGACTTTCTTTTTGTTCAGGTTATCTGACTTGGCAACTCATGTGATCAGTCTCAGAGCTCTTGATTTTCCCACTTTACTCGCAAGCTGAGAATCACCTCCTTCCTCCAATATTGATTTTGGAAGGCCCTCTTGGTAACACCCTCCTTCCAACTGGCTCCTCTCCTGATATACAGCTGCCCTTTTGAGCAGCACCTCCTGGACACATGCCAAACTTCTCTTCTTTACAGACCCCAAAAGTTGCACTCAGATAGCAGGAGGACTTGCATACACTGAGGGAAAGATATTCCAGAGCAGAAAGCACTGGCAAAATAGTATGTGCTGAACGGTAGATGAAGAAAAGTATGTGACAGATTAGAATGCCTGACTAATTGGGGTGACAGGATTGAACCGAGAATAAAATGATAAAGCAGGTTGGATTATTTTATAAGAGTGGAACACCAGAGTAATCAGTTTGGATTTTTCCTGTAGGTGATGGAAGCTTACTGAATGGTTTTATTCAGCATTGTGTATATGAATATTGGCCTTTGGAAAGAATAATCTGGGGCTGTTATACCTAATAGATTGAAAACAGGAAGCTCTTACAACAACCTAGGTGTGAAGAGAAGAGGCCCCTGGCTAGGATGGCGACAACAGACATGGAAAGAACTGACTACTGTGAGAGGCTTAATTAATAATGTTCCTGAGACCCCAAATGGTTTTTATTGCGCTACATTTACATACAATACATTACTGATAATTATTCTGTAGATTTCAGAGAAAAGTCCGATGATAAGACTATTTTATTCAGATTAGTTGTAAGAAATAGTTCTGATTCTTCAAAATGTTTCCTCTTGGGATGCATAAACCCTTTGCCATTGAGTCGATTCCGACTCATAGCAACCGTATAGGACAGAGTGGAACTGCCCCATAGGGTTTCCAAGGAGCAGCTAATGGATTCGAACTGCCGACCTTTTAGTTAGCAGCTGAGCTCTTAACCACTGCGCCAAAAAGGATGTGTAGTCATAGAATATTCAGTATTGTAATATTACAGTACCTCACATTCTAAAGTCTATTTGCTGAAGGGTTCTTGCAGAGAGGAATATTGTCTCCCATTTTAATATAGGTTTAAGGATTTTATTATGCGCCTTGGCCTCTTTGGATGAGAGTTTGGTATTATTTTTTAATGATTAAGAACACAGCCTCTAAGCATCTTCAGGAATATAATATAAATTGAGCAGGATGCTATTTGCCCAGTTATTTTGTAGTTTTGATTAAAGCTCTTCAAGATCCATTGACTGAGGCAAGGAAAGCACATACATCTCTGAAGTGAGCCTTGGAAAATAAGCTATTACTTATGATGCTGCCGTACTCAGAAAGACAAATGCCATGTAATTTTCTATAGATTACTTCAATTGTTCCCATACAGGGACACTTGGCAAATAAGCCTTACACAACAGAGGCAGGTTTCTGTTTGCTCAGTGCAGCTGTGTTTCCTCCTCTCTGAGCTGTCTTCACCATCCTTCTGTGCCATCCAGTCATCCAATCAATTTCCTTTATGGGAGTAGATCACCAGTTAGTTTTCCCACGGAGCCGCTGGGTGGACTTGAACCATCAACCTTTCTTTTAGCAGCCAATTGCTTAACTGTTGCACCACCAAGACACCTTCCACTATGGCCAAGAGAGGCTGTTTGTTGAACATAATCTTGTAAAGTATTTTTTTTAAATAAACTAAAAAATTTCTTTTTTTCTGCTTATAAAAGTGACCCACACTTAGTTTTAAAAAAATTCAGACATAAAATTACCAAAAATTAAGAAAGAGAGAAAAAAAAAACTACCAAAATCCCACAATTTACAGTCATTAGCATATGATATATATATATGCTTCTAGATATTTTTATAAATTCATATATATATGAACTTTTGAGAATTATAAAGACTTGAAAAATGGTTAAATAAGTAGAAATATTTTCAAACACACACATATTCTCTTTCTCAAGTGGAATATTTTCAAATATATGCACACACACTCAATTCTGTGATAATTGTGTAACTACGATCATAGGAACAGTAAATGACAACAGATATGTGAGGCTGCTTATGATGGAAATTTGAATCTCATGGGGGTCTGCCCCCAGGACCAGAGGGTTGCTTTAGTATACGTTTGTAATTGAAGGCTTCTGTACACATCTTGTTTAGAAGCGTCTCCCCCGGCAGGACTGATATTTGGAAGCAAGAGTGGCTGATGGTTTTGTCTTTGTTACTGTTAGGAGAAAGCAAACCAGTTGATTCCTAGTCAACTCCAACTCCGAAGACCCCATGTGTGTCAGAGTAGAACTGTGCTCCCTGGGGTTTTGAAAGGCCGATTCGGAAGCAGATCACTGCCTTTCTTAGGAACCTCTAGGGGAACTCACACCTTCAATGCCTGTTAAGCAGCTGAGCACATTAAGCAAACTGTTGGCACCACCCAGGAGCCCTACTGCTAAGAAAACCAAAAAACCAAACCCATTGCTGTCTAATCAATTCAACTCATAGCAACCCTGCTAAGAAGGAACTCATAAATCCAGCTTCATTCCCTGTCTTCTCTAGCCAAAGAAATTAAATTTCAGTGAGAATTTGGTTAAAAGTTGCGCTCACTTTAACTCACACTCAGCCAACAAGAGTGCAAAGGATAAAACCAAGATAAGGATATAAAAGGGTGAGTGGATGCAGCTGCCTGGAGCTTCCTCATTACTTGCTAAGGCACACCCAAAGAGAGCTACCTATAGCAGAGTGAGCAACCTGCAAGGTCATAGGAGTCTAGAACTGTGAGCTGGCTGCCTTTTTTACCTTTGGAGGCCAAGTCACAATCCAAGAGTTACCTACTACTTTATAGGGCATTATTTGTTGTGTCATATCTGCATACTTTCTACATCCATTTCTTACCCTCAGCCCTGCAGGTTGCCTTTTATACTGGACTCTGTACAGCTTGTATTTGTCTATTGAGGTTTGTCTGACGTCGTTTTCCCTAGCTGTTCTATTTTGCTTGTTTCATTCTTGACTTCTCCCTACTTAGTTCTCTTGACTCCTCTGGCTATTTAGTGGGACCAAGATATTAGGCCTGATTTAAGTACTGTTCTAGGGTAAAACATTACAAAGTTCAGTAAAGCAAAAAGAAAAGTTTTATTTGGCATATGTTCAAGAGGCAAAAGTAGGAAATGGACAAGTATGCTGCCAGAGCCATGTCTGTCTGAGGCCAAGGAAATACTATAGAACAGACAAAAGTGGTAAACTGCTAGAGCCATGTCTGACCAAGTCAGAGGGATGTTACAGAATTATCAGCATATATTAACATTACAAATGGACAAAACCATTGAAAGCTTCACCTTTTCACAGACTGACTAAAAACTGTTAAGTCACAATGTTTCTACATTTTGAATCGCCTTTCTTAACAATCATTGGTTAGGTTTCAGTAATGACAGTCCGAGGGCCTTCATGAGACAGAGCCCCCACAGTGCTGTATTCTTTACCTAGCTTCCTCCCCTGCCGTGTTGTATTAAAAAATCGTTTCCTTTGCTGCCCACCCACCCCAGCTTTGCATTTGAATCCTGCTTTTGCCTGGAGGTTATACGTAAACCCCATTGCGCCTGCGTAGTATGATTAAGAATGTTGTTGACGTAACTTGTATGAACTCCCTACTTGTAAGCCCCTTTGAAAGAACTTGCCTGCCCGCCCTTGGTGAGCAGTATTGTCAGCAGCAGCTCTGACTAACTCCATTTCCTTGTACAACAAAATAAAGGCGGCTTTCCTGTTCTCGCACCTCGGTCTCTCATTTATTGGCCAATATGAGTCATGCCGAGTAAGAACCTGGGGTTTCTATGCAGTAAAATTTCTAGCGAGCCAGCCAGGAACCACCTGCTGTATTCCTGATGTGGATCAGAAAATAGAATGGCCCCGACGTCTAGCGCCACCAGGAGATTTCTCCTGGAGACCTTGGAGCAGATCTGAAAGTTGATCCCCCCGGGGACCAAAATGATGGCTCTATGAGAGACATGAAACCACCTGGGTTGTTTGGTAAGTGCCTAGGTAAAACCTTAGAAGAATCCCAAGAAGCAGGGGAAATTGACTATTGAGGGCATTAGGAATCTGAGGGTATTTGGTAAGGAACAGGGTAATTCCTAGGTAAGGCCTTAGAAGAGTCCCAAGAAGTGGGAGGAATTGATTGCTAAGGGCATAAAAGGCTTAGGTACCTATTAAATTGGTGCACCTAGATTAGGTTGTGTGAGTATGTAAGTGTGCGTATCCAGAGAATGGGAAACATTCAAGGGTTCCCCGAATGTGGCCTGCTAAGATGCATCCTTAAGAACTGGTTACAGAGACTTGAACAGACATGGCTCTGGAAGCATGCTTGTCCCTTTCCTACTTCTGCCTCATTAAATAGGTGCTGAACAAAACCTTTCTTTTTGCTTTACTAAACTTTGTGGTGTTTTCACCCTACAAGAGTTAATGGTATAGTTGTTGCAGAGATTGTAATACCATGATTCCAGTCAACCTCGAGGAGACCTGGACTGTGGAGAAGAAGCCGGCAAAAAGAGAGGTCCTATCTTCTGGACCCAAGCACTTGCACTCCATATCCCTTAGACACCAACGGGGTGAGCGCTCTCAGAAAATGGGCCTCTGCTTATTCTTTTTGTTCTTTTTCTCATGTTTACTTAAGTTTTGTTCAGCAAAATTGTTTGAAAAACTGGTTTGATTAAGGAGACTCTTTCTTAGATTTTTACTTGATCATTTAAGAATAATATCTAGAAACTCTTGGTGAACTGTAATTTAGATCCTGATTCAGGCATTTGAAACATTAAAGAGGTAAGTCTATTTTGAAAGAGCTCTGAGCCACTGTAAGCTGCAAAAATTTGGGCATGGGTGGACCCGTAAAAGCCATTAGAGTGGTCGCCAGTGCTCATCAGGAGTGTTAAAGACTCCCGTGACAGGATAAAGAGGTCGAGAGACAGGCTAGAGCACTAGGCTGCCTGCCACCCACAAGCAAACTCTCACACAACGAAGGAACACATTGGTCTAAGTGAAACACTATTGAAACCCCACGGCATTCCTTGTTAGGCTTCTTTTTGTGGCTCAGAGAAAACCAGGAAAATAGTGTTGTTTTTTGCCAAATTTGCCGGGAGAAGTGGGAGCTCCTGACTTGTTTTTTAAAATTCTCAGGGTGAAGTGGTAGCTCCATACCTGTTTTATGATAGAGCTTCTCAATAATCACAATAGTATCGTAACTGGACACTTCTAGGCCCACTCGGTGTGGCTAGAAAGACATGAAGCAGTGAAAGCGGAAGAAGCAGCTTTATTTAGTTGGCCAAGGAAAGGATCCCACCGGAACTTGTGTTGCCAAGGTGGCTCCCCAAACAATGGCCCAAGGGGTTTATATGGCTAAAGTAAAATTTGGTACGGGGTCTTTAGGGATGCCCCAAGGTGGAGTCAGCCTGCTGATTGGTTTGGCCCATAAAGGCGTTCCTGGGGCAGTCCCATCTTCTGCGCCTGCTCAGTCTAAGAGGGGCGCTGCAAGATGGCATTTTGCCCAGATCCAGGGCATAGATGGGGGTGAGTTTTTCGGCCTCTGACGTCAATAGGTCATCCAAGGGACACGGTTGTCTTTACTGCACATGTCAGGCTGGCAAAACCTGGTCCCAGATCAGTTTCGACTGGTCTTGAGACCCCAGTCTCTTGTTCTTAACTGAGTCAGAACCAGAAGTATACTTAAATAAGGAGATACCTTAAAAACAGGGCGTTAGTTCCTACATTACCTAATAAGGAGATAGCTTACTAGGAATGGCAGGCACCACCCATTGCTTATTCAAGATGGTGAGCATGTTATCAGCCTCATTATTCCTCCATCTGATGCTCTGGCAAGCTAATAAGTTTTATCTAAAACCTGTTATTTCTGTTGAATTGAGTCGATCTTACCAAAAAATTGTTATATACACTTTAAGAAACAAGAATCCCCATATCCTTGTTTTGTGTGGTATTATTCAGTGAGTTTATGTGGTCTTTCTGTCTCCTTTTGTTCTGAGATCTTGCTTCTGGTCTAGAATGTTATGTCCAAGTTTCTGTCTTATATCAGGTTGGAGGCTGTGGCTGGGAATTGGTGTTTTTTATAAGGCTGTCTAAGAACCTCAGTTCTTTCCTCATTCAAGAAAAACGGTGCCTTACGTCTGTCTTGTGATTTAGATTTTTAGTAGCTCTATTGAAAAACTTCAGTTTAAGTCAATTATAAAAGCAAAGCCTTTCTGAGTAACTTAAGCTAGATATTATATGAAATGTGTTTTATTTAAAGAAAAAGGATAATTTTGTCTTGAAGTAAAACTAATAGTTCTGGAGTATGAAAAAGGAGGTAAGCCTAGAAAAAAATTGCTAAAGGGCTTTGGTATTTACTGGGTAGGTAAAAGGTTGTGATAAAGAGAAAGAAAAACTGCTTTCCAAGAGAATAATGAAAGGGAAATGAATTAGTTATCTTTTGCCTTTCAAAGTGCCTAAATCAATTTAAACATATATAAATGAATCAGAATGGGCTAATCTTGTCTTCTACCATGAGTCAAAAAATACAGTGGGTGGGACAACATCAGGGTTCCCCAGCCCCCAGTCTCCAAGGTCTTATAGCGGCAGGGAAGCTTTTTAAAAGACCCTTTCCAATTAGATTGAGAGCCTTTTAAGACAAAAAGAAGGTAAGAAAAATGGCTGCTTTACTATACATATCAGAAATTGGGTGGATCTCAATTGTGAAAGAACTGTAAACAAATTCTCTCTATCGTAGGAGAACTTTAAGAAGCCAAAAAAAAAGAAATCACAATGAGGCATAACTGAAATGGGCTGGGAAAATGTTTCCAACCCTAGCCAGACACTTGAAGCGTATATCCATATCAATGAATTGGTCAGTTGAGCAGAGACTTTGTGATTTCTAAAGCCATTTGCTGAAATCTTTAAGGGCTAAAATTAGATTGGGAAAATATGGGAAATAGTAAAAGCTGAATGAAAACTTAGAATGTTTGAACAGACTTTCAACAAGTTATGTTTTATGGTATACAGGCTTAAAATAATTTCTAAGACCTTTTAGGTAACTTATTGATGTTTAATGAGTTAATAGATATCTGTCGTAATTTAAGCTTATATACTTTTGCTTTTTATGCCACAAGAGAAAGGATATATATATATATATGTTTATATTTGGGCCTGCTAATAAGTGAGTTCATTTTTGCCATTTAAAGGGATGCACTATAAGAGGTATGCAACAAAGACAAGGTTTAAGAGGTTTATTAAAAAGAAATTTATTTGATATGGTCAAAAGTTGTATCTGTCTGACTAAAGTTTAATGGTTTAATTTATGAGATTTTAGAAGCTTTAACATTAAATAAAATATAAAACAAAGAATTGAGTTTCTTGCTGTTAAAATAACACAATTTTCTTTGATTTCTGAGTTGAAGTGTTAATTTGTTATTCGTGTAATCTGCCTAGAAGACAAAGGTTCAGTCCCTCATTAGAATAAAATTCCTGAGTTGAAAACCAAGCCACATAGCTTTAGGGAAAAAAAAAAAGCTAAGGTTTTTACCTTAAGATCTTTGGTTAAATAACTTAAGTATTGTTTCAGGGTGACCTATGATAAACTCCTGACAACTCTGAAACTTCATGGAAAGCCACAAAATACTTTATAAAGGAAAAGTGCTAAACAGTTTTGTTTAATAAATTACATGGAACGTGTTGTCAAAACCAAGAAAAATGTCTGATTTTCTTTGGGTTAAAATTTATATGTCAATATTTCCTCTTGTGTTTTTGCCTAATATTAGACAGCAAATGCATAATATTACATCATAATGTTATTATTATTCCTTAATTGCTAACTTGGTCTCAACTTTATCAAAGCCAATGGTTTGATTGGGGGATTCACATCATATACCTATGAAGATTTTTTTTTTTTTTAATTACTATTCAGGTATTTAGAGACTTGATAATCTTGGTATATTCTTGGTATATCCTGACTGTGTGGTATTATGCCTCAAGATTATTATGTATTGTATCTGAAGCTCTTTAAAAATATGGTTAATGGTTACATTTAGAAATATTTTTATCTAAAGTTTTTTTTTTAAATTGATTTTATCTGGCCTTTACGTTATGCTTGTAGTTAATTTCTATCAGGTCTTTCACTATAAGAGTATTATTTTTATAAGTTAATCATGGCCATATTAAGTTTTGTCATCTGCACGTAAGTTTTTACCTTGCTGATTTGCTGAAAACGTTTGACCAAAATATCTCAACAAAAAGATGGATTATATTGGACTTGTGAAAAGGACTATGACTAGACTGAATAAAATTTCCAGAACTCCTGTGCAGAAGCTGGTGAGTTCACAGACTGTGGCTGATCCAGAATCATGTGGAACAGAACTACATAAGACTAAGTAAAAGAAAGGAAACTGTGGGTTTTATATGGGAATATTGCTGATGTTTTAAGGTCCTACTTTCTAGATATGAGAAACCATTTTCCTTTCTCCTAAATTAGACATAGTAACTCTTGAATTAGAAGTTCTTCTCTCATGAAAACAGTTTTGTGACACTTTTGCTTCTGAGAAAGTGACCCATGACTGGTAATAGGTAGACCAAAGAGGGACTGCTTGCTTTCAAGAAGAACACTTGTTGTTGTTATCGTTAGGTGCCGTCAAGTTGGTGCTGACTCATAGCGACCCTATGCACCACAGAACAAAACACTGCTCGGTCCTGCACCATGCTCACAATTGTTGTTGTGCTTGACCCATTGTTGCAGCCACTGTGTCAGTCCATCTCGTTGAGGGTCTTCCTCTTTTTCGCTCATTCTTTACCTTACCAAGCATGATGTCCTTCTCCAGGGACTGATCCCTCTGATAACATGTCCAAAGTACATGAGACGAAGCCTTGCCATCCTTCCTTCTAAGGAGCATTCTGGTTGTACCTCTTCCAAGACATATTTGTTGGTTCTTTTGGCAGTCTGTGGTATATTCAATATTCTTCGCCAACACCACAATTCAAAGGTGTCAGTTCTTCTTCTGTCTTCCTTACTCATTGTCCAGCTTTCGCATGCATATGAGGTGACTGAAAATACCCAAGGCCTGGGTCAGGCGCACTTTAATCTTCGAGGCGACATCTTTGCTTTTTAACGCTTTAAAGAGGCCTTTTGCAGCAGATTTGCCCAGTGCAATGCGTTGTTTGATTTCTTGACTGCTGCTTCCATGGGTGTTGATTGTGGATCCAAATAAAATGAAATCCTTGACAACTTTAGTCTTTTGTCTGTGTATCATGATGTTGTATATTGGTCCAGTTGTGAGGATTTTTGTTTTCTTTATGGTGAAGTGTAATCCATACTGAAGACTGTGGTCTTTGATCTTCATCAGTAAGTGCTTCAAGTCCTCTTCACTTTCAGCAAGCAAGGTTGTGTCATCTGCATAACGCAGGTTGTTAATAAGTCTTCCTCCAATCCTGATGCCCCATTCTTCTTCATATAGTCCAACTTCTCAGGTTATTTGCTCAGCATACAGACTGAATAAGGAAAGGAAGCAAATAACCCAAATAAGAAATGAGATAGGGGACATTACAACAGACCCGATTGAATTAAAAGGATCATAACAGAACACTATGAAAAACTGTGCTTCAACAAATTTGAGAACCTAGAGGAAATGGACAAATTTCTAGAAACACACTAGCTACCTAAACTAACACCAGCTGAGATAGAAAATCTGAACAGATCCATAACAGAAGAAGAGATTGAAGAGGCAATAAAAAAACTCCCAACAACAACAACAAAAATCCCTGGCCTGTATGGCTTCACTGCAGAATTCTACCAAACGTTCAGAGAAGAGCTCACACCAGTACTACTCAAATTATTTCAAAGCATAGAAAAGGAATGAATACCTGTGAATTAATTCTATGAAGCCAGCATAACTCTGATACCAAAGCCAGGCAAAGATATCACAAAAAAAAATTACAGACCAATATCTTTCATAAATATAGATGCAAAAATTCTCAACAAAATTCTAGCCAACAAAATTCAGCATCATATAAAAAAAAAAATACACCTTGACAAAGTGGGATTCATACCAGCTATGCAAGGATGGTTCAACATTAGAAAATTAATCAATATAATCCACCACATAAATAAAACAAAACAAAAGAATCACATGTTCATCTCAATTGACACAGAAAAGACATTTGATAAAGTCCAAAGCCCATTCCTGATAAAAGACTCTCCATAAAATTAGAATAGAAGGTAAATTCCTCAACATAATAAAGGACATCTATACAAAATGAACAGCGATTATCATTCTCAACAGAGAAAGGCTGAAAGCATTCCTCCTGAGAGCAGGAACAAGACAAGAATGCTCTTTTATCACCACTCTTATTTAACACTGTGCTGGACATCCTACCTAGAGCAATAAGGCAAGACAAAGAAAAAAAGGGCATCCAAATTGGAAAGGAAGAAGTAAAGTATCCCTATTCACAGATGATATGATCCTATACATAGAGAACCCCAAAGATTCCACAAGAAAACTACTAGAACTAATAAAAGATTCAGCAGAGTATCAGGATACAAGATCAACATACAAAAATCAGTTGGGTTCCTATACACCAACAAAGAGAATTTTGAAAAGGAGATCAGGAAAACAGTGTCATTTATAATAGCCCCTAAAAAGAGAAAATATGTAGGAATAAATCTAACCAGGGATGTAAAAGACCTATACAAAGAAAACTATAAAACTCTATTGCAAGAAACAAAAAAGACCTATGTGAATGGAAAAACATACCATGCTCATGGATAGGAAGATCAACGTTGTGAAAATGTCAACCCTACCCAAAGCGATGTACAGATATAATGCAATCCCGATCCAAATACCAACAGCATTCTTTAATGAGATGGAAAAGCTAATCACCAACTCTATATGGAAAGGAAAGCAGCCCCAGATAAGCAAAGCATTACTGAAGAAATATAACAAAGTAGGAGGCCTCATACTACTTGATCTCAGAACCTACTATATAGCCACGTTAATCAAAACAGTCTGGTACTGGTACAATGACAGGCACGTGGACCAATGGAACAGAATCAAGGACCCAGATATAAATCCATCCACCTATGGTCAGTTAATCTTTGACAAAGGATGAAATTCCATTAAATGGGGGAAAATACAGCCTTTTTAATAAATGGTGCTGGCATAACTGGTTGTCCATCTGTAAAAAAATGAAACAGGACTCACATCTTACACAAAAACTAACTCAAAATTGATCGAAGACCTAAATATAAAACCTAAAATGATAAAGACCATGGAAGGAAAAAAAAAGGACAATGCTAGGGGGCCTAATATATGGCTTAAATAGAATATCAAACATAACTAAAAATGCACATACAACCGAAGATGAACCAGATAACTGGGATCTTCTAAAAATTAAACACATATGCTCATCAAAAGACTTCACCAAAAGAGTAAAAAGAGAACCTACAGACTGGAAAAAAATTTTTGGCTCTGACATATCTGACAAGGGTCTAATCTCTAAAATCTATAGAATACGTCAACACCTCAACAACAAAAACACATAATCCAATTTAAAAATGGGCAAAGGATATGAACAGACACCCCACCAAAGAAGACATTCAGGCGGCTAACAGACACATGAGGAAATACTTAATCATTAGCCATTTAACCAAACCCGTTGCCATTGAGTTTATTCTAACTCATAGCGATCCTGTATGGCAGAGTAGAACTGCCTCATAGGGTATCCAAGGAGCCTCAGTAGATTTGAACCTCTGACCTTTTGGTTAACAGCCATAGGTCTTAACCCTGTGCCACCAGGGCTCCTCAATAGCCATTAGAGAAATGCAAATCAAAACTACCATGAGGTACCATCTCACACTGACATTTCTGGCACTAATTAAAAAAAAAAAATGACAAATGTTGGAGAGGTTTCAGGGAGATTGGAACTCTTATGCACTGGTGGTGGGAGTATAAAATGGTACAACTACTATGAAAAACAATATGGCACCTCCTTAAAAATATAGAAATAGAAGTACCATACATTACAGCAACCCACTCCTAGAGAAATCGTAGAGAAATAAGTACTGTCACAAGAATAGACATATGGCACACCCATGTTCATTGCAACATTATTTACAATAGCAAAAAGATGGAAACAACCTAAGTGCCCATCAACAGATGAATGGATAAACAAATTATGGTACACACACACAATAGAACACTATACAACAATAAAGAACAGTGATGAATCCGCAAAACATCTCACAACATGGATGAATCTAGAGGGCATTATGCTGAGTGAAATACGTCAATCACAAAAGGACAAATATTGTATGAGACCACTATTATAAAAACCCAAAAGGTTTACACACAGGAAAAAAAAAAAACAACTTGATGATTATGAGGAAGGGGAGGAGTGGGGAGGGGAAATCATTAACCAGATAGTAGACAAGTTAACTTTGATGAAGGGAAAGACAACACACAATATAGGTGAAGCCAGCAGAGTTTGACCAAGGCAAAGTCAGATGCTTACTAGACACATCCAAACACCTTGAGGGAACCAGTTACTGGGGCTGAGGGATGGGGACCATGGTCTCAGGGGACATCTAGGTCAATTGGCATAGCAGAGTTCATAAAGAAAATGTTCTACATCCTACTTTGGTGAGTAATGAGGTCTTAAAAGCTTGCAGGTGGGCATCTAAGATGCATCTATTGGTCTCCATCCAGTTCGGAGAAAAGGAAAATGAAAAAAAAAAAAAAACAACAAAGATAACAAGGAAAATTTTAGTCCAAATGACTAACGGACCATATGAACCATAGCCTCCACCAGCCTGAGCCCAGAACAACTAGATGGTGCCCAGTTACCACCACAGACCTGTCTGACAGGGATCACAACAGAGGGTCCCAGATAGAGTAGGAGAAAAATGTGGAACAAAATTCAAATTCACGAGAAAAGACCAGACTTGCTGGTCTGACTGAGACTGGATGAACCCCTAAGACTATGGCCCCCGGATACCCTGCTAACTCAGAACTGAAGCTACTCCCAAAGTCCACCTTTCAGTCAAACATTAGATGGGCCTATAAAACAAACAATAACACACGTGAGAAACGTGCTTCTTAGTTCAATCAAGTATATGAGAGCAAACGGGAAACACCTGCCCAAACGCAAAGACAAGAAGGCAGGAAGGGACAGAAAAACTGGAGAAGTGGACATGAGGAACTCAGGGTGCAAAGAGAAAGGGGGAGAGCGTTGACACATTGTGGGGATTACAACCAATGTCACAAAACAATTTGTGTATACATTTTTGAATAAGAAACTAATTTGGTTGTAAACTTTCACCTAAAGCACAATTAAACAAAGAGGGGGCTTTATGAACGATTCTTTTAAATCTCAAAAGAAATGAGGTGCAGTGAGGGGTGCAAAAAACATTTTCTTATTATGTTCTTATGAGAAGAATAAAATACTGGGTACAGAGCATGACCCATCAAGTCTGTAGGAAGTCTCAGGGGCATCAGAAGGACTTGATGTGCCAAGGATAGAAGTACGAAGAGGGAAGAATGAAGGGTAATGACAAAGGATATTAGAGGGGGCAAACATGCAAGACACCATCCTCTCTTAGGTGGTAGCATTGGAAAGACAGTGTTGATTTAATCAATAAACAAAGTAAAATTCTCAAGTCAAGTTTGTGGAACTTTTCTGAATAAAAAGTTCACCTTATCCTTTTTCTGACTTACAGGAGAATAGTTCAATTTTCATGGAACATGAAACCTAACTGCATTTTGGAGCCTGAAAAGTCTTTATTTCATTGGCCAGAAGATGGAGCCATTATATAAAGAATTCAAAAAGAAATTGCAGGTGGAAATGGAACAATTTCTCTCTTAATTATTATTTTAAAACAATTTATGAAATCTTAGTAGTATGAATATCATCTTTTTTTTAAACAGTGTGAACAAGGTAACACTGTATTTTAATCCACATATGCAGAGAAATAATATATTATTAGGCAACTGACAGTTACGTAAGTATGTACGTGGAAGTAAGGATATACACGGAACCCTGGTGGTGTAGTGGTTAAGTGCTACGGCTGTTAACCAGAAGGTTGGCAGTTCAAATCCACCAGCTGCTCCTTGGGAACCCTATGGGGCAGTTCTACTCTGTCCTATAGGGTTGCTACGAGTCGGAATTGATTCAATGGCAATGGGTGGGCAATGGGTAAGCATATACATGGAAGTGTCATAGCTACTGTACTGAATGGGTGACGTCTGTTAGGAGAGACACCTGTAAGGTAGAACAAGCTGTTACATGTATGTACTGTAGACTTGTAATCACAATTGGTTACCTTGAACCAAGGCAAACTTCCAACTTCACTGAGAAGGTGGGATTTGAATATTCTTTTTTGGGATTCTCATATAACAGATTATCTGGGAGAATATTTTTAAACTGGGAGCTCTATTAATGTTTTATTATTATTATTACTCATAGTGTGTCATCTATAAACATCACTGACATCAATTTCATTATAATAATTCTCTATAACCATTTTCAAGTGCTTTTACTAAATACTCATAAAAATCTATGCTTACAAAGAACAGGATACAAAACAGAGAAGTTAAATATCATACTCAATGAAGTAAGGTCACACACTGAGTAAGTAGCAGAGAATGAAACCATAGTTGACCTTCCTGTCTTGTAGCTCAGGTGCAGTCTATTGGATCTCTCCACGCCCCCAACTTCTAGCACCCTTCAACAAACACTTGACACTAACTAGTAAATGCAGGGAATGAGTGCTTTTCTGATGGGTCAGCTTTAGGAGCAGAAACAGAGAACTGTGTGTAAATCCACAGTATCTATGGATTAAAATCCAGAGAATTTCCATTTGTTCTTAAATTTAACTGCACATTAGAATCACATTGGGGGGCTTCTAAAAAGTCCCAATGCCCAGGTTATAATCCAGACCAATTAAAGCACAATCTCTGGGAGTGGGACTTAGGTATTGCTTTCTATCTTCCCAAGAGATTGAAATGTGCAGTCCAATGTGAGAACTAAGGATCTTGACCAGTGCTTGTCAAACTATATTGTGCTTATGAATCACTTGGTATCTGGAGAGTCCCTATTGTAAGTGTCATTACTGAACTAAAAGCCTCAGAATCATCAAGGAACTCTAAAAATGCAAACTGTGGAACCCACCATAGACCTACTGAATCAGAACTCTGAGGCTCACACACGCCACATCTGTTGCCTTCAAGTCGATTCTAACTCATAGCAGCCCTATAGGACAGAGTAGAATTGCCCCATAGGGTTTCTAATGCTGTAATCTTTAGGGAAGGAGACTGCCACATCTTTCTTCTGAGGAGCAGTTGGTGGGTTCGAACCACCGACATTTTGGGTTGGCAGCCAAGAGTTTAAACACTGCACCACCAGGGCTCCTTACTCTGGGGCTGGGATCTGACAATCTGTGTTTTAACAAGCCCTGCAGGTAATTCTGATGCATGTTGAATTTGAGAATTACTGGTCTAATTTTGGCCCAGCCTTCTGCTCTTTCTTATCCCTGGCAAATGGTGTTGACTCCATCTTCCAAAGGGATGGAATTTATTCATTACCTCACTGACCAATTCATTCTGGAAACTAATCCATTTTTTATATTCACGAGAATTGCTAACAAAGTACACACATTCTGTTTGATATTGAGTCACTTTTACTTTCAAGGATGGCTTTCCTTGACATGAGGGATGTGGATGTTTGAAGTTGGGGAGTTGAAAGAAAAGAAGCTGGCAAAGAAACCAAGAAAAAGGAGCAGAGAGAAAAATTCCCAAATTCTGTAGGTGCACTGAACTCTGACTGATCTTTTATTAGGATTCTCAATCCATCTAATTATATACTTTACATATAGTCAGTGCCAGAAATAAGATTTTCGTCTTTTGTGAGACATCCAGAATGTTCAGAAAATTGCGATGATATTAAGAAATACTTAACAAGATGCTTGTCCTTGTTTTGTTTGTAGCTTTTTTGACTGTTGTTGTTACTGTTGTTAGGTGCCCTTCGAGTTGGTTCCGACTCATAGTACAACAGAACAAAACGCTGCCTGGTCCTGCGCCATCCTCACAATCATTGCTGTTTGAGCCCATTGTTGTAGCCACTGTGTCAATCAATCTTGTAGAAGGTCTTCCTCTTTTTTGCTGACTCTCTACGTTACCAAGATCTCAGAAAAAGAAAACTTTCAGGGCACTCAGTGAGACAAGGCATAATATGCTGACCATTCTGTCTAATTTTAATCTGGATTCTAGACTAACAGCTATTTTTTTGAGAAATAAATGTTTTTCCTCAGTGGTCAAAACCAGGATGTGAAACCATATGCCCTGAGGGGTCTTAACCAAGTGATGTCAAGTCGATTCTGACTCATATACCCCTCAAAATACCTGTACTCTGGGATAGTGCTGTCTGAGTGCTGTTGCCAACAAGGTATTTTTTCTTTTTGCAAGATAGACAAAGAAATTACATGTAAGCATCTTGTGACTGTGATGTAAGCATCCTGTGAAACTATCTGTGATCACTAACTATACTACCAATAATCAGTAATCAATCAGAGTGTGATTATTATAAATCAAATTCATTGACTTTCCTGTACTTGCCCTTCCTGTGGTTTGGTTCCTCTTTTTACCTCGTAAGAATACTTGTATAAGGAAACTGCCCAGAGACAACTTGGTTCCGTTTTCAATGGGCTGTGTAATTCCTCAATTGCAATTGTTTCAAACCCTTAAGAAACCTCTCTGTTTTAACTTGAAACACTGTTCAAGTTTTTTCTATAACACCAGGCATGAATTTTTGACTGCCACTTCCTAAATGTATGGAAAGATGTGGTCTTTTGGAGTCAGAGAAATCTGGATTTGAATTCTGATTTCACCACTTTAAAGGTATGTGCCTTGGGCAAGTTACCTGAATTTATTTCCTGATCTCTGATATGTGACAAAAAATGTCAGTTTTGTAGGGTTGCTCTAAGAACGTTGTTGTTGTGTGCCATTGAGTTGATTCTGACTCATAGCGACCCTATATGACGGAGTAGAACTGTCTCATAGGTTTTTCTAGGCTGCAATCATCACGGAAGCAGATCACCAGGCCTTTATTCCTGCAGAGCACCTGGTAAGTTCTACCTGCCAGTCTTTCGGTTAGCAGCCGAGTGCTTAACCATTGCACCACCAAGGCTCCTTGGTCTAAGAATAGGAGAGAATAAATAATAAAATACTTAACGCTGTTCTTGGCATATGGTAGAGGCATCAGCAGCGGGACTGGAGAGAGTCAGTTGTGTACATCTCTTCCCAATTCTAAGCTCAGTGATTTTACATTGTTAAAAATTAGTCCTGGTGGGAGGATTTACACCACAGAAATCAACAACAAAAAAACCAAACCTGTTGCCCTCAAGTTGATTCTGACTCATAGTGACCCTATAGGACAGAGTAGAACTGCCCTTAGAGTTTCCAAGGAGCACCTGGTGGATTACGAACTACTGACCCTTTGGTTAGCAGTTGTAGCCCGTAACCACTATGCCACCAGGGTTTCTGGAAATTAACAAAGATGCATATAAATTAGAACTCTTTCCCCAGGAGAGCTGGTTGTTACACTTTTACCAGCACCCCACTGGTAGGCATTACTATTTATTTCCTGGTAGGCTGATTAGGAGGCAGTTTGCTTTTCTCTCATGGGGTTAAACAAACATAGCAAATCATAGCCCAGATAGGTCACATGAAGGGAAGGGATCTGGGAAGGCTTTCCTTGATATCCCTCTCTCACTGATACGTTATTAATCCACCCTGTATTCCCATATGTGAACAAAAGGAAACAATGAACTATGAGAAGACACCGACCATTCCTGAGATTAGTCTGTCAGAGGTTTTCCTTTTCGAGCCAAACTGATTGGGTGTGGGGCTCTGAAATAACCCATTTAGCTAATGTTTGTCATCGTTGTGTGCCATCCAGTTGATTTCAACTCACAGCAACCCTATGGGACAGAGTAGAACTACCCCGTAGGGATTCCTAGGCTGAAATCTTTACTGGAGCAAATTGCCAGGTCTTTTCTCCCACAGAACGGTGGGTGGGTTTGAACCACTGACCTTTTGATTAGCAGCCACAGGTTTAACCATTGCACTACCAGGGCTCCTCAGCTGAAGTTTACTGAGCATCTACTGGATGTCAGGCATTTTGGGGATGGAGACAGCTAAAGCAGAAAAGGCCCCTACCTGGTGGAGTTTTATTTATCAATTGAGAGGAGGCAAGTAAACAGATAAAAGCATCCTAATTTTAGACAGTAGTAAGCCCTGAAATAAAACAAAAAAGAATTGAATGTGATAGAGAGTGACTAGAGAAGGAGGGTTGCTTTAAATAGGCTGAGCAGGTCTGTTTAAGGAGGAGACACTTGAGCTGAAACCTAAAACTATGCAACTGTGTTTTCAATCGGAAGACCCTCATTTTAGGCAGAGGAGACAAAGAGCAAAAGTCCTGAGGCAGAAGCAGACTTATTGCATCAAGGGGTAGAAAGAAGGTCAGCAGAGCTAATGCATCTTATGTTTAAGAGAGTGGATTGACATGAGGCCGTGGAGTTCAAGCAGGGGCCAGATCATGGAGGGTCATTTAGAATGCTAAGAAATCTGCCTTTTATGCTAATGCAACAGGAAGTCTTGAAAAACCTTAAGGGGAGTTAGGATAATGGGGAGAGTGACTTAATCTAAGTTAGAGTTAAAAGGGTCACTCTGGTTGCTGTGTGAAGAGATTTTAGGGAATCAAATGTGAGGGCAAAAAGAACAGTTAAGTGGCTACTACAACAGTCCATACAAAAGATATTAGTGATTTGGACTAGGATGATGTCAGTGGAGATAAAAGAAATTGGTAGATTTGAGATATATTTTATAGGTTGAACCTATAGTACTTGTTGATGAAGTGGATGCATACATAAGAGACGGACATGAGAATGCACTGAATATTTTGTTTTGTTTTTTGAGGAAAAGGGTAAATATTAGGTCCATCAGCTGGTGGTCCAATGATTAAGGGCTCAGCTGCTAATTGAAAGACCGGCAGTTCAAACTCACCAGCCACTCTGTGGGAGAAAAGAGCTGGCAATCTGTTCCCATAAAGAGTACAGCCTAGGAAACCCTACTGGGCAGTTCTCCTCTGTCCTGCAGGGTCGCTATGAGTCAGAATCAACTTAATGGCACACAGTAACAACAGCCAATTTCTAGTCTGAGGTAGGCTGTAAAGAGAATAGCTGTTTAAGTAATGGAGAAAAGGTAAACGTTTAGACTTATTCTAAATTGGAGAAAAGTGTTCTATTGCATCCTTTGTTTTGAGCCATTTTACCAAAGATAAATGATTAATGCATTTATAACATACCCAAGTTCTCATAGAGCTTTGTGTTAGTGAGATGCCATTACAATGCAGTAGGAAACTATTTCAATTAGATTGTCTAAAGAAATTAAAACGTTTAAATTCACAAACATAATGCTCAGACTTAATGACTCTTCTTGCACAAACTGTAATTTTTTTTCCATTTCTAGCTTTGCCATTGGAGGACTTAAAAAAAAGAAGGAAACAAATATGGTGGAAATGCAAGTTTTATTAGAATGACCTTAGTTTTTGTGACTCTCAGTTACAGGCGATTCCTAGACAGGAAATCATTTAGTGTTCACTAAGTGCCCAGCAATTAGATGAGTAGATATCCAGGGAAAAAATTCTGATCTAAAACGTCTAGGAATGCTGGATAAAATTTAATAAATATCTTTTTGAATGTAAGACTAAGCTTACAAGAAATTAAAGGAAATCTCCAGGGAGAAAAAGCAAAGAGGAAGCAAGAAACAGATGGTAAGATTGCTACAGCTGTAGCTGCCTGGGGATGTTGGCTCAGCTCAGTAGCTCAGAGACTAGGGTGTTTTTTGTTGTTGTTTTTTGGTTGTTGTTGTTGTTTGTTTGCTTACTATTTTATTGAGGTATAATAAATATATTTTAGAGTGAGAAGATCATAAATGTGCAGCTCAAATATGTATTATAAGGTGCCGAGTCAGTTCCAACTCATAGCAACCCTGTGTACAATAGAACAAAACACTGCCCGGTCCTGTGCGATCCTCACAACTATTGCTATGCTTGAGCTCGTTGATGAATGCACGGTGTCAGTCCACCTCGTTGAGGGTCTTCCTCTTTTTTTGCTGATCCTCTTCTTTATCAAGCATGATGTCCTTCTCCAGGAAGTGTCCCCTCCTGATAACATGTCCAATACATGAGATGAAGCCTCGCCATCCTTACTTCTAAGGAGCATTCTGGTTGTACTTCTTCCACAACAAATTTGTTCATTTTTCTGGCAGTCCATGGTATAGTCAATATTCTTCGCCAACGCCATAACTCAAAGGCATCAATTCTTCTTTGGTCTTCTTTATTCGTTGTCCAGCTTTCACATGCATATGAGATGACTGAAAATACCATGGCTTGGGTCAGGCTCGCCTTAGTCCTCAAGGCAACATCTTTGGTTTTGAATACTTTAAAGAGGTATTTTGCTGCAGATTTACCCACTATAATATGTCATTTGATTTCTTGACTGCTGCTTCCATGGCTGTTGACTGTGAATCCAAGTAAAATGAAATCCTTGACAACTTCAATATTTTCTTCATTTATCATGCTATTACTTGTTGGACCAGTTGGGAGGATTTTTTTTTTTTTATTGTACTTTAGATGAAGGTTTACAGAATAGTTTCTCATGAAACAGTTAGTACACGTATTGTTTTATGACAATGGTTAACAACCCCACGACATGTCAACACTGTCCCTTCTCAACGTTGGGTTCCCTATTACCAGCTTTCCTGTCCCCTCCTGCCTTCTAGTCCTTGTCCCTGGACTGTTGTGCCCCATTAGTCTCATTTTGTTTAATGGGACTGTCTAATATTTGGCTGAATGGTGAACCTCAGGAGTGACTTCATTACTGAGCTAAAAAGGGTGTACGGGAGCCGTACTCTCAGGGTTTCTCCAGTCTCTGTCAGGCCAAGTCTGATCTTTTTCTGTGTGTTAGAATTTTGTTCTACATTTTTCTCCAGCTCTATCTGGGACCCTCTGTTGTGATCCCAGTCGGAGAAGTCAGTGGTGGTAGGCGAGCACTATCTGGTTGTACTGGACTCAGTCTGGTGGAGGCCTAGTAGTTGTGGTCCATTAGTCCTTTGGACTAATCTTTTCCTTGTATCTTATTTTCTTTTTCTCCCTTGCTCCCGAAGGGATGAGACCAGTGGAGTATCTTAGATGGCCATTCACAGGCTTTTAAGACCCCAGAGGATTTTATTTTCTTTATGTTGCGATGTAATCCATACTGTAGGCTGTAGTCTTTGATGTTTATCAGTAAGTGCTTTAAATCCTCTTCACTTTCAGCAAGCAAGGTTGTGTCATCTGCATATTGAAGGTTGTTAATGAATCTTCCACCACTCCTGATGCAGCATTCATATAGTCCAACTTCCCAGATTATTTGCTCAGTATACAGATTGAATAATATGGTGAAAGGATACAACCCTGACACACACCTTCCCTGATTTTAAACCACACAGTATCCACTTGTTCTATTTGAACAACTGCCTCTTGGCCTATGTACTGAAGGCATTGGTGAAAAGCAAGGCTCCATAAATTGACGGAATACCAATTGAGATGTTTCGACAAATGAATACAACACTAGAAGTGCTCACTTATCTATGCCAAGAAATTTGGAAGATAGCTACCTGGTCAACTGACTGGAAGAGATCCATATTTGTGCCCACTCCAAAGAAAGGTGATCCAACAGAATGCAGAAATTATCGAACAATATCATTAATAGGACAATGCAAGTAAAATTCTGCTGAAGATAATTCAAAAGCAGTTGCAGCAGTACATCAACAGGGAACTGCCAGAAATTCAAGCTGGATTCAGAAGAGGATGTGGAACGAGGGATATCACTGCTGATGTCAGATAGATCCTGGCTGAAAGTAGAGAATACCAGAAAGATATTTACCTGTGTTTTATTGACTATGCCAAGGCATTTGACTATGTGGATCATAACAAACTATGGATAACATTTCGAAGAATGGGAATTCCAGAACACCTTATTGTGCTCATGTGGAGGCTGTACTTAGACCAAGAAACAGTTGTTCCAACAGCTCAAATATACAAAAAAAAATCCGTTGCGGTCAAGTTGACTCTGACTCATGGTAAACCCATGCATTGCAGAGTAGAACTGTGCTCCATAGGGTTTTCCAGGAGCACTGTTGGCCCAGTGATTAAGTGTTGGGCTGCTAACTGAAAGGTTGGTGGTTGGAACCCACCAGTGGCTCTGTGGGAGAAAGATGTGGCAGTCTGCTTCCATAAAGATTACACCTTAGAAACACTGTGGAGCCATTCTACTCTGTCCTACAGGGTTACTGTGAGTTGGAATTAACTTGACAGCAATGGATTTCATTTTGTTAACCCTATGGAAGTAGATATCCAAGACTTTCTTCCATGGTGTTGCTTCGTGGATTCAGGTCACCAACCTTTCAGTTAGCAGTCAAGAGTTTGTGCCATCCAGGGAACTTTACATATGCATAACCCCATGTAAACTCCACTCAGATCAAGATATAAAGCATTTCTAGTACCTCAAAATTCTCCTTTATACCCCCCTAAGAAAATAACTCCCAATGGTTTCTATTGCCATAGATAAGTTTTGCCTATTATTAAAATTTACATAGATTAAATCTTACAATATGAAATATTTGTGTCTAATTTCTTTTATTCATTATTATATCTTTGATATTCTCCATGTTTTTGCCTATATCAGTAAATTGTCATTTTGCTATATAGTATTCCATTGTATACCAATACCACAATATTTATCCTTTCTAATGCTGATGGATATGTGGGTTGTTTCCAGTTTGAGGCTATTATGAATATAGTATCTGTGAACATACATATAATGTCTTTTGATGGCTGTAAACATTCATTTCTATGTATATACACCCAGGGATAGGATTTCTGGTTATAGGGTGTATATATGTATGTGTGTATATATATAATATATATATGTATACATATAATGAATCTATTAGCTAAACAGGTATATATGTATAATATATATGTATGTACATGTATGTATGTTTATATAAATATATATATATAAAATGCATATATACCTGTTTAGCTAATAGATTCTGCCAAACAAATTTACATTCCTACCTGCAAAGTATGAGAGTTTGTTTTTTTTTTTTTTTTCTCCTTATCTTTGGCAGCACTTAGTATTTCTGTATTTTCAAATTTAGCCATTCTGCTTATGGTGGTATTTCGTCTGTTTTACTTTGCGTTTCTCTGATGAACGACTTCAAAAAAATTCACAACCCAGTGTACGGATAAGGTAGAATTTATGCTTGCCATTTTGTTGTTTGTTTTCTACATGACATGTCTTTTTTGTTCCTCTGTTCCTTCATTACTGCATTCTTTCATGTTATGTAAATATTTTCTAGTTTATAATTTTAATTTCTGTTATTTCTTTTACTCTATTTTTTGAGTTAGCTATTTGTTTGCTTTGGGGATTCAAATTAACATTTTAACTTACAACAGTCTAGTTCAGGTTGATAGCAACTTGATTTTAATAAAACCAAACCAAACCAAACCCCTTGCGGTAGCGTAAATTCCGACTCATAATGACCCTACAAGACAGAGTAGAGCTGCCCCATAGGGTTTCCAAAGAGCGGCCAGCCATTTGTTTAGCAGGCATTGCTCTTAATCACTACGCCAATTTTGTTCCTACATAGTTCCTTTCCTTCCTCACTACTTTGTACTATTATGTCATGCAATTATATTTTTATACATTACATCATATACCTATAGACACAAATTTAAAATGATTACGTATGCAGTTGTCTTTTAAATCAGGGAAAAAAATATTTAGAAAAAAATACATTTTTAAATTCTTTTTTCTGTCTGCTCCTCAGACTGGATACTCTCTCACTAACTTCAGTTTAATTAATTTTATCTTCTATCAGTTTAGTGAATTTTTTTTTTTTTTGGTTATAATTAGTTTTTTCAGTTATAATTTTCAACTCCATTATCTGTTTGATTCCTTTTTACAATTTATATCTATTGATATTCTCTGTATGGTGAGATCTCATGCCCACAATTTCCTTAGTTTGTTATACGTGGTTTCTTTAGTTTTTTTTTTTTAAATAGCTGATTTAAAGTCTTTGTCTAGTAAATTCACAATCTGGGCTTCCTTGGGGCCAGCCTCTATTGGCTGCTTAATATTTTGTGTACAGACCATACTTTTTTTTTGTTTCTTTACATGTTTTATAATTTTTTTGTTAAAAAGTAGATATTTTAAGTAATACAATGCAACAGGTTTGAAAATCAGACTCAACCTTCTCTCCTAGGTTTGCCATGGTTGTTTTTGTTGTGGTAGTGGTTGTTTTTGTGGTTTGTATGTTTAGTGAATTTCCTGGGTTAAATCTATAAAATTTGTGTCTTGTCATGTGTGAACAGTGAAATCTGTGTTTAATAAGCTTAGTTAAATTGTCTTAAATGCCTTGGACCAATAAGTCTCCCAGCCTTTGTCAGCAAAGGGGCTGTTTGCTTGTTGGGACACACTTTTAAGACTCATGCAGGCAGTTTACAACTCTGCCTTAACCTTCACTTCCTGCTTGCTCAGAGCTTCAAGGTCACTTAAAGTTGAGATCTTAGGGGCTTACCAGGTCTTTCCTGGACATGAACATATTTCTAAGATGTGCACAGACCTGCAAATGCATGTAACCTTGTATTTTCCTAGAAATATGTTGGAACTTTTCAAAGTCCTCTATGGACATCTCATTCTGCAGCTTTTTCCTTTAAGGTTTTTGGTCAACTTGTTGTTTGCTCCTACTATTATTACTACCATAGGCAGCTGCAATGTTAAATACTTGCAAACACTCCCAGAGTAAAAGCTGTTTGCACTGGGTGACCTCCAAGTCAGGTAAATAAAGACAGTCTTTTGAGTGGGATTTCCCAGAGAACTGGCAGACAAGTCAAATAATGAGAATTTTCTGGGAATGGGGCTTTTTGGGAACTCCAAACTTATTCTTCTGCCTCCAGTGAATGCTATGCTACAAATTTCCACTGTGATTGCATGACTGTTAATTTTTAAGACTACTGTGGAGCTGGGGAGAGGAGATGAAAATAGAGAAAGTTAAAACAACACAATTTTTGCTTTTCTTTCTGAGATTCAGCCATTTTTCTTGAATAAATGCTCTTTTGGTTAATTTACAGAGTTCTGAAAAAGTTAGCTTTGACAATTTCTGCCAGTGTTTCCATCCTTTTATGGAGGAGCAGATTTTCAGAAGTCCTTACTCTCAAATTTCCACTATGTCATGAAAACCCAATTTAAAAATGAGTGAAAATGTAAACAGATACTTCACAACAGAGGCTATTGAATGCACTATTTTAATTTCTTATAATATCTACCCTGCTATCTGCTGAAAAAGTGGATTCTGTGAGAGTTGGATAATGGTCGTGTTAAGCCTTAACACTTTTATGCACTATAGCTTTTGCCTCTACCATTCCACCAAAAATGCTTGTGCTAAATGATAGATACTCTGACAGTTGCTTTACAGCTCTGCAGTATTCGTAATATCGATCACTTTCTCTCTCTTAATACTTTCTACTCCCCCTCTTTAAAACTCCTTGTTCCATGTTTCTTCTTGCATGCATTCTTACTGGTTGACTTAGTCTGCTGTTTGGATTCAGTCACTCCTGAGAAAGCAGACTTCTGGATTTGTTTCTTTAACTCTGAACTCCAGACTTTTATATCCAATTGCCTTCAGGACTTCTTCACTTCGACCCATAATACCTCAAACTTAACACGTTCAAATGTAAATGTAGCATAGTACCATTATCATTGACTAATTCTCCCAGGACACAGTAGATGCCTGTTATCAATTTGTTGAATTTATGACTGAATCTTTGAGAGATACTTCAGAAAATTTATAATAAATTGTTGTATTTTAAAGTTAAGATTACAGCCAAGGCAACTCTATGGAGCAGTTCTGCTCTGTAACACATGGGGGTCACCATGAGTCTGAATTATCTCAACAGCGACTAACAACAACAAACAACCATATGCTTTACGTACTTTGGAACTACTGAAAGTCAATGTGCTAGGTGATATGTGCACATATAGATATTTTAAGTAAAAAATAAGGATATATTTATCACTATATTACATATGAAAAAACTGAGGCTTAGAAAATATGAGTACATTGTTCAAGTTTGCAGTTGCATTGTTAGAGGCAGAAAGACTTAAACCAATGATATTACACAATATGCTGCTGCTGTGTATGTTTGTATATTAGATAGCCACTCACAAGCTTTTAAGACTCCAGATGGTGCTCACAAAAGTAGGATGTAGACCATTTTCTTTATACATTATGTTATGCCAGTTGAACTAGCTGTTCCCTGAGACCATAGTCCCCAGCCCTCAGGCCAGTAATTTGGTTCCTTGGGGAGTTTGGATGTGTCTGTGAAGCTTCTGTGACTTTGCCTTGGTCACTACTTTTCTTTTTGTCTACAACTCCTAAAGGCATACAATGGTATTGATCTCTAAAAAACAGTTTAGATTTACTTAAGTGTTTACAATGTCATGTCTAATTTACTTTATTGACTTCATGAAAAGGAAGGGAGTAGTTTTATTGGTTTTAGCCCTCAAGATGACAAAAGCAGGAGGAAAATGAGTTCTCTTACTCTAAGAAATAACAGGATGGGAGGAAATGCCAACAAGGAAAAAAGTGGCAAAAGCTGCCAGAGTGATTTCTCTGAGTTGTGTGGATTAAAGAGCTTCATTTTTCTACACCAGCACTGGCTTCTTTAAGTCAAACTACTTATGCCCCTTCTAGTTCACTGTAAGTCAGAATTGACTTGATGGCAATGGTTTTTTTAAAAATTCTAGCCAATGAGCCCTGGTGGCACAGTGGTTAAGCACTGGACTGCTAACCTAAAGATTGGCAGTTCAAACCCACCAGCAGCTCCACAGGAGAAAAATGTGGCAGTTTGCTTCCACCAAGATTACAGACTTGGAAATTCTTTGGGACAGTTCTACTCTGTCCTACAAGGTCACTATGAGTAGGAATTGATTGGATGGCAATGGGTTTGGTCTTTTTTTGTTTGTTTCTTTTTTTGGCTCTAGGAATGACAGTTAAATACATTTTTAACTTTATTTCAAAGGAAAATATTTAAATGTGCTTGCCTTCGGATTTACTTCTCGCTTGCAGTCTTTCTTCAGATTTTTTATATAGACTGTGGCTTATTGTCATGGAGCCAAAGTAGATAGCTTCTCTTGTTCTCCCTGACTTTCTCCCAGAAGCCTCTTTGCCCATAACCCTGCTGTAAGTGATTTTATGGCTGAGGCTAGACTGAAGCAGACTCATTTGTCTTTAAAATAAATCGACATGTGTGATTTTTTTTTTAAGAGATAAACATATATTTTTTTCTGTTAGTTGCAAATGCCAGGGCCAACATAGGAGATTCTAAACCAGTTATCAACCTTTGTTCTGAATTTAGGGTCAAAATGAGGTGGTTAGGCTGAGATGAGTAGATAAATTGAAATAAATTAGGCAGCGAAGTTAAGCATGAGGAAACTCTTTTCCCACTTCTGTTTTCTTCCAACCCCTTCTTATCAGAACTTTATCAGAACTGATTCTATTGAGGACATCACCTAGAACCAATGTCTCAACCAAGACTAGCCAAGCTGTTTAAGAAGGTTAGAAGAGAATTCCATTTTTACTATTTTCTTAAAGGAAGTTGTGTGAGGGCACTCTAAAACTAAGGTCTTGGCATGATTAAAAATGACTACCCAAACCTGAATCAAAACTCCATTTTTGAATTAAATTTCAGCTTGTCCTAAGTCCTTGTTTCTGCTTTCCTAAAAATATAACCTGTGATTCAGAACCTGGTGACATGTAACTTCTTGTAAAACTTTAACCACCCTCAACAAACAATGAAGGGGGCAAGAGTGTGGTTTGTGAACAAATGTTTATCAGGAAATGTTTATCAAGGTGGTCTTGGGAGAATCTTTGTGCAGCATGCCCCAGGAAGAATGTATTATGTAGATATTTTAGAAAATCACTTCCTAGGTTAATTCCAGCAAGTCTGTGTTGGAAAATAGAACAGCAAACCTTGTACAATTTTCATTTTATGATTGGCTTGTAGCCATATGTAATCCCAAGCCCCCATGATTATGATTTTGTACTTCCTTCCCCATATTTATGTATAAAAAGCTCACCTCTCCCTCAAAATGTTGGAACACTGTGTGATCTCACATTGCATTGTGTTGCCCAGCTATCGCTGTTCTATTCTGCAATAAAATTCTTTTGTTCTCTACTTACAGAGTTTGTGCTTAATTTTGCACTTTGACAGAGCCAAAATTAGATTTTGATATTTAGAAGTTTTGAAGTTGTGAGATTCACAGGATATTTTAAGAAAAAAAAGATATAGTTTTTAATTTCTAATAAGAAGAGCATCAAGGAAAATTATAATAATCTAGCTTCAACCAGAAGTCCAAACTTTTATTTTCACTATAAATTTTAGTCTTTGCCCCATTAAGTTTTTCTCTACAACTGCTAATGCCAAATGAAAATATTAGTCATTTGTAGGAGTGAATAGTAAAATAAACATTAGGAATTAAATGTTAATTAGCTGCTGAGTGATCTGCTCTGGGAAACAGCTTATAAATTATTGGAGTAAATGACTAGGTGGAATAATTCTAGAGTTATGAAAACTTGCAGTAAAAGACAATGTACAACCTTAGGTCACTATTTTTAAATTATTACCAAAAATTGTGATGCTTTTGGGCATAGAGTACCCACATATAGTAATATCTCTTTCTATATATCATAAAATAAACTTATATATACCATAGGTAGTAGAACATATAATAAGACATATAATCTAGTACATATATGTATAGTTTATACTATATGAAAAAAATCACTATAATATTACTCTGATATTTGTAATAATTTGTGTATCATCATTTTTGTCCCCCACTCTAACGTGAGCTCCATTAGGGAAGGGATTTGTTTGTTTGGGTCCATGTGTCTGCAGTGCCAGGAACAAGGCTTGGAAGATTAAATGTGCTCGGTAGGTATTTGCTGAATGGATGAATGAATGATTAATTGATGTATGATGTTTAATTCACTTTGAACATAAACTGAATGTGGCTAAATTTGGCTCTCTAGATATTAATCAGGGCTCAGTGAAACTTAAAATTTATGGGTTTATTTTCTTAGTTCAAGGTGGAAGTGAAAGCATCAGCAGCTCTAAGAACTCTGCAGAAGACTCAAAGTAGATGGATTTTGCTTTGCGTTTTAGGAAGGATGGGAAACTCCCATTTCTTGTAGTCTTATTTTACCAAGAATCTTTCTAAAGTTCATCTTTGAACTTCATTCTTTTCCCTCAACACATTCAACATGATGTGAATAATCATCTATTTGTCTCTGAGTCAAGACTTTCATGTCTTTTGCCAGTGTCTATGAAACTATGGCAGACTAACTTATCAACTTGAAAATAGGGTAAAATCTCAGATCCTTCAAAGTCCTTGACAGGAAATGATATGTTGTATTAGAGGTTGGCAAACTACACATCAAATCCAGCCTGCCATCTATTTTTGTACAGCTCATAAGCTAAGAATGGTGCTTACATTCTTAAATAGTTGAAAAAAATTAAAAAATTTTAATATTAAAAAGAGTGATATTTTGTGACACATGAAAATTATAAAAATTCAAATTTCAATGTCCATAACTAAAGTCTTATTAGAACACAGCCATACATATTTATTGGTGAATTGTCTGTGACTGTTTTTGTGCTACGATGGCAGAGTTTAGTATTTGTGAGATAGTATATGATACTCTCATCACTTTGCACAGCTGCTTGGTACATTACAAATTGCAATGATAACAGTTATAACTTGACAGCATTTGAGCACCATGTATATGGTCATATTCTGGCATTTTATTATTTACTTTTATTATCAGTGCATACACATCGTGTCAAAATAAGGAAAGTCAAATAACATGGTTTTTAAGGAAGAGTGGCGTGTGAGTTCTTTTTAGAATTAGATGACAAAGCATTATGTTTACTATGCAATGGCACTACAGCTATTCTAAAAGAATAAAATACAAATTAATGTTATAATAGTAAATACTCAGCACAATAGTTCTAACTCAAAGAAAATCCACAGGTGGAAAATTTTAAATACCTACATTGAAATAACTCATCACAATAGCATTTGTTGCTTACAGACAAAACTGACAATAAAATTGCAGCCAAAGCAATTTCCGACTGGCTGACTTCTTAGCCAAGCAAGGAAAACTGCTGTTAAAAATAATCAAAACTCACTGGAATTTGAACATAATGTTTATTCTGAGCAGTTACCCTTTATGCATATAAACCAAAACCAAACCCGTTGCCTTCGAGTTGATTCTGATTCATAGCAACCCTATAAGACAGAGTAGAACTGCCCCATAGGGTTTCCGAGGAGTGGCTGGTGGGTTCAAACTGCTGACCTTTTGGTTAGCAGCCAAATTCTTAACCACTGTACCACCAGGGCTCCAAACGCATATACTTGTAGGTATATTAAAGGGTTATATTATGATAGCATAATGTGGGTAGTTTAAAGCATAGACTTCGGGACAACACTTCCAGGGATGCAACACCTACTAGCTACATGACATTGGGTAAATTATTTTACGTCTTTTTGCCTGATTTTCCTCATCTATAGAGTTAGGATTGTAAAAAAATGTCTCCTCATAGGGCTGTTGTGAGGGCTGAATGAGTTAATAGTGTAAAGTCCTTTCACCAGTTCTACGTGACATAGTATAATGTAATTGTTCTCTCTTATTACTGTCTCTACTTTTATAAACGAGGAAACTGAGGAACAGTGAGATTAAGTAGCTTTTCTAAGTTTAATTAGTGTTATTATTATTAGTGGCAGAGTTGGCTTTGAACAGACCAATCTGTCTTTAGAGCCTATGGTCTTAACCGGGACACTCTATTTTCTCATGAACATTGTCATCGATAGAAAGGCCCTATCTCCCGTATTATGGTTTTCTGAGGTGTCAACTTGACTAGGCTAAATTACAGCCCATAGTTATTCAGTCAAATAGCAATGTAGGTTCTGCTCTAAAGCACTTTTGCAGATGTTATTTAAAATCCTTATCAATTTAAGGTTATTCTGGGTGAGCTTCACTTAATAATTTGGAAGGTCTTCAGAGAAGGCTTAGGCTTTCCCTGGAGTGGGAGAGGAGAAGGTAGAGACAGGGATAGGGAAAAGAACAGAGGGATAGAGAAAAAGAGAGAGAGTTGACTTAGACTGAGAGAGAGACTGAGATTGAGAGAGGAAGATTGAGAATGAGACTGACTCCTTTCTGTGGACAAAACTTCAGCCTGTGGCTGTGGGGTTCCAGCCTGCTCGTGATCCTTCCTCCATGATGGCTTTCCTATGGACTTTGGACTTGCTTAATCCTATGTGTAAATCAGCTGCTTATAATAAATCCCTAATATCTATATCATCCATCTCTATCTACCTAACTATCCCCTGCTGGTTCTGGAAAGCTTAAAACCTTAATTTTAAGGGAGAAAAAAGCTTGTGCATATAACTTTTGAGGCATCTTCACTTCCAGTACTCCAGATTCTATGGAGGAAAATTAAAAACACTGAAATCTTTACCAACCCTAATAGGGTTGTTGTTGTTGTTAGGTGCTATCGAGTTGGTTCTGACTCATAGTGACCCTATGTACAACAGAACAAAACATTGCCCAATCCTGAGCCATCCTCACAATCCTTGTTATGCTTGAGCCCATTGTTGCAGCCACTGTGTCAATCCATCTCTTTGAGGGTCTTACTCTTTTTCAATGACCCTCTACTTTACCAAGCATAATGTCCTTCTTCAGGGACTGGTCCCTCCTGATAACATGTCCAAAGTATGTGAGACGAAGTCTCACCGTCCTTGCTTCTAAGGAGCATTCTGGCTGTACTTCTTCCGAGACAGATTTGTTTGTTCTTCTGGAAGTCCATGGTATATTCAATATTCTTCACCAACACCATAATTCAAAGGCATCAATTCTTCAGTCTTCTGTATTCATTGCCCAGCTTTCACATTCATATGAGGTGACTGAAAACACTATGGCTTCAGTCAGGTGCATCTTAGTCCTTAAAGTGACCTCTCTGCTTTTAAACAATTTAAAAAGGTCTTTTGCAACAGATTTTCCCAGTGCTATACATCATTTGATTTCTTGACTGCTGCTTCCAGAGGCATTGATTATAGATCCAAGTAAAATGAAATCCTTAACAACTTCAATCTTTTCTCTGTTTATCATGATGTTGCTTATTGATCCAGTTGTGAGGGTATTTGTTTTCTTTATGTTGAGGTATAATCCATACTGAAGGCTGTAGTCTTTGATCTTCATCAGTAAGTGCTTCAAGTCCTCTTCACTTTTAGCAAGCAAGGTTGTGTTGTCTGCATAACGCAGGTTGTTAATGAGTCTTCTTCCAATCCTGATGCCCTGTTCTTCTTCATATAGACCAGCTTCTCAGACTATTTGCTAAGCATAAAGATTTCATAAGTATGGTGAGAGATACAACCCTGATGCCCACATTTCCTCTCTTTAAACCACACAGTATACCCTTGTTCTGTTTGAAGGACTGCCTCTTGGTCTGTGTTCAAGTTCCTCGTGAGCACAATTAAGTGTTCTGGAATTCCCATTCTTTGCAATGATATCCGTAATTTGTTATGATCCACACAGTTGAATGCCTTTGCATAGTCAGTAAAACATAGGTAAACATCTTTCTGGTATTCTCTGCTTTCAGCCAAGTCCATCTGACATCAGCAATCATACCACTCATTCCATGTCCTCTTCTGAATCCAGTTATGACTTTCTAATTCGATTCCTTCAATTGGCTGCAACCTTTTTCACTTTACTTCTGATACTATTGAACTGACTAAGGTTATTTTGAAAGTAGTTTTCTAATTTCTTTTTACTATAGGATCAACAAAATTAGATCTTAAAACAGGTAAAATTTGGGACAATTGCTTTGTATACAAGTGGTTATACCTGTTTTTCTTATGGTATGGCTTTGGCTTCTTGCTGTACTTTTCAGAGTATATAGTATGAGTTATGTTACTCTTAAGGGTGAAGTACAGTATGAACCCTTCCTGAAATGTATTTTGATGTGGAATTTTGTTTTTCATGGAATACATATGTTCACATAAAACATTTTTGGATGCATTTGTTATAGATTCTTCTGACCTACGTTTTAAAGATATGAGTGGATCAAATATACTTCTGATTCTCAATTATTTGGAGCAAATATCACTTAAGATTACCCACTTTCCTTGGCATCTGATTATTAAGTTGATAGATAAGGTGCCTTGATGCCAGAAATGGGTTGTACTGGATTGTGGACATGGAGATTATGGTAACTAAAAAAGCCGAAAAACCAAACCCGTTGCCATTGAGTTGATTCTGACTTATGGCGACCCCATGTGTTACAGAGTAGAACTGCTCTATAGAACTGGCTGTAATCTTAACGGAAGCAGAATGCCAGTCCTTTCTTCCATAGAGCTGCAGGGTGGGTTTGAACCGCCAATCTTTAGTTGTTGTTATTGTATGCCGTCAAGTAGATTTCAACTCACAGCAACCCATATGACAGGGTAGAACTGTCCCATAGGATTTCCTAAATTGCAGTGTTTACAGGATCAGATTGCCGGGTCTTTCTGTCTTGGAGCCAGTGGGCGGGTTTGAACTGCCAGTCTTTCGGTTAGCAGTTGAGTGCATAACCTTTGTGCCACCAGGGCTCGTTTAGGTTAGAGGTCAAGAGCAAACCGTAAAATCTCCTTTTTAAATTCTAATTTAATTTTAAGGTTGCTATTCTGCTTTACTTGTGTTTTTTATAAGTGAAGTTAGTGTGTCAACCTCTCTCTCTGGCATCCCTGTCTTTTTACTTCAAAGTCTGTGAAAGCCATGGGGATTTGATAAAATCACGTCTTCTAGTAGCCATTTGCTCATCTGAATCTATACATTAGCGTGATACATTAGAGTACGGGGATGCATATTAGTTTTCTCTTCCTTTGTAACAAATTACTACAAATTTAGTTGCTTAAAACAACACAAATTTATTATCTCACAGTTTCTATGAGTCAGGAATCTGGGTAGTTAGCTGGGTCTTCTATGTGGAGACACACGTCTAATTTATCTGCCCCTTCCCGACGTTTTTTCAGTTCTTTTAGAAGAATTAGTGTATTCAAAGCGGCTTATAGCCTTTCCTGAGATGAGCAGGATGTAGTTCTTTCTCATGCAAAGACTGCCAGTCCGCAACAAAAGCCCAAAAGCAAGGGAAAACGCATGATATAAAGTATTCTCAATGGACAGAATACAGCAGATTAGATATTTAAAAATAGCAGGAGAATAATGCCTGAGATTCTTCAACAACTGAAAAACCAGCCATAGGTAAAAGAATATCTTTCTTTAAAGAAGCACAGGAAAACCGAAATTAAGTTAAAATGTTTTGGAAATAATTGATGTTTAATGAGGGAAGTTTTTCAATGTTTACTAGGTATTTATGACACTTTTCCCGTAAATTCTACAGTTTATATATTATTGAAAATAGCAATGAATGACGATGTTATTTGAGAAAGTAGTCACTTTTAAATAAAAAGAACAATGTATTTTATGGTTTGTCTTTGCTTTCAGTGATTTGACTGGTTCCTGAAGACATTCCAAGCTGTCGAAGGTCACCTAGCAGAAGTCTACTAAACTGAGAACATTTTGTCTTGTAGGAAAGAAAACCAAAACAAAGATGCACCGACAACAGACCACATGTAGAACAGGAACAAGTTCTGCCCAGTTCTACTGTTAGTGTGCATGTCAGGTGTCGCTGAGATGATTTCTGAGTCATGGCAGCCCCATGTGTGCAGAGCAGCACTGTGCTACGTAGGGTTTTCACTGCTGTGTTCTTTTGGAAGCAGATTGCCAGTCCTGTCTTCTGAGGCGCCTCTGGGTGTGTTCAAATTGCCAACCTTTTGGCTAGTAGTTGAGCACTTAGACACTTGTGCCACCCAGGGCCTCCTCCCAGTTCTACTAAGCTTTCAAAATTGTTAATTTGAAATTGTTAAAGCTGTTAAATTAAAGCTCTGAAATCTTTCTATATTCTTACTGATCATTGTTTTATCTATTTTTTGTTGTGTTTCAATTGTTTATAGAAAAATATACTAAATGAAAGTGAAGATAAAGCATATGATACAGACATTACAGGTGCTTCATAAATCTCTTAAAGCTAGCTTTCTTCTCAGACAGATTGGTTGTTAATGTAGGTATCCAGTCACAAGGCTCTCAGAGTAGCAAAGAGTAAAGTGTGACATGTTTGCTTTTTTTGCTCTATTGCTTGTTTATAGCTGTCAATTATTTATGTTTCCTTTCCTGTGTGCATCAAATGCTATTGCAGCAAAGGTCCTCTCTGCTCTAGTTAGTATGCAATTTCTCCTTCTCTTGAGAGAGATTACCATGTACCTTACAGTTTTGCTTGGGTTATGGCATAGTGTGATCTACAGTGAGGAACAATTTAGATTTTCTTTTCTTTTCTTTTTTGATTTTATTGTACTTTAAGTGAAAGTTTACAATTCAAGTTAGTCTCTCATATAAAAATTTATACATACATTGTTATGTGACCCTAATTGCTGTCCCTACACAGTGACAGCACACTCCTCCTCTCCACCCCTGATTCCCCATGTTCATTCAACCAGCTCCTAACCCTCTCCGCCTTCTCATCTCACCTCTGGACAGAAGCTGCACATTTAATCTCATGCATCCACTTGAGCTAAGAGGCACACTCCTCATGAGTACAACTTTATGTCCCATAGTCCAGTCTAATCTTTGAACAGTTGGCCTTGGGAACGGTTTTAGTTCTGAGTTGACAGAGAGTCCAGGGGCCATGCTTTCCAGGGTTCCTCCAGTCTCGGTCAGAACATTAGGTCTGGTCTTTTTACTAGAACTTGAGTTCTGCAACCCACCTTTCTCCCGCTCCATCACAGACTCTCTGTTGTGTTCCCTGTCAGGGTGGTCATTGGTGGTAGCCAGGCACCATCTAGTTTTTCTGGTCTCAGGATGTTGCAGTCTCTGGTTTATGTGGCCCTTTCTGTCTCTTGGGCTAATACTTTCCTTGTGTCTTTGATGTTCTTCATTCTCCTTTACTCCAGGTGGTTGGGACCAATTGATGCATCTTAGATGGCCGCTTGCTAGTTTTCAAGACCTCAGACGCCACTCACCAAAGTAGGATGCAGAACATTTTCTTAATAAACTTTGTTATGCCAATTGACCTAGATGTCACCTGAAAGCATGGTCCCCAGACTTCTGACCCTGCTACTCTGTCCCTCGAAGTGTTTGGTTGTATTCAGGAAACTTCTTAGCTTTGGTTTAGTCCAGTTGTGCTGACTTCTCCTGTAGTGTGTGCTATCCTTTCTTCATCTAAGATAATTCTTGTCTACTATCTATTTAGTGAATAACCCTCTCCCTCCCTCCCTACCCTCGTAACAATCAGAGAATGTTTTCTTCTGAGTTTAAACCTTGTCTTGAGTTCTTATAAGAATGGTCTTGTATAATATTTGTCCTTTTGTGACTGACTACTTTCACTCAGCATAATGCCTTCCAGATTCCTCCATGTTATAAGATGTTTCACGGATTCATCGTTGTTCTTTATCATTGTGTAGTATTCCATTGTGTGAATGTACCATAATTTGTTTATCCATTTGTCCGTTGATGGGCACCTAGGTTGTTTCCATCTTTTTGCTATTGTGAACAGTGCTGCAATAAACATGGGTGTGCATGTATCTATTTGTGTGATGGCTCTTATTTCTCCAGGATACATTCCAAGGAGCAAGATTGCTGGATCGTATGGTGCTTCTATTTCTGGCTTTTTAAGGAAGCACCAAACCAATTTCCAAAGAGGTTGTACCATTTAACATTCCCACCAACAGTGTATAAGTGTTCCAGTCTCTCCACAACCTCTCCAACATTTATTATTTTGTGTTTTTTCGATGAATGTTAGCCTTGTTGGGGTGAGATAGTATCTCATTGTAGTTTTGATCTGCATTTCTCTAATGGCTAATGATCGTGAGCATTTCCTCATATGTCTGTTAGCTGCCTGAATGTCTTCTTTGGTGAAGTGCCTGCCCATATCCTTTGTCCATTTTTTAATTGGGTTATTTGTCTTTTTGTTGTTGAGGTTTTGCAGTGTCTTGTAGATTTTAGAGATTAGATGCTGATCGTATTTGTCGTAGCCAAAATTTTTTTCCCAGTGTGTAGGTTGTCTTTTTACTCTTCTGGTGAAGTCTTTTGATGAGAGTAAGTGTTTGATTTTTAAGAGCTCCCAGTTATGTAGTTTCTCTCCAGGTGTTTGTGCATTGTTACTTATGGTTTGTATCCTGTTTATGCCATGTTTAGAGCTCCTAGAGTTGTCCCGATTTTTTCTTCCATGATCTTTATCGTTTTCGATTTATATTTAGGTCTTTGATCCATTTTGACTTAGTTTTTGTGCATGGTGTGAGGTATGGATCTTGTTTCAGTTTTTTGCAGATGGATATTCACTTATGCCAGCACCATTTGTTAAAGAGACTGTCTTTTCCCCAATTAATGGACTTTGGGCCTTTGTCAAATATCAGCTGCTCATAGGTGGATGAATTTATGCCAGCATTCTCAATTCTGTTCCATTGGTCTATGGATCTGTTGTTGTACCAGTACCAGGCTGTTTTGACTACCGTGGCAGTATAATAGGTTCTAAAATCAGGTCATTTGAGGCCTCCCACTTTGTTCTTCTTCTTGAGGAATGCTTTACTTATCCGGGGCCTCTTTCCTTTCCAAATGAAGCTGGTGATTTGTTTCTCCATCTCATTAAAAAATGCTGGTGGGATTTGGATCGGGATTGCATTGTATCTGTAGATTGCTTTGGGTAGAATTGACATTTTCACAATGTTGACTCTTCCTACCCATGAGCAAGGTATGTTTTTCCACTTATGTAGGTCTCTTTTGGTTTCTTGCAGTAGTGTCTTGTAGTCTTCATTGTATGCGTCTTTTATGTCTCTGGTTAGATTTATTCCTAAGTATTTTATCTTCTTGGAGGCTATTGTAAATGATATTGATTTAGTGATTTCCTCTTTGAAGTTCTCTTTGTTGGTGTAGAGGAATCCAACTGATTTTTGTATGTTTATCTTGTATACTGAAACTTTGCTGAAATCTTCTATCGGTTCCAGTAGTTTTCTTGTGGATTCTTTGGGGTTTTCTGTATATAAGATCATATCATCTGCAAATAGAGAATACTTTTACTTCTTCCCTACCAATTTGGATGCCCTTCATTTCTTTTTCTAGACTAATTGCTCTAGCTAGGACCTCCAGCACAGTGTTGAATAAGAGTGGTGATAAAGGGCATCCTTGTCTGGTTTCCATTCTCAAGGGGAATGCTTTCAGACTCTTTCCATTTAGGATGATGTTGGCTGTTGGCTTTGTATAAATGCTCTTAATTATGTTGAGGAATTTCCCTTCTATTCCTATTTTGTTGAGAGTTTTTATCGTGAATGGGTGTTGGACTTTGTCAAATGCCTTTTCTCCATTGATTAATAAGATCATGTGGTTCTTGCCTTTTGTTTCATTTATGTGATGGATTACATTGATTGTTTTTCTAATGTTGAACCATCCCTGCATTCCTGGTATAAATCCCACTTGATCATGGTGAATTATTTTTTTGATATGTTGCTGATTTCTATTGGCTAGAATTTTGTTGAAGATTTTTGCGTCAATGTTCATGAGGGATATTGGTCTGTAATTTTCTTTTTTTGTGGTGTCTTTACTTGGTTTTGGTATCAAGGTTATGCCGGATTCATAGAATGAGTTTGGGAGTATTCCATCCTCTTCTATGCTCTGAAATACCTTTAGTAGTAGTGGTGTTAACTCTTCTCTGAAAGTTTGGTAGAATTTTCCAGTGAAACTGTCTGGGCTAGGGCTTTTTTTTTGTTGGGAGTTTTTAAATTACCTTTTTAATCTCTTCTTTTGTTATAGGTTTATTTAGTTGTTCTACCTGTATTTGTGTTGGTTTAGGTAGGTGGTGAGTTTCTAAAAATTTGTCCATTTCCTCTAGGTTTTCAACTTCGTTAGAGTACAATTTTTCATAGTATTCTGTTATGATTCTTTTAATTTCAGTTGGGTCTGTTGTGATATCGCCCATCTCATTTCTTATATGGGTCTTTTTTTTTTTTTTTTTTTTGTCAGTTTGGCTGATGGTTTATCGATTTTGTTGATGTTTTCAAAGAACCAGCTTTTGGTCTTGTTAACTCTTTCATTTGTTTTTTTATTCTCTATTTCATTTAATTCAGCTCTAATTCTTATTATTTCCTTTCTTCTGGTGCCTGAGAGCTCCTTTTGCTGCTCTCTTTCTACTTGTCGAGTTGTAGGGTTAATGTTTTTCTTTTGGCCCTTTCTTCTCTTTGGATGTGTGCATTTATTGCTATAAACTGACCTCTGAGTGCTGCCTTTGCTGTGTCCCAGAGGTTCTGGTAGGATGTGTTTTCATTCTCGTTTGATTCTATGCATTTCTTCATTCTGTCCTTAATTTCTTCTATAACCCAGTAGTTTTTGAGCAAGATGTTGTTCAGTTTCCATGCATTTGATTTTTTTTCTTTCCTTTTTCTGTTGTTGATTTCTACTATACTTTTATGATATTGATTACTTTATGGCCTAATATGTGGCCTATTCTGGAGAATGTTCCATATGCATTGGGAAAGAAAGTATACTTGGGTGCTGTTGGGTGGAGTGTTCAGTATATGTCCATGAGACCAAGTTGGTTGATTGTAGCATTTAGATCTTCCATGTCTTTATTGAGCTTCTTTCTGGATGTTCTGTACTTCACTGAAAGTGGTGTTGGAGTCTCCTACTATTACTGTGGAGCTGTCTATCTCTGTTTTCAGTGCTATTAGAGTTTGTTTTATGGATTTTGGAGACCTGTCTTTGGGTGCGTAAAAACTTACTATAGTTATATCGTCCTGGTGTATTGACCCTTTAATCATTACATAGTGTCCCTTTGTGGTCAATTTCACTTTAAAGTCTATTTTATCAGAGATTAATATTGCCACTCCTGCTCTTTTTCACTGTTGTTTGCTTTCTATATTTCTTTCTATCCTTTGAGTTTTAGTTTGTTTGTGTCTTTAAGTCTAAGATGTGTCTCTTGTAGGCAGCATACAGACAGATCATGTTTTTTTAATCCATTCTGCCACTCTCTGTCTCTTCATTGGTGCATTTAGTCCGTTTACATTCATTGTAATTATCGATAGGTATGAGTTTAGTGCTGTCATTTTGATGTCTTTTTTTGTGTGTTGTTCACAGTTTCTTTGTTCCATTTAATTTTCTGTGCTGAGTCATTTTTCTTTACGTATTTTCTTTTCATCTTTTCATTGTTGTTAATTTTGTATTTGCTGCGTCTTTATATTTTTTTATTTTTTATTTTGATGTATAGGATTGATAGTTTCTTTTGTGGTTACCTTAATATTTACCCCTATTTTTCTAATTTTAAACCAGTCTTTTATTTCTTTATATCGCCTTGAATTCCTCTCCACATGAAAAATCTATGTCTACATTTTTTAGTCCCTCTTTTTTGTTTTAATGTTGTCATCTTTTACATATTGACATCTGTTTCCCTTTTTTCAGTGTTTTAGCTTTGATTTATTTTTGTGACTTCCCTAACTGGGTTGATATCTAGTTGCCCTATCCTGTGTTCTTATCTTGGGTTGTTATCTGGTGTTATTGATTTTCTAACCAGAGGATTCCTTTTAGTATTTCTTGTAATTTTGGTGTGGTTTTTGAAAATTCCCTAAACTTCTGTTTATCTGGAAATGCCCTAATTTTGACATCGTATTTGAGAGACAATTTTGCTGGATATATAATTCTTGGCTGGCAATTTTTTTTTCCTTCAAGGCTTTATATATTGCATCCCATTGCCTTCTTGCCTGCATGGTTTCTGCTGAGTAGTCCAAGCTTAGTCTTATTGACTCTCCTTTGTAGATGACTTTTTGTCTATCCGTAGCCACTCTTAAAATTCTCTCTTTATCTTTGGTTTTGGCAAGTTTGATTATAATATGTCTTGGTGACTTTCTTTTGGGATGTACCTTATGTAGGGTTCAATGAACATCTTGGATAGATATTGTCTCATCTTTCACGATATCAGAGATGTTTTCTGCCAACAAGTCTTCAACAATTCTCTCTGTATTTTCTGTTATCCCCTCCTGTTCTGGTACTCCAATCACTCATAGGTTGTTCCTCTTGATAGAGTCCCACATATTTTTTAGGGTTTCTTCATTTTTTTGAATCCTTTTATCTGATTTTTCCTCAGATAAGTTGGCGTCAAGTGCTTTACCTTCAGTCTCACTAATTCTGACTTCTGTTGCCTTAATTCTGCTCCTATGACTTTCTGTTGAGTTGTCTAATTCTGAAATTTTATTGTTAATCTTCTGGATTTCTGATTGCTGTCTCTCTATGGATCCTTGTAGCCTGTTGAATTTATCATTATTCTCCTCTCTAATTTTCTTAAGTTCCTCTATTGCTTGGACTGCGTTTTGCCTCATTTGTTTCCTGATCTCTTGAACAGTTCTGGATATTAATGTTTTGTATTCTGTCTCTTGTAATTCCAAGAAATTTTCTTCCTCTGGAAAATTTCTTGAATCTTTATTTTGGGAACTTACTGAAGCCACCATGATCTGCCTCTTTATGTGATTGTTTATTGACTGCTGTCTCCAAGCCATCAATAAGTTAATATACTTACTTATTTTATGTTTGCTTCCTGTGTGCTAGCTTCTTGTTTTGTTTTGTTTTGATATGCCCAAATAGGCTTCTTGTGTTATCTAGCCCAATCACCAATGCCTCTGAAGCTCCAATGTCCTGCCAGCAGGTGGCCAGACCTGCCACTAAGTATGTGAGCCCAGGTCTTTGCCCACTCCTCCTGTATGGATTCAGCTCAGGTATCCAGGTAGTCTGCCACTAAGTGTGTGGTGCAGGTTCTCACCTACAGTCCTAGACAGTCATGGGTGATTGGTGTAGGCACAGGCATCTAGCTGTAGCAGGCAGTCACGTGCTGAGCAAGGTGGGGGCCGGCAGCTGCCCGAGTGTCCGGGATGAAAGCGTGTCCCTGTTCCCTAGAGTGTGCAGGTGGGTGGGCTTTGCAGCCAGACTATGAGCACCCAGTGCTTTTGGCTGTAAGGACTAGGAGGCACTGCTTAGTCGTGAGCCCCTGTCGCAGGTTGCTAGGTGCTGTGGGTGGAACCACCACTCCTCAGGCCCCTGATGTGGGTAGGTGAAGACCTTGCTTAATGGGCAGAGCAGTGTCAAATGTCATGAACCTGCCACTTCACAGCTGAAACAGTTGAAGTTAGACTTGAGGTATACACCCTGTTGTACTGTGGTAATGAGGGCCTACACTATTGAAATGAGCCCACACAAGTCTCTGCATGGGAAAGGACCTCAAAGCCCATGGACCCCTTATGCGTGTGCCTAGGCAATGGAGCTGTAACTACCCTGAGTTCCTGGCTTACGGGGGCTGGCAGATTATTTTTTTCCTGTTTGTTAATTTGTTCCCTCTCCAAGGCTGGGAGAATGGCTCAGGGCATGTGACAGGTCCTACTTTCGGCCAAGGGGATTCAGTAATTGCTGAAGCTGTCCCGGACCTGATGCAGAACAGGGATTGGGGAGGTAAATGGGAGAGTGGTTTTTCCCAAAGGGGGTTGTCTTTGATCCGTGCGGTAGGCCAGACACAAGTACTTATCTTCCGCCGATTGAGGGTTACTTCCCACTGGCTCCGGATTGCTGAGTGGACTGTCTGTTGCTGGGTCACTCCCAATGTGGAAAATGCCTTTTGAGCACCACTGCTTGCTGCACCGCACGCCAGGAGCTGATCTGGCCTGCAGGGCTCTGGCTCCTGCTGGGTCAGATCTGGCAACTCCTCACTGCTTCTGAACCGTCTCTCCCTCCCCCTGCCACTCAGTCTGATTTCTCAACTTTGCCTTTGATGTTCAGGGCTCCCAGACTGTCATATATAATTGATTCACTTGTTTTTTTGGGTCTTTGTTGTAAGAGGGTCCACTGGAAGCATCTGACTACTCTGCCATCTTGGCCTCACCTCCTCTAGATTTTCTTGCTATAGGAACTTGATGTACATGCCAACCAGTTACAGTGAGATGGATTATGGTACCATTTGGTGTCTGTAATTTTATTTTGCAGGGTAACTAATAGAATTTCCAGAACAGAGGTCCCTTGGAATATTTTACAACTTTTTACATGCCATTATACTAACACATGAGGTTGAAATAGCATATTGTCCTGATTTTAGCATGTTTAGCTTATTTCTTGAGTTCATACATCTCATTGATAGCTGGATTTTGAAATATTGTGGTATGTGCTCTACATCATCAAATGTTTACTACCTACCAACAGGGTGCATGCGGCTCTTCTGGGTACTATTTTTACACTTAACTATATAAAATAGAGGAAATACTGTCATTATTTAACATTTATGGAGAAAGCATTGTGCTCCCATATGATACAGAGATAGCCTGGGCTCTTTACATTTTTAGGGCAAAATGGCTGTCCCACTAAATGCTACTTCCACTACTAATATAAATTTTTAACTTTGTGTTGTCAGGCATTGTTCTAATTTCTTCATGCGGATTATCTCATTCTATCCTTACAACCATATTGTGAACTACTACTCTTGTCCTCATTTTACAGATGAGAAAGCTGAGGCACAGATAAGTTAAATAATGTATTAAGGAAACTCAGAGAGTCATGGCTGACTTGTGATCCAAATACAGTTTTAGCTCTAGAATCCAGCCCTTAGACATCATGCATGCTATACTATCTTTCAAGGTGCACTGGTGGCACAATGGTTAAGAGCTTGGCTACTAACCAAAAGGTCGGTGATTCGAACCCATCAATGGCTGTGCAGGAGAAAAGATCTGGTGATCTGCTCGCATGAAGATTACAGCCAAGAAAATCCTATGGGCAGTTCTACTCCGTTGTATAGGGTCACTGTGAGTCAGTATCAACTTGACGGCACACAGTAACAACATATTATCTCTCAATGTCCATTACACACAAAAATAGATGTAAACTGTCACTTTGTGACTAAATGTTTGTATATTGTCACTTCCTATCTCAATTTTTCTCTTCTTGCCCCACACCTATTGTGAATTTCTATGAATTGGGTTGGGACTCTATATTCTTTATTCCCATTTTCTCATCTGGGAAGACTGATTATGGAGGACATTTGAAACTGTTCACCTTTAAATTTAAAAATAGTAAGCTATCAGTTATAAAAACAAAAAAAACCCCACAAAAACCAAAACCAAATCACACCAGATACCATCGAGTCTATTCTGATTCATGTGTTTCAGAACACAATGGCATTCCATAGGGTTTTCAATGGCTATTATTTTTCAGAAGTAGACCACCATGGCCTCTCTTCTGAGACACCTCTGGGTGGATCTGAACCACCAACCCTCCAGTTAGTAGCCAAGTGCTTAGCCATTTTTGCCACTCAGGGACTATATGCTATCAGTAGGTACAACTTATTTAGGAATGCACTGGATTTACCTAGAAAAAAAGGTTATTCTCAATGAAACAGAAAATACATGCAAACACAATTCTACTTTTTTGGATGACTTTTATTTTTAGCTTCTATTAAAACATGTAAGTCTCAAGTATAACTACAGTATAATTTATGACAAACTCAAACATTTTGAATATTCTTAAATCTATGAAGTTTGTAAAGAATTCTGTGTAAACAGCATTATTATATTCATGGCTATTCATCTGTTTTCATGAAGCAATTCTTGATTGTTTTCCTCAAGAATATAATAACATAACAAACCACAGATATAAAAAAAGTTGGTGGTCTCTAAACATAGGTCCTAATCCCAAGCCAATTACTTGGCCATTCTAATTTAGCTGGCCCGCCTGTCATTACAAGTAGTCCCCAACTTACAATGTATACGACAAACAGCACTTATGACCGTCTGTATTTTTTTTTTGTACATCTTATTGTTAGTAGTATTCACTACATACAATGTTGCAGCATGCAATTTGTTGTTATCATTCGCAGATGTTCACTCGCAGATGTTCGAAGATCGGATTTATAAAGATAACGATAATAAAAGCCAATAATAATGAAAACTAAAAAAAAAAAAAAAAAGTGTTCGACTTACATCAAACCGCCTTACAATGGAGTTGTTGGAAAGAAACCCTGTTGTCAGTCGGGAGCTACCTGTACTTCCATTAACATTTCTCCAAAATTGCTATTGAGAATTGCTTTATTTACATACGCACTTTATCTTAGCTCTTTTTAATAAAGCTATCAAAATTCTATAAAATCATGCTGAACATTTTGGGTTGAGATTTTCAACAATCAGCATTTATAAATAGGCCACAAACCAATTATATCTTATTCAAATTATGTAGCAGTCAAAAAGTTTAAGAGTCTCCCACTTTTATCCAAATGTTATATATGGATTTGTGTTCAAACATGTTCACCTCCATTTTATTCTAATTTAAGCTTTGCAGTGTAACTATCATTCTACATTATTGGGTGAAATGAATTTAAGGATTACATAATTTAGATATTAGTATGACTGTGACTTCTGGAAGTTGTATCTTACAATTAGTACCAAACAACAGTGGCCTACATGAAAACGTCTACTTTTACCCTAAGCTTACAGTGTACTCAATGAGATTTTAGTTCCAAATATTGTTTTTAATCAATCAAAAGTCACAAGTAGACATACCTGGGACAAATATATATACAAAACCTAACCATGTTATATATTTTTAAGAAAAAAATATACTTCAACATGAAATAGGAAAACAAGTGACTCTGTAATCTTTTTTTTGAAGTGCTAAGAATAAATTATTTTGTGGAACCAGTTGCTAATTTTTTAAAATTTCGCATAAAAATTAGGTAATGTTACATAAAAATTAGGCAATGTAAAAATATTAATAGTAAATCACACATAAACCTGCCCACCATGTATCTTTTCATACTGTAAAAACCAGTTGCCATCAAGCCAACTCAGATTCATGGTGACCCCATGTGTGCATTACCTAAATACTCCCAATAGAGTCATACTTATATGCATTTAAAATAATGAGGATGGATTAATTTCAGATTTAAAGAGATGGTAATTTATGAATTGAATGTAAAACATTTTTTACAAATGTAATATATTTTTTATGGTTCCCTAATTGTCAAAATCTATTTTCAACAGGCTTAGCAGGTATGTGATGGCAATGCTCTACATAGTCCAGGACAACACTGAATGGTATCTTTTGTATTAAATTTAAAAAGTGGCTCAAATAACTTAAGACTATGATTTAATTTAGATGTAAAGAATCTTTGGCCCTAGATTTAATTTCCTATGTACCTTAGGACAAATGTCTAGAAGTGATAATCTCTTTCATGGATATTGTTGTAAAATATGCCACAATTTAAAAACTGTCTAGATAGGAATTAACTGTGGAAGTGTCTCTTTCTACATTCTTCTCTTTCACATGTCTATTTCTTAGTCTCTTCCTCTGTCTCTCATTCTCTACTCATACCTTTTCATGTCTATTAAAAAAAAAAAAAAGAAACCTGTTGCCATCGAGTTGATGCCAACTCATAGCAACCCTATAGGACACAGTAGAACTGCCCCATAGGGTTTCCAAGGCTGTAATCATTACGGAAGCAGACTGCCGTATCTTTCTCCCTTGGAGCAGCTGGGGGTTCGAGCCTCCGACTTTCGGTTAGCAGCCAAGCATTTAACCACTGTACCACCAGGGCTTCTTTGATGTCTATAACCCAAATCAAACCAAACTCGTTGCCGTGGAGTTGATTCTGACTCATAGCGTCTATATAAAACTCATAGCGACCCTAGAGGACAGAGTAGAACTGCCCCATAGGGTTTCCAAGGAGTGCCTGGTGGATTCAAACTGCCAACCTTTTGGTTCGCAGCTGTAGCTCTTAAGCATTACACCACTAAGGTTTCTCATAGCATCTATAAACCAAACCAAAAAAAAAACAAAAAACCAAAAAAACCTATTGCTGTGGAGTCGATTCCAACCCACAGCGACCCCACATGGCAGAGTAGAACTGCCCCACAATTTCTAAGGAGTGCCTGGTGGATTCAAACTGCAGACCTTTTGGTTAGCAGCCATAGCACTTAACCACTACACCACCAGGGTTTCCGATATAGGTATGTTTAAATCTCCTTTATCATTAACTCATCACCACTACCACAACAAAATGTTTTAAGTACTTACTATAGAAATAGAATTTTGCACTTTTTTAAATTTAAAAAGCAAATGAATGAAATATATTCAATATATTTGCTTCAAAAACTTCCACAAAAACTTCTAGATGACACTACTTTCTACTTTGTGACTTAACTTTTTCCTGTGAATGAATAACTTGGTAGAAAAAAATTTTCATATTCCTGGAATAAAGTCATGAAAAAAATGTCATGGTCATTTATTTTCAAGTCATTATTAGCAAGGATTTTTACTAGATTTCCAATCTTTGGGAGGATGACAACATTTAATAAAAAATTAATATGTGCTTGGTAAACTATAAGCTGAGGGTGCTTTATTGATAATGCAAAATATACCTCAGAGTTATAGAATTTAAAGGAGAAAGTGATATCCCTTCTTTTTGTACACTGAAAGACAGAGGTCTGAAAGGATTACTTGTACAAAGTAGGAAAGCAAGTTAGTGGCAAGAAAGCAAGTTGGCAAGAATCCCAGTTGAAACTCTTTCATTCATACTACACATAAGTTTGTGTTGAAAGCCTGCCATATATTATGACTTGAAAGCTTGCCAAACACATTTCGGATAGTATACAAGGGATACTGTGCCCAAGTCAGTATCTGCTCAAACGTGCACCATGGTATCACATAGCTATCTGCTCATCAGGAAGCACTTCACTGAAGCGAAACATCAATTTTGCTTAGCACTAAAGGATGACTAAACAATACTGCATGAGAACATAGAAAAATGTGACAAAAGAGATTAAGACTTAGGTCATTACTGGTGTTTTTGGGCAGCACAGTCCAGTGTTGGATTGCATAAAGAGCAGTAAATAAAGTTTTCTTCAGTTGCTTTCTTTTCTCAACCATCTTCCTTTTTTTTTCTTTTGAGGAATGTGATATGTACTTAGAATAATTGTTCATGTTTTGTGGTTATTGAACAAACAAAGAAGAATATAAAAAAGACAGGATATTAAGCACAATACTCTAAGGGTAAATCTTAACCTAGTTGGTATATGAGTCAAGATGAATCAAAAGTATTTGCTCAATGAATAGCCTACATATGTTTTTAAACCCATGGCATTTTATAGGCATGTATAAATTGGTTTTGATGCAATGTAGAATAAATTTAAGCACCTGAAAATATAGAATGACCTCTGTACATGGATAAGTGACTATTTCTCCCTAATAATAAAATATTTTAACTAAACATTCATCACTAATGTCTGTCACTTCTATCAGGGCATTTCATTGCAAAAGCCAAGGCAAAATACTTCTGTTGATTTCCAGATAACAAATATTTTCCTAGTTACGTGTATGTGCAAGTGTGTCTGGGTATGTGGATGTTTGTATTTACATGGGAAAAAATGAATGATTACAATCCTGTGAAAAGATGACAAAGAAAATATGAAAATTTTCTACATGGTCATCTTATTATTAAAAGCAAAAAAAAAAAAAAATGGTCACTTTTGTTTGCTGTAATCAGTAATCCCTAGAGAATAACTTACAATTCTCACAGTATCATTTACCAGTGCAAAAATAACCATCTGCCAGTGCTGCCTACCTATCTTAGGGAATGAGAGCTAGTAACTGCTCTGACTTTGAAGTATTTTGGTAAAAAGTTTGGCATAGACCTCCTTCAAAGAGTCTTATTAACACAAATAGATCACCTTCACAGGCTGTAAACAATAGACCAAAAATGAAGCTCTATTTTTTGCTTTCTTTGCCATCTTTCCCTTGGTCTTCCTTTTCTGTTTTGTCTTTTTCATATTTCTCTTTGTCTGGCTTTGTTACACTATCATATGAAGGTGGAGAGATGGTAGATGGGGTCACATCTGTTTTCTCTGGACTTGAGTTTTCATTGACATTATCAAAAACCATATCTCCTTTATTGGGCAAATCATCACCTTTGTCTCCATCTTTTATATGTATACTTGATATATTTTTGACATTTTGCTGTAAGCGGTAACGTCTGTAAGCACGCTGAATGACAGTAGCAGATACATCCTCTTGTTTTCGTTTTAGCGTAGTTGTAATGGGTTCATAGGACACTTTAGAAGGATTTGCAGACATGAACCTTTCTTCCATTTGTGAACGAAGAGAATCCATCTCTCCACCTTCACCCAAAACACGCTTTGTAAAAGCAAATAAAATGTCAAGACAATGGATCCGGTCACCACTGACCATGGGCAGATCCATGGCAATGAGCTGGACTTTGTTCGGTTTTGCTATGAGAAGAGGAGGATCCAGGGCAGCCGCAAAATCAGAGAGCTTGCTATATTCTATAAACTGGGTTGCATCTGGATCAAATTTCTCCCAAACCTCATAAAACATCTCGAAGTCATCCTCACTCAGGGGCTCAGTACTTTCTTCAGTAGCAACACTGAAGTTCTCCAGGATGACAGCGATGTACATGTTCACCACAACCAGGAAAGATATGATGATATAACTGACAAAATAGAATATTCCAACAGAGGGGCTACCACAGTCTCCTTCAGCTGAACTTCCAGGATGAACTTTTTTTGGATCACAGTCTGGTGGTGCGCTGTTGAGAATAGGTGCTAGTAATCCATCCCAGCCAGCAGAGGTGGTAATTTGGAACAGGCAGATCATGCTGTTGCCAAACGTCTCAAAGTTGAACATGTCATTAATACCAGCTTCCTTTTTAACATAGGCAAAGTTGGACATTCCAAAGATGGCGTAGATGAACATGACCAGGAAGAGCAGGAGGCCAATGTTAAACAATGCAGGAAGGGACATCATCAAAGCAAAGAGCAGCGTGCGGATCCCCTTTGCCCCTTTGATCAGACGCAGGATTCGGCCAATCCTGGCAAGACGGATCACTCGGAACAGGGTAGGGGACACAAAATATTTTTCTATCAGTTCGGCTAGAAACATTCCTGTTAGGAGGGAAGGAATTAAAAGGAAATATTTAAATATCCATGGTACTGAAAATCATGACTGTAAACAGGTTCATCTTTCATTATCTTTTATTAACCCAGGATTGTAATTCTACACTGAAAGTAATTCTATAACAATCGAAGAATTGAGCAATCCCAACATTAGAATTGCTATTTCATATCTTCTCCTTTTTATGACGTTTGTGGTCCTTACTTTTTTCTTCCAAAATAATTTTTCTAATTATAAAGATAGTATCTACTTATGAAGAAAGTTCAAATACAGTAAAATACTAGAAAGGAAATATAAATCACTTGAAATATCACCAACCATAATTAACTACTGTTAAAATTTTGTTGAACAACACTCCAGACATGTTTCTGTGTGCACACACACACACACATTCACACAAAGAAATGTGATCATGTTGTATGAGATTTTTTTTGTGAACTGTTTTAGTCACTTCAGCATATGTCATGGAGGTACTTCCATATGAAATAATTTATTTTGGTTGTATGATGTTCTGTCAAAATAATCACATACTGAAGAACAATAGCATTTATGCTGCTTTTAATTTTTGACTGAGATGAATATCCTAATAGGTGTCTTTTTCCTAGTTGCGTGAGTATCTTTTGATAATATATTAATAGAATTGGGTCAAATAGCATATTTAAAATTTTATTATATATTGCCAAACCTATCTCCAGAGTCTACAAATGAACACTCTTAGTAGCAGTGTGTGAAAGGGCTCATGCCCTACATTCTTCTGTATAATTTTTACCAGAAAAGCTTTATGATGGCTTAAAAAAATATCATTATTGTGATTTATTTGCATTTTTTGAAAATAAATAACCCACAGTATTTTTTTGTTTGTTTATTGGACTTTTTATCCTTATTGGTTATTTCCGACTTTCTCTTTTTCAGCTATTCAGGTCCATTGCTCATTTTTCTATTGGCATGTTTCCCTTTTTCTTATTGATTTATAAGGACTATTTTTCTATTGGAAGCACTATTCCTTTTTTTGGCCTTAAATGTTATGTAACCTTTTTCCTTACTCCTTGTGGTTAAACACTAGACTGCTAACCAAAAGGTTGAGGCTTCGAATCCCCCAGCTGTTCAGTAGAAGAAAGATGTAGCAGTCTGCTTCCGTTAAGATTTACAGCCTTGGAAACCCTATGGGGCAGTTCTACTCTGTCCTAAACGGTCGCTCGCTATGAGTTGGAATCGACAACGACGGCAATGGGTTTTGTTTTTTCTCCCACATAGTATTATGATTTTTATGCAGTATTATCCATTATTTTTTCTTCTTAGATTCAGGTTTATGTCACGCTTAGGATTATGCAAGTTCATGGTTATAAATCTATTTCCATACATTTTCTAGTAGAATCCATTTTTTTTTACACTTTTACCTTTAATTTATGTGGCATTTACTAAGTTAGTGATTCTATTTTTAAAGTTTCATTTTGGACTATCCAAATCCATGCAGCTATTTTTTTCTACACTGTTTATATTTATCATCAACTTTATAATAGTTTTAATATCTAGAGTAAGTCACCTCTCATTACTCCAATTTTTCTTCCAGACGAATTTTAGAATAACTTGTACTTATACTGTCAATTTATCACCCCCACCACGTAAAAAGACTCCTTGATATTTTCATTGGGATTGTGCTGAATTTATAGATTAATTGATTAAAAAAAATGATTAATTACAGTTGAGACCTTCTCACTGTAGTACAAGGTAAGCTTTTCACTTATTTAAGGAGCCCTGGTGGCACAGTGGTTAAGAGCTCAGGTTGCTAACCAAAAGGTCGGCAGTTCAAATCCACCAGCTGCTCCTTGAAAACCCTATGGGGCAGTTCTACTCTGTCCTATAGGGTTGGTATGAGTTGGAATCAACTCGACGGCAATGGGTTTGGTTTTATGTCTTTAGTTTTCTTCATTAAATTCTCATACATTTCTTGTTAAGGTTGTTCCTAGATATTTTATTTTATTTTTATTGCAAATGTGAATGAGATTGTTCTTCAAGTATATTTTCTAATTATTTTTATCCATATAGTAGACAATTATTAATGCTGGCAATGTATATTAAAATTTGTTCTTTCTGAACAATAATTGAATATTTTCTTCAGTTTTTCCCTTTTATTTCTGAATATGATCTGAAGATAATGATAATTAGCTCCTTTGTTTTAATATATGTACCTGCTTTGTTTTCTCATCTAATTTCATTGGTTAACATTTTTAAAAATAGAGATGACAGAGGGACACTCTTTTTTTGTTCCTGACGTAATGGGAATGCTTCTAGTATTGTTTGTTATTAGTGTAAAATTCTATCTAAATTTTAATTTTTTCCTTATATCTTAACATTAATGTCACCTCTGTTCATAACATTTTTCTAAAAAAAATATTTTAAATGCCTATTTTTAAGTTATGTGGTACTCAACATTTTGGTTCTAGTTTATGTGTCCTTGAACTTTGCTGGGCCTGTCTATCTGTAAACTGAACTTGTATTTAATGATCCCTCAATCCTTCCTCATCTAAAATTTATAATTCTAAAAATAAATGCAATCCTAAGGTACTGGGCAAGGCATAGGTAGTAATGGAAATAACAAGGGGATGAAAAGACAAAAAACAAAAACCAACCAAAACCACAGATACCGTAGAGAAAGGAGAGGAAGTACAAATTCATGTACTGTGATTCACAGGCATGACTGTGGTTGGTTGCAAACTGATTGTATTTTAGAGACTTGCCGAATGTTAAGCAATAAGAAATGAAGCTGACATATTTTGCAACTTTAACTTCATTTTAAATTCAGAAAACATTTTCATTAAGAGTCACAGATATTCTGGCTATTGATATTATTAAAGGGCAGATCTTACGTGTGCAAAAACTGGAAGTGATTTCAGGTTCTGCACTGGTCTTCAAAGTCACACCTACGTACAGGAAGGGTAGCTTACCTTTGAGAATGGTAATCTTAGAAAACAAATATTAAATAGTATAATATGTGCTTCCAATGAGTAGGAGACATTTGGCTGTCAGACCTGTGGTATGAGCCCAGGGCTTCTGACATGGAGATTTTGTTGTTGTTGTTAAGGTTCCTTTATTTTTTCATTAGCTAACTTACCCAAAATCTACATTCGATTTACATTCAAGAATTCACCTAACTCCCCTCCCTCTGCCCATGGAGTTTAGTTCTATTCTAAATTAAAATCTGATTAATACATGTTCTTACCTACAATGGAGAGAATCACAACCACAAAATCAAAAATGTTCCATCCTACAGTGAAGTAGTAGTGTCTGAGGGAGATCAGCTTCAGTACACATTCTCCAGTGAAAAGGATAATGAAAACCACATTTATCCAAGATAAAACATAAGACATGTATTCACTCTGGCCCTCTTTTTCTACCATCATGGTTACCATGTTAAGACAGATAAGAACCATGATGGTAATATCGAAAGCTTGGTTTGTTACTAGGTCAAATATACATCCTTGGATTTTGTTCTGCAAAGAAACAAGAATAATATGGAAGGTAGAGTAAATTTTGCAAATAGTATCCACAACTTATTACATGGTAAAAAAAAGCATCTATAGTCAAAAACTTGCATAATCCTCCCTAGTCACGGGTTCTTGCTTTGTACAAGAAATATTATTAATCTGTTAAATCTAAATCAGAGTACATATATATTTTTTTATACTGCTGACTTTCAGTATATCAGACCAGTCTTCAGTTAACTTTGTATTTTAAGTTTTGCTTTTAAGCTTATCCACTCTAGGACATCACATATGATATACTAGGTAACTTTTATCTGAGACGACTTCCACCGACCTGGGGTATATGAAGGTAATAAAATAACCTATGGCTAAATTTCTACTTTGGCATACTATTTTAACCAATGTGCTGCATTGTATTTTACTGATATTAATTTTAGAATATCAGAGACCCATATTGTCTTATCTCTTCTATGCATAGACTATATGTATTTCCACAATGTCCATATTTATATATTACTTTTATTGTCAATCTCACTCATAGTATTATGCTTTCCAGAAAACACAATGGTTCTCAAAATCCCTTTAAAAATTGCATAGGCAAATTTGAGAGCATTGTATCACGGTCAAGTGGTGCACTTAAAAAATTACCAAAATTTCAAATCCACAGATTATAATTCAGTAGGTCTGAGTGGTACCTGGCAATGTGTCCATTTAAAAAGTATCTATCAATACTGTAAAATTAACATTTAAATACCTGATATTAGAAAAAATAGCAAGAGAAGCAATTGGACAAGTCATGAATCTGAACTTTATCCTACTATGGGGTCAAAAACAAGAATAGGCTCAGATGGAAATGGTCTTAGCAGTCAGGTACTAGTTTGTATTCCTCTAACAACTAAAAATTTTAATATGCATTGCATGCATTTCAATTCATACTCAACGTAACACACTTAACCAAAGTGTTATGGCTGAAGACAGGGTGTCATAAAGACAGATGCACAATTAATACCCAGCTATAGGCCACTGTACTTAGTTAAGTCAAGTAGGTAAGATAAAGGTAGAAGTATATATAATTATTTTAATCTTTATAGAAAAATAAAAAATAAGACAAGATATTAAGAACTGTGATAATGTTCAAAAACATATATTCAGTTTTAAAAGGACTTTTGTTCAAAATTGGAAAACACTGTTAATATTCAAGAAATAGTTGTGCATGAAAGATGAATTAAAAATAATTTTGAAAATTTATATGCTAAAGATAATACATATATATATATTTTTTTACCCCTGGCCGAGGAATTGGCTTTTGTGGTTTCTTGGATCCCAACTTTTTCATTGCATTATAGTACTTCTTCTGTTCTTCTGTCATAAAGATGTCTTGACCTCCAAGGTAAAGGAAAAAAAAAAAACTATTTAAAACCAGAATCACTGTCTACATGTTTCTTTAGATCATTAAGACAGATTAAACGATGTACTAATATAGAAATGAAATTATTTTACTGTGGGCAAAGTAGCTATAAATGCAATCTGTCTTAAAGGATTATCTATGTATAGGCACATGACCCTCCATATATAATGTAACACGTATAAAATGCATGTGCTATATACAGTAATGATTGGCTCAATTATCTTGTGGTGAACTAACCTGTATTACTTTTAACTATGTGCTGGTTTCTCATTTTTCTGCTACTTGTCTCACTAAGCATTTTATTACTAAATAACAAATATATTAGAGTTATAAGAAATTCAAGTAGTGAACATTTTCTCTCATGATGTGGCTTATATTTAGGACCCTTGTAAAGAGTAGGAGCGAAAACAGTAGCTACAATAGTGTTAGGTTTTATATTCATTTTAATTTTAATATGCCATCTTTCCTTTAATAGAGAAGAAACATACAGTAAATATGTAATACACTTATCCATATATATTTCAAAAAATTCTTTGATTACTTCTTCAATTCCAATAAAGAATTTCAACACAAACATTTTATTGTCAAAGTGATGCATGATAGAGTTCTAGGTACTGAGGAAATCAATAATCTAGAGTCCCTAACTTGCAGTGTTTTCCAATGGAATATGTAAAAGAAAACATAAACTTTAAGGAGCACCAATAAAAAGTCATCATCTAAATTAAAAAAAAAAATTTTTTTTATCCTCTCCTATCTTATTGAGCACCAGAAAAGCCTAAATCTCACAAAGTTAATTGTTCTTTCAGGTGCTGCTAATTTCTTAAAATTATCTCTAATATTCTTTATAGATTCATGAGTATTCTACATTGGTTTGTAATATCACCTTTTTAGTGAAGGCATAAATTAGTATAATGCATGTAATAAGGAGTATATTTTTGAGAATTTAGAGCTCTGAAATCCCTACATAAATTGTAGAGTCCTGAAATTCGTCTGGTTATGGGTTCCCTATAGGTAATATTGCTGTCCTGGTGGCACAGTGGCTAAGTGTTTGGCTGCTAACCAAAAGGTCAGCAGTACGAATTCACCAGCTGCTCCTTGGAAACCCTATGGGGTAGTTCTACCCTGTCCTATAGGGTCGCTATGAGTCAGAATCAACTCGAAGGCAATGGGTTTATAGGTAATATTCAGCTTCCTACCATACTGCATCTTCTTATTTATCAAATACCTAATGATAACCAGACTTCTCTATCTGTCTTAGTTTTAATTCACCATTCTTCTAGTTGATATGTAGTCTTTATGTAATTTTGATATTTATCTGATCTACTCATGGGAGGAAGGAGTCCTGGTGCCCCAGTGGCTAAGTACTCGGCTGCTAACCAAAAGATTGGAGGTTCGAACCCACCAGCCACTCTGCGGGAGAAAGATGTGGCAGTCTGATTTCCTAAAGATTACAGCCTTGGAAACCCTATGGGGCAGTTCTACTCTGTCCTGTAGGGTTGCTATGAGTCGGAAGTGACTCCCTTCATGCCAATGTCAAGAGGAGCCCAGGTTCTTTATTGCTCACTGGTGGGGGCTGAATATCATAGCATGCCAAGAACTTACCAGGAGAAACCAGGAAAACACTGATGAGAGAACTCTGAATTAGAGGTGAAAAGCAAAGTTTTGTTTTCCCCTGATAATACTCTGGCTGCCAACATGATGAAACCAAGAAGTTAAAAAATCCTTCAACAGAAAAGCTTCTGTTGGTGGTATCTTGTTTTCTTGCGATTAGCTTACTGAAGGCCTTGGGCAAAAGGCACCCTTTTAAAGCTGGGTGGCAGAAATTCTGGAAGTCAGGCTGGTCTTTTTCTATGTTACCCTGTATATCAAGGTTGTATTACATACTGGTTAAGAGTTCAGTTCAAGTGTTCAAATCCCTTCTCTGTTGTCCCTCATTAAGTTTCTTAATCCCTTTAAGTATAAATCACCATGTCTTTACAATATTAACTACCTCACTGTTGAGAGGATCAACTGAGATTACGAAGACAAATCATTTAACATCATACCTAGTGTGTGGCAAATCCTCAATAAATGTTAGCTACTATTTCTGTTATTGTTATTATAGTTGTTATTATCCTAATAGGGTTTCTACTACTGAAAACGGTTCTTGTTATTTAGGATTTACTCATATGTGTGGAAGACATTTGTGTAAATATATCACATATGTTCTTCTTTTACAACTTGCACCCCATAATAATTTGTGTGCTAATATTTTAGAACATAGAATATGATTTGTGATGATTTTAAAAACATTTGTCACATGAATTTATTAAAGGTGAAAATGTATAAAAGGATGATAGATATTTGGAAAAACTAGTAAATTGGTGTTGGTTATTAGAAAGAAGTGTGGGTAGTTGGTAGAGCCTTATGATGAGATCTAAATGGTGAAGTTAAAAAGTGCAAGAGGCAACTGCATTATGGAAAAAATATGAAGTTAAACAGACCTTTGAATCCTGACTGTGCTAGTGACCTGTTACTTGTTTTTAAACAAGTTACCTATCTTTTGTAGGCCTCACTTGTGTATAGATACCACTTTCTTGAGTTCGTTCTATGGACTGTTGTTGTTAGGTGCCAACCAGTTGGTTCTGACTCATACTGACCCTAAAGTACAGACTAGAACTTCTCCATAGCATTTCCAAGGAGCGGCTGGTGGATTTGAACTGCCAAACTTTTGGTCAGCAGCCGAGTTCTTAACCACTATGCCACCTGGGCTCCAGTCTATGGATTAGACGAGTTTATATACACAAAGCATCTAGCAGAAGGCGTTCTGTGTCGTAGGTGCTAACTAGCGGAAGTATTGGTCCTGTTCTCTTTCCTTCTTTTAGTAGAGTGGAAAAAATCTGAAATGATTCAGAAAAAGGCAGACAATAAAAGGTATGCTTAGATGGCAAGGTAAATTACTAGAAGTATGGTAACGGGTAGCAGCAGTTGGTGGTGTTTCTAAACCAGTAACTTTTGTCTGACAGCAACAGTGATGGTGTCAACCCATTCTGTCTTTCTTCCTGCAGTGGCAATTCTTGTAAGAATAATATTTAAGAGCAATGCGATCAAAGTAATTAGGACTGGCTATTCTGTATACGGTCATTATTGTTCCTTCTAGACGTGTATTTAAATTTAACTACACAGGGAATGCTGGGGAATCATATGTGTGTGCTTACATATTATATACACATATGTAATGAATAAAGCTAAAAAAAAAGTTGAAAATTAGGGTAAAGTCTATTATATTAGTTTCAAAATTGTTCAAGGTCCTCTGTTGAAATACATGAGTACATGAGAATGTTAGCCAAGTTTGACTCTCAGATATAAAATAATAGAATACAGAATTGAAAAAAACTCTGAAAAATAAACATTTATATTTGGAAACATAAGCATAAAAAACATTTTAACATTTGTTAAATTCTCCTTTGGTTGTGAATCATCAATCATGCACACTAATGAAATTTCAGTGCATGTAAATGCAGCTGTAGCTTTTAACCACTACGCCACTAGGGTTTCAATGTTTCTCTAAGATCCTAAATTGATATGTTAAATCATTGGCTCTTGTAATTTATACCTCATCCTCTAATGAGACCTCTTTTCCTGTGGGTGGCGCCACAGCCACAGTAACTCGGTCAATTGACAAGAAACTTGAGCATCTTTGACTTCTTTTTAAAAAAAAAATATCAAACCCATTGCCATCGAGTTGATTTTGACTCATAGTCATTCTATAGGACAGAGTAGAACTGCCCCATAGGGTTTCCAAGGAGCGGCTGGGGGATTCGAACTGCCGACCTTCTGGTTAGTAGTCCGAACTCTTAACCACTGCATTCCAGGTACCTTGACTTCTTTACTTGCCTACAAATCACAAACAATACTATAGCCTCTACCTCGTGAAATCTCAATTAAATGTATCCCCTATTTTCCACTGCCACAAAGGATTAATTTGGAGATTATAACTGTGTTCAGGTGCAGGTAACGCAGGATGTGAACCAGTCTTTGGTCTCTCCTCTCTCCTAATCATTCTATGCATCATTGCTAGATTAAATTTTTATTAAATTTCAGTTTCACAGACTCTGGAGAAAGCTACTCTGGAGTTAGACATATGAGGAAATTTCTTCCTAGCTGTCAGACCATGTGCAAGTAATGTAACCTCTCTGAGAGGTTAAATGGGGATACTTATTTCTTTTAGGTTTGTTGTAAAACTTGACTAAGATTGCACGTGTGAGGTACTTGACACAGGATCGGACACATCTTTAGGTCTTAATGCTAATGTCTTACTTGTATATTCTTCCTTGCTTAAAATACTTCAATGTCACATCAATTCCTACTGAAAAAAAAAGTCTACAATGGCATCTGGTATCTGCTCTCAAGCTATTTCTCTTCTCATATCTTAAGCTCCATCTAAACTGGATTGCTTTTCCTTAAGCATCTGCTTTAGAAAATATTTATCAATGCTATACGTTTGTTCACAAATTTCTGTTCCCATGCATGTGGATTATCCCTCCGTTTCCTACCCATTTGCTACATGTCATCCTACCCATATTCCAAGGACTGTTAAACTGTCACATAAAACTTTCTATAGGGTCCTCAACTGGATCTATTTTTCCTCTAAGGACTCATGTACATTTTTTGTTATTGTTGTTAATCTTTCTTATTGCACTTATTACTATCATATATTACAGTATTTAGGGATACAGCATAATAGAGGACCTAAAAGAATAACCACAGGTATGGGATGTGTGGGATTAACTACTGATTCCACCACTTACTAGATGCATGATCTTGGGTAAATCATTTAACCTGTTTGTGCTTCCATTTCCTCGTTTGTAAGCCATAGTCTATAACAATAATACCTCTCATGGTTGGTATGATGAGTAATGAAACAAAAATCTCAGCAGAGTGCCTGACTTACAACAAACATTCAACAAATCTTAATTTCCATTGCATGTCATTTTTTTTCTGCTACAATGCAAACTTCATCAGCTTAGGAACTGCATCTTATGTCTTCCTCCCACTCCAATACATACCACACAGTGCTAGGTCTCAGAACAAAATAAAGTTAACTACTTATAAAATCTGTTTTGAGTAAAAGAATTAGTGCACTGATTTTTCTTCATTAAGTAAGCCTCTATAGGGAATACTGGAGAAAAGCTAAATGATTGATATATTGTTTAAAAATAATCATAAATTTGGAAATATTTCTTTTCTGAGTAAAGAGTAATAAGATTAAGCATATCTGCAACGATATACTCGTCAATTACTTGAAAAATAAATAAAACTAATGAAACTAATTACTAATTGGTCCCAGATTAAATTCCAAATTATGTTTTTAGAAAACATAATTGTTCCCTTCTTTTTAGCACAATGAAGAAAGATTTGAAATACTTATCTTCTTTTTCTGTTGGTTGAAATTATCTATGATGACACCAATGAACAGGTTCAAAGTGAAGAAGGACCCAAAGATGATAAAGATGACAAAATAAATATACATGTAGAGGCTGTATTCATACTTGGGCTGCTCATCTACCTATAAAGTCAGCAAAAGTCAGAAGTATGTTGACAAGAGCATTTATCATTTTTTTTTTTCTGTATTGTTTGTTAAGATAATCCAAGCAATACTATCCTTGGTGAATTTTGGTACTTCAGAAGCCTTAGCATTGTTGAGGCTCAACATAATCATTCTTCAAAATCTATGCAACATTCAACACGTATTTATTGTGTGCTTACTACGTACGTAAATATAATCTTCAAATGACTACAAAGGCCTAACTATATGTAGTACCTGTTCTCATACTGGTTGGGAAATTTAGTAACTAAATGAGCCAACATACATATATCTTTTTATTCCCAGAAGAAACTGTAAGAGAGATGATATCATATTTGTATAAATTTACTGATGTTTTTTCATTGGTGGCAGAAATCTCTTCACTAGATTTTTGTGACTAGCCCATAGTCTTCAAACTTTTTTAGCGTGGAACTTATTTTACACAAACTCTTCCAAGGAACTTCAAAATATAAAAATAATTTTAAAAACCGTGAACAAACGAGTTATTTCATTTTCTTTTGGTAAAGCAATATTTACTGAGCATTTACACCTACTCATCACTTACAGACTATCTCCGTAGCCAACATTCTGCATTTACGACATTAGAAAAAATTCTATTACCTACTACTTTGTGCATTAACGAGGAGCTGAGGTGAGAGGTGGATAAGGAGGAGGAGGGTGAGGTCTGTGAGAGGGAGCGAGGCTGCACAGGTGGCCGGTGGTTTGTATTACCAGGGTCGGTCAGAGGAGTCGGGTTGGCCAGCGGCCTGGAGGAGGTGGGGGTAAGGAGGCAGCGGGAGCTGGGGCTGCATGATTCTGGCAGGGGCTCAGGAGTCCCTTTTCCCAAAGAGGCCCCTATGCAACCTTCACAGCCTCCACCGGGCCCAGATGGCTGGGCCTCACCTGCCCACAGGCCGGGAAGCCACCAGCTGCTGAGATTCATCTCCTGTGCCAGAGGAGCGGGAAGGTGGAGAGGTGAGGTGTGGGGGTCGGCGTGGAGGCCTGGAGCTTGGCCAGGTGATGGTGGGCCCCTGCTACTCTGGAGGTGGCGGGCAACCTCAGACCCCGCCTCCCACCACCCTGCAATGCTCCGCACATCCCAAGATGTGCCCAAGATGTGCCGGGATACCTGGGTGGTGAGCCACCGGAGCACCAGCAAGGATGTTGGCACTCGAACCCGACTCTTGCATAATGCCAATTTTCACATAACGACCTGGTTTTTGGAACCTAACCATGTCCATAAGTGAGGAGTGGGTGTATTACTGCCAGCGCTCTACTTCCATTTTCTTGTTGGATCCACACAACAGCCTTATAAGGCAGACACTGAATTATTTTTTTACAGATGAATAAACTAAGGCTCCTAGAGGTAAAGTAACTTGTTCAGTCAGTTGCAGAGCTGTAGTAGAACCAGAATTTGAGTAAGGCTCTGTCTGCTTTCAAATGCTTCACTCCTCACCACTAAGCTACTATCAGGTGGAAGTTCTTCATTGTTAGCATACACACCAAGCACTGGAGGAGCCACAGTTTGAAAACCACTGAACTAAAATAGGGAGCTTTTTTAAACTGTAGGTTTTAGCATTATGTTGACCACAACTTACATTAACGGAATCAACGGCTGCATACATGATACCCATCCATCCCTTAAATGTTGCCTGTAAATATAATATTTATAGAATCTGAATGTGAAACTCACACTGTCAATAGCCATAAATATAGTTTAGTTTGTTTCATTTCATAACATTCATTAAGTAGTATTAAATTAGTAAGCTTTGCTATATTTCAAAATACCAGTTTACTATAAAGATGCTATATGTTAAAAAAAAAGACACATTCCCAAGTCACATTCTAAATTTTAGTGCTAATTATTTTTAAATTGTTACAATTGCCTGTGAATGTTGCACATGAACTTTTTTTGTTTCCAGAGGTGGAGGGGAAGTTTATGAGAAAGGCAGGAAATAAATTTTCTCCATTTCTTAAGAGTTCTCTATGCTAATGGGAAGTCCCTTCCAGCCCCAAGTAGTGTAAAACTGGCAGTCCAAAAAGTAAGTATTCATTTTTGGAGCAATATTCAGATGGTGCAGTGGTGGTGGTCCAAATGACACCAAAAGACCAATTATGGGTTAATAACTCTCAGATGCAACAGAATGTATGCTTCTTAACTCATGTTACAGGCACTTGTTCTAAGAAAGACCGACTCTGTTTTTAAAGTCTTGAAGTACTTTAACTTCTATTTAATAGATTAAAGAATGACATAGCCTTCCTCCAGTGTCCATTAAATTACCAAGCACTTATGAAAGGGGTCACTTACAACTTGAAGCAGAGACAGGTAACCAAGTCCGACATTATCAAAGTTCACTTTCAGGTTTTTCCATCGCACATTTTGACTCACATTCATAAGGGCAAAACACTCGGAACGGTTTTGAACTTGACTTGGAAGAAACTGTGACCCATCTGTGGTGTTAACACACTTATAGAACTTGCCAGCAAACAAATTTACTCCCATGATGCTAAATATTAGCCAGAATATAAGACATACAAGTAATACATTCATGATGGAAGGAATTGCTCCAATGAGTGCATTCACAACCACCTAGTATTCGAAAGAAAGAAAAGAACGATTAGGATTAGTAAAAATGTTTTAAATGGGCAAACATAAACGAAACACAATGCAGTGTTAAATGAGTTAGAAAAGCCACCCTTTAGTGTTTAAGACACTAAATCAACCAATCAGTATGTATTTATTGAATGCCTACTGTATCCTCAGCAGTGTGCCAAGCAAGACAAAATGAAACATAAGCCCTGCCATCAGTGAGTTTACAATCATTTGTGAATACACAATTAACACACAGTAAAACTATTAGCTAAAATATAAGACCATGCTGAACAAAATAGCTAAAATGATATGACAAATTAAATAAATGGAAAAAAAAATAAAACAAAACCTGATAGTGGTAAGATGAAGTCATAAAATCTGCAGAGTCTAGAAAAGAGGAAAATTTATAAACATAAATGATAAAAAATAAATGTACATGCTAGAGATTCATGATCCTAGAATTATCAGCATTAAAGATCCTCCTGTATAGAGCAACTGCTGGTGTATATTAGCTGAAGTTAAGACTGGGAATAATTTAGTGGCATAAGTCCCTTGGATTCAGCTGGTTCTGCCAGTTGTATGATATGTGAATTTAGTTAAGACCTTTTGGCCTCTGTTTCCTCATCTGCAAAATGACAACAATCTTTTCAGTTATTTTCTAATTCTAAAAATACTCTCTAAGTCCTTGATTAAATGTAGATAGTGTTGGCCTCATATAAAACAAAAAAGAGGCATGTTTTATCTATAATACTTCATTTATTTCTGCTTATTTCCACTGCTGTTGATCACTAGTGCCCATGTTACTCCAAGTTTCCTCTATGGCAACTATCATAGCATTTATCATTCTCTAGATTTTCTTTACTACATCTTTCAAAACCTACTTGTCTTCTGATACATCAGCTCTAGTCCACACTTGAGTGCAAACGTGTTAAAGGTTAATGTCTTATGTAAATAGAATTTTGCTCTCTCTTTTTTGCAATATAGCAAGCAGACTCCTTAAGACACTTCCAAATGGTGAAATATCAGGGATCTCTGACTGCTTATGAGATTATCTACAGTAGGCATTGGCAAACATTTTCTTAAATATTTTTTGGCTTTGTGGGTCATATGATCTCTGTTGGAACTACTCAACTCTGCCATTGTAGCCGAGGATCCTACTTAAACAAATAGCCAATGCTGTGTTCCAATTAAACCTCTTTTTTTTTTTTTACTTTAGTATCACTTTTTAAAAAAAAATTGTACTTTAGATGAAGGTCTACAGAACAAACTAGCTTCTCATTAAACAGTACACATATTGTTTTGTGACATTTGTTACCAACCCCACAACATGTCAACATTCTCCCTTCTTAACCTTGGGTTCCCTATTATCAGCTTTCCTGTTCCCTTCTGCCTTCTAGTTCTTGCCCCCAATTAAACCTCATTTATAAAATCAGGTACCAGCCAAGTTTGTTGACCCTGACCTAGAGCAATGGTTATTACCTTAGCTGTCCATGGACACCTAAAGGTTCCATGAGGGCCTGAATTTATATGAAAAACATTATGGTTGTGTTCTCTTTCTGGAGAAATGATTCATACTTTGATCAGAGTCTTAAAGTATACGTGACCCAAAACAAAGTTAGGAAAAGCAAGACTACAAAATGAAGTTCAAAACAAACAGCCTGATCTATAAGGCTCCTGTTCTAACTCATTTTCTTGTTTATCCTCATTTTCTGCTAGCCTCTCTACTATGCTAACTTCCTAGGCACACTGATCCTTCTGGTCATTGCCCAAATATGACTTGCACGCTCAACTCTGTGCCTTTCTACCTTGCAGTATTTCTGCCCGGAATGTCTCTGGCCTGAGAGTTGGAGCTCACTCTTTCTGTTCTGGCTCGAATGTCACCTCCTTGTAAAGACTTCCCAAACTTCCCCAGGCAGCTACTCCCTCCTTGATGTTTGTAGCACTGCATGCTTATAGAAGGTATCACAGAATAACTGCTGCTCACCTGCTTGCCTCTCCTGCTGACCAATCATCCTATTCATTGTTTGTTCATGAAAATGTTGTATACTGTATACTAGAATTCAGGGGTGGGTCAATCGTAAGTTTTGTATAGGCTGTAACATTCTGCTAATGCTCAAAAAATGAAGTTAATATCAGTGAATTCCAATACTGTCTTCCTGCATAAAATGAAACTGGTAATTTCTCAATTCTTACCATTATCAATGCTTACATAGAGTACTTGAATATTATTTATCAAAGAAATTCCTTATAGAATGAAGAACACCAAAGACACAAGGAAAATATTAGCCCAAGAGACAAAAAGGGCCACATAAACCAGAGACTCCATCCGCCTGAGACCAGAAGAACTAGAGGGTGCCCGACTACCACCAATGACCACCCTGACAGGGAATACAACAGAGAGTTCCTGATGGAGGAGGAGAAAAGTGGGGTGCAGAACTCAAAATCTAGTGAAAAGACCAGACTTAATGGTCTGAATGAGACTGGAGGAACCCCAGAAGACATGGCCCTGGCCTCTCTGTTAATCCAGAACTAAAACTATTCCGGAAGCCAACTCTTCAGACAAAGAATGGACTGGACTATAAGACATAAAATGATACTCGTGAAGAATGTGCTTCTTAGTTCAAGTTGATACACAAGACTAAATGGGCAGCTCCTGTCCAGAGGCAAGATGAGAAGGCAGAAAGGGATAGGAGCTGGTCGAATGATGGACACAGGAAATCCGAGGTGGAAAGGAGGAATGTGTGGTCACATTATAGGGTCACTTAACAATGTGTGTACAAATTTTTGTATGAGAAACTAACTTGAGCTGTAAACTAACTTTCACCTAAAGCACACACACACAAAAAAATTCAAGGTATAATTACGATGTTCTTATATACTAGGGCACCATTATACATTGGATATATTAAGTTGTAGAATTTACATTCATAATTAGATTAGCAGGGATACACAGAAGACCCGATAGCTTGAAAGATCTCAAATTTTCACCTTGAGGGAGTCTCTGGGTGGCACAAATGGTTAAGCCCTTGGCTACTACCTGAACAGCTGGTGGTTCAAATCCACCCAGAGGTGATCAGAAGAAAGGCCTGGCTATACTTCCGAAAGGGTGACAGCCATTGGAGACCCTATAGTGCACAGTTCTACCCTGACATACATGGGGTCGCCATGAGTCGGAATTGACTTGATGGCAACTAGTTTTTTTTTTTTTCCCCCCACCTTGAGAGCTTGTTGATTGCTGATTCGCACCCCTGCGTTTTTGACTCAGTAAGCCTGGAGTGGGGTTTGAGAACTTACATTTCTAATAAGTTTCCAGATGATACTGAGGCTTCTGGTCAGTGGACCACAACTTGAGAATCACTGAGCTAGACTAATCTGCAGGCAAATTGCTCAGAGATTGCAGGTGGTGAGGCAGTCATGTAAACAAATAAATCACATACAATATGATAGAGGAAGGGTGCCCAGCTATGCCTGGCTGTAGATGAAGAAGACAATTCTTAAACTGAGACTTAAAGGATGGGTAGGTATTTATCCGCCAGATTGATAGAGTCAAAGCAAGACAAAGGGATGAATTCCAGACAGAGGAAACAACACAGACACGAGCGAACAGGTATAAATCTGGATAACAGGAAATGGGAGGAGAGCAGCAACAAATGAGGAGATAGACAGCAAATAAGGTCAGTGTCCTCCATGTGTTTTATGAAGGAGTTGCTGGCTTAATACAGTCCTTACTGCTACGCTGCTAGCAGACTTTATTTATCTTGCCTTGTTTACTTCTGCTAAATTAATTTCTTTTCAAACACTATGCAGTCTAGTGCAAGTGAAGTAAACTCTCTGACACTTAGTTTTCTCAACTGGAATTTGAAATAGTTCTGCTGACTTTGTGACATCATTTTAAGGGTGAAATTAACAGTGATGGCTGATGCTACTTCATGTCTCTGACTTTTCTTACTCTCTCCCCCCAGGGTCGTGCCTTTAACAAATATTATTTGAGCACCTGACAAGGCAGGTTCATGATGACTTGTATATGAGAGATGGTGTCAGGACTAACAGTCTCCCTTCCACTTGAACTTTCCTAGTTTAGGGAAGATTTCCATTTAAAAGGGGGAAAATTCACTTATTTGAATTATTCCATTGCCTAACAGTGTTAGATTAAAAAAAAGCATTATTATATTTCCTTTATTCCTTTGTTAAATATGCACTGAAATAATGTGTGTGTACGTGAGTGTCTATACACCTAGATATACACTTTTATATACAGTCCATACTTACACATATATGTATGCATGTGTGTGTGTAAATATAAATAGTCCATAATTTTTACATACCCGTTTTTTTCATATTTTATACACCATTTAAAAAATGAGCACATTAAACTCGAACGATTAGATGCATTTATGTCAATGAGGGAGGAACAACTCAGAAAAGGAGGATGAGAATGGTCGCACAACTCAAAGAATGTAATCAATGTCACCGAATTGTACATGTATAAACTGTTCAATTGGTATATGTTTTGCTGTGTATATTCGCAATAACAACAACAAACTAAATAAAATTTAGAAAAACAAATAAGCACGTTATATTTGGAAGGTTAATATTTTCTTACCTTCATTCCTTCAAATCTGGATAATGCTCTTAGAGGTCTTAAGGCTCTCAGTGTCCGGAGAGATTTAATGGGGCCAAGATCTGAGTAGCCGAGAGTGTTTGCTACTAAAGTAACCAAAGAAACCTACAAAAAATAAAATTTTCATTAATTGTTTCAATGAAATGATACAATAGAAAAAGGAAAATACATTTTCAAAATTCACTAATAGCAGATCAACAAAAATAATAGAAGTTTATATATCAAGTTACCCAATCATTGCCTTAAAAAAAAAAAAAAAAAGAGGTAAGATGGATGTTTTTGTAACATAATAGATTTAAGGGAAGGTTAACCAAAATAAGAAGAAATAATAGAAGTGAAGAAGGTTATTTCTTTTATCTTAATAGAAATCCCAAATATAGTTTTCACATTTTTGTAACCAATGTTTATGTACTTGCTTATTAAATGTAAAAATATAATTAGTTAGAATAACTTTCAAAATTTCAATTGAAATAAAACCCATGCATAACAAAATGAATGGGATTCTGAAGTTAAGTCATAGAAGTTTGGCGCCCGCTCAATCAAATCTAAGTTCTAGTATATACCTTATTCAAAAGCATTCTGAAAACTCATGGTTGTGAGTATTCTTATATTTATAATGAATATTTCAAGCTATATACTTTCCTGAATTCTGATATGTATAGACAGATAGATAGATAGTGTTACACCCATTGAAAATCACCAGCTCATATTTTAAAATGCAAGGCAAAATAATTTCCATTATTAAATAGCCATATTGCTTTCTTAATTTAAAATAAATTCAACTGTACTTGCAAACTTACATTTCTTAAGATGGGTGATGGAAACAAGTATGCGTGTGATAATATTTTTAAAAGTTCTGAATATATTAAAGATTTTGTAAAAATTTTCAAAAAACCCAATCATATTTAAATATTAAGATAAAAGAAAAGAAATAGCCACACTCCTTCTATTATTTCTTATTTTGGTTAAACTTCCTTTAACTCTATTATATTACAAAAGTATCTATCTTGGCCATTTTTTTTTTCTAGGCAGTGACTAGGTAACTTGATACGTAAAAGGTGAATCAAGTAACAAGTCAAACAATATGAAATCATTAATGCCATAGAGGAAGTCTGAGAGAACACATAGGATATAATATATAGCTATACTTTGGAGAAGAATTATTTTGTACATCACTTCCATAAAAGCAAAATCTTATTGTTTTTAATATATTTATTGAGATCTTAAAAAAGTTTACTGAGCCTTATACAACCATTAAGAAAATTAACTTTGAAGTAAATATGATCAGTTTTGATTTAATTTTACAATCAGATTTTGCTACGTATGATCATGCCTACTTTATAGTTTCTAAATTTATGAATGGTGCTGCATTAATTTATCTTTTCTGCAAAATCTGGTGAGATGCAGACTCTTGGTTAGATGTTAAAGAACTTGTGGTCACTATAAAGATTAGCAAGTTGCTTTTAATTATTCCAGGCATCACATGGAAAACAAATCTCTAGAAACTGAGGGTTAGCATGTGACTGACTTCAGTGTGTTTCCTCCCTAACCACGGAGGCTAGTATTCTTAAAATCTAGGAGAATTAGTAAGAGATTGAAGGACACAAATCCTAATGAGAAAAATAAGATTGGGTGTTTGAAGTCATTAATTAATTTAAGAAAGCATTTTAAAATAAAAATAATTAGAGCACTCTAAATAATAATGAGTTGGTAATAATGGATGTTGTACCATTAATTTGTATTTGAAATTCCTAATCTCAGCAACTGTTTTAGGATGTTCTTATTTCAACAAGATGCCTGTAAGTGCATTTTTGCTTTGTTAAAAATAGTACATAAACTGAAGCATTTTCTTATGTATTTCCTATCAGTCAAGTATTCAAAAGTTTTCTTAATTAATGATTTGAAATTATTGGTGCCTACTTCCCTGCTCCTTTGGCATCCCAGAGATGAAGGGTGAGTTACATGTTTGAGACAGGGACAAAAGTTGTTGTGACTCATTTTGGTTTTCCTATCATTATGACTGAGATAAATAAAAAACTCCATCCCCGCTGTGAGGTGTGGAACTCCCTTGCAGTAAACAATTTGATCTTTGGTCTTGGTTCCTGAAGGCCAGACCATACCTGAGACCAGTAAGTGGGGGCTGGCCAGACCAAGAGAGATTACCTGGGGGTCTGAGGCTGACTAAGCCTCAGGAGGCATGATGTAATCTATCATAGCTACAAGATGAAGCCAATAAAGGCCTTAGAAGATAGTGGCTCACTGGAGCTTCTTGGGTGGAGAGAATGAACACCTGCTTTCGGGAGGGTAAGCATGTCCCCTGAGGACATGGAAGCTTTGTGCAGAGGCTCCTTTCATACCTTGTCCTATATGTTTGTATCCTTTTGTCTGCTAGATTAAAGATAGCCCTTTCCCTGCAGTTTGTGAGTCGTTTCAATGGATTATCAGACCTATGGAACAGAGGACCAGTGCCTGCTGACCTAGCCACAGGTGAATGGGGATGAGAGAGAAATGGCTAAGCTGGCAGCTGGGGTCTGAGCTGACTAGGAAAGGGAAGCAGACGTTTCTCTGTATTTGTCTGATGCCATGTCTGCCCTTCTCCTAACAGTTATTTAGCTTTACCTTCTTCTAATTTTACACTGTCAAAAACAGCATTGTACCTCTTTAATCTGTGTCTCTTCTCCTTTCCATTCTCACTTCCCTGTTTTTCATTTTGTTCTTATTCCCAACATAAATGATACTCAAATAGTGTATTAAAAAATCACATTTCTTCTGATTGCAGAAAACATATGCAAAAGTAAATTATAGCTATTAGAATGACAAAAAAGAATTTACATTTGTTGCAGGGTATCTGCTCTAATATTCCTCACAGATATATTTCTGCTAGCTGTGTACTATTATTTCTAAAAACAGAAACCTATAGTTTGAAAATTCATAAAGCTAACCAAAACTAAAATACAATAAACACTGGTGAAGGTTTTACAGAACACTTATTAGTAAGAATAAATCGTCTTTAAAAATTTACTCAAAAAACACCTACATCAACAATTAAGAAATCCAGCCAACACCAGGCATTGGTGAAGTAAGTTTTGTAACCATATGCTACCCATTTTAGAACCATTTCCAGAATGAAGACATAAGTGAATATCTTGTCAGCATACTCCAGAATAATCTTAATGGTCTTTTTCCGTTCAATGTATATATCTTCAAAGGCCTGTGGAAATAATGTTCAATTTTCAATTCAAGTACAACTTAAAATCATAATGTGTAATTAAAACAGAAAATAAAATCATGATCATGAGAACACTGAAATATAATACTTCTATGGGCCATATGACTTTCTTCTGGCTTATACCTACTGTGTAACCTTTAGTTGTAGCCTTCTTAACAGTGCATGCTGCTGGTCACCAGAGGACAAGAGAAAAAAAGAACGAAATTATTTGTAATCTTCTAAAAGAACAATGATCTCTGACACCTACATGGATTTCCACTTTCATCTAATTCCCTTTTCTTTACTCTTCAGTTGTCTCAGTCCTAATAATTTCTTTCTTTTTTATTGTGCTTTAAGTGGAAGTTTACAGTTCAAGTTAGTTTCTCATACAAAAATTTATACACACATTGTTATGTGACCCTAGCTGCTCTCCCTATAATGTGACAGCACACTCCTCCTTTCCACCTCGGATTTCCGGTGTCCATTCAACCAGTTCCTGTCCCTTTTTGCCTTCTCATCTCACCTCCAGACAGGAGCTGCTCATTTAGTCTTATGTATCTACTTGAACTAAGAAGCACAGTCTTCACCAGTATCATTTTATGTTTTATAGTCCACTCTAATTTTTGTCTGAAGAGTTGGCTTTGAGAATGGTTTTAGTTTTGAGCTAACACAGTCCAGGGGCTATGTTTCCCAGGGTCCCTCCAGTCTCAGTCAGACCTTTAAGTCTGGTCTTTTTACTACCATCTGAGTTCTGCACCCTACTTTTCTCCTGCTCCGCCAGGGAAATCTCTGTTGTGTTCACTGTCAGGGTGGTCATTGGTGGTAACTGAGCAACATCTGGTTCTTCTGGACTCAGGCTGATGGAGTCTCTGGTTTATGTGGCCCTTTGGTCTCTAGGGATGATATTTTCCTTGTGTCTTTGGTGTTCTTCATTCTCCTTTGCTTCAGGTGGGTTGGGACCAATCGATGCATCTTAGTTGGCCGCCTGCTAGCCTCAGATGCCACTCACCAAAGTGGGATGCAAAACATTTTCTTAATGAACTTTGTTATGCCAGTGGACTTAGATGTCCCCTGAAACCATGGTTTCCAGACCCCTAACCCTGCTACTTTGTCCCTTTAAGTGTTTGGCTGTGTTCAAGAAACTTCTTAGCTTTTCATTTAGTCCAGTTGTGCTGATTTCTCCTGTAGTATGTGTTGTCCTTCCCTTCACCTGAAATAATTGTTGTCTACTATCTAGTTAGTGAATACCCCTCTCCCTCCACCCCCACCCTCATAACCATCAAAGAATGTTTTATTCTGTGTTTAAGCCTTTTCTTGAGTTCTTATAATAGTCGTCTTATACAATATTTGTCCTTCTGTGACTGACTACTTTCACTCAGCCTAATGCCTTCCAGATTCATCCACATTATGAGATGTTTCATGGAGTCATCATTATTCTTTATCATTGCATAGTATTCCATTGTTTGAATATACCATAATTTGTTTATGCATTCATCCATTGATGGGCACCTAGGTTGTTTCCATCTTTTTGCTATTATGAACATTGCTGCAATGAACATGGGTGTGCATGTATCTATTCATGTGATGGCTCTTATTTCTCTATGATATATTCAAGGAGTGGGACTGCTGGATCATATGGTACTTCTATTTCTAGCTTTTTAAGGAAGTGCCAAATCAATTTCAAAAGTGGTTGTACCATTTTACATTCCCACCAACAGTGTGTAAGTGTTCCAGTCCTTCCACAATCTCTCCAACATTTATTATTTTGTATTTTTTTGATTAATGCTAGCCTTGTTGGGGTGAGATGGTATCTCATTGTAGTTTTGATTTGCATTTCTCTAATAGCTAATGATTGTGAGCATTTCCTTATGTATCTGTTAGCCGCCTGAATGTCTTCTTTGGTGAAGTGCCTGTTCATATCCTTTGTCCATTTTTTAATTGAGTTATTTGTCTTTTTCTTGTTGAAGTTTTGCAGTATCTTGTAGATTTTAGAGAGTAGATGCTGACTGGATTTGTTGTAGCCACATTTTTTCCCCCAGTCTGTAGGTTGTCTTTTTATTCTTTTTGTGAAGTCTTTTCATGAGCAAAAGTGTTTGATTTTTAGGAGCTCCCAGTTATCTATCTAGTTTTTCTTCTAGTGTTTGTGCATTGTTACTTATGGTTTGTATTCTGTTTATGCCATGTTTAGGGCTCCTAGCATTGTCCCTATTTTTTCTTCTATGATCTTTATCGTTTTCAATCTTATATTTAAGTCTTTGATCCATTTTGAGTTAGGTTTTGTGCATGGTGTGAGGTATGGGTCTTGTTTCAGTTTTTTTGCAAATGGATATCCAGTTATGCCAGAACTATTTGTTAAAAAGACTGTCTTTTCCCCAATTCACAGACTTTGGGCCCTTGTCAAATATCAGTTGCTCATAGGTGGATGGATTTATGTCTGGATTCTCAATTCTGTTCCATTGGTCTATGTATCTGTTGTTGTACCAGTACCAGGCTGTTTTGACTACCATGGCATATAACAGGTTCTAAAATCAGGTAGTGTGAGGCCTCCCATTTTGTTCGTCTTCTTCAGTAATGCTTTACTTATCCAGGGCCACTTCCGTTTCCATATGAAGTTGGTGATTTGTTTCTCCATCTCGTTAAAAAATGCCATTGGAATTTGGTTTGGGATTGCCATTGTATCTGTAGATCGCTTTGGGTAGAACTGACATTTTTACAATGTTGTCTTCCTATCCTTGAGCAAGGTATATTTTTCCACTTATGTAGGTCTCTTTTGGTTTCTTGCGATAGTGTCTTGTAGTTTTCTTAGTATAGGTCTTTTACATCTCTGGTTACATTTATTCCTACATATTTTATCTTCTTGGGGACTACTGTCAATTGTATTGATTTGGTGATTTCCTTTTTGAAGTTATCTTTGTTGGTATAGAGGAATCCAACTGATTTTTGTATGTTTATCTTATATCCTGATAGTTTGCTGTAATCTTCTATTAGTTCCAGTAGTTTTCTCGTGGAGTCTTTGGGGTTTTCTGTGTATAAGATCATATAATCTGCAAATAGAGATACTCTGACTTCTTATTTACCAATTTGGATGCCCTCTGTTTCTTTTTCTACCCTAACTGCTCTGGCTAGGACCTCCAGCACAACGTTGAATAAGAGTGGTGATAAAGGGCATCCTTGTCTGGTTACCGTACTCAAGGGGAATGCTTTCAGACTCTCTCCATTTAGGATGGTGTTGGCGGTTGGCTTTGTATAAATGCCCTTAATTATGTTGAGGAATTTCCTTTCTATTCCTATTTTGTTGAGAGTTTTTATTATGGATGAGTGTTGGACTATGTTAAATGCCTTTTCTGCATCAATTGAAAAGATCATGTGGTTCTTGTCTTTTGTTTCATGTATGTGATAGATTACATTGATTGTTTTTCTAATGTTGAACCATCCCTGCATACTAATAATTTCTTAAGATGCAATTCCACTGTCAGTGCTCCTTATAAACCTTTCCCACACTGCACTCTCCCATGATTTAGGAGCTACTCCTTTGCTTTTAGATGCTTGTGCATGTCCAGTACCTAGCACTGTGTTAAGATATTGCAGGAGGTCAGGAAATGTCTATTACATGAAAGACTGCAGCAGCTGAATAAGGCTGAAGAATATATAAGATGGTTTCTTCCTTTGAATTCTGCATCCATATCTTATCATTCTTCAACAGCTTCAGTTCTACAAACCACTGTTACATTCACTTCATGAATGTGGCACCTCTGACAATCTCCAAGAACTTTTAATAAACGACTGACAATGATACTGTGGTGACAGCCACATGTCTCTTAGGGAATAATTTAAATGGATTAAAGGGCTTGAGACACGAGCCCTGCCGGTGCAGTGGTTAAAGCGCTTGACTGCTAACTGAAGGGTTGGCAGTTCGAACCCAAAAGCTGCTCCCCAGGAGAAACATGTGGCTTTCTGTTTCTGTAAAGATTACATACTTGGAAACCCTATAGGGTAGTTCTGCTCTGTCCTATAGGGTCTATGAATCGGAATTGACTGGACAGCAAAGGGTTTGGATTTTGTTTTGTTTTTAAAGGCTTGAGCTTGCTGAAGGCACTGAAAGTGACTGCTGACCTACACATAGCTAAAGTATTAGAATTTTCTCTTTCATGTTTAAACACCATTCATGTTGTCAGAGGAGTCTCTGGGTGGCACAAATTGTTAAGCACTCAATGACAATTCAAAAGGTTGGCATTTGGAACCCACCCAGAGGCTCCTTGGAACACAGGCCTGGAGATCTGCTTCCGAAAGTTCGCAGCTTTGAAATCCCTATGGAGCTGTTCTACTCTACACACAAGAGGTCACCGTGAGTCGGAACTGACACCTTATTGGAGGAAATGAAAGCAAAAGCACCTGTATTCTTAATGGCTAACCTTATACTACCTGTCCACAATCATGGGCTGTGTCTTTCTCATTCTTCTTACTCCAAGTTCTGCTATAAATACTTTAAAAAGTATCCTTGGTATTTTTTGCAACTGTTGGTATCAATATTGAAGAAAATAGTTCTCTGTTGGCACATGGAGAATGGACAGACCTACTAAGGTGCAAGGAGCCCTGGTGGTGCAAATGGTTAAGTGCTAGGCTGCTAACTGAAAGGTTGGTGGTTCAAATCCATCCAGTGGTTCCATGGGAGAAAGACCTGGTGACCTGCTTCTGTAGATTACAGCCAAGAAAACTCTACGGGACAGTTATACTCTGTCACATGGAGCCACTATGAGCTGAAAATGGCTTGATGGCACCAAACAACAATTAAGATGTAGAAAGAAGTTCCCAGCAGTTAGCAGAGTTCTGAAAGTCAGTGGAACTGAGGTGCAAGGGCAAACTTCTATTTTGTGTTCACTGCTCTTAGGAGCCATAATATGGTTTAAAAAAAAAAAAAGATACAGTGACTTCGACTTTGTTGTTGTTATGTGCCATCGAGTCAGTTCCAACTCATAGCAACTCTGTGTACAACAGAACAAAATATTGCCCGGTCCTGCGCCATCCTCACAGTCATTGCTATGTATGAGTCCATTGTTGCAGCTATGGTCTCAGTCCATCTTGTTGAGGGTCTTCCTCTTTTTTGCTGACCTTCTATACTTTACAAAGCATGATGTCCTTCTCCAGAGACTGGTCCCTCCTAATGACATGTCCAAAGTAAGTCTCACTATCCTCACTTATAAGGAGCATTCTGGCTGTACTTTTTCCAAGATGGATATGTTTGTTCTGGCAGTCCATGGTATATTCAATATTCTTCACCAACCCCATAACTTAAATGCATCAATTCTTCTTTGGTCTTCCTTATTCATTGTCCAGCTTTTACATCCATATGAGGAGACTGGAAATATCATGGCTTGGATCAGGTACACCTTAGTCCTCAAGGTGACATCTTTGATTTTTAACACCTTAAAGAGGTCTTTTGCAGCAGATTTGCCCAATGCAATGCGTCTTTTTATTTCTTGACTGCTGCTTCCCTGGGCGTTGACTGTGGATCCAAGTAAAATGAAATCCTTGACAACTTCAATATTTTCTCCATTTATCATGATGTTGCTTACTGAACCAGTTGTGAGGATTTTTGTTTTCTTTATGTTGAGGTGTAATCCATACTGAAGGCTGTAGTCTTTCATCTTCATCAGTAAGTGCTTCAAGTCCTCTTTGCTTTCAGCAAGCAAAGCTGTGTCATCTGCATATCATAGGTTGTTCATGAGTCTTCCTCCAATCCTGATGCCAAGTTCTTCTTCATATAGTCCAGCTTCTTGGATTATTTGCTCATCATACAGGTTAAATAAGTATGGTGAAAGGATACAACCCTGACACACATCTTTTCTGATTTGAAACCATGCAGAACCCCTTGTTCTGTTCAAACAAATGCCTCTTGATCTATGTACAGGCTTCATATGAGAACAATTAAGTTTTCTGGAATTCCCATTCTTCACAATGTTATCCATAATTTGTTACAATCCCCACAGTCCAATGACTTCGCATAGTCAATAAAACACAGGTAAACATCTTTCTGGTATACTCTGTTTTCAGCCAAGATCCATCTGACATCAGCAATGATATTTCTTGTTCCAAAGTAGGGACTTTGAATTTAGATATCAGTTAAGTTGTGGCTCTGCCATTTACTAGCTTTGGGACATGAAACAACTTTTAAATCTCTATATCCAGTTTCCTCATTGGTAAAGGGACTAAATTACCATACTCCTATAGGGCTGTTTGAAAATTAAATGAGATAACTTATATAAAGAGCTTGAAACATAATACATATGTTATAAATTATAGCTGTTACTTTTTATTCATTTTTTATACACAGATTTTTTAAAATGGCAAACTCTAAGTAAAAACACCCACTTTCTTAAGTTTCTTGCCATTTCTTCCTCATATAGATTATTTACATTTCAGTTTTGAAAGTGCTCCTCCCTAAAGTCTTCCTTTTAGACACTTTAATTTTTGTTTTAAACTTTTCTTTATTTTTCTTTAATTGCTTCTCCTAAAGTCTCAGTCACAAATGTAACTCAGCATAGAATAAATTTCCTTTGTTATTAGGAAGTAAGATAATGTGGACACGATCTGTCAAGAATCCTACTTGTATCCCACCTGACTTAAGAAGAGTAGTCCTTTTATTATTATGTCTTCTTTTTTTCAGAGATGAAACTGGTTATGTGAAGCAGTCCACTGTGGGCCCTAACCAATCCTGCCTGTTCTTGCTGTGTATGCCAAGAAGATAAGACCCTGACTGCTCTTTATCCAGGCCATTGCTCAGGGTTGTGCTTGCAGTGAGTAACCTTGAAGAGAGAGGTAGTGTCTCTCTCTGGGACAAAGAGCAAAACTGCTTACTGCTTGCTATAAAAGGATGGGTTCCCAAAGCTCAGTGTTCCTCAGCTGTTTTCCAAACTCACTGTGTGTGCAATATTCATCTGTACCTATATTATGCCCCTGTGAGATTGGGGTAGGAGGAACTGACATAAACATCTTAAAGCTCATGCTACTATTTTCTGTACCATGAGTAATAAAGCCCTTTGTCTCTGAACCAGAAGTCTTATATCTTCTGCCAGTATCTATGAAACAATAACAGTCTAAATCATTAGGTTGTAAGTAGAGTAAAATGAAATTCCAGACTCACAGAGACTATCTAAGAGGCAATTTATAAAGTTCTTAGAAATTCTGTTTTCAGTATAGTGGGATTTCCAGTGGTATCTCTAGCTGAAACTGCTTCTAATGGCTCATCTCTGACAGTGTCAATTGGAAAGAAACAAATAAGAAAAGGCTGAAGGGGCTCTTAGCTCTCCCAGATCTCTTTCTATTCTTAGGGAAGGTGTTTTGTATATATATTAGGAATGAAAAACTTTCCTCATGCTCATCTTAAAAATGGAGTCTATTTTCCTTATAATAACATGCAAGATGCTTCATTAAGTCAACAATGACTCCTTGTCTCATGGTATCTCTGGCCACGTACTTGGTATTCTTTTTCCCCTGTACTTGGTATTCTTCCTACAACACTTTCTACAGTTCAGAAACTTTTAATTTCATCCCATTTATCTAATCATTTGCTTATATGTCTCTCTTCCCTATTGCTCTCTGAATTCCTTGAGAGTAGTGCCTAGATCTTACCCTTCTTTGCATTCAGGGCAAGCATAACACCTAGAATATAGTATTGCTCAGCAAATATTTACTGAGCTAAATTACAATTTGGTCCTTGCTACTTGATTACTTCTAAAGTAAAACAACTTGTCATATTTTATCTTCTAGCTCATTTTTAAAAAGTACTGACTTAGTGTATTGATTTAGGAGTCAGGTCACTTACCAGAGCACCACTGCTGAGCAGGATCATGAGAACAATGAAGCTTTCAAACCAGTTGTGTTCAACTATCCTGTAGCAGGTTTTCCTTATGTTCCACCAGATTTTCCCTTTCCCTGACTCTGTGTTAACTTGGCAGCATGGGAACCTCCGTACACAACCTGGCAAGAAAGACATGGATGTAAAATCTTGACATTCAGAACAAAATGCTTAAAATAAATTATTTTATGTAAAGTTTTCCCTGTGATATTCCCTCAACCAAATAATTGCTAACACTCATTCCTGAAGTTTCAGGTAATTCTAGTGTATTGAGAAAATATATATATACATATATACATGATGGAGCTTCAAACCCACCCACCAGCTTAACAGGAGAAGGACCAGGCGATCTGCTTCTGTAATGATTACAGCCAAGAAAACTCTATGGGGCAGTTCTACTCTGTCACAAAGGGCATAGGGTCACTATGAGTTAGAATCGACTTGGTGGCACCCAACAACACACACACACACACACACACACACACACACACACACAGTAATAAATGTTCTCTTTCTCTTTCAACTGCTCCCTCTGCTGCATGGTCACTTCCTACATGGGCTTCATTCAGTTTGGATGCCACCTTCTCTCATCTCCTAACCATCTATGGGGTTTTCTTAACATATGTCAGTTATTTCTAATTTAGAATGTATTCTTGTCCCCTCTAATTCCCTGATTTCTTGTCAGTCTCCTTCAGTGTTTAAACTACTTATTTCCCCATTACTGCAATCTTAATACAGTCTGACACATTATGAGCACTCAATAATTTTTTGATATATGAATAAATGAATGCATAAATAAATGAACTCAGTTTTGAGGACAAATCACATTTCAAGGCCCTCTTGGATGGCAATTTTTTTTTTCTTGGTATGCATCTAGTCTACAATTTGCTGGCATTTTCACTCCTCTGTAAAAAACCCTTTGAGAAACATTGTTCTAAGTAATACGAAGACAATCAGTGAAAAGTCCTAAAAACAACATCAATAGACTTAGATCTTGATTTTAAGATGCAGGTGAAATTGTTTCAAAGATTTTAAGTTAAAAACAAACCTGACTTTTGAGTCCAAGGTATAAAACATACTGCTGTGAAAAACTGAGACGATTTTATTTTAAAATCTTCATATTTATTCATTAGTTCATCAAATATTTATTGTCTTCTGTGTATTGAGCTGTGTATATAATTCCCTCTCCTCAGAGAACTTCTTACTGGGTTTAGTTAAATACATAGGTAGATACCAAAATAAATGATTATAACTGGATAATGTAACCAAAATGGCAGACATGCAGAAGGTATTTTGCTAACGCGGAACAAGTCCACCTAACCTGGCTTGTTTGTTGAGGAGAGGTCAGAGAAGGCTTCCTGAATGAGGACTCAAAGTAGTCACCCAAAAAGAGCTTGGCTGGATTTCCAGGCCAAAAGAGGACAGCAAAAAGTGATGCACACAGGAACTAAAACCATTTCAGAATTGTGATGAAAGCAGAATGTACGTAAGAAACACAGATGAGATGAGGTTAGAGAAATTGGTCAGATTCCACCTTAAGGAGTTTGGTCTGTATCCTTAGATGTTGAGGAGTAGACGAAAGGTTGTAAGCAGGGAAATGACTTAAGCAGATGGCAATTTAAATAAATGTCTCCAACAACTTTGAAAAGGATGGACTGGAAGAAAAGGAAGCTGCAGGGTTTGGGGTAAGGAAAGACTCAGTGCCAGAAAATCATTCAGGGTTCTGGTTAGTATCCCTGACAAATGGCAGGAGAAGGGCTATATTAAGGCATTTTTACTAAGGAACTACAGCAATAACAGATTCAACACATATTTGGTAGGTAAAAGTCCTGGAAGACGGTGGATCTCAACAATGAAACGAAGACAATAGGAGCAGAAGCTACCGAGGAGATAATGAGTTTGGGATGCCTGTAAAACTTCTAAACACTGAAATCCTGGAGATACTGGAGTTGTGAATCTGAAACTCAGGGAAAACATCTGGGCTAGAAAAGAATATGTGGGAATCAAAGTATGTAGGGTAAAGAGAGAAAAAGGTCAAATTGGAATATTCTGGAACAGCAATATTAAGGGACAGAATTCAGTGGTGTGCTCGGGCCGGCTCATACTGGCTCATGAGAATTCATTTTTAAATTGTCATAAATTTGCGCTAACTGGTTGTTAAATGGAAACCCTGGTGGTGTAGTGGTTAAGAGCTATGGTTGCTAACCAAAAGGTTGGCAGTTCGAATCCACCAGGCGCTCCTTGGAAACCCAATGGGGCAGTTCTACTCTGTCCTATAGGGTTGCTATGAGTCAGAATTGACTCAATGGCAACGGGTTTGGTTTGGTTGTTAAATGCAGCCTTTATTAAAAATTAAATTATATAAATTTAGAATTAAAGACATTTTAAAACAAAAATAATTCATACTCAAAACTCACCACTTTCTAATTACAACATTTTACAATTATCTATGTGCTTGAGGATATTTATGAATATTTGGTAGAAATACTTTATACTGTTCAGCTACTGTGTATCTCGTCCCAATTCCACTTTCAGTGAAGTCACTTCAATACTCTGAAATCGGCCATGGTGGGAATCTTTATACTACAAAAATAATCAAATGCGACAAATCGGGGCTTGTTGATTTTCTAGAGTAGACTTAAGAAAGTGATGAAGGAAATGTTGATAAAACAGATTACACATAAAACAATGTGTGTTTGTAGCCAATATATTGTGAATAGCACCAACAATTGAGGAAATATCTTCCAGTATTCAAAAACTGTTATTTGCTTCAGCCAAGCATTGCTCATGCCATTGACAAAAGAGGAAGTTCTGGCATATTGCTTCTTTATTTTCTGTTCATCTTACTGATTAACATAAATGAGAAGACCAACATTTCATGTTGAAACTATACTTGTTCATCAATTGCAATCATAAGTTGTCTACAAATACAGAGTTTGGCAAAAGTCAACAAAAGCATTCTGTGAGAATCAATCAGCTGTATGGAATTGAGAGTAGTGTTGCATATATTGTTATTATTTGCAAAATTATCCTACACATCCTTTCTGTCAGTAAAATTTATAATGAAGTGATGTACGTACACATACTTTCTTTTTATTGGAGAGCTGGTTGGTAAACATTTGCCTAAACACAGTGAAAAGGAGAAGGATGAGAAACCTTGAAGGAAAAGGACGACAGTTGGAGTGGTGAGAGATGAACACAGAGAACTGAGGGGCTACCATAACAGGGAAGTCAGGCAGTAAAAAGTGTCATGAAAGAGTGTGAACAGAGCCATGTACTAGAGAGGTCCAGAATGATGACTGAAAAATTTAAAAATTAACAGGAAAATTAAAAAAAGAAAAAGAAACAACCTAAACTAATTTGGAAAAGAGAAGAATTTAAAAAGAGGAACTACAATTAATTCCCCTCTCAAAAATTTAACGTGTGTAATTAAGAGCCACATTTGAGGGAAGGTTGAAGGCGAGAGGGCAAGAATAGGCAGCACCTTTCTGATATGTGCTTCAGAAGCTGGTAAGTTTGGCACTTAAAAAATAACTTCCTTTTCTATAAAATAATATATTTCAATAAAAAATTACTGAGCCTAAAATACTGTGAGAACCGTAAGCTGAAAGTCATGAAAGAACAAAACGAATTATCTTCATGAACTACACCTATTAGACACTATCTTGTTATGGCTCCTTTTATGTTTCTGAAGTGAAATTAGTTCATTGCTCCAGTTAATACTACATATCCCCAGGACTTTAATTTCTAGAACTACAGGAATGTAGCAAGCTATGTATTTTCCCTAGTTTCTGGTGTTTTGCTATCATGTGTAATTTATGTGTTCCTGTCCTTTCTCTCTAGGTTGTAAGTTTCCAGAAGGGTGAGATGCGTCTGTCATTACCTTTCTTTCTGCCCACAGTGCTTACTATAGTCCTCTACCCAACTTAAGACGTGGTGTATGATTGACTTAAAAAAGATGTGATCCCGAAAAGAGTTCCAAAATCTTCTATGCATTTAGTTACAATCTGAAGGGTTGCATATCTATAAATTCTAGAAATTACATAAAGATTAGATGAAAAAGAAAAAAAAAAAACTCAGCTCGCATGGACAATATACTCGGGACTTTATTTATCCAATGTTAATTGCAGTTAACATGATATCGTATCTGAAAGAATTTGTTTTCATTGTACTTTAATTCCTTTATATCTCCAAAGCATTTAGTTAAGAGGGAATGTTTTATAAAATGTGATAGAAAAATAGTAAAAGGATAGGGTCAGAAATTGACTGCCAGATAATCTCTTTCAAGGCAGAAGGAAACAGACAGAAGAAAAAATTGAGGTAAATTTTTTTCTTTAATATTAACTTAATGCTTGATACTTTTAGAATTTATCTCAAATTTAAAAAACAAAGATCCTCTGCAGAACAGAATCTGGCTGCTACAAGTATAAATACCAGAGAAGAAAGTTATCTTTTTGGTTAATAAGATTTTACTATATGGGATTTATTTTAGTCAGTCTTGAAGTTGAAGAGAAAATTTATTCTTATCATCAAGGCAAAAAAACAAACAAACAAACAAACAAACAAAAAAAAAAACGCTATGCATCCTAATTAGAAAAGTAAGTAAACGTTTTATCTGAGATGACAGTTCTTACATATTGCCCACAGGGTTTATAACACTTCAGAGAGTTTCTCTTATTTTGAGTCAGGAGTGCTCAACCACCTGTCTGGCTCTCATGTAAAGGCAGATCCCAAGAGATTTCCAACCTAGCTGGTTAGCAATGTTATCACACCTTCTTTTTAAAATGACTATGAACTAATGAAAACATAACAGAGAACTTCTCAAACATTTTAATGGGTCGCAGTGGGTAAATGCTATTTCTCTTGGGTGGTTTCATTAATTTGCTCTCATGATGCATTACATAAAGTCTATGCTAGGTTTCATCATGTTAAACCAATGCTCTCACATAAAAAAGAGACCATTGACCACTTCTAAGGCAGACTACCCATTAATAAAAATAATAACAACCATAAGAAAAATAATAAATATAACAGAATGATCAGTACACGTAGTGTAAAAACTGATTAGGTAAACAAATCTTTAGTTTACTACTTCTTAAACATTTCTTAATCCTCTAAAACAAATATTTGGTTCACATTTTCTGCCCCACCCCACTCCAAAAGAAAAAAAAAAAAAAAGGACAAGGGAGTTGGTTATTGTGTTATTAAAGCTAGAATTTTTTATTTTATAGGAAATTGTTTAACTGAGGACATTTTTTTGGGAAGTTGAACAGGCTCCTCCTACCAAATTAAAAGAAAATACATTATTTTGAAGAAAAGTCTGTGTCCCTCTCAAACCTAATCCTGATTATGTAATTTATTAATTGTATAATCCAAAAGGAGTACAATATAAAACCATGTAGAATCAAAGAGGCTTGTCGTGGTCATAGTAATACAGGTTGCCAAGACATGTGGAATCAAGGATAGTGAAGAATAGTGCAAGATGCAGGGTTAAAGAAATAATCTTCAGTCTTGAAATTATGAAACTTCTGGAATGGAACTAAGGTAAGACATGACACAGGTGGGGTGGAGGTAAAAAAGAGGAACAAGATGCAAATCAATAAAACACATTTGTAAAGTGATAGTTGTGAAGAGGAAAGGGAACAGTGGATGTGAGACAATGGACAACAAAACTATTTTTGCATTCATCTTCAGTGAAAACACAACTACTTTGATGTGACTTATCTTTCACACTGCCTTTCAAGTAATAAAAATCTCTGGAGGTCAAATGCTGCTCTGACCTGGCTTTGGTTCTAGCTGAGCTCTTCTAGACCAGTCATGAATTGGTTAGGAGTTATTTCCAATGTAAGTGAATGAGTTCCTGATTTCCCACCCTTACAAGCCCACTCTTCCCAAAGTCTTCATGTGGCAACTATATATTTCTAGTTTCTGAGGCCCCAACCTTAGAGTCATCTTTGACTCCTCTTTTTCACAATCCACATCCAAACCATCAGCAATTCCTTTAAGCTTTAACTTCAGAGTAAATCCAGAATCTCACACTCTCACCATCCCCAACGCTACCACACTACCTACTATCATCTCCCACCCAGTTTACCGAAGGAGCCTCCAAGAGGTCTCCCTGCTTTTTCCATGGCTATCCACCCATCTATTTTCAAAATTGCATGTTGTGAGACTTTAAAATAAGATCCTCATAATATCCTTTAATTTGGCCCCTATTACGTCTGTGATCTCAGCTTTCACCGTTCTTCCAATCTCTCAATCTACTCCAGCCATACCAGCCCTTTGATTTTCCTCAGATGTTATGTATAACCCCACACTGGGTTACTGTGCCTAAAATAATCTTCCTTTAGATATTTGCATGGCCAATTTCAATTTTCTTCAGGCCTCTGATTAAATGTCACACTTTTAGAAAGGCCTTCTCTGACCACTATATTTATATGAGAGTAGATTGCCACCCCTGACCCTTTTCCCATTACTGGCTCCATAGCACTTCTTACTTATCTGACCTACTACTTATTCATATGTTTATTGAGTTTTGCTCACTGATCTATCTCCAGTGCTCAGAACTGTGCCTGGTATGTAATAATCATTTGTTGAATGAATAAAGGAATGATTGAGTGAATAAATGGTTGAAAGGCTGATCAATCTGACTGCCCTGTTGAATTTATCAGGCTAAGCCACTTAGCCTGGCAGGCCTAGTGACTGAATAAAGTCTCTAGTGGAGCAAAGCTGCTCAAACAGATCTAATTCGGAGATGTGCATTCTCTCAGGCCATTTTTAATGGTTCAGGCCAAAGTTCATTTGAAAAATGTGTTTATGTACTGGCTTCAATTCAGAAGTTATGAATAACCTCAAAGTAATCACAAAAAGATTCTCACTGATGTTCTGAAGAATTAAAATAACCTTTATAAAGTTTTATCTCAGTAACATTTTATAATATTATAATGTTTATAAGGATTTCATTTTACTTGGATCCACAATCAAAGCCCATCAAAGCAGCAGTCAAGAAATCAACATATTGCACTGGGCAAATCTGCTGCAAAAGACCTCTTTAAAGTGTTAAAAAGCAAAATGTCACCTTGAGGACTAAGGTGCGCCTGACCCAAGCCATAGTATTTTCAGTAGCCTCATATGCATGCAAAAGCTGCACAATGAATAAACAAGACCAAAGAAGAATTGATGCCTTTGAATTATGGTGTCATACACTATGGACTTCTGGGAGAATGAACAAATCTGTCTTGGAAGAAGTACAGCCAGAATGCTCCTCAGAAGCCAGGACGGTGAGACTTCATTTCATATACTTTGGACATATTATCAGGAGGGACCAGTCCCTGGAGAAGGACATCATGCTTGGTAAAGTAGAGGATCAGTGAAAAAGAGGAGCGCCCTCAACGAGATGGATTGACACAGTGGCTGCAACAATGGGCTTAAGTGTAACAACGATCATGAGAATGGTTCAGCACTGGACAGTGTTTTGTTCTGTTATACATAGGGTTGCTATGAGTCAGAACTGACTCGATGGCACTTAATAACAACATCTCAGTAACATAGCATCCATAGCCTGCAATAGCACAGAATTAATACTTTCTATAAAGGGTTCAGGAGTTCCGGGATGGTGCAGATGGTTAAGCACTGGGCTACTAACTGAAAGGTTGGTGATTTGAACCCACTCAGAAGTGCCTCGGAAGAAAGGCCTAGAGATCTGCTTCTGAAAGCTCACAGCCATGAAAACCCTCTGGTGCACAATTTTACTCTGACAGACATAAGGTTGCCACGAGTAGGAATCAACTTGATGGCAACTGGTTTATAGAGGGTTCACGTTTCTCTAAAGCTTCTTTTTTGTTTGAAGCCATCATTTGTTTGACAGCCCAACTTTTTTCTCATTATCCTAAAATTTTAAGTCAGGGTCATTCATAAAATGGACAGGGGACATCTTGGTAGCATCTGTACAGATTTGAGTTTCCATGGTACTCATCAACTTATTGAGCAAAGAGTCATAAATGTTGTTGAAATGCTTAAATTCCTTTAATACAAGCACTTCTAAAGGAAACTCCATGTACTTTGCTTATGGCATTAATTTCAGGAAACACAAAATTTATATTGATTGGGTATCATACTTCTTTGCTTCTCACATAAAATGAGATTTGGGTTGTATTTAAAGAAGATGTATGCATTCCTTATAGTTTGCAGATATCTTTCTTGCCAGTAATGCGTTAGTGCATGAGGTTACAGGAGATTGGTTGAAAAACATCTTGGAGAATGAAAGCAAGTCAATGATTTCTACAAAAATACTGAGGATAAGCCCCTGAGTAGGTAGTGAGTCATTAGCATCAACGGCAGCACAGTTCCTACATAGAATGTAGGTGTGTGGATGTTAATGTTATCCTCAGATGAGAAACCTGAGATAAAATAAGAGCAAAAGTTGTGTGACAGCAATGACAAAAAAAAAAAAAAAAAAAAAGTAGCTGCAAAGGCTGTTTATGTACAACCAAATATGGGATTTGGTTCCTTGATTTGGAGGTTTAGGGTCATGGTTTCATGGGACATCCCAGTTAATTGGCCTAATAATGTGCTTAGTGCTTCTGTTCTACCTCCTAGTTCATTGCTTAGTGCCTGGGGTCTTAAAAGCTTGCAAGCAACCAGCCAAGGCAAAACAATTGGTCTCTATTCACGTGGTACAGGGGAAGAAGTAGAGTCGGGAATAGGAGAATGAGGAATGTGTGGCTATTTGCCTCCATGAACAACTCCCTCTTTTGTCATGGGACCAGAAGAACTGAATGGTGCCCAGCTACCATTACTGAGGAGCCCTTGTGGTGTAGTGGTTAAGAGCTCAGCTGATAACCAAAAGGTTGGCAGTTCAAATCCACCCGCTGCTCCTTGGAAACCCTATGGGGCAGTTCTACTCTGTCCTGTAGGGTCACTATGAGTCAGAACTAACTCGACAACACCTAACAACAACAACAACTATTTGATTAAAGATTCAACAGCAGAATCTTGATCAAAAGGGAGAAAATGCAGAACAGGATTTCAAATTCTCATGGACTCTAGACTTTCTGGAGCCATGGAGGGTGGACGAACCCCAGAAATGATTGCCCTGAGATAATCTTTAAACCTTAAACCAAAAATATTCCCTGAAGTCTTCTTAAAACCCAACAATAGTTTAGCTTAACTAGCAAAAAATGTCTGCCTTGAGCATAATGCTCTTTTAAGAACTATCGATATGGGATCAAATTGATAGCAGCAACTTGAAAGGTTAGATAGGATCCTTAGGGTGCAGTGAGTTTATGTTAATGAAGGAGGAACAACTCAGAAAAGGAGGGTGAGAATGGTTGCACAACTTGAAGAATGTAATCAGTGTCACTGAACTGTACATGCAGAAACTGTTGAATTGGTGTTATGTTTTGCTGTGTATATTCTCAACAACAATGATAAAATAAATAAAATTTAGAGAAAAAAATTGTGCTCAAGGACTTACAGCCAGTTAGCAGGGGGTCAGTTACACTCATTTATCAGGCTTCAGAGTTTGTACTCTATATTATTGTATTATATTACAATTCTATTCTAGGTTTGTGTATGTGCATGTGCTTAGGTGACAGAATACTTGATCCGACAATACTTGCTGTGATGGTGAAGACTGCGTGCCATGCCAACTTGGCTGGGCCATGATTCTCTGTGTTTTAATGTAATCACTCCCATGATTGAATATACTGAGTAGCCAGTCAGATGAAAGGGAGTCTCCTTGGGGGTGTGGCCCACACCTGTATATAAGCAGACGTTCTGGCTTTTTGCTCTCTCTGGATCCTGCAGCTGCTTCCTGTCATCTCATCTCCCGTTCTTGGGACTTGAGCTGTCAGCTTATCTGCCGAACCTGGGATTCGTCGATCCGCACAGCCTGTGAGTGGGACCCCTGCTCTCCGACCTTCCGATCTTGGGCTTGCCAGCTTCTGCAGCTGTGTGACTTGGGAGAGGCCTCTACCCTGATCCACGGATTGGGACGTTCTAGCCTCTACAATCGCATGAACTGTTTCCTTGATATCTCTCTCTCTGTATATATATTTATACAGTTTACTGATTTTGCTTCTCTAGAGAACCAGCCTAAGACATTTGGTACTGAGAGTGGGGTGCTGCTCTAATAGATACCTAAAATGTGGAAACGGCTGTGAAACTGTGAATGAATAGAGGTGTGGCAGCAGCAGATGACCAGCAGCAGCAGAGAGCCTGCAGCAGCAGAACCAGGAGACCAGCACGAGACAGCGCTGGAGCTGACCATAGAGCGAGAGCTGAGTGCCTGTGTGCTGGAGGCTTCCTGGTGGAGTGGGGTGCCTCTGGGCACCTATCGGTGGAGCTACCAAGTTTTGGAACACTTGCCCCAGCAGGGCAGATGTGGACATGAGGCCAGAGGGCCGAGAGGCCACAGGAAACAGAAGCTGAAGAGGCAAGGAACACAAGAAGCCAAGCTGCCTCAGTCTCAAAATATATGGCCAGGACCTCTGGGGTTCCAAAGGGTGAAACCATGGCCTCTGGTATTTCTAAGGTTGGAGTCGTCACTCTGATGGACTAGAAGAATGGTGTGCCTAAAGCCAAGGGAACAGAGCTGCCGTCCCAGTGGGCCTGGAAGGCGGAGCTGAAGCCCAGGACTGAGGGGCCTCCACTCGGAATCCGGAGACTGTGGCTAATACCTAGAGTCTGCAGGGCAGGGCTATTGTGTAAATTGTCTCAGAGAACAGAAGATTATTTTCAAAGCCTTGAGGGCTAATGCAATGTGTTCTGCTGACTTGCTTGGGGCCTGTTATCCCTTCTCCTTCAATTTCTCCCATTTGTAATGGAAATGTCTAGCTTGTGCCTATTCTGCCATTGTACGTTTGGAAGCAGATAACTTGTATTCTAGATTTCACAGATGAAGAGGAATTTTTGGATTTTGGACTTGGAGTTGATTTAAGACTTTTGTTATGATATGATGGGGTGAATATGTTTTACATGTGGCAAGGACATGAATTTTGGGGGGCCAAAAGGTGGAGTATCATGGATTGAATTGTGTCCCCCAAAAATATGTGTCAACTTGGCTAGGTCATGACTCCCAGTATTGTATGATTGTGTAATCTGATGTGATTTCCTTATGTGTTGTAAACTCTATCACTATGATGAGGTTATACTGATGAGGTATACACGATTGGATTGTGTCTTAATCCAATCTCGTTTGAGATATAAAAGAGAGAAGTGAACAGAGACATATGAGAACCTCACACCACCAAGAAAGCAGTGCCAGGAGCAGAGTGCATCCTTTGGACCTGAGGTTCCTGCGCAGAGAAGCTCCCAGACCAAGGGAAGATTGATGACATGGACCTTCTTCCAGAGTTGACAGAGGAAGCATTCCCTTGGAGTTATACCTGAATTTGGACTTGTAGCCTACTGGACTGTGAGAGAATAAACTTCTCTTTGTTAAAACCACCCACTTGTGGTATTTCTGTTAGAGCAGCGCTAGATGACCAAGACACTTGCTAAGACAATGCTACAACTTTCCTAGGTCAGATCAAAATTATTCCTTTGAATAACATTTTAAATCCATGACCTGAGTAAGTTCTGACTATAATCTCCAAATAGATGATACTAATATCTGTGACTGATTAGCTCCATTAATTAGCAAGAACAGTTGCAATGGCATAAATATCACAGTTGATTCTAATATTTTTAAGTTTACAAACCTATTGTTTGCTACATAATTCTACTGAAAAATTATAAGCAATCATACAAATTCATAATTACTAAGGGAAAGGGAAATAAACTTAAGCTACAACATTCGCTAAGTATCTGATATGTGCCTTGAATCTCTGGAATTCAGCAAAGTGACTGGAAGATATCAAGTACCATTTTTGTTGAAGTTACTGGAGATGCAAAGTTACAACACACAGTCTCTTCTCTTGAGGACCTTACCAGACACTTGCCAAAATCAACTTATGAACAGATAAATTAGGCAGAAACAGATTAAACAGAAGCAAATCACTCCCAAAGATAGAAACGAAGTGTTAAGGACACTGGAAAATGTAGGAAAAAAAAAAAAGCTTTACTTAGGAGCTAACATGGGGCTGGGCCCTCAAATGATAAGTAGAAATTGCCAGGTAAAAAGGGAAACAAGATATCGCATTCCAGTTAGAGAGAAAGGATGTTTGAAGATACATACATTCCAGCACTGAGAAGTTCCACATGATAGAAAGTGGATGCGTGGAAGGGAGTACTGTTAAAAAAGAAAAGTATGTTGTTGTTGTTAGGTGCCATCAAGTCGATTTTCAACTCATAGAAGACCCATGTGACAGAGCAGAACTGACCCATAGGGTTTCCTAGGCTGTAATCTTTATGAGAACAGATCGCCAGGTCTTTTCTCCTGTGGAGCAGCTGGTAGGTTTGAACCACTGACATTTCGGTTAGCAGCAGAGCACTTAATCATTGCATCACAAGGGCCCATTAAAAATAAAAACAAACAAAACAAACAACAATAACAATATACTGAGCCAAAATGTAAGGGTCTTCACACACCAATTAAGGAGTTCAGATTTTATCCTATAGACATAGTCCTCAAACTTAGGTGTGCATCAGAATCACTCAAAAGGCTTAGGCCCTATCCCCAGAGATTCTGGTCAACTTGTAGCTAGAAAGGAAGAACTTAGGGTGGACTCAAAGACTTTAGCTTGAGAGACAGGATAAATCATGATGTCTTCAATGTGAGAAAGATTGGAGGCAGCAGTAGATCTGATGGGAGAGACCCCACTAAATTTCGTTTTAAACTTAGAAATCTTGAAATGTTTTACGACATCAGGTGGAGACGGTCATTGAAAAGCTGAAGGTAGATAAGGCAGACCTGGAACTCAGGAGCAAAGTTAGAAGTAAAGACTATGATTTAAGAGCAAAAAGCACAGAAATGATTGTTTAAGTCATAGCCATGGATGAAATCCCTCAGGGCTGCAGAATAAGATAACCAAGGACCAAAATGTGGCAGGACCAAAATGTGGGGAACATTATTATTTATGGGATGTGCGGAAAAACAGTCATTAAGAGAAACAGGGAAAGGAAATCATAACTTTCAGAGATGTAAGAGGAGAACTAAGGTAGCATGGCTTTTAAAAATAAGGGATGGAAGAATTTCAGGATAGACTGTGGTCAACTGTATCAAATGGTTTACCGATAGTTGTCAAGTAGCTTCAATTTTTGATGTAAAAGGCTACAGGACCATTTAGCCCATTAACTTGTATTCTGGTAAGTCCATGGAGCTGGAAACAATAGCAGAGTGCTGTATAGTATGTTTTTGTTAGTTGACATTGAGTGAATGCCGACTCATGGTGACCCTGTGTGTACAGAGTAGAACAGCTCCGTAGCACTGGCGTCACTAGGGTGTGTAGGGGGTGTGAACCTCACTGGGTGACACTGTCAGAGGAGGTGACACCAAAATGACTGTCTATAAAATCTTTATGCAATGTTTCAGCAGAAATTTATTATTTTTTATAAAAATATCCCTGTAGTTAGTTACAACAACAAAAATATTTTTTGTAAGCCCAGCTTACATGTATCAGTATACCTACAAGGCTAAAACTCTAGGCTAATTTACTTTTTGAACCTTCTAACGCGCTCCCGTCAGAGCTGTCATTATTACCCAATTACAATGACGCTTTGAATCTTGTGGTTTCGTCAGCACGTGCTGCAAATACTCTGTTGTTTTCGTTGCTGCCGGTGTTTTTATAGTTGCTGATTTTGTCAAATTTTCTGGTGTTTTAGCTACAATATTGCGGTAAGTAGTATTTGTGAACCTATATCAATATTGTGGTAAGTAGTATTTGTGAACCTATATCAATAACATTTTTGAGAATGAAGTAGTAATAACGGAAAAGGAGAAAAGTAAAAGGCTTCTGCTTAGTTACTAATAAGGTTGTAACTAATAATGTTGTAATTCAATGTAGAAAGATTTTACTAAGCAATTTTGTTGTTAGTATTCATATAATGTAATAAATACTACATTTAAGCAATTTACAACTCTGTCACATATTATTCTATGATTAAAATTGACAATAAACATTCTGTATGGATTCTGTATGGTCCAGTACAGGAGGAGGTCCATGCGGGGAGAGGGGACACCATGAATTACAGCACTGGGTGACACCAACCTTCGTGATGCTACTGCTCCACAGGGTTTTCTTGCATGTGACCTTTTGGAAGGAGATCGTTAGGCCTGTGTCCAGATGTGCCTGTGGGTGGGTTTGAACCACCAACCTTTCGTATAATATTTAACCACTCAGGGACTTGCTTTATAGTGTAGCAAACTGTAATTACAGATTTGATTAATACAATGTTTACATGTGGAAGCTGAAGCTTAGAGAGCTCCAGTGACTTCCCCTTAGCATACAGCTATGGCAGAATTAGCACTAAATGGAGTCCTCTGACTTTTTGCTAAACAACTCCCAGGGAGTATTAAGACAAAACCCCAAACACTAATAAATGGATGCTAATCAAGGTCTCAATTTTTCTCTTACCATCTGTGAAACAGGCCTCCGGCTCGTCTGAATTTGTGGGTTCAGCCTCTGCTTCTTCTCCTTCTCCTGGCACTGGGTTATCAACTGTGCTGCACTCAGAAGAACTCGATTGGTTCAATCTCTAAAAAGGAATTCACCACCCCACCAAATAGTTCCTTTAGCATTCATTCAAATCCAATGTTTAAGCCAGACTTAATGATCAAAGTCATGCAAAGTGTTATGAAAACAGATTAACAGTATGATGGCCATAAACACGTATAAACACACATTAAGATCAAGTAACCTTACAATGTACCTGTACTTGATCTTTCTATCTACACATCCTGTGGAAATACATTTTATTGTTTTTATTATGCTAACAAGTAAGGATTTGGAGAAATTGGCATAAGGTAACATTTTAATGTTAACTTTCATATTTGCAAAGTATTAGCCACATTTTTATTATTATGTTTTATATTTACTATAAAGTTATGTACAACAACAATTATTATTTTAGGACAACCAAGACCCAAACAGCAATAACATACTAGTGCCAAATTGCCAATGCCTGTTAATTGAAAGGTGAGGTCTGACAACTAGCAGAAAATGATTATTGATACGAAAGATTAAAGAAAAAAATTAGTGTAAGATAAACTGCAAACATATTTTTACTATTCTCTCTTCAATTTATAACCATGTAGCAGGATGATATAGATAGAAGGTGTTCCACCAAGACAAAAAAAGAGTTAAATGTTGTATTGGAATCGAAATGCCAAAGACCAACCGTCATCAGGGAACTGAAAGACAAAGCACTATGATTCTTTAGAAGTGAGACCAAGTCCTTAAACTCTGAAAACAGAAATATTGGCCTGGATTTTGAGGCAAAGCAATGGGAGGAATTGCTGATGGAAGAAATAAAAGCACCTCACTTCTATCAGCCAAAATATCAACAACTAGCAAATAGTTACAATGGTTTTCTCTGCTGGACACAACTTGTACATAAAATGATTTTTATTTGCAGAATTCAGACTTAGGCTAAATTAATTAAAACATCTTTAACACCAGTATTTGGTTTTCTCACTGTTTGAAAAAGCATTTCAAAGAAGATTTACGCCAAGTTAATTTATAATCAAGTAAAAATTGAGGTCATTTTATTCAGTGTATCCTGCTACTGAAATTTTTTTTCATAGTCAGCTTTTATGCCTGTCATTTTTGTTAATTATACTCATTCTGCTCAGATTTTATATCATCAATTATAATTATTCAATATTACTGCTCACTGGTACAGAAATTATCAAAATGTTTGATATGAATCACAATTAACGTGTATCACAGGTCAAATTATTATTTAGATTTTTAGAAATTCATTGTTTTCCCAGGACTGCATTACAGTATTTACACAGTAACTATTTCAGTACCTTATATAAAGTTAAAGATTTATGAACATGTCTTGGAAATATAGACAGTTGAGGTCTAATTCATCCTTATCCTTTTATTTATATACTTGTTAAAACAAGTATCTTTCACAGGGTCCTAAAAGATTATCTTAAATAGAAAGGCCAACATCTGTAACATAAGTTTGTTCTTAAGGGGAAATACATTAAATTTTCATATCAAGCATTGCTCAATTTAACTGTTGAATCTCTTTTATTCTCTTCTACTATAGAGAGGATCAGGCCAATCATTTGTATTGTTGTGGATAATTAATTTTATAACTTTTCATTTCTATAAACTCAATCATTTATTTAGTTTCCCTTTCTTACGAAGTGGAAGAATGACTATACTATACTGAGTAGTGAAATAAATTAGTATGAAAAATGTCCCTTTTGATATTATAAATGTGTTACTCTGTAATTTTCACATGGATATGATTTTAATAAAAAGTAAATATCTGTCACTTATGTGCTTGTCAGCAAAGATAATTATCTTTGGCAGTCTATATATATAAATAAAAATAAAAATGACTAAAAATAAATGCAAATATAGGATCATAGAGGTAGACTTGCTAGTATAAGGGATAGGAAGCATGCCATAGTTAGCATTCCTGCCTTTTTTTGAATAATATGATGACAATAGGTACCTTCTAAAATTCTCCATTTCTTTTTTTTCCCCTAAGATAAAAGTGATATAATTGATTCAAAAAATCTAAATGTACAATAGTATATATAGTGGGAAAAAAAGGTCTTACACTATCTTCCTGATTCTACTCCATAGAGATAACTACTGTACAGTAATTTTTGCATCTTTCCAAATTCTTTAACGTGCATCCATAAAACACTATATTTCTGAAACATTATTTTGATTGTAAACCTATGTAGTTACTTAAGAAGTCCCTTCATCATTACTAAAAACATAATCAAAGCAAATTCTTTATTATTCCTTATGGTTCTTTTGATTGCCTTGAAGATATGTTTTTCTACAACACTGCATGTGAGCAGAGACTGTGTGTTTTGGTGTGTTAAATACAGCTGTCACATTTAGAACTTACCCTAAGATGGTCACTTATGAATTTATTACCAACATGCCCTGAGATAGCCATTAACATTGTAAGGCTCTTTCATGCTAGTATGGATGGTAATTAGTGTTAGTTGGTCATTCCTAGTCTTGAGAGGTATAAAGTAGGATTGTCTAAAAACTTGATATGCTGGCACTCAACAGATGAATATCATCAAACTGTAGAAAACATCAATTCAACAAAAATCTCCCTCACAGAGATAGTTGGCTTTGAAACATCCAGAGATGTGACATTTAAAAAATATATTCTAAGACTGTTTGCTTCACACATCAAAGCTCAATAAGCAAGAAAGTCATTTTTTATTATATTCAAATTAATATCATCCATCTTTAAATTTTATAGCATAATTTTATCCATCATCCATAATGATGATCTAAAATTATTAAGAGTAAAATAGGAATGTTCAGAGTAAAGGATCAAAGGATCTTTAGAGAGTAATTCCACAGACAGCTACTGTGTTTTGTGTGAGTACTTTTACTGGGCAAGAGTCCAATGTCTCTAAGTTTACCATTCCACTATGAAATAATTTGGTTTTAAAATGTTCTATTCTGGTGTAGAATGCAAATATGCTTTCCCTTCCCTTGCAATAGTTAGGGCATTATTTTTGCCTTCTGGAGAACTGCAAATATTCTCTTCTTATAGCCTGTTATTTATTGGAGATCATCTATAATATCATCAGTTGTGTTTTTCATCTTGTGTGTAATCATACTTAATTCCTTTATATGATTTAGTGTCTAGGCTGCTAAGGGTCTTTCCTATCCTTTTCTCTCTGAATTTTGTCAAGATTCCTTTTAAAAGATAATGCCCCAAATTGAAAAAACTACTCCAGATATCCTTAATCTTTGAAAAAGTCAATAGTATTTCTTCCTGTGTTATCTGGGTTTTCAAGTTACTTTTACTAATTTAGCAGAAAATTGTCAGTTTAGTTACTAGTTGTAATATACCCTTGGCTCACATTACAGTTAAAGTAACTAAAATTCTAGCTCTAATTCAGATAAAGGACCAGAAAACTAAGCTTTTCCTTCCTAATGTTCTTTGTTTATTGCTACGAAAGAAATATCCTGTAAGCTCTTTATGAACAGCTGCTCATTTCAGCAGGGCATCCGCTTAACAGTTCCATCACAGCATCAGCATGCTGAAGAAATAATGAGGTCAAATCTCAGCCACCGCCAAGGAAATTCAAGATAATTCAAGAGTGTCACTGAGAGTTCTTAATATTACAAGAATCTTCTACCTAGTGCACTTTATAGCCAACAATATAACAGTTTAGGTAACTGGAAGATAAGATCTTGAATATAAAAACAAAGTTTTACCACAAGTGTTCATAGAAGAGTGATGGACTGACTCTAGCCTTCTCAGCCAGATTCTACGGTATCAACCTGGACTTGCATTGAAAAGGCAAGATCTTGAACTATAAAGTGCCCACATTCGAGGACTTCGTGCACTAACACAGAACTGCTATGCTATTTGCAGAGAATGGGTATTTAAGCAGCTGGAATACAGTGGGTCATATGAAAAGAAATGTCTTAAAATCTTTAGAAATAAACAGTTCTACTACTGAAGCCTGCTAGAAAATTGCAACAACTGGGGTAAACAAGCACTGGAACATAAATAAACATGAAGGCAAAACGTGAGATAAAAATGTAGACTCTAAGACTTAAATTTGTTAAATATAACATAATTAATTTAGAATAAAACCTAGAATGACAGACAAAAAAATAACTCTAAATACTTGTACATTTAAATGATTTCTCCTATTACCTAAAATTATCCATAAAGAGGAAGGGCAAGGAAAGAAAAAGTCCAATGAATGGAATAACTACCATTAAAAAAAAGTGAATAATATTGCAAAACAATGTAAAATAATAACTGACATGAATAAAACATATCATTCTTATCCTTTATATATGGAGCTTCTACTAAATATACGTAAGTCTAAAATCCTTAAAGGACAAATTTGCTGTTAATATATTAAAAAAATTCCCATATTTTCAAGTAATTCTCCATAAATGAAATATTCAGAGTTTTTAGTTTATTTGGAGAATAAACATTTTATAACATGCATCTCATGTTTCTAAGAGTAGCTGGTATAAAGCATTAGTAATAATAATTTAGGAGTCCAAAACTGTTTGTGGTGTCCGTGCATGTGTGTATGTGTGTGTGTGTGTGTATAATTTCTGGAAACAGTTTTCTCAAAAATTGTGTGTTTTACTTATATATAGAGATATAGTTGTATATGTGTGCATCTTTATTTATGTTCCAGTTGCAGGAAATTTACCACATTCTGGAATAAAATTGTTTTCTAAGAGCATATTGCCTCAAAATCACCACCAATTTGAAATATAAAAATATAACTTCTACTTAGAAGCACTTTAAAATCAACTGTAAGTAAACTGGAACACTAATACCACTTCTTTCTTTTTTATCCATTTTATTATTATCCTAGAGTATGTCAATTTCAGGATAAAGTTTTGCTTTCATCATTCCACAATGGATAACAATAGTACAAACATCCCAACAATGAGAAAGAAATTAAAAATATGAACTGGATTATAAAAAAGGCAAGGTTTTTATTAATATGGATTCCCCCCACCCCAAGGAACTATTAGAGTTCAGTCATTCAACGATGTATACTAATATAAAACAAAATATAACGTCTGAGTAGTATACCTTTTTCTTTATATTTGTTAGAAAAATTAGATAAGGCAATACATATTCACTTTTTTCTAATTGCAGGGAAAGGATTTCATATCTTACTGACAAATAGATTCAGTGTGTACTTCATAATATACTGATTTAGGACTTTCAGCTTTTGAAGCCACTCTATATCTCTTCACAGTGATATATAATCAGAAACTTGTTCTATCAATAAGCAAAATTGCTTCTGGTATCAAATTAAGCATTTCAAGCACTTATCACTCATTGATTTCTAGGCAGGGTCTACTAGCTTTTAACTTATGTATATATGATCAAATAAAAATAAAATGTTAATTCCTAAATTGATTAAAAATCAGAGTTCTTTTAATCATGGCACTTAAAATAAGTTCAAAATGTACTCAAAATTCAGATTAGAAGCTGGATATCTTGGCTCTGCCCTCAACTCCCTAAATGTGTACTCAGAAAGCAGCTTAATTGTATACAAGTCTCAATTACCTTATCTGTAAATACAGGGATAGAACGAGAACGGCCCTTTCCTGCTCTAAGATTTTATGCCTGAAATTCTTCTCCTATAAAAATTGTTTTCAATAGAATTTTAATTTATTGATTGTAAATGTGACAATTTAATGTGATATACACATATATAAATATAAATATATATACATATATACATATACCCACATATACTTAAATTAAATGGAGGGGGAGCTGATAGAGATTATCAAATTAAATATTCTTCCAATGGCATCTGTTAATACTCTGTATCTTACTTTTATAATCCATCCAATAAAAATCTGTAGAGCATGCACTTGAAATCACCTAAGAACGCGAAAGATATGTCAAGGAAGTCATTGAGAGAATCACAAAAAATGATGGAATTGCCCCATGACATGCTGTGATGTCAGCTCATCTATGGAACAATTGTATATGTTTCTACTTTCTTGCAATGGGTCAGGCAAAAATATTTTGTAGTTGAACAGCATGCAAGACATTGAAAAAAATATCATATATGTATGATTTATTTTTTTTTTTTTTAGGTAACCTGTGTAAAAGTGGTCACATTTGTCTCTGCCTGGTTAAAGCACAGAGCTGCATCCTTGATTGATCCAGTTTGATTTTACCCCTGTGAGAAGTAAGAAGGTTAAGTATGGAAGTTTAAAAATGCAGCATGATGAAACAGTTTAGTCAACTGTGATTTAAAAAGTTCAAGGTCACATAACTGTAAGTTGAAATTAGTTATATGTTTGAAAATACATGCTATATACTCATTATATAATTTCTCAATGTTAAGAAATATATCTGAAACACTCGTAAGATTAAATATCATTCAACACAGATTTAAAAGAATCAACTGAACAGTTACATAATTCCATTTATTTAGGAGTTAAATTTAAATGCTATAATGTGCTAAAGCAATCTTTTGTATTCTGTTTTTTCTGTACAACAAACAACATTTTAAAATAAATGATTCTCAATGTCAGGGGTTGGGAGGGAGTTAGGGTGTTTGCAAAAGAATATTCTAAAATTACCATTTCTTGATTTACTTTTAAGTATCATATTCAATTCATTTAAAATTTTCAAAAAGCATTACAGGAAAGTAATGTTTTTAATTTCTCAAAATGTTAAAAAGAATAAGAAACACTGATTTAAATGTTAGACCAATATTTCATTATTTCTATGGAGTTTGAACAAATAGCCAATAAAGATAAAAAAATTTTAATACTTTGAACTAACCTGCAAGTAAAATTTGGTACAGGAGTGTAAAAAAAATATGGTCTAAGTAAAATTTGGTATAAGAGTGTACTTTTTAAATAATCTATAAATAAAACATATGCTCAAATGTCAACTTCCCCCAAAGGCATACCTGCACTGAATCCCTAAGTCTTGTTAAGTCAAATACATTGCTGGAAAAGATTCTTCTAAAATACAGTAATGAGTAAAACTCTAACCTACCCTTTTGAAGAAGGCAGTAACTGCCTCTTTAAAGAAAAAGCTTTGATAAAAAATCTTGAGAGATAGACCTGAAAACAATGTGATTAAAACCACTATATAGTAAAAGGACATAAAATATTTCACCTTGATCTTTGCTATAATTTAAACAGCTTTTATTCAAAAAGAGTGCACTTCGTAACAAGTAAGCACGCTGAGCCTCTTCCAAAGATGACAACTTTCAAAACTGAATGCTGAATGGATGGATGGATAAATATATGAGTGAATCAGGTGAACAATGTGAATGTTTGTTTTTCTGCCTGGGATTTCCTTTTCCATCATGTCAGCCCAGTGAATTTATCTCCATTCTTTAGCATCTGGCTCAAGTATCATGTCCTTTCATTGCCCCTCAACCTGATATAGTCCCTTACTCAATGCTTCCCTATGGACTGGTTTATTATTGTTATGGAATGTGTCTCTGTGTTATAATTGTATACTTGGTTAGGTGCAAGCTGTTTGATTATAAACTCCTGACAGTAATGATTGCCTATCACTGACCTCTGAAGTGCATGAAGTTTTTCGTGGCCTTTTGGGGGCCCAATATATGTAGAGCCCAATATTTTTAGAGTGCCAAAAAATTTGTTGAATATAATTAAGGAATAAAAATCTCTATGTGTATCGTAGTGCTGGGCATACAGTAGTGGAACTCTTTTTTTCCCTCTTTCATATAAAAATCTGGAAAATAAGTGAAATAACTGTATTAAGTAACCTAGCATTTATACAATTAAGTAGTAAAGAATATAAAGGTAGAATAAAGTTTATATTTTACATTTTTCCTTACCTTTATATTATGTTGAACCACATGAAATTGCTAATTTTTGTACATTTTTCTAATACAATAAAAATTTTTATTTCTTGATAATTTTATATCAAATCATTTAAATGTATGTTACTTACACTGTACACACATATTTCCCAAAATTAATGCCTAATTTCTTTATCTCCTAAAACATTAAATTGCTTTCCTTTAATCCTTTGGACATTTTCATAAAGGAATAACAATCATCATCATAATAATAATACTGGGAGTGTGTTGGATACTATTGATATCTCCCAGTGTACCTTACTAACAAAGTCCAAATTTATTCAGGGAGGTAATATGCCCAGATTAATTTCCTACGGCCACGTCACATAGTTCATGCCAACAAACATGAGCTAGATCTCCTAAGGATATCTTTTTCTTTTAGCTTTCCTAAGGCAAGTGCATCAGGCTCCACTTCTACTCTTTTCCATTTACTTCTCTTTCCTGTCTGGGACCTGGACGTGAGGCTATAGGTGGAATAGACATCTCTGACCATAGATATTAAGAAAGAAGAAGAAAGTCACATGCTAAGACTGGCAGAGTGGTAAAGCAGGTGGAGCCTAGGACATGAATGCCTTTGGTGACGACTAATTTCTGGGCCTTTTTTAATGCAGAAGATAGAATGTTCTATCGAGTTATGTCAGTGTAGTTGGGTTTTCACTGCATGCAGCCAAACAGAATTCTAACTTATACATTGGCAAAAACATCAAAATAATACAAAAAGTTGCATATATTGGAATTGCTCATGTGCCCTTAAATAAAATAGATTTATTCAAATAAATAGGGTCCAAAGAGGTGTATCTTCGGGTAGCAATATGCATACGACCGAGATGTTAATATAGCTTTAGTGTTAAAAATGATATAGTAAATCAGTGCTAATTTACACATCGTCGTGGGAGAACATGAGGCTTGAAAGAAGGCAAAGTGGTGTTGTGTAGAAGAAATGATGTCAAGTTAATTGAATGTTTTTCTGTAACAACATGATAGCTCATGTAGACCAAGTAGAACCTTTAAAGCTGGACTTTAGTAACGTTTCTGAATCACATGTCAGTCTCATCAGCAAGCTGGGGAGAGCTGGGTAAGTCTTCGTATCACTAAGAACTTGTTACCTTAGCTTGGCTGACTCCAGAGGGAGAATGCACCAGATGGTAACCAGAAAGGCCTGAATTTGGTCCAGAGGAGTTTATCATATTTATCAATAATTTGAATGGGAGAATATAGGCACATTCCTACGATATTTTAGTAAATTATTTCTACAAATACACACACACACACATGCATACTATATAGATAATACTGAGTGAATGGAAAAGGAAGAGTTACACAATCTCGAGAAAGAAATCATAGTTCTAGGAATAAAAAGATTAATTCAATAAAAAAGGGACTATGATATAGTTGGAGCCCTGGTGGCACAGTGGTTAAGAGCTGAGGCTGCTAACCAAAAGGTTGGCAGTTTGAATCCACCAGCTGCTCCTTGGAAACCCTATGGGGCCGTGCTACTCTGTCCTATAGGGTCGCTTATGAGTCAGAATCGACTCAACGGCACACAACAACAACAATATGATATAGTTTGAGGGTAGCCAATTTAAACACCCAAACTTAAACCAAGAATTATTAACAAGGCAGAGTATAACCTAATAAATCAGCATTATTGATGATTAAGAATGTAGTATGAATCAGCAAAAGCACAAAGTCATTATGATAGAAATTTCAATCCTGAATTATAGAATTCAGGGGTATAACATAAAATAATTACATTCTTCCTCACTCCAAGAAGAACAAACAAATCTGTCTTGGAAGAAGTACAGCCAGAATGCTCCTTAGAAGCCAGGATGGCGGGACTTCATTTCACATACTTTGGGTATGTTATTAAGAGGGACCAGTCCCTGGAGAAGGACATCATACTCAGTAAAGCAGAGGGTCAGCGAAAAAGAGGAAGACCCTCAAAGAGATGGGCTGACACAATGGCTGCAACAATGGGCTCAAGCATAACAATGACTGTGAGGATGGCGCAGGGCCAGGCAGTGTGTCGTTCTATCGTACACAAGGTCGCTCTAAGTCAAAACCAACTCGATGGCACCTAACAACAACAACCCCTCACTCTATTGCCTTTGTAGCAAGTAGTATGGTGGTTAAAGCTTGAAATTCCAAAATTTAAAGATACCCCCAGACATGTAAGTGACTAACCAGAATTTTTTATTCTTTTAGTGTCTCTGTTATCTGTAAATATAGATTAATATTTACTTTCCAGGGTTATTGTAAGTACAAAAATTATACAGTGTATGTGAAAGTGGTTAATGTATTTTTTTCCCTAGTCTCTTTCGTGCTTTCTTTTTTTCTGCCCATCTCTCAAATGTTGAAGTACATCAACTGTCCTCTTACTTTCTATGGTCTCTGTAGTGTAGTGGATGCTGTGGTACACTGCCCAGGATCCCACACTCAGGCGAGTCACTCGTTCCTCCAGCTGCCAAGAGTATTGGCTTCTAAATGCTTACAGCTGAGTTCCTCTCTGGAATTGCAGTGGCAGAAGGGAGCTGCCTGACCCCAGGTTATACCAACCTTTCTTGGGAGCATGGAGGGAGAGGGTGCATCCAATGACTGTTTGTTGCAGTGTATAAAGGCTGGTCCCCTTGCTTCAGTTCAGGACTACTACAAACACCAGAGAGGAGTCCCTGGGTGGCAGAAATGGTTAATGTACTCGGCTGCTAACCGAAAAGTTGGAGGTTGGAATCCACCTGGGGCACCTCAGAAGAAAGGCCTGGTGTTCTTCTTCCAGAAAATCAGCAGAGCATGTTAACAGTCTGCACACCCAGGGACTCCATCAAAGAAAGCAGTAAAGGAGAATAAGGGGAATAGATTAGTGGTATGTACAGAAGTTTCTCTGGAAGCCTTGTCTATATTACTTTAAAATCATATGGGACTGTTAACTTTTTAAATGTTTGGAGAAATAAACGATAAATTTAATGGTTTTCCCTAGACTTTATATACACTTCCAAAATCAATGTTACATTTAAAATATCTCTATTTTTAATCTTTAAAGCTGAGAAGGAGGTCACCTGTAATGACTGAAATCAAAGGAAATGTCCCTTTAACCCTCCAAGAAAGAGCTTTCCATTAAAAAGAAATACTTTTTATTTTTGTAGATTCTGGGTATAATTTAAAAAATAACTATACCACTAAAAATTTAGTTGAACCAGATGACCAAACCCCTTGCCATCGAGCCAATTCTGACTACAGCGACCCTATAGGATGGAGTAGAACTGCCCCATAGGGTTTCCAAGGAGCAGCTGGTGGATTTGAACTGCCGACCTTTTGGTTAGCAGCCCCGAGGTCTTATCCACTGCGCCACTAGGGCAGTCATATTAAATTACTACAGCTGGGTAAAATCAGGATTTCTTTCCTAAGCATTTCTCAGCACGATGCCTGGAGCACAGTATGTCTCGATAAATATTTATTGAATGAATGGGTATATTTCATGCTCCCTTTGAGGCTCATAATGAGGAGGCGATTCACTGCTGATGGTAAAAATCTATGTAATGCGTTGTTAATGTTGCTGTGTGCTGAGTGGACTGCATTGTGCCTCAGGAGGAGGTGGACTGAGAAGAGCAATCAGTTGAGTCCCTGAGTTCTCTGAAGCAGTAACAGGAGTTTTATTCTCATGGTAGCATAAAATGATAGCAGGCTTTTCTTGATTTGAAGACATAAATTGTATCTTCAGAGAAATGCTGATGTTCTAACTAACAATTGTTTCCTCAGAACCATTTAAGATATTTTAATAAGCATTTTATTTGAACTCATCTATTTGGTCATTTTTCAGGTAAGATGTTTTATTATGAAATATTTTATCTTTTTCACTCTGGAGTATGTATTTCATTGTTTCAACCAGGACAAAGAAACCTGCCGGCTGAGAGCTCATTCAGGAAGAGGACTAAAAAATCTCGGCAAAATATATTGGGAAAATAGGATGCCAGGCCGTAAAAGTTTTGGGGGGTAGGGTGGGGAAGGGGTGACATGTCAAAGGTCAGATATGCTCCTTCCCTTTGTTCAAAATGTAGGTTACTAATCAGGCAACAAGAAAAATATATCCCCACTCCTGAAGGAAGAAAATGATTTCTCAAGCCAGAGATGAAATTAGGCTCATCTTCCATACCAACTCAACTCATCACATTGACCAGGAGGAACAGCATTCATAAGGAATCTGAGATTGCATAAGATTCAGACAGAGAGAATCCAGAGAATATGGCCCAGAAAAGGCATTTGTAACAGTCTTCCCAAGTGTGTTTTTTAAACTCTAAAAATGTGAAACACCCTTCCACATAATGCTGCCTCTCTTAAATTTAACCTGTAGCAAATAGTTATTTAGAGTGCGTGCCTGACTACTCAATCCTGTACCCATAATAAGTTAATTGAGTATTTACTCTGCAAAAGACATTTGTACAATTATTTACTTAAATCATTTAATCTTCCTTACAACTCTATTTTATATATAAGGGAAAAAAAAAAGAGTTGTAAATAGCTTTAGGTGTCAGAGCTAGGACCTGAGCCGGTATTTTGCCTCCAAGGGCCCTGGTGGTGCACTGGTTAAACGCTCAGCTGCTAATCGAGAGGTCGGTGGTTTGAACCCACTAGCTGCTCTACAGATTTTTTTTTTTTCCTTTGGTATTCTGCCTCCAGACTCTGCATTCTTAATCATACCCTAAAACCAAACCTGTTGCTGTTGAGTCAATTCTGGTTCATGGTAACCCCGTGCATTACAGAGTAGAACTGCTCCATAGGGTTTTCTTGGCTGTATTCTTTTACGGAAGCAGATCTCCAGGCCTTTCTTCTACAATGCCACTGGGTGGGTTTGAGTTGCCAACCTTTAGGTTAGTAGTTGAGAGCAAACCAATTGCACCACCCAGGGCCTTAACCGTACTATAAGGTGATGGTTAAGACCTAAATAACCTAAATGTATTGAATCAAGAGTTTTTGTCTACAGGGTAATCAAAATTTGCCTTTTTTTTTTTTTTTTTGTCTTGTAAAGGCTCAAGAAAGTAGAAATCAATATTTCAAAGGCCATCTGAGGCTTGGAAAGAGAAGGTCACAAAGTAGGGAAGACTCAGTTCAAGAATCAGGGAACTTCATCTGGATGGACAGTAGAACCTAAAGATTATAGGAATTAGAGCAGAGGAGATTAGCGTGGAAGGCTAGTAGACACTTCAGATCCACAAAGACAACCTGCAGTTTTTAGTAGTCAAAACGGAAAGAAAAAACAAAACAGAAGTCATATTACGAACATTTTAATTTCAAGCTGCTGGAGAAAAAGATCTTTGAACCATTAGTTATATCTTAATGTTACTTCTAAGTTTTCTAACAAACTTCCCGTAAGTCTTGAACCTTTATAATTTTCAATTCCAGTATATAGTCAAGTAGGTTTGAATATACATAATCAAGATGACACACTTTGAGATACATTATGGGAAATTTCTTATGAAGAAAGAGTCTCGAAGTCTATATGTTTAAGTCAGTGTCTGTCAAAAAGAACATGATTATCTTAGATGATAAAAATGATGATGAATTCAATAACAGGAAGAATAATTGTAGCTAATGCTTTTCAAGGGCTCATCAACTCAATCAAACACTGCTAAATGATCTAAAGTAATTAGCTTATGTATTCCTTGTAACAACCTGTATTATACTGTATATTTATAGACCACAGAAATAAAAGAGAAAAAAATGCACACTTTTCTCATGCAGCTATGACCATAATGCCATGGCAAAGAAACTAATAATAATCAAGAATATTAGACAACATAATTTAAATAGCCCTAAATTTCAGGCAACTAACAACAAAATTCCATGCTTTCAAGAAGGGTTGATGTGCTACAAGAGACTAAATTCAGATTTCTGCTCTTGAAAGAGAATCTGATTTTGAGACCCAGGTTTTCTACCTTCGAGCCAAAATCACTACATATTTTTCAGTTTGTAGGATATTATTTCTTCCATGTAAATGTTTTTAAAATATATAAATAAGTATTTTCTTCCTTACTTTGCCATCTTGGAAATAATTTCTTTGGCTACTTAGAAACACACATGCACAATTTATTTAATCATTTTATTCTCTCAATAAATAAACATTGAGCATTTACTGTGTCGCTGGCACTATGCTAGGCACTGGCCATACGAAGATAGATAAAGTGTCTTTAGCCTTAAGGAGCTTTCAGTCAAGCTGGGGGAGACCTGTGTGCTAACCACCAAGGGCAATGAAGCATTACAAGTCTCTGAAAGAAGTGTTTGCAGAGCATAGAAAAGAGTATAAATGGAAGAAGTTGTCAATTTTTCCTGGAGAGAGAGGGACATGTTCAAAGAGGTGTGCACATATCACTTACCCAACAATAACTTGTGTTGTTTGGGACTTACAATGGTAAATCACCTTCCCACCCAAAACAAACCAACCCCACTGCAATTGGGTCCATTCCAACTCATAGTAACCCTATAGGACAGAGTAGAACTGCCCCATAGGATTTCCAAGGCTTTAAATCTTCTCAATTTTTTTTCTTTTTGTATTTTAGATAAGGGTTTATAGAGCAATTTAGTTTCTCATTAAACAATTAATATACATATTGCTTTGTGACATTGGTTGCCACCCCCACGTGTCAACACTCTCCCCTTCTCGATCTGGGTTCCCTGTTACCAGCTTTGCTGTGCCCTCCTGCTTGCTCGTCTTTGCCCCTTGGCTGGTGTGTCCATTTAGTCTCATTTTGTTCTATGGGCCTGTCTAATCTTGGGCTGAAGGGTGAACCTCAGGAACGACTTCAGTACTGAGTTAAAAGGGAGTCCATACTCTCAGGGGTTTCTCCAGTCTCTGTCAGACCCAAGGATGTAAATCTTTACTGAAGCAGACTGCCACACTTTTCTCCCTTGGAGCGGCTGGTGGGTTAGAACTACCAACCTTTTGGTTAGCAGCCAAGTGCTTCAACCACTGTGCTGCCAAAACCAAATCAAACCCATTGCCATCGAGTCAATTCTGATTCATAGCAACCTTAGGAAGGGAATATTGAAAATCATAAAAGTAACTGTAATAAAAAAAGTTGACACAAAAACAAATTTTAATGCAAAGAGCTGAGTTATTCATTGCATAAGTTTCATGGAAAATGGTTCTAATAAACACCACAAAATTCCATTAAGAAAGAGAAGACTAAGAACCAGAGAAAAAGGGTTGAATATGATCTGGCTGTTTCAAGAAAGAAAAGTTTGGGTGTAAGAACATAGAAGAGTCCGAACATGTTATGACTACAATATGTAAATATTTTTAAACAAACCTAGTGCTGAACAGACTGTTACCATTATGCAGAATAATGAGGCTTTCATTGCTCAAATCAGCTTAAGACTGGCAGAGACAAAATCAATGAGCTTACAGCTCAGCAGAAGTGTACAATTGTACTTAAAATCGTTTGGCTTACTTTCTTTCTGCAATATGACAAAGGCACAATACCAGATCTGTAGTCCAAAAGAATAAGGTAACCTTTTTTTATAATGTCATCTATCTTTTTCTGGGGACTCTGTAATCACTAAACTTTAGAGTCACTTAAAATGGTATGGAAAAAAAGCTAGTTCAATAATGTAATGACTCCAGTGTTTCAGGCCTCACTGAAAACTAACGGTGATTAAAAGGAAGAGGCTAAAAAGATAATTTAAAGTTTACTGAACTAAATCAAATTGTAGTAATATTTTTGCCACATCATTTCTCTCAATTTAAAGACAAGGTTATTGTTGATTTAAAAGGACATAAAAACAGAAGCAACAGTGTTTCCAATATATTACGTGAAACAGGATACATTTCTGAAATGTTTCAAGTGAGAGAAAAATGATATTATCTTAGGCAAAGAATAGTATCAACTAAATTCCCTTACTTAATGGTGAAAGAAATACAATGAATGAGATTTATATGCAGGGATTTTACCATAATAAGTTCCTTTTGCTTGGAATGCCTTTATGTATCTTTCTATTTATTCATCAGCCCATCCATACTTTCATTCCCATCTGTTCCAGTTAAATGGATCACTGCATTGGGCTACAGTGCTTTTGCTTTCCTCTTTTATAACATTTACAATATTATCTACACAATTTAACAATATCTATAATACATATTATACATAAAAAATATATATAACATATTTATATATGTTTATATATACTGTATGTATATACTATAAATTCTATATTGTACATGATTATTCCATATTTACTAATCTTTAGGGTTAAACAGATAGGAGGTATTTTGTAAATACCTGACAACTTTCTAACATGTGACCTAAAAAAAAGGAAAATAAATTATTTAAAAATGATATCTTGAAACTTTAAAGACAGGCCATAAAAGTATTTGTCATAAAGCTCACTTACGGTTATTATATTCTCCATTAATACAAATACAGTTCAACACATACTTTGAGTAACTTAGAATATACTCTATCACATAATGGTGGGGAGGGAAGGTACAAAAAAAAAAGTTTAAAAAGTAGTTCCTGATCTCAATGAGTTTACAGTACCATTTGATGCATACAATAATTTCTCCAAAAATTAAAATACAAGGCTATATAATAAATCCAGGAAAAGGCAAAAAATTCTGTGGGGTTCAAAATGAGGAGAGGTCACATGTTTGGGGAGAAATTAAGAAGGCTGTACCAGCTAACACCTTTGAGTGCTTTGAGTACTGTTCTAAGCATTTTACAAGTGTTAATTCATTTAATCTTCACCCAATCTTACAATTTACATGCTAATAATTTTACAGATGAACAACCTGAGAGCTATGTCTTGAAGGATGTGTATAAGATTTTGACCAGAGAAGGAAATCCCAAGCAAAGGTAGAGAGTGTTTGTGCTCCAGAAGGAAAACTGGCTGGATACAGATGTAGGATCTACATGTGAGCACTAAAAGATATAAATGGTCAAAGCTGGTTTGGGCCACAGTGTGAAGGCTATACATACAGTCAATAATGTTGGAGACTCTGGGGACCATGGGTATATCATAGGACGGGAATGATATGATTAGGATTGGACCACAGAAAATTTAATCAAACAAGTGGATTAGAATTGACGGAATCGAGGGACCAGTTAGGACTTCCCTTGAAATGGTTCAGGTAAGAAGTAGTGAGTGCAAAGGCAATGGTGGTAAAAGTGGTAAAGAGGACAGGCGAATTCAACAGACAATGTGGAAGGAGACTGGATATGACGTTACAACCGATAACAAATATGGGATGAAAGAAGGAAAGACTCAAAAATAACCAGGTGCTTTCAAATATGGCTAAAGAAGGCGATTAAGTCAATTATTAAGTACCATTAAGTAAAACCTTATCAGATGAACAATCAGGCAGTTGTGTAAACTCACAAACACACACAAATATCGATCAGCATGCAATATTAGAAAGAACTTATAATAGAAAATCTTACATTTTGATTAATTTCATACCTATTAATAATATGAAACACAATGTATATAAAGTAATCTTACCCCTTTGCTGTATTCACTCTCTGAATCACTGCTAAGTTCTTCAGTATTCATATTTTCCAAATCAGATTCCCCAGGTGCAATTGGCACCGTCACTGTGAGGCTGGGGTTATGAATAAATGATTGATAGTCACTTTCTTCCATCAGGTATTTATCCATGCTGCTTCCAAAACCACTGGCCTTATCTTTTTCTTTGTGGAAATTGAGATCTTTGCTCATTTCAGCAAGTGTACGATTAGAAATATAGTTTTCCCTTTTACCATTTAGATTTTCTGTTTGTTTTACATCCTTGGAAATCTTTGGCTTTCTGGAAAACATTTTTAGAATAAACTCACGTAAGATTTGTTTCACATAATTTACTCCCTTCTTAATCCTGGCCACTGCAATCTGGAGGTTGTTTGCATCTGTGTCTTCCTCAATTGCTGTAAGATTGTCTGAGCTAAATGAGCTCAATAATAAAGCCAGAAATAGGTTCAGGACCTATAGTGGGGTGGGGATGGGGAGTGGAGAAATAGGGAGACAGAAAATAAAAAAGAAAATAAGCACGTTTTTCTGAAATACAGACCAAAATCTAAACCATCAACGAAAAGCTGCACTTCACACGTAGATAAGAATGTATGACAGGGGCAGAGGGGGCTGTAAACTCCTTGCCACTCTCTCCATATAGTAGTAGCTCCTGTGAACTCTGGGGGACAGAGGATCAGCAATACCCACGAAGGATTATCATGGTGTTATGGAGTGAATTGTGTCCCCCCAAAATATGTGTTGTAAATCCTAACCTCTATGCCTGTGATTATAATCCCATTTGGGAATAGGCTGTCTTTGTTATGTTAATGAGGCAGGATCACTGTAGGGTGTGTCGTGAGTCAATCTCTTTTGAGATATAAAGGAAATTTAAACAAGTAAGCTAAAGAAGGAGAGATGGGGGAAGATAGATGCCAAGACACACAGAAATCTCTTAGGGACCAGGAAGCAGAATCTGAAGAGACAAGGACCTTCCTCCAGAGCTGACAGAGAGAGAAAGCCTTCCCCTAGAACCGGTGTGCTGAATTCAAACTTCTAGCCTCCTAACCTGTGAGAAAATAAATTTCTGTTTGTTAAAGCCACCCACTTGTGGTATTTCTGTTATAGCAGCAGTAGATAACTAAGACACATGGGGAACAGAGAGATTGGTCCCTCACCATTATCGTTATGTCATTTCTAAGTTCATCTCTGTAGCAGGAGCCCTTTAGTCAAATTCCCTTTTATGGGCCTAAAAAGCCCTCCTGATATTTCCCTATAATTACTATTTGTTACTTGTGAGAAATAATCAGAACAAGAAAATTTCAACCATGTCTTCTGTGTTTAAGTCCTCAGACCAAAATCTGTATTCACTTTTCTCAGAAGATGAATATCACTTGCTGCAACAAATAGAACATGTAATGATTGTATAGTTCCTGTAATAAAATGTTCTAAGAATTGTGCCAGCTTGCTACTTAACGTGGCTCTTAAAGCAAAGAAAAGGACCTGCCCACTGAACCTGATTCAAATGAGGAAATGGCATTTTGACTGGGTTGGTTCATTGCCAATCATTTGGCCCTAGAAGAAGTCACAAAAGAGGCAAAACCAACTCCTATCCTTGTAGCAAAATCCTGGCTGTGAACAAAACCACTTGTGTTCTTCTTCCCTGAGGTAGGGGTCCAGGTGAGCTCAGTAGGGTAAAAAACAAAAAGCAAAGCAGAAAAGAATTCTCACAGAGGGCTGAAAACTTGTAAATTGTATTTAAACATTGTTTTATGTAGGAAACAAAAAGCAACTGGATGGCCCTTTGATGTAAGTCTCTCTGTGTCCAAAAATATCTACCTCATATTAAAAGAATCAAAATTAGACCTAACTGAAGAGAAGGGACTAATCCTTCATTTTTGGCCACACCTAAAGCAATTTCTCAGAGATGTAACTAGAAGAAAGCAGGTCAAAACTGTCTGTGTCAGTAAGTATGGTTTAAGAGGCTTACTGGGGTGTCATAGAAAGCAATTTTGATTGATCACTAAGGAATTCTGAAACAGTTCATTTTCATTTTGGTCTTTATTGTCAATGAGAAAATATATCTCACTATGAAGTGTATGTTTGTGTATTTGTATATATTTTAATAAGAATGTTGATAGGGCCCATTTTATTGCTTTGGTCTCCCTAAGCAATGCAACTGTTAACAGACTTCCTTTTCAAAAATATAAATCTGTTGTGTTACTTCTTCTTTGAGAATATATACTATAATAACATTCATTCCTTCAAAAATCATAAGAAGACTCTTAATATTTTATTGTAATCTAATAGATGTCACAAATTAAAATGAGGTCCACTCTGTATCATCTATCCATTATCACATGAGGCAGGAAAAGAAATGTTAATAAAATCTATGATTCAAAGTCTCATTCTGATGAATATAGTCTTTACCAGTTTCCTGATAAAGACTTAAGCTGATTAAAATCTTCCATTTTCCAAAATTACTCTCTAAAATTTATGGTTATTAACAATCTCAATTAATTGGTAGTAAAATAACCTAAAGAATAAATGAGAGAGAGAATAAGAGGTCTGTCTAACATGTAACTCTAACATACAGAGGACTATATCAGAAACATTTTTTTTTTTCAGATTCTAATCAAACTTCATTGGTAGTTTCTTAATTATCTGAGAGTTGGTTATAAATTTTGTGAATTATATTTTTTTCTTTTCCACTGTCACTGAAAAATAATTAACGAATACCCAATATGAGTCAGTCATCACCACTTTTATATGGATTAAACATATAGCAGTATATTCCACCTATTTATAAGTATAAATCTAGTTACCTTTCACCAATGTTCATGCTTAAATATTGTATTATGCATTCTTTGAAGGCCCACTTCGAAAGTCTTCCTTGAGTAACAATCTAGACCTTCTCTCTTTCCCTTCCAGGTATCAAGGGCATTTTATTTTTTACCTCACTGCTAGCACTTACCACTTCTTCCTTGTCTGATAATTTTTATTACTACTTTTTTTTGTTCTAATAGACTGTAAGTATCTTGAAGACAGGGATTATATCATAGGTGCATTTTTTGAGCACCTCACAAGCCTTAAATACATTTCCTTTCATGCAGAAAGTACTAAAAAATATTGAATGAATCATCTGCTGAGAACCCAGGGAATCTTCCTCACTTTACATATACCTGAGTGAGTAATAAACATTTATATTACCTGTGACCATTGGCTTTGGTATGGCGTGTTTCGACATCCTACACCTTATAAAGAGCCACATTTCAATATTTTTGTGTCAAAAATCCTCTAAGAAGAAATATACAAATAAATCTCACTACAAGAGCTTGTGAATACAAAACTTAAACTCCAAAGAAGAACTAAGTAGAGAATGTACATTTCATTCCATATTTGGAGGGATTTATAATCCTATATACAAACAGGAAATATATATATTAATACAACTTGAGGATGATAAAGCATTACAGAATGGTAATTCATGATGTGTGTATTTTTGTTCAATAAGGATTTAGAATTCGCATTACTTAATTCAGTTGGTTGTAGGTCTGGCGCAGTCCCATTTAGTATGTGATTTGATGAACTTTGGTTTCTATCCTAGGCTCTGAATGACTTTTTGACATGGAGACTGCAAGGACAAAAAATAGTCAGCAACTTCTTTTCAAGCCAATGGGAAGTGAAAGTACTTACCATATGGCTGTTACCATACCCCACCTCCTGGAATACCTGATGAGGGGTTTGATGCCAAGCACACGAGCCAAGCCAATGTGGGGACACTGAAAATTGAGGTGAGTAGCTAATGGAAGAGCATCTTATCCCAATTTTCTCCTGCTTGGAGGCTTGGAAGTTTTCACCAACAGATATAAGAAAGAAAGAAACTGAGAAGGAGTACAAGCCAAAAAAATACTAATGGAGAAGCAGGGAGATCGCTATGCAAAAGAGATACTATAGAATAGTGACTGGCAAAGTACAGATAATAAACATTTTAGGGTTTGCAGGCCTACAGGGCCTCTGACAGAACTACTCTGCTATTGTAGTGTGAAAGTAGCCATGGACAATACATAAATGAATAAGCATGTCCATGTCGCAATAAAACTTTATCTATTGACACTGAAATTTGAATGTCATATAATTTTCATGTGTAATGAAATATTCTTCTTTCGATATCTTCAACCATTTAAATATGTAAAAATCATTTTTAATTCACAGATTCATACAAAAATAGGCAACGGTTTCTATTTGGCCTGTGGGCCATAGTCTGCCAATCTTTGCTATAGATGCTAATCTTATCTGTGACTCTAAGGCAGCAGGACCAGCGTTTTCATTTACCTTCTTTCCTTATGACTTAATTTTGTTGTTACCTTAATCATATACTATTTACTAGTGTCATATTTGAGTGGACTTTTAAGAAGCATGAAAACCACGGATTTAATTCATTTGACATCACTATCAAAATAAGACAACTAAGTAGAAAGCTTTGCCTTAAAATGAATAGGGGGTTATTTTGTAAAGTGTAAATACGGGTTATATGGGAAGATAAATTAAGACAATATTTTCTTTTCTGTTCTTCTTTGTATAAAATAATCGATATTCTGTTACAATTAATAGTTTCAGATGTAAGTAATCTTAAAATTATAGAAATAACAGATTAGATCATCATATAACAATTTTCCATAAAGAAGTTTAAATGTTTGAACATCTGATTACATACCACTAGGTTTCCAATCACCATCACCATCATGTAAACAATGAGGCACATGGTTTGGCCAGCGACCTCCATACAGTCCCACATGGTCTCTATCCACTCCCCACACAGCACGCGGAACACAATTAGGAAGGAGTGGAAGAAGTCATTCATGTGCCAGCGTGGGAGCGTACAGTCACTGGAGATCTTGCAGACACATTCTTTGTAGCTCTTACCAAAGAGCTGCATGCCGACCACGGCAAAAATGAAGACGATGATGGCCAATACCAAGGTGAGGTTACCGAGAGCCCCCACTGAGTTACCAATGATCTTTATGAGCATGTTCAATGTTGGCCAGGATTTTGCCAACTTGAAAACTCGGAGCTAAAAGTAGACACAAAGCTTAACATTAATTACCATGAAGACATTCTCAATGTTTCCAATCTTGATAACTATACTAAATTTAATGCAGACATTAAGTCCTACAATATTTCCATTACTACCTTTCTAAACTCAATTATTCTTACTTTCATTTTCAATATTTCTGTTGCTTTGGCATGGTTCCCACAACATAATTACCAAACATATTTTTGAAAGGAAATGTGTAATTATAGTTCAGGATTGCTATAAAAGCCTTTAATTATGGTTTTCAATATTACCTCTTTTAGAACTGATCATTTATTCTTAATCCTTAATTCTATTTTATGATACTTTTATAAATATTTTTCATTCTGACATTGGGATAAAGCCCTACATGTTAGGGAAAAAAAAAAAACACTTAACCAGTCTTTAAAGTTTTTTTTTTTTTTTAATTTAATGTAAAGACAACTGTTTTAGGCCAATAGTTTGATATTTAATCATCAAATCGATAAAGTTTGAACATATTATAATGGCTGAAATTCTATAAACTATAAGCTTCTCACTGTGAAGTAAGCTCCTGAAGTGGAAAAAAAAAATATTTTCTTTACTTTCTTCTATTTTACTAGCATGTACTTCAAATTAGAATTGAACATGTCTTCAAGATCCTAAAATTAAAATATTCATGCTCTACTGAGCTCTTTAACTGTATTTATTAATAAACTTTATTTTACAAGATATCAAGCCCTAACCCTGCCTTTTAATTCAAAACCCTAAAGGTTTTGAATAATAAGAATGAAAAGCAAATGAAAGAACCCTTTATATATAGAATATAATTGTAAGCTTGGTTTATATTTACCAATCTGAATGATCGCAGAACTGACAATCCTTCCACATCTGCTAGAAAAAGCTCCACTAAACTTAAAGTCACAATAAGGCTGTCAAAAATATTCCAGCCTACTTGGAAATATTCATATGGATCCATGGCAATTAGTTTGAGAACCATTTCAGCTGCAAAGATCCCAGTAAAGACCTAAGTGACAAACAGAATTTTTTCTGGTATTATTAGAAGGCATGGAATCAACATAATGGTAATAATGATTATTTGCTTAACATTTACTGTAGTTTGGACACTGTACTAGACACTTTACAAAAGTATATCACTACTTCATTTAGTCCTGCAAACTAGTTATCATTATTTCTATAGCTCTCATTCAAGCATTAAAACATTAGAAAACTCTAATTGTCCTGTCAGCTCTCATCATCTTTAGATAGTATTTTAGAAGAGCACATTAAAATTCCAGATAAATATAAACCTTCAACAATTAACACAGTCACTCTTTGCAAAAAATTCATATGGGTCAAGAAGTTATTCTGGAAGAAGAAGGAAACACAGACTGATAACTGAAATTTTGAGCCAGTCTTATTTTTTCAGGCCTGATTACTCTTAGAGTAATAAAGAACATGTTGACTCACTCTTTAAAGATTTATCAGTGGAAGAGGAAAAAATTTTTAACTGACATAGTGGCAGCTAAAGTAAGACACTCAAAGCTTTGACACAAAAGTGAATTGCAAAACATCATTAATTCATGACACTAGTACCAAAGGATTCACTTAAAAAGGCAACAGTGGAAAGACTTGTTTATGAATCATTCAGGTACTCTTTGACTCAAAGAAACTGACCAAAGAAAGTTCAAAGGGAAATGGTTAGTTCTATAATTGCATAATGAAGACTATTAGCAAAAAGCACTCATACTTGGAGCTATGATAAGAGATGAGAGACATGGTGAATCCTTTCTGAGTTCACAGTGATGCAGTGGACTCAGCTAGAGGATACTGGCCATCCACCAACAATTAGAGGCCAGAAGATCCTGCTTTTTTTACAAAGAGGAATGGAAGGGAGGAAGAATGCTAACTTGCAGAGAACATGGGATACAAACATCCTGACTGAGAATATTCACAAGCAATTTTGGAGACAAGACACAGAAACAAACTCTTTAAAGATCAATTGTTTTGGGACCATGGTAAAAGTAAAATGATCTTATATAGACATTCACAAAGACACCCAGAGTTATTCATGATTTATGAAGTGTCATAAATTGGGACCTGTCGGCCCTGAAACAGAACCTCTGCCTGCTTCACGCATTTTATGAGAAATTAGCACTTTTGTTTGCTGTAAGGCCATTAAGCTAGAGTGTAATCAGCACTCACATTAAAGAGATCATTCTGGCATCAATTTTCCTAATCACATCTTACATCTTCCTGAGACCTACCGATCACCTGCCCTGTGTCTTCTGGGTCCAGTTCAACCTTTTTGGTTTTTCAGTATTCTTGTTTTTAAAGCTTGTTTCTGCTGATTCGCTGACGGGGTGACAATGATGATCATGATGGTGGTGATGATGATGATGATAATAATAATAGCTTTTTGAGTACTATCTTAGTCATCTAGTGCTGCTATAACAGAAATACCACAGTGGAGGGCTTTAACAAAGACAAATTTATTCTCTCACAGTGTAGAAGGCTAGAAGCCCAAATTCAGGGTGCCAGCTCCAGGGGAAGGCTTTCTGTCTCTGTCGGCTCTAGGGGAAGGTCCTTATCATTAATCTTTCCCTGGTCAAGGAGCTCCTCAGCACAGGGACCCCTGGTCCAAAGGACACGCTATTCTCCTGGCTTTTCTTTCTTGGTGGTATGAGGTCCCATCTCTCCGCTCGCTTCTCTGTTTTATATCTTAAAAGAGATTGACTTAAGACACAACCTAATCTGGTAGATTGAGTCCTGCCTCATTAACATACTGCCGCTAATCCCACCTCATTAACATCATAGAGGTAGGATTTACAACACATAGGAAAATCACATCAGATGACAAAACGGTGGACAATCACACAATACTGGGAATCATGGACTAGCCAAGTTGACACACATTTTTGGGGGACACAATTCAAGCCATAACATTCTACCCTTTGGCTCCCCAAAATTCATGTTCTTCCTACACATAAAAGATATTCATCCCATCAAATAATAGCAAAAGTCTTAAATCAACTCCAAATCCAAAATCCAAAAATTCCCCTTCATCTGTGAAATCTAGAATACAAGTTATCTGCTTCCAAAGTAGAATGGCAGAACAGCCACAAACTAGACATTTCCATTACAAATGGGAGAAATTGGAGGGAGAGAAGGGATAACAGGCACTAAGCTAGTCAGAAGAACACATTACATTAATGCTCAAGGCTTGAAAATAACCTTTTGTTCTCCGAGACCATTTAGACAACGGCCCTACCCTCCACAGACTCTAGGTACTGGCCACACTCTCTGGACTGTTAGTGGAGGCTCCTCAGCCTTGGGCTTCAGCTCCATCCTCCAGGCCCACTGGAATGGCAACTCTGCTCCCTTGGCTTTGGGCGGCCCCATTCTCCTAGTCCATCTGAGTGGCGACCCTATGCCCTTGGCCCTGCAGGCCCTGTTCTTATGCCCCTTCGGCATGGCAGCCTTGCCCCTTTAGCTTTGAGCAGTGGATCTGGCCCCATCCTGCTGGCACTTGTGAACTGCAGCCCCACACAACAGAATCGAGTTGGTGAAGCTCTAACTCTCTGAAACCTAGGAGGCTGTGGCCTCACCCTTTGAAGCCCCTTTGAAGTCATGGTGCTGCCCTTTGAGACTAAGGCAGCTTCCTGTGCTCTTTGTCTCTTCAGCTTCTCTTTCCTTGTTCCTTGGCTCCTCAGTTCCTCGGGCCTCTCCGCCCACGTCTGCCCTGGTCACCTTTGCCCTGCTGGGACAAATGTTCCAAAGCTCTTTCACTCCATTGATAGGTATCCCCCACTCTGCCAGTAAAACTTCAGCCAGAAGGCACTTAGCTCTCTTGCTCCATGGGTTGACAAGCCTGGATCCACCAGTAAGTGCCTGGAGGTACCCCACTCTGCCAGGAAGCCACCTGCACAAAGGCACTCAGCCCTCCTGATCCATGAGTCAGCTCCAGTGCTGTCTCATGCTGGTCTCCTGGTTCTGCTCCTGCCCTTTCTCTGCTGCTGCATATCGGTCTGCGCCATCTCCAGTGTAACAGTTCTCCTCACTTCCTTCTCACTGGAATTATCTTTGATGTCCATAATACTAACAGTCTCTTCAAGGCAATCTAGGCTTTTACTATCAGGCACTTTAAAACTCTTCCCAGCCTCTATCCATTCACAGTTTCAAAACCACTTCCACATTTTAGGTATCTGTTAGAACAGTACCCCATTCTTAGTACCAAATTCTGTCTTAGTCATTTAGTGCCGCTGTAACAGAAATACCACAAGTGGATGACTTTAACAAAGAAAAATATATTCTCTCACAGTCTAGAAGGCTAGAAGGCCAAATTCAGGGTGCTAGCTCCAGAGGACGGTTTTCTCTCTCTGTCGGCTCTGGGGGAAGGTCCTTGTCATCAAGCTTCCCTGTTCAAGGAGCTTCTCAATGCAAGGACCCCGGGTACAAAGGACATGCTACTCTCCTGGCTTTTCTTTCTTGGTAGAATGAGGTTCCCCGTTTCTCTGCTTGCTTCTCTATTTTATACGTCAAAAGAGATTGACTTAAAACACAACCTAATCTTCTAGATTGAGTCCTGCCTCATTAACATACTGCCGCTAATCCCACCTCATTAACATCACAGAGGTAGGATTTACAACACACAGGAAAATCACGTCAGATGACAAAATGGTGGATAATCACACAATACTGGGAATCATGGACTAGCCAAGTTGATGCACATTTTTAGGGGACACGATTCAGTCCATAACAAGTACTTACTATATGCCAGGCCAACAAATAGAACATATTTAACCCCTCCAAAAATATTATTAATGAGTTTTATTACTTTTTATATCTGTAAATGAGAAAATTAAAGAACACAGAGTTTATTCTTCCAAGGTCACACAATTAGTAAGAGGCAGACTCAGGATTCAAATCTGTACTTCTTGAGGCTGGAAATGCCTACATGCTTCTCTACTATTGTATCAAAACAATGTTTCCATAGCTTTTCTAAAAATATGTGGGGTATGTACTCACAAGGAAGTACCAACGTAACTATAAAATATGTAAGGAAGTATCAAATTTTGAAAGTGTTGCTCCCAAGAGACCTGCTGGCAGAAAAAAACACCGTCAACTGTCAAGAAGGCAACCCTTTATGGAAATGGTAATGTTATTCATAGCGCCCAACACTAGTGTAAAATCATTTGAAAATAATATATATAACCAGAAACTTGAGTCTGCACAATGATTCACATCGTGAATTCTTGATGTGTATAATTACCTAGCTGCAGGTCCATCTTACTTAAACAAAAATGAAATGACAATGGTAATAATAACAAAGAGAAACTATGGGTACATAATACACCATAACAAACTCACCAAATTTCCCACAGTGAGCACGTTTTTGAATTCTTCAGTCATTGGGTGATGCTCCATAGCCATAAATAATGTGTTCAAAACTATGCAAATAGTTATAGCAAGATCTACAAAAGGATCCATTACAATAAAATAGATCAACTTTTTAAATTTTATCCAATATGGAGAACAATTCCAGATCAAGAAAGTGTGTGCAAATCTGTACCACCAAGGTGGGCATTTTTGTCTGGACTCTTCAAGTTCTGGGAGGGAGAAAACAAGCAAACAAACAAAGAACACGAAGTCAGTCATTTGTATATTTTATTCCTAATCTGATAAAAATCAACACTGCACTTTAATATGTAAACAAAGTTCTGATTTAGACTTTGCTAATTTAACAGGGCTGTATCTATGAAAGCACTGCATAGTGCATAAAAGTCTTGTATCGTAGGTTTGTTGACCGACTCAAGTTTCAGTGAGGGGAAGGCAGAGAAATGAATGACCGAGAGCAGACATATCGGCATCTCAGAGAAAACATGCCCCTGACATGGGATGGTACACAGGAGTACCAACATTTCCTTAAAGGAGAACTGTTGGTTTTTCCCCAGTATACATGCTTTCCCCACTGTGCCTTCAATCTCTTGAAGACAGGAAGAAAATTCTATTCAGGAAAACCTCTTGCTAGTTCACAGGTGAAAAAGAAAAATCCCTGAATGTTGAGACTACAAATAATTTATGGACGACTCATGCACCAGATATTTCACACCATCAGCCCATTTACTTCTCACCATTAACTCAGGTGGTGAGTGGAAACTGTGCTTGGGTCCACTGGGGGTGGGGCTGGTTAGCCTGTGGGCAGGGTGAGAACTGGGACATATTGTGGGGGTGGCAGTGGAAGCCAGCACATTCTGAAAAACAGCCACCCTTTGAATCTCTTCTCAGTGAATCTCAGGGTCTAACCACTGTTGTTCAGATTGCATTCTTCAAACTGCTTTCTTTAATGCCTTTTTATCATAATCTTAATATGATGTCACATCAGGAGTTACCATTTTACAAAGGCCCTTTTTATAGAATGGGTTTAGAGGCAGCAATTGCTAAATATCTAAAGTATGTATTATTTTCTTATTCATATCGGAAGAGGAAACTGAAATTCAGAGACCAGGTAAAATTTCTAAGATCACAGTCAGGGAATCACATAGTGTAGGTTAACCTGGTTTTCTGCACCAACTACCATTCAACTATTTATGTTTAAAAGGTCATATTACTCAGTGCTCCTCTTTAATCTCAAGTAGTTTTATCCATTTGAAAAACAGTATTTTATGTGTTTTAGGTGAAAGTTTACACAGCAAATTAGGTTCCTTTTACCCATTTTTTAGAACACACGAAGAGAATTCTATTAGTACCCATTGGTTACCTTATTATTGCTTAAAACCATTTAAATTCTTTGAGTTCCTCCTAAGAACTTCATTTACCTATTTGAGGTTGACCAGGATTTTTCATAATTTTATTTTAAAAAGTAGTATAATAAAGAGAATATTGTTACATGCCTTCCACAGTGTTTGTTAATATGCTCGCTCTACTCATTGCTCTTTGTCTGAGATGGGGATCATTCAACATATCCTCAGAAAGGAGATAAGAACTGGATCGTCTTTTCTTGTGCATTTGATTGGTTGTACCCTGAAAAAAAGATGATTAATTAGTCTTAAGAATAGGATTCTAATAAACTGTAAGTATAAAATAAAATCTGGCTTAGGTAGTTACAGTGAGTAATTAAAAGTACAGACTAGATTGCTGGGTTCCAATCATGGTTCTGCTACTTTCTGGCTGTATATCATAGGAGAGTTACTTAATCTCTCTGTGCCTCAGTTTCATCACTGGCAAAATGGGGGAAATAATAGTACCTGCCTCATAGTCTTGTTATGAGGATTAAAGGAATTTATACTCAGGAAATAAAAAAAAAAATCTAGCTGCTTTTATTGTTATAGTCACCTATCATCATCTCTCCACTTTTCTGGGTCTCCAATTTATTTAGATAATATTACCATGTAAGAGTCCTATATGAAAATTGCTAAACAAGTATTGAGGTAGTGGTGTGTATAAAGGGATAGAATCTCAGTATTCTCTGATAAATATCTGTAATTATTTGTCTGAACAGGAACATAATGGAGGCTACTGTAGTTAAGTTATTGTTTTTTACTACCAAGGAAGATTTCATAAACTGATCTGAATATATAAGATAATAAATAACTGAGTTTAAAAAAGATAATTTAGACATGGGGACTATAGCAAAATGGAGGATGCAAGCTCCATCTAAAAGAGGTGACCAGTGTTCAGCTCTAAAAGATTGTTGCCATGCAGGAATATGAGCTCTGTCTTACCAGATAAATTCACTTCTATGTGAGAGCTCTTCTTTTTAAATCTTGGCAACTGATTCAAATTTAAAACACCATGGCCGGTTTAGTGCAAGCCAACAATACATTCACACACAAATACACGTAAGCACACGTTCACACACATACACACACACGCAAATGAACAACTATACAACTCTGCATCTATCTATCTATTATCTATCTATCTATCATCTACCTATCTGTCTATCTGCTCGTGTATGGTGCATATGTATATATACATACCACTTTACAAATACATATATACACTTTTTTATAATAGATAACATTTCACAAACATATATAGTTGTAGAGTTGGAAAGTTGATAGTTGTGTGTGTGTATATATATAGTTATATACGTATATAAAACATATACATACATAGATATGTGCATGTGTATATGTATTTATGTTGTATACGTGCACACACACATATCGGCAGGTGGCTTTCTATTGAGATCTCTCTATAAACATGCTTTCTCTGCTTTGGTCTCTAATCACTGGCTTTCCAAAAGCAGAGATTTTTTTTTTTCCCCAAATCAAACAAGAATCGGGCAAAAAGAATTTGTTTAACAAATTCTTTTCCTTGTAGACATGTTTCAGGCATAGAGATTATATTATTTGTAATGCAATTTTTCACCTAAACCATATAATTATGCCACTTTATGATGTTTATTGTATTTCTATTGAATCTTAAGAGAATCCACTTCTACAGTTTTGTAGTTTTAGTTTTATAATTTATTATGGTACTTTTTTTTCCTGTGGTAAAAATAAAGGTCTAAATGAAAAAAATTCATTAAAAACATAAAATAATCTCCAAATCTGATATAAATTACATTATATTTTATGGATTATACACATTGCTGAAAAGCAAAAACACAATGAAGATCTGACTCTACAGAAATTTAACATGCTTATTTGATAAGGAAAAATGCCTTGAGAGAAGGGCTGAAGCTGTATCATGCAAGCAGAGAGGTCCCACATTACCTAAAAGCACATGCAGTCATTCAAACTGAAATAAGTGTGTGGCCATGGCTTTGATGGAACTTTATTCTCACTTGAAATATTACAATGTATGCTAATATGAATGTATGAATATGTAGCATGAATGCAAAGCTTGCTGGGTTAGTCAAAGCCCTTGATGATATTCAGTGCAACACAGTGAATGGCCTAAATAGATAAACTAGAAAGTTTGGGGACCAGAAAAATCTGACCTTCAAGCCTAAACAGACTTTTTACATCACTCACTCAATGACTTGCTAAATTCTTGGAAGTGTTTTGGAGTCGTTGCTTTTTTTGTTTGTTTTTATGTATGTTTGTATCAATGTATATGTTTTTGTTGTTAAATTTTTATTCATTGACTCCAGACAAAATTGATAAAGAGATATTTTTCACAAAAGCAGTAAGTTTCATTGATATACGGGAACTCTATAAAAGTGTAACTATTCTAAGCTATTTGCAGGAAACCTACTACATGTTGGAGAGGCACAGAGCGTAAGTTCTTAACCAGAGGGCTTCTATTTCAACCTCAGGGCTACAATTTATTAGCTGAGTGATCTTGGGAAAATTACATTATTTTTCTGTGCCTCAATTTCCCCATGTGTAAAACAAGGATGATAATACAGTATCACCCAATAGCGATTGTAAATACTAAGGTATATATTAAGTAGCAACCTGAAAAAGATAGTAGTAGGTCAATAATCCAACTTTCTTTACAGAAATAGGATCGTCTATCAACTAATAAGATCAGCATTTTCCATGCTGATACATATCTTTTATAAATTGTTCCCTAAAGGATGGATTTTTAATCTTCAGTTATAAAATCGATAGCTATGCATTGCCGCCGAGTTGATTCCAACTCATAGCGACCCTAGAGGACGGAACAGAACTGCCCCATAGGGTTTTCAAGAAGCGACTGGTGGTTATTTTTTAAAGTGTGCTGAAAATCTTTGAATTAGATGTCTACAACACACGGCAGGAGGTTTAAAGTTAATGAGTTAAATGTGTGTTTCTACAGAAGGGGTATTGCAAAATGCAGAGCCATTCACAAGATTAGAGAGAAGGCCCCTCCAGCAGAAAGAATGATTGATGCAGGAGTAAGGGCTCAGCCATGCCTGAGCTATTTAAAATGTCCTTACGCTCTCATCAGAAGTTGCCTTATCTATTATCACCTCTGGCAGAAGCTGTCCATTGGGAAGCATGAGGGCTGACGGTCCATCAACCAGGGAGACCACACCATTGCAGTCCACAGCACTGTGCATCTTCCCGTTCACCAGCAGCATCGAGGGAGACCTACTGGCTTGACTGATGTTACTGCTGCGCCGCTCCCTTGGTCTGTGGGGCACGAACAGTGAGCCCCTTCTGCTTTCGTTGTCTCCGAAAATGCTGTGCTCGTCGTCGGCAAAGTCAGTCTCAGATCCTCTATCTTTTCCTCGAAACTTGAAACTAAAAAGACTTGTTCTGCTGCTGCGCCTTGTAAAAAACAAGGAGCCACGAATGCTGAGTGGTGACTGCAGAAGAAACAAAAGATGACATGTATCCGCTGAAGTGCCGAAAATAGAAGTGCACGTTATATAACTACCAGTGCAACCACTGATCTGGGGGCAGGGATTAGTTTAAAAGAAACAAACTTAAAAACAAAGAAATTCAGCAGTAAGAATTCATCCAAATAAGGGATGAAATGATTTGAAAAATTCATTCTCTCAGGATCAGTTAAATTATTTGTTACTGTACAGTTTTCTACTATTTTAGCTTAGAGTCACCTCTCTAGTCTGTTTATTACCTATTCATCTGGCTATAAATAATATGTTGTTTAAAAAGTTTTGAGTGTTGATAGTATCTAATTAGCTTTTCATGTATGTCCCCAAGTTCCACAAATCACTGAAATGTCCTTGAGAACAAAGACTACGTCTTATGCTTCTTCGCATTCCTTTGCTTGCAACTCCACTTCATGCGTTGAGAGCTCAGTTAAGGTTAAGAAAAACCTTTGATACTAGTGAGTTCACAAAATCATAAAATATTAGAGCTTGGAAAAGAAATTGCTCAATACCAAAGAAGGAAAAAAAGTCATGCGTATATAACTCATGTACAGGATAAACCATAAACCCCACTGAATGCAAATTATTCGGGAAGTATCTAAATCAATAAACATTAGCACTTACAATGTAAAGGACAAAGTGCTAGGCATTGTGAACAATGTAGAAATGAATACGGCAAGGTCCTTGCCTCAAAACAAGATTGTACTACTTTTGTCATATTTCTTTTTAGTTATATCTTAAATAACTTTGTATGTGTTCGAATTTTGTCTGTCCAACTAGACTGTGAAATCTTTGAAAGCAGGGGCTCTATCTTTTATTTCTTTGTATCCCTGTCAGGGTCTTTTAGACTAAGTAGTAGAAGCTAGAAATTTTAAATGAAGGCTCAATGAGAAGGATAGTAATTCTCCCTGGGACACTGAAAAGCAGACTGCAAGGAGCAAAGAGGATAAAGGAAAATTTGTGGGCTGACAGCACTTCAGCTGAGTCATGAAGAATGAATGGTACTGTGACAGGAGGAAAAACAAATAAGAAAATCATCCCAGCTAGAGAAAACTATGTATGTCAAGTAATAAAGACATGAAAGTACAGGGCGGGTAGGCAACAGTGAGCACTCCATTTTGGTGGACTGAGGGTACTGGAGGGAGAAAATGGTGGCCAAATGAGGCTGAAGTTCAGTTCATGGTATGGATAAGAGGTGAGCTTTGTTCTGTAGTCAGTGGTTGTTCATCAGTATTTTTCTAAAGCGGGGCAAAAGGACAACTTAGATCTTTGTTTCAGAAAAAATGATTTTAGGGAATGTGCAAGGGAAAATATGGAACTGTTAATGAGAATAGCAGCAATAGTTCATCTTGGTGGACTGTACAATGGAGGTTTCAGTGGAAAAAGAAAGAAAGGGAGAGAGGAATTCTGTACAAGCAAAATTAATAGACTATGGGACTAGATGTTGGTAGTTGATGTGGTTGGAGATGGAGCTTGTCAAAGGCGTCCCTAAGGTTTCCAGCTTGGGTGACTGAAATACTGGTGAAACCATTATGTAAGATGGTGAAGAAAAGAGGATAAGCTAACCCAAGACTACTTTTAACCAATGAGGCATTCCAAAAAAACAGTCTAAATAGAAATATTATAGTTAATCTGTGGTATAAACAATTTGTTCATTTCCACAACCGTTCTCAGGAACATGTTGTTTTGGAAAATCTGTTTATTCTGAAAACATTATTAGAGAAGAGATGACAATTCTGAAACTATAAGCTCCTTCAAAAATGATCAAACTTAAATAGAAAACTACATACAAGTATCTTCTTTCCATAAATGTGCAGCAATAGATAGGTTTTACCTACAAACATACCAAAGAAGTCACTCAGTTTCCTCTCCTGAGGCCTGTTACCCAAGCATAAAACATTCTGTTTTATCATCATCTCTCTGGTCACATGCGTTAGACAGTTCAGGTGGTACCTGATTGGGGGTAGATAATCTCTTTTCACACGCTCGCCTAGGCCCTTCGACACCAAGGTGGACACTTTTTCTCCTGACACTTTCTTCAGATTCAGATTTGGACAATTTTTCATCATCTCCCTTTTCTTCCCCTCTGGACAGCTTCTTTTGATTCTTTTTCTTTCTCCTGTTTCTTCTTTCTTTAGCACTCTTAGAGCTCAGTTTGGATGTTTCAGAAGAACTCTCTGAGAGGCCCATAATTCTGCTTCTCCCAATACTTGTATATTCAGCTGCTGCTGCTGCTATTGCCTGTTGGGCCAAGAGGAAGAGATTCCACGTACAGTGAGTCCTTTCCAAATTCTGGGAAATGCTCCATAAAGTACCTCTCTGACATGATTTTAATTACACTGTGCATATAATCGTGGTCCTTGTACATGAAGTGATGTAGTTTTCTTTGCACTATGACCTGAAAGCTTAGAAGGCATACCTTTGCTTCTCTTGCATTGTAATAAAACGCCATTGTCCTTTGCAACTAAACAATTGCATGTTATTACTAGTTTACAGTAAAGTAAACCTAAATATTATATGTGAAAGTTTTACTAATTAATTATGGAACATAAAACTCACACAAACCATGTAATAAGATAACTTGTACATCTTATACAGGCAATGAACTCAGCATTATCACTGTTATCAATAGAATCAGTTACTCTATAGTTTAATGAAGATTGAGTTATCTGAAAATGAAAGTGAATTATCAAAAAATAATATTATCTCAAGGAAATGGTAAGGCCAGTAATTATTGTCTTGAAATAGACTTTTATGGATGCTTTAGTGTAACCTTAGTGCTACCTCTTTATAAAAAAATAATTTTTAATTATAAAAACAAAACATTTATTGTAAAAAACTGAAAAACAAATTGTGAATAAAATATAAAATCACTCATAATCTTACATACCAGAAATAACTGGTGTTTAATATTTCTTCCAGTCTTTATGTATGTATATTATTTTAAACTGTGATTGTATCTCATACCCAATTTTTATCCTACTATTTAATATTTATGTTTTCCTCATATCATCACAATTTTCTTACAATACATAATTTTATGGCTAAATACTACTCTAAAGTACAAAGACATCATAATCTGCTTAACCAGTTTTAGACATTTAAATGCTTTCTGATTTTTAATATGATTAAAATGCTGCACTGAATATTTTGTGCAACAAAGTTCTCTACATTGCAGATTATTACCTTAACCCAGTAGTTTGTATTCCTCAACCCAGTAGTTTGTATTCCTTAACCCAGTAGTTTGTATTCCTTGAAAGGATTTAACTAGGACAAACCATCAAACAGTTTTTAAGACTCTTGTATATTTCAAATTACGTTTCCCTTAAGACAAATCTCAAATTTTTTCACTGAAGTACCCCTTTGGAGGGAGGCGTAAGGAGGAACCCTCAGGATTTCTGATTTAGCTTAAAATGGCCACATCCATAAGTATGGCTCTAACATTTCATGTTTTATCTTAAAAATCCTTGTAACATTAAAAAAAAAAATTGATGCACATTTTGCTTTCTATGCCATCGAGTATCTTTTAACTTTAACATTAAAAGAATTTCCCTAAATCTTTGTGTACAATTGTTATTCTGGGGAAATGCATTATATATGTTCTGGAATTCTGCATAATCCCTTCAGTACACTGAAGCATCACAGATAACAGGTATAAAAGGAATAACCTTAGAAGACTTTTCATGCAGGAGTCAGCTGATTATGGGGAGGGTGGAACAGGGCAGGCATCCCATTTTAGCTAAATTCAGAATTGGTTCCTTCGTACACACCAGAAATGACGATTCAGTTTATATACAAAAACCCATTAAGGAAAATCTACCTGGGGAAGGCCAAGCATAGACCACAGAGCCTCTGTTGTTACCTTTTGCACTTCCTAAGAAGACTTTTAAACTAAATAACAATACCTCAGCTTCTTCTTGCTCTTTTTTAAGTCGGTCTAACATCTGTTGAAATTCTAACTCTTTCTGCCTAGCTTCTTCAATGTTTGCTTGGTTCTGTTCTTCATAGGCCATGGCAACCACAGCCAGGATCAAGTTTATGAGATAAAAGGAGCCCAGAAAAATCACCACAACAAAGAAGATCATGTAGGTTTTCCCAGCAGCACGCAGTGTCTAGAGTAAAACAGAAATTATTATATTAATAGTACAACTTCTTTTGGTAAATTATTCCAACTTGAATGGTATGTTAGGCATAGGTAAATTAAGAAGTTTTGTATAATCTCATTTCATCAAAAGAAACAAAGGAATAAAATTAGATCTTCATGGAAAACAATCAGTATTAAAACAAATACATTTTCAGTATAAATGATATAGCAACTTATTAAATAAGTAGTGAAGTTAGGTATGGTTCTTGATTATTATTAAACATAGTAATAACTGCATCTTTTTTCAACAGACTGAAAATTACTCATAAAACTAGCTACTTTGCTCACTTTCAAATTTTAGGAACAGATAATATCTATGGTCCCTATTAATGCTAAAATTCTTTTATCTCCTTAAACATGAAGTATTAATGACATTATATGTCGCTAAACTTTTAATTTGCATTTATTTTATTTTGAGAAAAAGTGAGTGTCTTCTTGCATATTTAAAAAGTCACTGCATTCTTTTATTCCTGTGAAGTATATTTTGATATCCTTCCTGTATTCATTTATAACACTCTCAGAAATTAAGTAAATTAAAAAACAGTCTTAAATAAGAATCTGGTGATTCTGAGAAAAGTGAGTCATTATTATTTACAAGGAAGAATAATCATTTTGGCCTCCTTATCTTGGGGTAGGGTGCTGAGAATACACAAATAAAAAGATAGAGCCCATGGTTCCAAGAGGACCACACTCAAGTTAGAGGAGACAGCCACGTGAATTAACAATTACAGAACAAGAGATTAATGCTGTAAATTGAAGAATATACAAAGGTTCATGAAAAGCTAGAAGAAGGAGCACTTGGGTTGAGAGAGGAAAATTTAAAGAAGTGAATTGAGTCTTTAATTGTAAATGGGAGCTCAACAAACAAAGCATGGCGAACGAGTGAGCACAGGCGTGCCTGGTGTGTTTAGGGCACTCCAAGCAGTGAGGCATGTGTGGAAAACAGTGTGTGTGCAGGAGAGGGAACATAATAGTACATTTTCTGCTATTTACCTAGAACCAAGAGCCCTGGTTTCACACTGGTTAAGAGCTCGGCTGCTAACCAAAAGGTTGGCAGTTAGAATCCACCATCTACTTCTTGGAAACCCTGTCAGGCAGTTCTACTCTGTGCTATAGGGTTGCTATGAGTTGGAATAGACTCCATAGCAATGGGTTTGTTTTGGTTTTGGTTTTTGGTTTTTACCTAGGACAAATGGAATGTTCTACTGAGGAGGAAGGGGGAAAGAGACCTAGAGATCAAATGAGTCTAGAGAGGCTAAGAAAATAATTTATGATTCAAGAACTATCCACTCTAGTAGTGCTAGGAGTAAAACATATCTAATTTTAGTAAAAAGGCAATACAGTTTACTCCATTCTAAACTGAATAAAATACCTTCACAATAAGAGACTGCTAAGAAACATAGATCACACTATATTCTGAATGGCATAATACATAGTTCACTTGGCACTCACCTGTTGGTAAAGGTTTTCCCAGTAATCCTGGGTCATCAACCGAAACAAGGCTAAGAAGGCCCAACTGAAAGTGTCAAAGCTTGTGTAGCCATAATCGGGGTTTCTGCCACCTTTCATACAGCGGTACCCTTCTGGACACTGACTACACACACAAAAAAGAATATTACAAGTTGGAGTGTTTCAGGATACAAGATAAAGAGTATTACAGAAAAGCCACAAACTCAAGGCTCCTTTTATGAGGAGGAGACATATTGAATAATGATTGAAACACGTGATTTGGAGTCAGGAAGAACTAGGTTTTAATCCCACCTCTATTATTTACTAGTTGGTGACGTTGTCAAATTACTTAAAAGAGGGAAACTCAAGGCATAGTTTTCTATTTCTGTGAAAACAAGGTAATAATACCAACCTCAAAAGGTTAAGATCGTTATTAAGTTTAAATAAAGTAATGTATGCAAATTACTTAGCCTAGTTCCTACTCACAGAAAGCATTTAAAAAATGAGCTATGGCTGCTAACCAAAAGGTCAGCAGTTTGAATCCACCAGCCACTCCTTGGAAATCCTATGGGGCAGTTGTATTCTGGCCTATAGGGTCGCTATGAGTCGGAATCGACTGCAACAGGTTTGGTTTTTTTTTTTTTTTTTCTTCCCATCATCATCATCATAAAAACTTGGAAACTTCAGCCAAATATCATATAATAATTCTTAAATTCAAACGGATTGAGTAGGTATGCCTTTACCAAAACTATGACTCCCAAAAGTTATTCTTGGAATGAATAGTCAAAATATAGCAATTGTTTAAGTTTGTAAAGATTTGTAGCTTTAAAATATTTGTCAAACCTTTAGACTCTTCCTTCTAAAATTAATGGATTGGTATCCATGATGTCATTATACAAATACAGTGTTCTGAGTTTCCTTTGAGATCAGGAACCTTATCTTGTTTATTTTTATGTTCCCAGTATACACACTAGGTGTTTGCATAAGTATGAGATTCCTAAAATATCTTTGCCTGTATCCATGAGATCCTTTTGTTTAGAGTGGCCAAAATGTCACATCACTCAGTCATCTATGAGTCACACTTAACTGGAGAATAAGTAGAATTTAGCAAAACCCATTGCTGTCAAGTTGATTCCGACTCGTGACCCCATGGGTTATACAGAGTAGAACTACTCCCTAGGGTTTTCTTGGCTGTAATCTTTACAGAAGCAGATCACTGGGCCTTTCTTCTGTGGTGTCACTGGATGGGTTTGAACTGCCAACCTTTAGGTTATTAGTTGAATGCAAACCGTTTGTGCCACCAGGTACTTTCATTTTGGGACAGAATGAGTCAAATAATATCATTCAATATATGAAAACAATTCAAAAATCAAAGGTTCTGATTAGCAAACTGATTGAACATGCTTGTCCTTCTTTTGCAGCACGCAGACTAAAAACAAAACAATTAGTACTTACCCTGAATCTCCGCTGAAACCACAAAGCAGAGCATCTTTGGATCCTTCCAAGTAATAAAAATATTCTGTTAAGGAAGAATTTGAGCAATATAACATCACTGAGTGTAAGCTAAGAGTGATAAAGCTGGTAAGCTGATTTATATCTACATATCTATATCTGTATATACACATTTAGGCCTGATCCCAGGTAAGATGGATCCATTTATTTATTCTCCCTCAAATATTTTTTCATTAGCTTTTATGGGGTAGGCTGGGAATATGATGATGAACATGACAAACAAAACTGGCTAATTTTATGGAACTTCCCTTTTGCCTAGGTGGGGATGCAGGTTAGGGGTGATGACTGACACTAAACAAGTAAATAAAAAAAATAAACAAGATATTTTCAGATATTGATAAGTGTTCTAAAAAAATAAATTAGGAAAATGTGATCAACTGTAGTCAGGGAAGGCCTCTCTGAGGACATGACATTTGAACTGAGACCTAAATGAGACAAAGAAGCCAGCCATGCAAAGAGCTTGTTGAAGAGATATCTGGGTAGGGTTAAGACCGAGACCAAAGGCCCTGTAGCAGAAATGAAGTTGCTGTACGGTAGAGAGAGCAAGATGGACAGGCTGCTAGATTGTAGTGAGTGAGGAAGATTGTGGTGGCAAAGAAAGCAGGGGACAGATCATGTAGAAACTTGCATAACATGGAGAGGAGTTTGGATTTTATTTTAAAAATAATCAGAAGCAAAGAAGTAGAAGGTGGAGTTATGAGACCTCAGTTACATTTAAAAATATCACAATAGGTGCTTTGTGGACCGTGGACTATAGGAGTACAGTGTGGAAGGAAGCGGATGAGTTAAGTGACTATGGTGAGAGGTGGTTGAGACTATGACTCAGAGAGCAGCTGTGGATATGGGGAGAAGAGGATGGAAACAGAGATGCAGGATTTGCCAATGTAGTGCATGTGGAGTGTAGGGTAAACAGACACACAGATATATCAACTGGGGAGATGCCAGTTACTGAGATCAGGAACACTTGGACAAGAAGAGGTCTGGAGAAAAACCAGGAGCTATGTTTTGGCCACGCTAAGTTTGAGATGATGATTAGATAACATACGGCATTTATCAAAGTGGCAGGAGCCCTGGTGGTGCAGTGGCTAAAGCACTCTGCTGCTAACTGAAAGGTGGGCAGTTAGAACCCACCAGCAGCTCCATGGGAGAAAGACCTGGCAGTCAGCTTCCATAAAGATTTACAGCCTTGGAAACCCTATGGTGTCGCTATGAGTCAAAATCAACTCAGTGGCAGTGGGTTTGGTTTTTTGGGTATCAAGGTGGCAGCTGGATGGATATGGGAGTCTGGAAGTCAGCAGAGTGATCAGAGATGGAGATATACCAATGGGGGTCATCATCAAATAGATAGTTTTCAAAGCCGTTGGACTTGAGCTCACACAACGAGAAAGTATTGCTAGGGAGGGGAAGAGAAAAAAACACAAAGGAAGGGAAACAAAGAAAAAGGGAAGGGAATGGAAGGGAAAGATGGCAGGCCACAAAGTCCTGAAGGACTCCAATATTTAGCAGTCCAGAAGACGAGAATTCAGCAAAGTCAGTAGAATAAAATAAGCAAAAATTTTTATGAAATTCTCTCGTTGTTCATTTACCAATACATTTATTTAGAACCTACTATGTTCTGGGTGGAAACCCGGGTGGAGTAGTGGTTAAGAGCTATGGCTGCTAACTGAAAGGTCGGCAGTTCAAATCCACCAGGCATTCCTTGGAAAACGTATGGGGCAGTTCTACTCTGTCCTATAGGGTCACTATTTGTTGGAACCAACTCAGTGGCAATGGGTTTTTGGATACGTTCTGGGTGTTGAGGATATGACTGTGAAATAAATGTATATTTCCCCCTTTCTGACCACTTTCATCTGTAAAGGGTCTTATAATCTCTTCTACATTCATTAGAAAAGCTTATTTTCAAGACAGGGAGCTGATCCAGCATTTCGAAGTAAATGTGTAAGAAACTAAAAAAGCTTTTGTGGACCTTCCCAAATATCCATTCTTTTTATTAAGGGCCCAACATCCTATTTGGTTCAAATCAAAGCACTAAAGATGTAATTATGGAAGGCTTTGGGGATAATAGTGGAAGAAAGACTCTGATGTCAGATATACTTGGATTTGAATCTACTCCTTCCTATGTAGTGAATTATCTAACCACTTTAAGCCTTAGTTATCTCATCTGTAAAATGAGGATATGAATACTTACTTTGCAGGACTGTTGAACAGTACACACAGGATACTGTATGCAAAGCACTTAACACAATGATTCACTCATTCTATTCTAAATTAGCTGCTCAAAGACCAGCAGGCATTATTACTAAGCTATTACATAATTTCAGATAAGGTTTATTGACTGACTTACTTATATATCATCATTTTCTCTTACTTGGAAGGCACAAATAAAAAAATAAAGCCTCTTAGTTTGAGGTGAAAATTTAGGCAAGAGGGTACGTGAATAACAGCTTAAAAAAAAAAAAAAAAAAGGAAGAAATCTTGTGCTTCAGGGAAGGTAAGCATAGCAAAGTGGGGCTGGGGAAGGATAAGAGTCAATTTTGCAGACATAAACATCCAAGATATTTTATTATGGAAAGATTACTTTAGAATCGTATTTAAAGTACCACTGATTTATGTTTACCAATCACTGAGGAGCTGATTTGTAAGAATGGGCTCCAGGGCTACCTGTAGGGGCATTATGCAGGGCTAACATATTCAATTCAGTACAAGAAAGGTGAAAGGTAAAGAAATGAGAATCGCTTGCTCTGGTCTTGTCGAACACTTTATAATTCCTAAACAAGCTGACATTAAATGATTAGGATAATTGGCCTCAAGAGAATTTAAGATTAACATGTAAAGAAAAGGAAAAAATGTAACACAAATATAAATGAAAACATAAGTCCATACAAAAATTTGTACTTGCATGTTCGTAGCAGGATTATCTATAATAGTGAAGAAGTGGAAACAACCCAAATGTCCATCCACTGAGGAATGGATACACAAAAGGTGGTATATCCATACAACGGAATATTATTTGATAATAAAAAAATGAAGTACTGATACCTTACTACAACCTGGAGGAATCTTAAAAGCATTAAGCTAAATAAAAGAAGCCATACACAAAAAGCCACGCACTGTATTATTCTATTGATATGAAAAATCCAGATTAGGGAAATCCATAGAGACAAAAAGCAGACTAGTGGTTTAGAGAGGCTGGGTGGAGAAGGGAATAGAGAGTTACTGCTAATGGGCATAGAGTTTCTTCTTGGAGAGATGAAAATATTCTAAAATTAGATAGTGTGATGGTTGCAAACTGTGAATATACTAAAAGCCACTGAATTATACCATTTAAAAACATAAATTTTATGGTTTATGAATTATTTTTCAATGAAGCTATTATTTTTTTAATGTAATGCAATACAATAGCAAAGTTTGTAAGTAGTTATGGAATAAGTCCTAACTTTTCACTAAAATATGTATGTAAAAAAGGAGAAACAGAAAATGACAAAAACTCATACAATGAAAATCTGGACCTGGTATTCAATCTAGTGCAGATTCTGGGGGGTTTTCCATTAATTTCAAGGCCAATGGAACAGAAAGGTGAAACACAATTGGTGGCCTAAACATTCTATTACACTATCTGTTCTGGCTCAGAAGACAGTGTGTAAATTACTTATTTTATTGTACCGCTTGTGCTTTCTGAGGTCGAGGGTATAGTCTCCAACCAGAGTGAATAATTCAACTCTGAGAAAATAAGTGCAGAGAATGGGGAAGGGAGATAGTGACTTCAAGTGACACACTGCATTCTGAGAGGTGCAGTCCCCAAAACTAAAGAGCTGCAGATGAAGATGGAGACAGGAAAACCCGTTGTAGCAGTGTGGTCTGGGATTGTAGTTTTTCCAAGAATTCCCTCTGTTAAATGTCAAAGATCAAGAAAGTAGGAGCAAGAGAATATCCTATTTTATCCTAACAGAACCACACTAAATCAATGCACAATAACCAAAAAAAAACCCCAAACCAAACCTGTTGCCGTCAAGTCAATTCCAACTCATAGTGACCCTACAGGACAGAGTAGAACTGCCCCTTAGAGTTTCCAAGAAGCGCCTGGTGGATTCAAACTGCCGACCTTTTAGTTAGCAGCCGCAGCATTTAACCACTACACCACCAGGGTTTCCCAGTACACAATACTTATTGGAAATTTAACTGCAAACTGTGTACATGAACTCCTCCTTCTTCTGTAGTCGTGAGAAGGAAGTTTGATGAGCATTAAAGTAGACAGTGAGTAGCACCAAGATAAATCTATAAATTGTATGTTATTACACAGGAGGCTAGATAGTGAGTTCACTTATTTGATAATGCATTTTAAAAAAAAAAGCACCTCCGAAGAGGCATTGATATAGGCACCATAAAACACTTCTAGAATCTTTTCAGACTTTCTAAGTTGTTTGCCTCCAACCTTACAATTCTTTGATCTATTCAAGAATGCCAATCCATTTACCTTACCACTTGCTCATTATTCATCATCCCTTGGACTCTTGGGTTCATTTCTTTCTTTCTCCAGCTTAGAATCCATGGGCACTCATTATCATCATTCCCTTAAAAGCTTCCTTAACTTCCACTCATCTCTCTTGGTCTAACACAGTAATCTGACAGAACTCCACCCTTACCATAACCTAGCAGCCACAAGCTGCTGAATGTCAGTGGAGAAACTCTCACAACCAAGTGAATGATTATATTTTAAATAAATGATCTCCAATATAAAACCGACACTCAAAAAAGATGCCATTTCCATTCTCTAACATGACCATATGGTACATTCTCACTCCTCAAATCTGCAGAATTTCTCTTTCCTCATTCTCACTTTGAGCCAATAATCACATCTCATACTTTTCTGAGGAAATAAACACCACTGGGTTTGAACTTAATCATCTGCTCATGGCTCTGCAGCCTACTTCCTCCATCTTCCCTTCTACTTCAACTGAGATGATGTCTGTCTCCTTTGCTCTTTCACTTTCTCAAGAGCTTAACATCTCCCTCTCTCTCTTCTGAATGATTAGTTCATATTTTACTGCTTACCCCATTAACTACCTTAGTTTAGCCTTATCTCTCTACCACTCCACCAAAACTTTCTCATGAAAGACTCTGATGACATTCATGTTGTCTAAGCTAATGTGTATTTCTCCATCTTCATCATCCTTGGTCCTTAATCTCACAGCATCATTCTATACAAACCGTCCTCTTTTCTCAACATACTTTCTTCTCTTGGCTTCAGTATTTGTATCTTTGTTTAATTCTGACTTTTCTGCTCCTTCTCTGTGTCCTTTTCTGAGTCCGCTCTACCTGACTTCTAAACATCAGGGTTGTGGAATTGTGCTTCTTCTAAGTACTAAATTTACTTTAAACAGTGGTTTGTCCACTTTCTACGTGACTTCAAAACATCAGGGATGCTCAGAAGGATGTGTTTGTGTATATCCTTTAGTTTTGCTAATCTCTTCTAATATCTCCAAACCAGGCAGTTCCTCTCAGCGCTACACTTGAATTTCCTATTGTCTTCTTTATATCTCCACTTGGATGGCTCAGAAACATCTCAATTTTAACTAGTTAATGGTGACTTTCCTCTACAAACCTGTTTACATTTCTCTCATTTCCTATCACTACCCATTCAGTTACTCTAGCCAGAAACCTAGAAGTCATTCTCAAGCCCTCTTCCTTTCTCTAATTCATCAGTAAATTTTATAGATTATATCTTAAACTCACCCTTTTGTCTTCATCTCCCTGCCACTATCTAGACTAAGCCACCATCTTCCCTTGTCTGTATGACAGTACATCATCTGAGCTGGTATCCCTTATTCCAACCTACCCTCCACCCTTGCTCAATCAGTTTTTCATAGAGCAGACACAAAGATTAAAATCACTGTATTTAAAATCAAATCCAAGCTCCTTCCCATGGGCTAAAACATCCTGCATGATATGACTCGTGCTTTTTTCTCTTATTTTCTCTGTTACCATTCTCCCCTCTTTCTAAAGGCTTATCACATTGCTATTTTCCCATTCTTTAAACAGATAATACCCTTTCTTGTTTCAGGGCATTTTTATTTGCTATTTCCTATAACTGACACAGCACTCTCCCTCTAGTACATACAATTACACGCATACTTACACCTTTTCATGTCTCCTTATTATCCTTTAGATCTCAGTTGAAAGGCCACCTCCTCAGAGAGGTCTTCTCATTTAGTTGGTATCTCAGCCCTGAGATTAATTTTCTTTTCATGGTATTTATTATAACATGCAATATTTATTCTTTTGTCTATTAACCCTTTTAATCTTTCATTCCCACTAAAAGATGAGTTCTGTGAAAGCAAGGGCTTTGGCTATCATGTTCATTGCTACAGCTTCAGAAACTTACACAATGCCTAGCACAAAGAAGACAGTTAATAAACATTTGCTGATAAATGAATGTCTGAATGAATGTTAGCAGTAAGACATGGCCTCTAAGAGACAGAAAACAGGTAGGAAATCAAATTTCACACTTGACTCAAATATCTGCTCTCGAAAAGTATGTCTTAGTTATCTAGTGCTGCCACAATGGAAACACCACAAGTGGATGGCTTCAACAAACATAAATCTATTCTCTCACAGTCTAATAGGCTGCAAGTCCAAATTAAGGGCGTCAGTTCCAGGGGAAGGCCTTCTCTGTTGGCTCTGAGGAAGGTCCATGTCATCGGTCTTCCCCCGGTCCGGGAGCATCTCAGTGCAGGAACCTCAGGTCCAAAGGATGCGCTCTGCTCCCGGCACTGCTTTCTTGGAGGTATGAGGTCCCCATGTCTCCCTGCTTGCTTCTCTCTTTTATATCTCAAAAGAGATTGGCTTAAGACACTATCTAATCTTGTAGATTTCATCAATATAACTGCCTCTAATCCATCTTATTATATCATAGTGATAGAATATACAACATATAGGGAAATCACATCAGATGACAAAAGGTAGACAATTATACAATACTAGGAATCATGACCTAGTCAAGTTGGCAGATATTTTTTGGGGACACAATTCAATCCATGACAAAGTATACTTTAGAACAAAATGAATTATGTACAGATTTGGGGGAGAGGATTATGGTATAAATTTCATTGTTAGCCATGCTGTCATTCACTCATGTATAAACAAAATATAAAGATACTTTCCATAACTCAAGGGCTCTTTCTACCATTCTTGGGAAAAAAAATTACTTGAAGCAATTTCAGAAGGTTAAGAAAATTATTCAAATTATGAACTCAGGTATGGGACCAAGACTCAGAATAAAAGGACTTGTAGTTATCTTAGTGAAAAAAGTTAAATTGAGTAAGTGTTGTAAATTGATTCACAAAACTGAATGGAAAGGTCAACAATTTCCCATAAAATGTATTAATTTTATAGCACATAAACTAGAAACAATTTGGAAACACAACTCAAGATCATATTAATAGAAACGATCATTTTTTTGGGAAAAGTAGGTAATGACAGAAAAGGGAAAATAGCTAAATTTCTCATCAAGTGGTGGTAGTAAAGAAATACGTTAAATATTTACTTGAAAGCCTTCACTTTTCTTGTTTAATGCTTCTATTTTTTTCTGTTTCCTTTACTTACAGTCTTATACTATGTTATCTACGTTTCGTTTGCTTTTATCTTCTCCAGTGAGTGGGAAAGTACACATTTAGTAAAATAAAAACATAAGGTGCATTCTTCTCGTTACTCTTTGATCTCCTTCTGTCAAAGGAATTCATGTTTGAAAGATTTATTGATTTCCATGCCACCTCTGGCTCCATTGTTGTTAGCTGCTGTTGAGTTGATTCCAACTCATGGCAACCCCATGTTTACAGAGCAGAATTGCTCCATAGGGTTTCAAGGCTATGACATTTCAGAAGCAGAATGCCAGGCCTGTCTTGTGAGGCACATCTGGGTGAATTCAAACCACCAGCCTTTCGGCTACTAGTCAAGTGCTTAACTGTTTTCACGACTCAGGAAGCTATCTCTGGCTCTTAATTATCTATTAAGGTTTATGGGTCCATATGGGCAACATCATATAGACACATTCCAGGTCTTAGGCAGAAAGTGAAATCGTAGTATAATGTCCACCCAGTATTCTTTAATAGCTCCAATGACAAAACATATTAGGTGATGGCTGTTTAAAGAAAATGATGTTCATGTTTTATATTAGATACCAAAAAATATACTTCTGAATTAAGTAGACTTCTGAGACTGTGTGTACAAACCATCTCATATGGTACCAACTGAACTAGTTCTACCAAATTAAACTTCAGTGTGATGCCATCAGCTTCATTAAGGGACACTATTAGGTGGTGTAGTGGTTAAGTGCTATGGCTGCTAACCAAAAGGTCAGCAGTTCTAATCTACCAGGTGCTCCTTGGAAAACTCTATAGGGCAGTTCTACTCTGTCCTATAGGGATGCTATGAGTTGGAATCGACTCAACAGCAATGGGTTTTGTTTTGTTTTTGGTATTAGAAACAGTTATGAAACTCATTAGTGGCTATGATATAAGGATAGTACTGATAAAGCAAAGTAAGTTGTTCTACTTTACACAAATCTTTAGAAATACCATTAAGAGACAGACATTTTAATATTTGATAATTAATATTATTATTTATGATTAATATAACATAACTATAAGATGCTATATTATATTTATAAATATAAGTGTAACAAATATAATTATACTATTATATAATAAATATACAATAAAAATAAGTATATTACATAGCAATACAACAATGTTTTTGTTGTTGTGTGCTGTTGAGTTGATTATGACTCATAGCGACCCTATGTGACAGAGTAGAACTGCCCCATAGGGTTTCCTAGGCTGTAATCTTTATGGGAGCAAATCGCCAGGTCTTTTCTCCTGCGGAGCCACTGGTGAGTTTGAACCACCGCCCTTTGGGTTAGCAGGCGAGTGCTTAAACATTGTGCCACCAAGGATCCAAAATATAACAATAGTATATAAAATGCAATACTAATATGTAATATTAATATGTATATGATTGGATGTACTAATTAATAATATTATTAATTCATAGTCATATATACTTCTCTAGAGTAAATTGATTCTTTTTTATAGAAATTGGGAATTATGGAATGATCCTACGTTCCCATTACTAGAATTGCCAGAAAGCTTAGAACCAGAGAGAATCATATTGTAGCAAGTTTCTATCTTTGAATAATTTTGAAATAATTAAAATGAAACCAACATGTCACTGTTAAAAGACAGCAATGCTTTTAGCTTTACTTTAACCTATTAACAATCGTAGGGACATTCTTACTTCTATAGTCTTCTTCAGTCTCCAAGGTTTTCAGTATGCTTTCAAATGTTTCATTATTTTCTAGTCGATTTCGAAAACATTTATTCCTTAGGTTGCCCATGAACAGCTGGAGCCCAATTAGAGCAAACACACTCAGACAGAACACAGTCAAGATCATGACATCTGAGAGCTTCTTCACTGACTGGATCAGCGCCCCTACAATGGTCTTCAAGCCTGGAAATAGGAGGAGAGAAGGCGTTCATAATGATATAAAGCCTGTGAATGAGAAATAAAAACAAAAACAAGCTGTCCTAGAAATGCATGCATTAGATCAAATGTGACCTTAAGTAAACTAATATAAAAAAAAGAGAAAAAAAAAAAAGCCTTCTAGCTCAAAAGGGTGGATTTGCCATTTTATACACACTTTGTTTCTATAGACTACAGTGAATAATTAAAATTAGTAAATATTCCTAAAGAGTACAGGTAGTCCCCAACATACGACGGGATTCTGTTCTGACGACTCCGTCGTAAATCGGTTCTGACGTAAGTTGAATACCACAGTTTTTTTTAGTTTTCATTATTATTGCCTTTTATTATCAATATCTTTATAAATCTGATCTTTATTTGTTTTGGGGGGTTGGAAACATTACATACAAACTTATAGATAAACTACACGCTGCAACATTGTATGTAGTACATATTACTAATGATAAAGTGCTAAGTGAATAAATAAACAGACGACCAAAGTGCAGTTCGTCACAACTGGAATACATCTTAAGTTGGAGACTACTTGTATTCAGATTTTCAAAATAAATAATTGGGTTGCTCAAGCCATATATACACTCACTTGTAAGAAATAATTTTTAGAAGTTCTAATTCAATAAATGCTTGTCAAAACAACCATCTCTATAATGGCACCAAAATAAATAAGAGGCTGAATTGTAGTACACAGTGACAACTTACAATGGACTAGTTTCCGATTAAGAAATGGTTTGCTGAGGAAAACTATAAAACAATATGTCATGCAATAACCCCATGCTGATATTTATTATCTCTTTTCTTGACTATAGTAAAAGTAATCAAACCTAATTGAAATTTTCATTCCTGGATAAGCGAAGTGAAAAATGAGCCCTTATCCAGCAGGAAAACTTCAAATTGAGATGTGAGCCAAGTGGCCATATTCATCCTTAAGACCCATGCAACTGATTAAACAACCAGGGTGACTTTCAATAACCATGTTGAAAAACATCAGAAATTAAATATAATTAAAATAGCATAAGAGAAAGTTTTTCTTGTCTTTCCTCCAAAAGATCAAAGTCAGCCTTGGTGTTTAACCTCGCTCTCACCTGGAATGACTGAAATTGTCTTCAACGCTCGGAGAACTCTGAACGTTCTCAATGCTGAGACATTACCCAGGTCCACAACCTCTGTCACATATCTGTAATAAGTTTATATACAAACACAGTGACAACACACACACACACAAAGAACAACTCCAAAACAGTTGAAGTTATGAGTGGCCTAATGCTTCACACCAATTACTTCTTACCTGGAATTACAGAAATAGTTTTCAAAGCTCTCAATACTCTGAAAGTTCGAAGAGCTGAAACATTGCCTAGGCTTACAAATTCTGTTAAATACCTGTAGAATTAAATCAGAGTTGTTCAGAATTTAGATAGAGTCTGAGATACTTACCTGTGCCTTTAGTCAATGTATTTTTTATGTTTGGAACACCGTTGTTAAATATATAGTTCTGCAAGTCTCTTTATCACTAATTTAGTTTACTTTGACTCGTTTGATGCAAACAAAACACAAATATCATATTATTAAAGTTGTACACACCTAAATGTCTAAATAAAGAATTAAATACTACAATTATTAGGCCCTCTGCATTATATTAATGTAGACATTCAACTTCCTATAAAGCATCAGCTGCAAACCTTGAAAACATTATGCTAAGAGAAAGAAGCCAGACACCTAACGCCACCTATTATATGGTTCCATTTATATGAAATGTCTAGAAGAGGCAAATCTGTAGAGACAAAAAGCATATAAGTGGTTTCCAGGGACTGGGGAACAAGAGGCATGCAAGTGACCACCAACAGGTACAAAGTTTCTTTGGAGGTTATGAAAATGTTCTGAAATCAGAGAGTGGTAATGGTGGCACAACTCTGTGAATACGCCAAGGACCACTGAGTTTTACACGTTAGAAGGGGGAGGGGATTTCATAGTATGTGAATTATATTTCAATAAAAAAGGAGATGCGTGAGTAAAGGCAGCTGTCTTTGGCACAATGCTGTCTTATCAGCAGGCGGCAGGTGGAACTGCAGCAGTCACATGTGATCATGGAAGAAGTGAACCTGATGGACAAGGAGGTGGGGCAAGGCTGAAACGATAAGAGACTATAAATTTTATTTAAGACCCCCCTATTGTCTATAAACTGTTCCAGTGAACATGCGTTACTTTTACAACTCAAAATGATAAAAGGGAAAGTTACATGTAGATTTCAGATTAAAAAAAAATTAAGACATGTTTCTGACAAATACATTTGGGGAAAGAGTAGCAATATGATTAAACTTAAAATTATATTTTAATGTAGTACTTTTCCCTTGAAAATAAACCGAATTTTAACTAGTCAGGCATCTGTAATGCACAGACAATGCATTAATGTTAGGTTGAGGAATCTGGGAAAAAAGCTTGTAAAAAGATTTACTTTTATATTTTAATATGCTCATTAGCTCTTGAGTAGTGTAGGTTCTTAAAAACAGCAACGCTTATAATTAAAGGCCAGACATTTTTTCTGAGCGTCTTAGAAGTTTTTATTTATTTACTTAAATAAGAACTTGGAGAAGGTGTGAAACTAACTGGCACTTCACAGACTATCCATCCAAGTTCTGAGAGTGGAGGAAGATGATCAATTTTAATCACTTCATAAACTGTAGAGAGGGAAATACCCTTTCTGAGAAATTTGATATTTGTCTATCAATGACTAGTTCTCATGCAAGATCCTTTAAATGCAACCATTAGATGCAGGAAAGGTCAGATCTCTAAGGCTTGTTCTTACTGAAAGACTGTGTTGCAGTTTCAAAAAACTGAAAGTACTTACGCAAAAACAATGACGACAAAATCGAGCCAGTTCCACGGGTCACGAAGGAAGGTGAAATCTCCTACACAGAAGCCTCTAGCAAGGATTTTTACAAGTGATTCAAAAGTATATATTCCAGTAAAAGTGTACCTAGACACAAGAATCCATTGGAATATTAGGTGTGAAGAGAGTCTAATATCCCAGAGCCTTGTGAATTTTTATAATTTATTTTTTCTGATTAACTTAAGGAAGGCCCAGCTGTTAGAGCATAGCTGCTAGTACATAGACCCTAACTATTAGGATAAACTAATAAAGGTCTTCCCAGAAAGTCTTAAAATTCACCTAGCCAAAACCCTCCCAGTGAGTAGATGTATTTGAAATAACTAAGAACATAAGTCTTAGATCTCCCAGAAAACTCCCCCATTGCTCCTATCAGAAATACACCCAAGGATAAGAAAATGTGACATCTCTAAGAACAAATCTGTTTTGGAAGAAGTACAACCAGAATGCTCCTTAGAAGCAAGGCTGGCGAGACTCCATCTCACATAGTTGGGACATCTTATCAGGAGGAATCAGTCCCTGGAGAAGGACATCAAGCTTGGTATAGTAGAGGGTCAGTGAAAAAGAGGAAGACCCTTGAGATGGACTGGCACAATGGCTGCAACAATGGGCTCAAGCATAACGATTGTTGAGGACTGGGCAATGTTCTGATCTGTTGTATACAGGGTCACTGTGGGTTGGAACTGACTCTATGGCACCTAAGAGCAACAACAAAGAACAGGGCAGGGCATCTGCTAAGTTCATTCCTCCAGAAAAGACTGTAGCATCTAATTTTCAAGCCTACTGCTAGTAGTAGGTTAATACCATAGAGGAGAAAACAAGAACTGAAAGGAGAAGCAACTATGTAGCAAAGGAAGATAAATACCACAATTTTTATAGATGCAATAACTTCCTGGCAGGAAATGGAAAAGATGAAAATGATAATACTAAAACTATATTAAAATGTACTTTTACCCACTTACTCTACATTCTTGGTCCAATCAGGAGGGTTACTCAGGGTCATAAATATGCAGTTCGTCAGAATAGTGCACATGATAAGCATGCTGAATAAGGTAGCTTAGAATCAAGGAATATAAGAGACCACAGTAAGAACTTAGAATATTTGATAATGACAATTGTTTAAATGCTAACAACTTTTTCTTAGAAAATAAATGAGCTTATAGACAAGGTTTTATTTGTCTCTTTGAACACAGGAATAATAGATAAAGTTAATGCATTCTAAAATGCGAACATTGCTATTTTCCCAATCTTCTCAGAGGCTGACACCAATATTTGAAATTGATAAACTAAAACCAGAGTCATTCCAGCTGCAAAAGGGCTAGAGTCCATATTTGAGTGAAGCATAAAAAATTATATGTTAAAGTATCACTATAAGTAAGCATTTTGAAAAGGATATGAGTGTACTAAAATCTTAATAGATATTCTTCTTAGAGGACTAAAAGGAGATAAAATGTACAAAGCAGGTGTGGCATTGAAACGGAAGATTGTTTTTCCTTTGTTCAATACTATGAAAGTCTGCAGAAGGAAAAAGTAAACAGTGAAAATTGAGAATTCAACACTGCAGTCGAGCATATCAATATCAGCAGCTTCCCTCTCCACGTGGCAGTGCTGTACTAAAGAAACACTTCATAAGATTCAAGCAACTTGATTCCATTGCCATTGATGCAGCTATCTACAAGACCTTGGCCCGTGAACTCCAAGTACATTTCTTTTCAGTAAACTGAGCTATTTATGAGCTTGTATTGCTTAGAACTCCCAAAATACAGTGTTTTCCTTTTTCATATTCCTTCAAATCCCAAATCAGCAACAATAACTTGTAGCCACTGAAATTAGCTTAAAGTATAACTTCCTTCGCTTCCATTACACTGAATTTTTTGCACAGCAAATAGAAACTAGTTATCCTGATTGTTACCATAAACCTTGGTCATTTTAATACTTGCTGGCAGTTGTTATGCTTACTAGCAAATATTCCAAAATACAAGTTCTTTAGAAAACATGTTTTCATAAATTCAGGGAATATCAGATTTGCAAGAACCCTTATAATCATGCAGTTCAATTTTCCTATTTTTAGATGTAATACTAATAATAACTAAATTAGAATAACACAAATTAAGAGACTTGCTACTTAAAAAAAATACTAGGTTTTTTTTTTTTTAATTTAATTAATTTGGGAATAATAAAATATTGCTAACGGAACCAAACATTCTTAAAACATGTGATCATAATAATTGCATAATGAGTGGCACTCTCCATGGCATTAGTATTTAGTTAAGAAAAATTTAAAAAATCCAAACTAATAAACAACAAAAGCCTAAAACAACTGAAGGCATTGGCTTGGCTTCTGACTAGAAGGGTCAATTTCAAATCTCTGTCCTATTTTTCTGCAGTTTGAAGGTAAATTGCATGGTTTATCTATCTAGAAGACACTGATTGAGTCTTTTTTATTTGTTTAACCTGAGTTTTATATAAGTTTATGAGTGGGCTGCTGACAATAAACATTTTTTACCTATCTAGGGAGATACATTTGAGCATCTGACTCAAAAAAAAAAAAAACCAAAATGAACCAGAATCTATGATTTCCAGATCCCCTTTTATCTTCCTAGTCCCTCTCAGTACAGATACGTCTAAACATAATATAGTATAAAATCCACTTTCATGTTGAAAATTAGTTTAAAATTAATGCTTAGTGTTTGAGTTCAACTATTTTTTTCTTTGCTTCCTGTACTTTTTTATTCATCCATCCATTTTTCTACAGTTACGTAGAAAGCAACTATGACAGGAGAAGAGAGTTTGAATATAAATAAGGCATGAGTTTTACATTGGAGGAGCTTACTGGAAAAGCCATGATAGGAACACGATAATTCTGCTGTACGTCAGGATGCGACAGGAAACACAAATGGAGGAGTATGAGAGTGAAAAGGGGAGGAGCATCACATCTCAGTCAGGATTTTCAGAGACACTTCTTGAGCTAGATGTCACCCGAGCTAACATGAAAATCACATTCTGAGCCTTGGCAAGATCAAGTTATCTTGTACTTACATCATTTTAAAAATTAGTTTGATTTTTATTAATTTAAATGAGCAATTTTAATCTATACTATAAACTTTTTTATTTTTATTTTTTAGGCATTTCTAGTATCTGTATATGAGTCTAGTAAATTTTGGCATCCTTACACCAAATGAGCCCGGGTGGTGCAGTGGTTAAGAGATCGGCTGCTAACCAAAGGTTGGCATTTCAAATCTGCCAGCTGCTCCTTGGAAACCATATGGGGCAGTTCTACTCTGTCCTATAGGGTCGCTATGAGTCAGAATCGACGTGGCAGCAAGGTTTTTGTTTTTTTTTAAATACCAAATGCACAGATCTCAAAATCCGAATGAATTATGTTTATTTTATCCATTTACTTAAGAATTTATTGAACATAAACTTAGAAGATGATGATGCTTAAGTAGCATAGGCTTTGGGGCTGGACAGAGCTGATTCTGAATTCTAGCTCCACAATTTACTAGTCTTAAAGCCAGCATATATGGTCTGCGAAGCTTTTAAGTTTCTGGTACATTGTGGATTCTTAGTAAATAGTGGGATCAGCTTCCTGATATTATAGACAACTTATAAGTCACAAAGGTGATGAAGATTAATAAAACAGTACACCTGTTCTTGAAATACCCACAGTAGAAGATGATTGGTAATTTATTTATTTCTTAAAGATACAAACCTTCACTTATGAAAGAGGTACTGAATAACAATATTTAAAAAGTACTTATATATTCATCACACATAAAAACAAAGCCATAAATTCTATCCTGACTTTATTAAGTCTTCTTTACTTTAATAAAAATTAGAAATTACACTAAAAAATAACAAAAACTGAACCCAGGTCAAATTAGAGGTCATTTAGATTTTTAATCCAAATAATGACTACAACAAACTGAAATAAAGTTGTTGTCAATTAGCATGAATAATGAGAAGCCTCAAGGCATCAGTCCAAAGACAAGTCAACCCTAAACTTACAAGTGGAAGTCACAACTGCTTTTATCAAGAATGTTTGAAGAGATAGGAAAAGGTAGAAAAAATCGATAATCTAAATTTCCAATCCAAAACAAATAATAAACACATGTTAAGAATAAAGAAAACTGAAAAATAGAATACTTTGTTTGACCTATTTCTACCCATGTATACTGATGTGGTACATATAGCTAAAATCATACCATTAGTTAAATATTCTTTTAAGAATTTAAAAAAAAAAAACGTTATTTTCCATCAAAATGAAAATATTTTCTTCCTACCTGCCAAGTCATTTTAAGCCAGTATTAGTTTTTATCTCTGATCTGGGGACTACTTTAGAAAGATTCCTTTCATCTCTAAGTGGCAGCTGGTTAAGTAACATCTAGGCCCTTTTTGGGATAAAAGAGTGTCTGTGGTAGGCTAGGGATTGTCACACCAGAATAATACATAAACGAGAGAGTGCTTTTTGCTTTGCCTGTTTCACGATTTATTCATTCATTCATTCATTCATGTTTGTAAAGTTGATAACACAGTGACTACCACATAATAGAAAATAAACTTTAGGAGGTGCTGCACAACAGAATACCTCAGCAGGAAGTCAAACCAACTTTCAAAATATCTACAACAAAACTTGCTAGCTGTAAAATTTTACAAGTTACTTAACTTCCCCAAATCTTTGTGTCTCATCTAAAAATAGGGTAATAATTTCTACTGAACCAGGTTGTGATAAGTACACGTGCTAATTTGTACAAAAGCTCTAGTGCCTGACACAGAGACCGTCGGTAAATATTAGCAGTCTTCCTTTCTGTGTCAGAATATTGACCAGTTAATTAGAATACACTGTAGTATTTCAAGGGCTTTGCATTCTGCTCTCTTTTGCTGTACTGTCAGCTGGCTGCCATGTAGTTTTTATCTGAAGCAACATATCTGGTATTGCTATTCACAGCAACTACCACTGACTGTACACATGTGTTTCTATCATAAAAATGAACCTTGTCCCACTTTATCCTTCTTAAGCCACTCCAAATATGTTCTTTATTTTGTTAGGTATCTTATCAAGAAATATTCACTTTTATGTAGGTCTTTAACAAATCAAAATAAATTTTAAAAAATGGACCCCACCCTCACCTTCTTGACTTCTCAGTGATAAATCTGCAGGTGCTATACAGCAAAGCATTGTTAGCCAATGTTAGGAAACCTGCTGATTTAACCCTTATTAGCCTTCTGCTTGTCATCTTCAACCTGGTTCTGTCTACTGCTCATTTTATTGTAATCTCCTTCTCACTTTCTCAGTAGAGAAACCCGTATAGCAGTTATTTCAAACATTCTCCCGCGTCTCTAAAGCAATCAAAGCCTTCTCCACTCTCCCTACTCTCAGCACTGACACTCAAAGGACAATTTCAACCCCTATATTATGGAAAAGAGTGACATGATTTAATGTGCATTTTCTGCGATGTGCCTACATTTACTTCAGCATAAATCCATCCTCTTACTTACCCCTCAAGTCTCAGACAATAAGGCTTTTTTCTTCTTTCCTAATGGAAATAAATGCAAACTGATCGGTACCTTGAACTATGTTAACTTCAGCAATTGGTTACAGCATCATCCGTCCCTCAATATTTTTGATTCCTCTGCTTCTGGAAATTTTTCTTTACTTTTAAATATACTATCATATACCCTATTTTAAACAGGTTTGCAATTTATTTGCTGCCTCAAGTGACCATCTTTGTGGAGGAAAATTTCTCAGCATGTATTGCCACCCATTTACTCCTCGTTTTGTTTGGTATCTGCCACTATCTTGCTTTGATTTCCACCAACTGCTTGCAAAAAGTTACCAGCATCATCATCCCTTTTCATTCCAATAGCCTATCTTTATCCTCAACTTTCTGAGTAATTATGAGATAATCTCCTCCCTTCTTTTTTGAACAATGGAAATTTTTTTGATTCATATTTGGTCTCCCTGACCATCTCAAACTGCTCTTGATCTCTAGTAGCTTGAATGAGGTGCCTCTCCAGACTCTGTTTGTTGAGTGGTTTTAATATCCCCATGGGTTCAGCTGTTACCTTCATGCAAATGCGTTCTGGACACATCCCCGGTTGTGACTTCTCAAATTGACAATTATTTTGTTTCTACCAATATGCTTTTATGTCATGTCCAAAAAGGAAGAACATTATATTTAATACTCTAAAAAGACTAAAAAATTTAAAAGTAGTATGTGGGTGTCAGAACCAATTTGATAAAAAACTTGAAGTGTATATTCTGAATATTCAACATGTTAATTTAATTTAATGTTACTGTCATGATGTGGTCACTCACTAAACACTACTTAATCTCAGTTTACAATATCGTGCTTTACAGAAAGAAACAAACAGAAACCCCACCACTGAAGTCACAATAAAAACTCACTTTTTTGTCTGCATAGTACGGGTCTAGGTCCTCCAGGGGCTCCGACACCATGCCGGGAGGAATGTCTCCATAGATGAAGGGCAGTGGTTTGCCAGCTTCCAAGTCACTGCTTGGCTTTGGGCCTTCTTCCTCATCATCCTTCTTTTCTTCTTTGGGCTCCTTTGTTTTTCCCTCAGCAATGCGTTGTTCAATGAGGGCGAGAGACTGCTTTGTGAAGTGGACAAAGCTCTGTGGTCCTGGGGGAGGCAACATTGCCATCTTTTCATCCTGTATATTTTATTTCCCCTTTAGCTCCTTACATAGGAGGCCTAGATAAAAACAAAGAAATAAAGTCTTACATGTTTGCCTGCTGGGAGTGGCACATACAAAAGAAAAAAAAAAAGACAGAAAAGAAATAAAAAACCAGATTTTTAGTTTCAGCTACAAGAAAAAATATGTTTTATAGAATCAGTATCAAATTAAATTAGCATTTGTGAAGTGACTATTATTTGAAGGCAATGTGAAGGATTGTCTTTTTATCCATGCTGTCTAACCAACTTCAATTTAAACTTCGAGTTTATCAGTTCCTGGCTTTAAGGTGAAAAATGGTAGCATCCCAAAGAAATTAAAAAAAAAAAAATTCTCTTTAGTTTTCATCTGTATTCACAATCAATACATAATTCATCCCAACTTCCCTCTTTTAAACTCTTTACATGTGAAGAATGTAGAAAAGGCAAATGATTTGCTACATATATATTTACCACAATTAAAAAAGAAAGTGTAAAGCATAAAAAACGAAAGTCTTTACGCATGTTTCTGGCTGCACCACTTTCCAGGCTCTCCTTTTGCCTCTCTGATCACCTGATCCTCTTCTATCTTACATCTCATAACCATGCTTACATCCTCTGCTTCTCTCTCAGGGAAGCTCATCTATTTATAATGTCAGCTGGCACTTTAATGCAGATAGATACCCCTAAATCCCAACATCTTGGTCACATATCCTGTATGATCACCAACATCCAAAGCATAAGCAATAACATGCAAAATTACCTTTTCTTCCAAATTGAAACTGATCACCAACTTATCTCCTTCAATCAATGGTAGCACATTCTTTAAAGGCAACTCCATTCTCTACCCCAGTAGAGAATTTTTTTTTCTATACTATTTTCCTTTTTCATTTAGGGGAGCCCTGGTGGCACAGCGGTTAAGAGCTCAGCTGCTAACCAAAAACGTCAGCAGTTTGAATCCACCAACTGCTCCTTGGAAACCCTATGGGGCAGTTTTACTCTGTCCTATAAGGTTGCTATGAGTCAGAATTGACTCGACGGCAATGGATTTATTTCCCTTTAAGAGAGCAAGTGCAATTCATACTTTTTCTGCAGTTCATCATAAAACAACTCTTTACAATTTCTTTGTTGTTGTTTTTTAATTTTGTTGTGCTTTAGGTGAAAGGTTACAATGCAAATTAGTTTCTCATTCAAAAATTTATACACAAATTGTTTTGTGACATTGGTTGCAATCCCCACAACATGTAGCACTCTCCCCCTTTCCACTTCAGGTTCCCTATATCCATTCATTTAGTTTTCCTGTCCTGTCCTGCCTTCTTGTCTTTGCTCTTGGGCAGGTGTTGTCCATTTGGTCTCGTGTACTTGACTGAACTAAGAAGCACGTTCCTCATGTGTGTTATTATTCGCTTTATAGGCCTGTCTAACTTTTGGCTGAAAGGTGGACTTTGGGAGTAGCTTCAGTTCTGAGTTAGCAGGGTGTCTGGTCGCCAGTCTTGGGGATTCCTCCAGTCTCTGTCAGACCAGTAAGTCTGGCCTTTTTCTGTGAATTTGAATTTTGTTCTGCATTTTTCTCCTGCTCTGTCCGGGACCCTCTATTGTGATCCCAGTCAGATTAGTTGGTGGTGGTAGCCCGGCACCATCTAGTTCTTCTAGGCTCAGGCTGGGGGAGGCTGTAGTTCATGTGGTCCATTAGTCCTTTGGACTAATATTTTCTTGTGTCTTTGGTTTTTTTCATTCTCTTTTGCTCCAGATGGGATGGGACCAATAGACGTATCTTATTATAATTTCTTAATTATGGTAGTTTTTTCCCTGGATCACTGCTCATTTACTTCAGTCTTTAAATCATAGTATTTGGAATTGTTTTCCCCTCAAATTAATTCATATCTTTGCTTCATTTCCATTCACACTGATGGTCCCTGATTTGCCTCTCCTTTCACAGCTTTGTTATTGCCACTGTCTTCATTATTATTGCAACAGACATGGACCCTTGCTTCTCATGTATTTTACACCTTGGTCCTTCCTTTAAGCTTTCCTTTCATTGCAAGCAACCAACCTCAAAAACTCAAATCACTCCTTTTAATCTACCACATCAAATCTAAAATTCCTGCATAGATTCTAAGGACATTTATAGGGTTGTCTCATTCTATTACCTAAGAATATTTTTCTCTGATTCTTAACCCTCAACATCTGTCTCAGGTAGCCAAAAATGCTCACTGTCCTCTTTGTCTACTCAGTCCTCTCTATCCTTAAATGTTCGACTCATCCTCCAACTTATTAAAAAAAACTCCTCCATTTATTTGTACATACCATACAATTCAAGGAAGAAAGGCCTGGTATTTACTTCTGAAAATCAGCCAATGAAAAATGCTATGGATCACAAGAGTCTGATCTGCAACCAATCATAGGGATGGCGCAGGATCAGCAGCATTTTGTTCCACTGTCCGTGGGATTGCCATGAGTCAGGGCCAAATCAACAGCAGCTAAGAACACCATACAATTCAATTTCCCATTAGATACTAGTGTGAAAGTATTTCTAATTCCTTTAAATATGTTGTTGTTTCTTCCAAACTTCTTGGAAACACGATTTTTGAGGTATTTACCTATACTAAATGGCCCAAGATAGATAATCATTTATAGGTATTTATTTTATCTTTCTGTGTCAACTCTCATTTCTCAACATTGTCAGTATCTATACCTATATAATGGGTTGCTTTAATTTATTAGTATATGGAAATATTTTAACTCTTAACACAGGACACAAAGAATTACATGAAGTGTAAAGACTCTTCAGGACAGAGTTTTAGATCAGATACTGTATTATTCTTCTTTGTGTCTTCAGCACCTGGATAATTATACACGCAAAGTGTCTGTGAACAGGTGTTTTTATGACTGTGCACTGAACATTTCTATGTGAATGTTCCATAGGTTCTGAAAGTTTATTCTTTCCTAGACTGACTTCTAACTTCTCTCTGTATTTAGCAACTTTCTCCTCTTCTTCATTCCCTATATAGTCAAACGCATTGCTATCCACTCATTGATCCTAGATCAGTAACCAGTCCTTACCACTTTGGGAAGTCAACCTTTTCACCAGCTTGTAACTTGTCATAGTAGTGACAACAGGGTTTATATGGATGCCTAAGGTGGGTGGGGGGGTGACTTATTCTTTTCCACGTTTTTCCTATTCCCACATCAATCAACTTGAACTTGCATATGAGCAATTGATGGTCTATTCAGCAGTCAGCCCCTGGCCTTGTTCTAACTGATGATATTAAGCTTTTCCATTGTCTCTTTCCACAGATGTAGTCAATCTGATTCCTTGTAGTCCATCTGGTGAAATCCATGTGTATGTTGTTGAAAAAAAGTATTTGCAATGAAGAAGTCGTTGGTCTTGCAAAATTCTATCATACGATCACTGGCGTTGTTTCTATCCCAACGCCATATTTTCCAACTACGAATCCTTATTCCACTGTGCAAGTGGACCTCACCAGATAGAATACACAGGAATCAAATCAACTACGTCTGTGGAAGCAGATGATAGAAAAGCTCAATATCATCAGTCAGAACCAGGCCAGGGGCCCACTGTGGAACAGATCATCAATTGCTCATATGCAAATTCAAGTTGAAACTGAAGAAAATTAGAACAAGTCCACGAAAGCCAAAGTATGACCTTGAGTATATCCCATCTGAATTTAGAAACCATCTCAACAATAGATTTGACGCATTAAACACTAATGACCAAAGACCAGATGAGTTGTGCAATGACATCAAGGACATCATACTGAAAAAAGCAAGAGGTCATTAAAAATAGCAGGAAAGAAAGAAAGGACCAAAATGGATGCTGGAAGAGATTCTGAAAGTTGCTCTTGAATATAGAGTAGCTAAAGCAACAGGAAGAAATGATGAAAACAAAGTAAAGAATTATAATGAAATGTGCAAAGACCTGGAGATAGAAAACTAAAAGGGAAGAATACACTCTGCATTTCTGAAGCTGAATGAACCTAAGAAAAAATTCAAGCCTTGAGTTGCAATACTGAAGGATTCTATAGGGAAAATATTGAACAACACATGAAGCATCAAAAGAAGATGGAAGGAATGCACAGTCACTGTACCAAAAAGAATTGGTCGATGTTGAACCATTTCAAGAGAGAGCATATGATCAAGAACCGATGGTACTAAAGGAAGAAGTCCAAGCTGCACTGAAGGCATTATTGAAAAACAAGGCTCCAGGAATTGACGGAATACCAACTGAGATGTTTCAACAAACAGATGCAGTGCTGGAAGTGCTCATTCGTCTATGCCAAGAAATTTGGAAGTCAGCTACCTGGCCAACTGATTGGAAGAGATCCATATTTGTACCCATTCCAAAGAAAGGTGATAAAACAGAATGCAGAAATTACCGAATAATATCATTAATAACACACACAAGTAAAATTTTGCTGAAGATCATTCAAAAGTGTTTTTAACAGCACATCAGCAGGGAACTTCCAGAAATTCAAGCCAGATTCAGAAGAGGACTTGGAATGAGGGATATCACTGACGATGTCAGATAGATTATGGCTGAAAGCACAGAATACCAGAAAGATGTTTACCTGTGTCTTACTGACTATGCAAAGGCATTTGACTGTGTGGATCATAACAAATTATGGATAACATTGCGAAGAATGGGAATTCCAGAACGCTTAACTGTGCTCATGAGAAACCTGTTCTTAGACCAAGAGGCAATCATTCAAACAGAACAAGGGGATACCATGTGTTTTAAAGTCAAGAAAGGTGTGTGTCAGGGTTGTATCCTTTCATCATACTTATTCAATCTGTATGCTGAGCAAATAATCCAAGAAACTGGACTATATGAAGAACGAGGCATCAGGACTGGAGGAAGACTCATTAACAACCTGCAATATGCAGATGGAACAATCCTGCTTGGTGAAAGTGAAGAGGACTTAAGCACTTAATGACGAAGATCAAAGACCACAGCCTTCAGTATGGACTACACCTCAATATAAAGAAAACAAAAATCCTCACAGCTGGACCAGCAAGCAACATCATGATAAATGGAGAAAAGATGGAAGTCAAGGATTTTATTTTACATGGATCCACAGTCAATGCCCATGGATGCAGCAGTCAAGAACTCAAATGATGCATTGCACTGGGCAAATCTGCTGCAAAAGCCCTTTTAAAGTTTTAAAAAGCAAGGATGTCACTTTGAGGGCTAAGGTGCAACTGACCCAAGACATTGTGTTTTCAATCACCTCACATGCATATGAAAGCTGGACAATGAATAAGGAAGAGTGAAGAAGAACTGATGTCTTTGAACTATGGTGTTGGTGAAGAATATTGAATATACCATGGACTGTTAGAAGAACAAACAAATCTGTCATGGAAGAAGTACAACCAGAATATTCCTCAGAGGGAAGTATGGCAAGACTTCGTCTCACATACTTTGGACATGTTATTAGGAGGGACCAGTCCCTGGGGAAGGACATCATGCTTGGTAAAGTAGAGAATGAGCAAAAAAGAGGAAGACCCTCAATAAGATGAACTGACACAGAGGCTGCAACAATGGTCTCAAGTATAACAACAATTGTGAGGATGGTGCAGGACCAGGCAGTGTTTTGTTCTGTTGTACATAGGTCACTATGAGTCAGAACCAACTCGACAGCACCTAACAACAACAACAACATCAATCAAAATAAACTTCAATTATGTTTAGAACAAAATGGTTCACTCTTCTCTTCAGATACTTGGACACATTATGACTATAACCCAATACCAGAAATTTATGTGTTCTAAAGAGAGGTGGTAAACCAGCTTACAAATAAGAAAAAGTAATCATCTTGCAATGTAATGAATGTTTTAAGATATATATATGAAGCAAACTAAGCTTTTATGAAAAATGCAGTTTTTAAGGTTTATTACATAATTGAGTCTGCTCTTGCCATGGCATATATCATCACATTTCTTTTTTAATCTGCTAATGTATCTTCATTTTATTTTTTTCCCATACAAAAATTTATACATATATTGTTATGTGACTCTAATTGCTCTCCCCATACTGTGACAGCACACTCCTCCTTTCCACCCGATTCCCCATGTTCATTCAACCAGCTCCTAACCCTCTCTGCCTTCCCATCTCACCTCCGGAGAGAAGCAGCCCAGTTAGTCTCTTGCATCTACTTGAGCTAAGAGACACCCTCCTCATGAATATCACTTTATGTCCCACAGTCCAATCCAATCGCTGTCTGAATAGCTGGCCTTGGAAATTGTTTTAGTTCCGGGGTGATAGAGAATCCAGGAGCCAGGCTTCACGGGTTTCCTCCAGTCTCACTCAGACCATTAAGTCTTGTCTTCTTACTAGAATTTGAGTTCTGCACCCCACCTTTCTCCTGCTCCATCCAGGACTCTCTGTTGTGTTCCCTGTCAGGGCAGTCACAGGTGGTAGCCGGGCACAATCTAGATCTTCTGGTCTCTGGCTGATGAAGTCTCTGGTTTATGTGGCCCTTTCTGTCTCTTGGGCTAATACTTTCCTTGTGTCTTTGTCGTTCTTCATTCTTCTTTAGTCCAGGTGGTTGGGACCAATTGATGCATATTAGATGGCAGCTTGCAAGCTTTGAAGACCCCAGACGCCACTCATCAAAGTAGGATGCAGAACATTTTCTTAAGAAGCTCTGTTATGCCAATTGACCTAGATGTCCCCTGAAAGCATGGTCCCCAGACTCCTACCCCTGCTACTCTGTCTCTGAAAGTGGTTGATTGTATTCGGGAAACTTCTTAGCTTTGGTTTAGTCCAGTTGTGCTGACTTCCCCTGTAGTGTATGCTGTCCTTTCCTTCACCTAAGATAATTCATATCTACTATCTAGTTAGCAAATAACACTCACCCTCCCTCCCCACCCTCATGACCATCAAAGAATGTTTTCTTCTGTATTTAAACCTTTACTTGAGTTCTTATACAATATTTGTTCTTCTATGACTGACTAAATTCACTCAGCAGAATGACCTCCAGCTTCCTCCATGTTATATGTTTCACGGCTTCATCGTTGTTCTTTATCCTTGCGTAGTATTCCATTGTGTGAATATACCATAATTTGTTTATCCATTCGTCCATTGACGGGCACCTAGGTTGTTTCCATCTTTTTGATATTGTGAACAGTGCTGTGATGAACATGGGTGTGCATACATCTGTTCATGTGACAGCTCTTATTTCTCTAAGATATATTCCAAGGAGCGGGATAGCTGGATCCTATGCTACTTCTATTTCTAGCTTTTTAAGGAAGCGCCAAAACAATTTCCAAAGTGGTTGTACCATTTTTCATTCCCACCAACAGTGTGTAAGTGTTCCTGTCTCTCCACAATCTCGCCAGCATTTATTATTTTGTGTTTTCTGGATTAATGCTAGCCTTGTTGGGTTGAGATAATACCTCATTGTAGCTTTGATCTGCATTTCTCTAATGGCTAATGATTGTGAGCATTTTTTCATGTGTCTGTTAGCCGCCTGAATATCTTATTTGGCAAAGTGCCTGTTCATATCCTTTGCCCGTTTTTTAATTGGGTTGTTTGTCTTTTTGTTGTTGAGGTTTTGCAGTATCTTATAGATTTTAGAGATTAGACACTGATTGGATTTGTCATAGCCAAAAATTTTTTTCCAGTCTGTAGGTTGTCTTTTTACTCTTTTGGTGAAGTCTTTTGATGAGTGTTAAGTGTTTGATTTTTAGGAGCTCCCAGTTATGTAGTTTCTCTCCAGGTGTTTGCGCATTGTTACTTACGGTTTGTATTCTGTTTATGCCATGTATTAGGGCTCCTAGCATTGTCCCTATTTTTTCTTCCATGATCTTTATCTTTTTTGATTTTATATTTAAGTCTTTAATCCATTTTGAGTTAGTTTTTGTGCATGGTGTGAGGTATGGGTCTTGTTTCAGTTTTTTGCAGATGGATATCCAGTTATGCCAGCATCACTTGTTAAAAAGACTGTCTTTTCCCCAGTTAATGGATTTTGGGCCTTTGTCAAATATTAGCTGCTTATAGGTGGATGAATTTATGTCTGGATTCTCAATTCTGTTCCATTGGTCTATGTATCTGTTGTTATACCAGTACCAGGCTGTTTTGACTACCGTGGCAGTATAATAGGTTCTAAAATCAGGTAGTGTGAGGCCTCCCACTTTGTTCTTCTTCTTCAGTAATGCTTTACTTATCCAGGGCCTCTTCCCTTTCCATATGAAGCTGGTGATTTCTTCCTCCATCTCATTAAAGACTGCCGGTGGAATTTGGATCAGGATTGCATTGTATCTGTAGATTGTTTTGGGTAGAAATGACATTTCATTATGTTGGGTCTACCTATCCATGAGCAAGGTATATTTTTCCACTTATGCAAGTCTCTTTTGGTTTCTTGCAGTAGTATCTTGTAGTATTCATTATATAGATATTTTACATCTCTGGTTAGATTTATTCTCAAGTATTTTATCTTCTTGGGGGCTATTGTAAATGGTACTGATTTGGTGATTTACTCTTCAAGGTTCTCTTCGTTGGTGTAAAGGAATTCAACTGATTTTTGTATGTTTATCTTGTATCCTGAAACTTTGCTGAAATTTTCTATTAGTTCCAGTAGTTTTCTTGTGGATTCTTTGGGGTTTTCTGTATATAAGATTATATCATCTACAAATAGAGATACTTTGACTTCTTCCCTACCAATTTGGATGCCCTTTATTTCTTTTTCTTGCCTAATTGCTCTGGCTAGGACCTCCAACACAGTGTTGAAGAAGAGTGGTGATATCGGGCATCCTTGTCTGGTTCCCGTTCTCAAGGTGAATACTTTCAAAGTCTCTCCATTTAGGATGTTGTTGACTGTTGGCTTTGTATAGATGCCTTTAATTATACTGAGGAATTTCCCTTCTATTCCTATTTTACCGAGAGTTTTTATCATGAATGGGTGCTGGACTTTGTCAAATGCCTTTTCTGCCTCAATTGATAAGATCATGTGGTTCTTGTCTTTTATTTATGTGATGGATTACACTGATCGTTTTTCTAATGTCGAACCATCCCTGCAAACCTGGTAAAAATCCCACTTGATCATAGTGAATTTTTTTTTTTTCATATGGCTAGAATTTTTTTCAATTCTATTGGCTAGAATTTTGTTGAGGATTTTTGTGTCAATGTTCATGATGGATACTGGTCTATAATTTTATTTTTTTGTGGTGTCTTTACCTGGTTTTAGTATCTGGGTTATGCTGGCTTCATGCAATGAGTTTGGGAGTATTTCATCCTTTTCTATGCTCTGAAATACCTTTAGTAGTAGTGGTGTTAACTCTTCTCTGAAAGTTTGGTAGAATTCTCCAGTGAAGCCATCTGGGCCAGGGCTTTTTTTTGTTGGCAGTTTTTTAATTACCTTTTCAATCTCTTCTTTTGTTATGGGTTTATTTAGTTGTTCTACCTCTGTTTGTGTTATTTTATATAGCTAGTGGGTTTCTAGAACTTTGTCCATTTCCTCTAGGTTTCCAAATTTGCTAGAGTACAATTTTTCATAGCATTCTATTATGAGTCTTTTAATTTCAGTTGTTCTGTTGTGGTATCACCCATCTCATTTCTTATACGGGTTATCTGCTTCCTCTCCTGTTTTCTATTGCCAATTTGGCCAATGGTTTATCAATTTTGTTGATCTTTTCAAAGAACCAGCTTTTGGTCTTGTTAACTCTTTGAATTGTCTTTCTATTTTCTATTTCATTTAATTCTGCTTTAATTCTTATTATTTCCTTTCTTCTGGCGCCTGAGGGCTTCTTTTACTGCTCTCTTTCTACTTGTTCCAGTTGTAGGGTTAATGTTTTGATTATGGCCCTTTCTTCCTTTTGGATGTGTGCAGTTATTGCTATAAACTGACCTCTGAGCACTGCTTTTGCTGTGTCCCAAAAGTTCTGGTAGCATGTGTTTTCATTCTCATTTAATTCTACGAATTTCTTTATTCCATCCTTAATTTCTTCTATAACCCAGTAGTTTTTGAGCAAGGTAGAGTTCAGTTTCCATGTGTTTGATTTTTTTTGCTTGCTTTTTCTGTTGCTGATTGCTACTTTAATGGCTTTATGGTCAGAAAAGATGCTTTGTAATATTTTGATGTTTTGGATTTTGTTGAGGCTTGCTTTATGGCCTAATATGCGGTCTATTCTGGAGAATGTTCCATGTGTGTTGGAAAAGAAAGTATACCTGACTGCTGTTGGGTGCAGTGTTCGGTATATGTCTATGAGATCAAGTTGGTTGATTGTAGCATTTAGCTCTTCCGTGTCTTTGTTGACCTTCTTTCTGGATGTTCTGTCCTTCACCGAAAGTGGTGTGTTGAAGTCTCCTACTACTATTGTGGAGCTGTCTATCTCTCTTTTCAGTGCTGTTAGAGTTTGTTTTATGTATTTTGGAGCCCTGTTGTTGGGTGCATAAGTATTTATTATAGTTATGTCCTCCTGGTGTATTGACCCTTTAATCATTATATAGCGTCCTTCCTTATCCTTTGTGGTGGATTTTACTTTAAAACCTTTTTGTCAGAGATTAATATTGCCACTCCTGCTCTTTTTTTGAGTGTTGTTTGCTTGACATATTTTTCCCCATCCCTTGAGTTTTAGTTTGTTTGTGTCTTTAGTCTAAGGTATGTCTCTTGTAGCAGCATATAGACGGATCGTGTTTTTGTATCCTATCTGCCACTCTCTGTCTCTTTATTGGTGCATTTTGTCCATTTACATTCAGCGTAATTATGATAGGCATGAGTTTAGTGCTGTCATTTTGATGTCTTTTTTGTGTGTTGTTCACAGTTTCTTTGTTCCACTTAATTTTCTGTGCTTAGTTGTTTTTTATGTATTTTCTTTTCATTGTTGTTGATTTTGTGTTTGCTGAGTCATTAAATTTTTCCGGTTTTATTTTGACTTGTAGGATTGTTAGTTTCCTTTGTGGTTACCATAATATTTACTCTATTTTTCTAAGTTTATACCAGTCTTTTATTTCTTCATATCACCTTGACTTCCTCTCCATATGAAAAATCTATGTCTACATTTTTTAAGGCCCTGTTTTTTGTTTTGTTTTACTGTTGTCATCCTTTACATATTGACATCTGTTCCCCTTTTTTCAGTGTTTTAGCTTTGATTTACTTTTGTGATTTCCCTGTCTGGGTTGATATCTAGTTGTTCTAGTCTTGCTAGTCTTGGGTTGTTGTCTGATGTTATTGATTTTCTAACCGAAGGACTCCCTTTAGTATTTCTTGTAATTTTGGTTTGGTTTTTGCAAATATCCTAAACTTCTGTTTATCTGGAAATACCCTAATTTCACCATCATATTTGAGAGACAGTTTTGCTGGATATATAATTCTTGACTGGCAATTTTTTTTTCCTTTAAGGCTTTATATGTGTCATCCCATTGCCTTCTTGCCTGCATGGTTTCTGCTGAGTAGTCTGAGCTTATTTTTATTGACTCTCCTTTGTAGACGACTTTTCATATATCCCTAGCTGCTCTTAAAATTCTCTCTTTATCTTTGGTTTTGGCAAGTTTGATTATAACATGCCTTGGTGACTTTCTTTTGGGATCTTCCTTATCTGGGCTTCGATGAGCATCTTGGATAAATATCTTCTCATCTTTCATGATATCAGGGAAGTTTTCTGCCAACAAATTTTCAACAATTCTCTCTGATATTCTGTTACCCCTCCCTGTTCTGGTACTCCAATCACTCATAGGTTATTCCTCTTGATAGAGTCTCACATAATTCTTAGGGTTTCTTCATTTCTTTAAATCCTTTTATCTGATTTTTTTCTCAAATAAGTTGGTGTCAAGTGTTTTCTTCAATCTCACTAATTCTGACTTCTATTGCCTCAATTCTGCTCCTCTTTCTATTGAGTTGTCTAATTCTGAAATTTTATTGTTAATCTTCTGGATTTCTTATTGCTGTCTCTCTATGGATTGTTGAAGCCTGTTACATTTGTCATTATGCTCTTCTGTAATCTTTTTAATTTCCTTGGTTGTGTGTTCTGTGTTTTGCTTAATTTCCTTCCTAATTTCTTGAAGAATTCTGCATATTAATCTTTTGTATTCTGCCTATGTTAATTCCAATAAATTTTCCTCCTCTGGAAAAATTCTAGATTCTTTATTTTGGGAGCTTGCTGAAGCCATCATGGATTGCCTCTTTATGTGATTTGCTTCCAGGACGTCAATAAGTTAGTGTATTTATTTATTTTATGTTTGCTTACTGTGTCCTAATTTCTTGTTTTGTTTTGATATGCCCAAATAGGCTGCTTGTATGAGCTAGTTTGATTATTGGCACCTTTGAAGCTCTAATGTCATGGCACCAGGTGGTTAGATCAGTTACTAGGTATTTAGGCTCAGGAGTCCGCCCACTCCTCCTGTATGGATTCAGCTTGGGTGCCTAGGTAGATAGCCAGCAGGTGTGTGGTGTAGGCTGGGTCAGGTCTGGTGACTCCTCACTGCTTCCAAATCATCTCTCCCTCCCCCCGCCATTCAGTCTAGTTCCTGAACTCTGCCTTTGATGTTCAGGGCTCCCAGATTGCCATATATAATTGAGTCACTTGTTTTTTCAGGTCTTTGTTGTAAGAGGGTCCACCAGAAGTGTCTGACTACTCCGCCATCTTGGCCTCACCTCTCTGTATCTTCATTTTAAATGTTGTTTACCAAATATTTAATAAAGCATGTTACAATGTTAGATATTTAGAACTATGAGAGTAAGGAGAAAACACATTTGTTTGTCTTTAAGGAATTAAATTCTAACCAGGCACACATTTCAGACAAAACTGTACAGTAAAGACAAACTTGGCTTCACAGTAGTAAAGGAGAATGCACTTAGCATAAATAATTGACATACTTTTCTGCTCTTGTGTAGGAACACCAGAGATAAAGGCATGTCAGAAAAGAGAGTAACATAGAGAATGGGATTTGGGGAGATCCTCTAGTTGAAGTACAAAGTTTTAAGCATTTCTGATATAAATTCCTGGATCCTTTTACCAGGCTCTCTGTTCGTTTGCAGAGATGGAAAACTAAAAGCCTCCTATGATAGCAAAGGTTCATGAGAGAGAACAAGTTGAAAGTAAGCAATGGCATGTTTGGAAATAGGAACAAACCTCTACTTATGGATTAATAATTATAAACTCATCTATTACAAACAAAGAAAAACAGGTCAGTCGATTCTGCTGTCCACAAGCAGCTGACATTATGCTTTGTAAACAGAATTTGGATAGTTAGTTGACTATGTGTTTGCTAGGTTTGTTCTCAGCTTTTAACTATTTTAGTAACATTATTTACCCCATTATTTTTATAAAGTCAGCGACCATAAGAAGAGGTGTATATTTTGATAGAAACTAAAATTGAGATTTTTTTTTTTTTTGCCATTTTAACCATTTTTAATTTCTTATTTTTTCTGGATCTTAATAATTTATTCATTTTTTTCAGCAAACATTTATTAAGCAGTGCTCGCACTACAGATACATATGTGACATCAAGAAGTTCAAAGTATAAAGAAGAAGATAAGTAAATATCCCAAATCTTTTAGCCAGTGTTGTCTACCAGAACTTTCTGCAATGGTGGAAATTTTTTTTTAAACCTTTATTATTCCTTGTCCTAAACCAAAAACCCGTTGCTACCGAGTTGATTTTGACTCATAGTGACCCTATAGGATAGAGTAGAACTGCTCCATAGGGTTTCCAAGGAGCAGCTGGTGGATTTGAACTGCCGACCTTTTGGTTAGCAGCTGAGCTCTTAACCACTGCGCCACCAGGGCTCCATTCCTTGTACTAGGTGAGATGATTTTTTTTAAAGGAGCGTAAGGAAGAATAAGAAACATTGCGTGTGCATATTCAAAAGTAGGATAATTCTGAAGGACAGTGAATTATGACCCAGCAATTCCACTAGTAGTAGTTATATACCTAAGAGAATTGAATACATATATCCACATAAAAATGTGTACATGAACATTCATAGCAGAATTACTCATAATAGCTTAAGAGTGGAAACAACCCTAATGTCTATCAACTGAAAAATGGATACACAAACTGTGGTACAGACAATGGAATATTATTTAAGCAATAAAAAGGAAGGAAGCACTGATAAATGCTACAACATGGATGAACCATGAAAATTTGCTAAGTGAAAAAAGCCAGATACAAAAGGTCATATATTGCATAATTTGATTTATATTAATGCCCATAATAGGCAAATCTATAGAAACAAAAGTTTTTGCCAAGGGCTAGGTAGTAGAGTGAATGGGGGAGTTTTATATACTTTAAAAGGGTGAATTTTCAGTATGTGAATTATATCTCAATAAAATTGTTATAAAAATGTCAAAAATAAATATTGACTCATGCAATATATGAAAATTTTCCTGAGGAAAGACGTTTAATAAAATAAAAACACACACACTCAATCCCACCACCTTTTAGTCACTACACCAGTTGCCAGCGAGTGGATTATGACTCATAGCGACCCTATAGGACAGAGTAGAACTGCCCCATAGGGTTTCCAAGGAGCAGCTGGTAGATTCAAACTGCCAATCTTTTGGTTAACAGCCAAGCTCTTAACCACTGCACCACCAGGGCTCCTTGAGTCACTGTAGGCTTAGTGTAAACTAGGATCACTTGATTCATCAGGAGAAGCTAGGATTTCTAGCACTTAAAAGCCAAGCTTGGTTCAGCTTATAAAACTTTGGTCACAAACCCAGTCACCTGGTTCCAGAAGTTAGTGGTCTTTTGAAATTTGCATAAGTTTAGTCTGAGAAAGAAGGCAGCCTCTTTTACCTAGGGGATTGTTCAATATTTTTGGAAATCATAAAGATAAGACTTTCAACAGACTTTCAGCATATATATGTATCTGGTCTCTAGGAGAAAAAATGGCTGAACAACTGGTACTTTTGTACATCCTACATTCAATTGAATGATGCCGCCTCTTTCAAGAGTTCTTTGACAGAAATTCAGGTAAACAGATATCATTAATTCAGATGTCCAAACACCACTTCCACTCTTCCCATTCTTGTATCTCTTCTCTCCTTCCTTTTTCTCCTCTCAGTCTCCTGCTCATGCACACATGCAACACACAGCTCCTAAATGACTAAAATTTATGCTAACAGCGGGCCAGTGGTGATCTATGTTAATAGTACATGATACATGGGAGGTATTTTCCTGACCAGGCTAGATTGAAAGAAGACATTAGGAATCTGTTTAGAGGATTTCCGGCAAAATGGCGCTCTAGGCAGGAGCACCATGCCATCCCTCCCAGCAAAGATCTGAGAAACTAAGCCGAACAGAGAAAACAACAATCCTGAAACCCTAAAACATCAAATGAAGAGAAAAATAACTCAGCCAAGCACCAAATGGAGTGAGAAAACTGACACAGAATGGAGAGTGAGGAGAGATTCATGCAGAGGTCCCCTATCAGCTAACACAGTGCGGATCCACCATCTTGGACTCCTATCGGAGACCAGCAAACAGGGGGTACGAGAAAGCAGCTTCACGGAACTTCCAGCGGGAGACAAAACAACTGGTAATTTGCGATATACGCTTTCCCACCCCCCACCCTTCTTCATCCCCACTCAGCCTCCTCTGCTTCCCACGGCCACAATCTCTTGTTCAGGAAGCACCAGTTGCTTGGATTCCACCCACCCAAATGGGCCGGCTCTCTGAGTGCCATCTGTTGGCTGCTGGTGTTGCTTTTTTCCACTTCTTTTGATTTCTTCCTTACCTTTCACTACCTCCCCCTTCTTTCCCTCAAATACCTGGCTCCGTGCGCCATCTTTGCTTCTTCCTGACGGGCTACAGAGCTCCGGTAATTTGTGATATACGCTTTCCTACCCACTACCCTTCTTTATCCACATTCAGCCTCCTCTGCTTCCCGCGGACACAGTCTCTTGTCTAGGAAACACCGGTTGTTTGGATTCCACCAGCCCGCACTAGCTGGCTCTCCGAGTGCCATTTGTTGGCTGCTGGTGTTGCTTTTTTTCCTGCTTCTTTTGATTTCTTCCTTACCTCTCACCACATCCCCCACCTTTCGCTCAAATACCTGGCTCCGTGAGCCATCTTTGCTTCTTCCTGAGGGGCTGAAGAGCTCCGTTCGAGTGTGGAGCTGCTTCCCGGTCTGGGCTGCCGTGCTGGTGGGATCCTGGGGCTTTTGTTTGTTTTGAATTGTTTGTTTGTTTTCTTTTCCTTTTATTGAGTTGGGAGCCCTTTCTGGCCAGGCAGTGCTGCGTGGCTTGGAACCTACCCCCTCGGCTTGCACAGATGTGCAGAGGGATCCCTGAGGACATTTCTTCTATCATTGGTTTTTTTTTCCCTTCTGCTTTTTGGGGGCTTTTCTTGTTTTTTTTTTAAATTTGTTTTTTTTTCTTTTCCCTCTTTTTCCCTTTTTGTCTTTCTTCATTACTCAGTTTCTCATCTCTCTATATCTTCCTTCTCTTTCTGTTCCCTGAATACCTGGCGTTGTATACCTCTACGCCTTCTAGCCAGGCTGTACTGAAACACTGAGAACAACTTCCCCAGACCTCATAGCCACACCAGTGGGATCCCCGTGAACTTTGCTGTTCTTTTCCCTTTCTGATTTTTATTTATTTTTCTTTTGTTTTTTTCTTCCTCTTCCCCTTTTTGCTTTTCTCCATTTCATAGTCTCTCATCTCTCCACTCCAACGGCAAGCTCCCCTAGCATTCTTTTTTGTTTGTTTGTATGTTTTTGGCTCCTGTTCCTCTCTCCTCTCTCCCATATCCATCTTAGTTCCACACATAACAATCTCCCTGCTACATCCTGCCTACCTGCACCATGTGCTTAACATCACACCTCCAAGCAGCACAGGCATGGCATACTGGAACCTGCTCTGCACTGATTAACAACCCGCCCTGGTTGCTGTAGTAAGTGCCACAAACAACCCGTCTGAGTAACTCCTCTTCAGCTAGACCTGCCCTGCCATACCATATCTGACTGACTGACCCTGCCAACTGAAGAAGAAGGTGAAAAGTATTGTGCCCACAGATGAGCAAACAACAAAGAACACACAGCCTGCCTGCTCAGACATAGTCAAATTAAAAAATAAGGGACAAAACAAATCTACAATCAATAAATGAGAAAAATAACTACTTAATGGCCCGAAGACAGCAGACAATATCAAAACATTTACAAAAACAAGACAGGATGGTTGCAGTAGGTGTCCAAAATAAAACATCAGATGACTTTCCAGTGGAAGAAAAGGCACTAGAACTACCTGATAGGGAATTCAAATCTCTAATACTCAGAATTCTCCAAAAGCTGAAGCAAAAAGCTGACAAAAATGGAAAAAAATAGACAAATTCATGGAAAATACAGACAAAAAATTGGAATTCAGGAAAATAATGCAGGAACAAAATGCCAAAATAAATTCACAACTAGAAATTATACAAAAACAACAATTAGAAATCCAAAAGATAAACAACAAGATTTCAGAAATGGACAGTGTCATAGAAGGGCTGAGAAGCAGATCTGAAATGGTGGAAGACAGGATCAGTGGAATTGAAGACAAACACTTGGATACAACTCTGTTTGAGGAAAACTCACAAAAAAGAACAAAGAAAAATGAAGAGACCCTGAGAGTTATGTGGGATACAATCAAAAGCAATAATCTGTGAGTGATTGGAGTTCCAGAACAGGGGGAGAAAATAGAAAACACAGAGAGGATCATTGGAGAACTGCTGACAGAAAACTTCCCCAATATCATGAAAGATGAAAAGATGGCCATCCAAGAAGCTCAACGAACCCCATATAGGAGAGACCCCAAAAGAAAATCACCAAGGCATATCATAATCACACTTGCCAAAACCAAAGACAAACAAAGCATCCTGAGAGCAGCTCGTGAAAAACAAGAAGTCACATACAGAGAAGAAACGATAAAACTAAGCTCAGATTATTCGGCAGAAACCATGCAGGGAAGAAGGCAATGGGATGACATATATAAAGTCTTGAAAGAAAAAAATTGCCAGCCAAGAATAACACATCCTGCAAAACTCTTGTTCAAATATGATGGTGAAATTAGGTCATTTCCAGATAAACAGAAATTAAGGGAATATGTAAAAGCCAAACCAAGCTTACAAGAATTATTAAAGGGAGTTCTTCGATCTGAGAACAACCAACTTCAGCTCACAGGCAGAATCTAGGACGCAGGATCATACCAGCCAGATACCAATCTAGGAAATGAACTCTCAAGGACTATCCAAAACCAAAAGAAATACAACAGGGAATCAGAGCAGTTAATCAGTAAATTACAACAACATCAAAACAATAAAAGAGGGAGTAAACGGCATAGTTATAGAACCATCTAATGGAGAGGAAGGCAAGGCGATACCAAGTAATGGTAGACTGCTTCAAACTTAGAAAGATAAGGGTAAAATTCATGGTAACCACAAAGAAAGTTAACAAACATACTCAAAAAAATAAAGAGGAAAAACATAAAGTCTCAGCAAAAACAAAACCCACAAAAACAAAAGAAATGAAAAAAAAAATCCACAAACAAAAGTAACTCAGCACAGGAGAGTAAGAAGATCAAAGAAAACATCAGCACCACAAAAAAAAAAGCACTACAAAATGACAGCAACAAACTCACATCCATCAATAATTACACTGAATGTAAATGGATTCAATGCACCCATAAAGAGACAGAGAGTGACAGAATGGATAAGAAAACAGGATCCATCAATATGCTGTCTACAAGAGACACACCTTACAAACAAAGATGTGAATTTATTAAAAGTCAAAGGTTGGAAAAAAATATATCAAGCTAACAACTACCAAAAAAGAGCAGGAGTGGCAATACTAATCTCAGATAAAATAGACTTTAAAACAAAATCCACCATAAAAGACAAAGAAGGATACTAGATAATGACTGAGGGGAAAATGATGGAAACAACCTAGATGCCCATCAACAGATGAATGGATAAACAAACTATGGTACATACACACAATGGAGTACTATGCAACAAGAAAGAACAACGATGAATCTGTGAAGCATCTCATAACATGGATGAAACTGGAGGACATTATGCTGAGTGAAACAGTCACAAAAGGACAAATATTGTATGAGACTTCTATTGTAAAAACCCATGAAAAAGTTCATACACAAAATGTAACGATCTTTGTTGGTTACCAGGGATGGGGGGGGTGGGAAGGGGGAATACTAAATAGGCAATAGATAAGTGGTATCTCGGGGGAACGGTGAGACAGTACACAATACAGGGGAAACTAGCACAACTTGTACAAGGAAAGGTCATGGAAGCTCCATAGACACATCCAAACTCCCTGAGGGACTGAATTGCTGGGCAGAGGGCTGTGGGGACCATGGTCATGGGGAATATCTAGCTGAATTGGCATAACACAGTTTATAAAGACAATGTTCTACATTCTATCTTGGTGAGTAGCCTCTGGGGTCTTAAAAGCCTGTGAGCAGCCATCTAAGATACTCCACTGGTCTCAACCAGGGAGAATGAAGAGACTAGGATACAAGAAAAAGATGAGTCTGAAGGACTAATGGACCACAGCTATCAAGGCTTCCACCAGACTGAGTCCAGTACAGCTAGATGCTGCCCGGCTACCACCACTGACTGCTCTGACCAGGATCACAACAGAGGGTTCTGGACAGAGCTGTAGAAGGATGTAGAACAAAATTCTAACTCACAAAAAAAGACCAGATTTACTGGCCTAAAGGAGACTGGAGAAACCCCAAGAGTATGGTCCCCAGACACCCTTTTAGCTCAGTGATGAAGTCATTTCTGAGGTTCACCATTCAGCCGGGGAGTGGACAGCCCCATAAAACCAAATGGGACTAATGAGGCACAGCAGTCCAGGGACAAGGGCCAGAAGGCAGAAGGGGACAGGAAAGCTGGTGATAGGGAACCCAAGGTTGAGTAAAGATAGTGTTGATGTGTTGTGAGGTTGTTAACCATTGTCATAGGGCAACATGTGTACTAACTATTAAATGAGAAACTATTGTGTTCTGTTAAGGCTTCATCTAAAGTGAGAATAGTAGCACAATTGGAAGAGCATAGTCAATGTCACTGAACTGTGCATGTAGCAATTTTTGAAATGGTGTATCTTTGGCTATGTATATTTTCACCAAAAAAAAAAAAAACAAAGAAGGGAGAGGGTTGACATGTTGTGGGGTTGTTAACCAATGTCATAAAACAACATGTGTACTACTGTTTCATGAGAAACTATTTGTTCTGTAAGCCTTCACCTGAAGTACGATAAAAAAAAAAAAAGAATCTGTTTTATATCGGGATCCTTGTAACATAAGTTGAAGAGATCCTGATCAAATTCTAGGATCAACCTCCGGTTTGGAGAGGTGAGACTTCCTTTTTACTAGATTAATAGCTTTCAAGAATATTTCTTGTTGGCGTCTGAGTTTACTTGGAAGTTCTTGTACAGTAAATCTAACAAAATAGCAGGGTGGCAGGGTCACAGCGGGCAACATAACTAAAAAAATAAAGCCTTTCCCTTCTCCAGCACACCCACAGAAGATACCAGTGATGGGACAGAGCCTATCTATGGCTACAGCTTCTTTCCCCTCCCCTTTAGTTGGCTGGACAGCTGAACAGGTCACTGAAATTTTTTATTTGCAGGCGTCTTAGTTTCCTAGCGATGCCATAACAAAAAATGCCACAAGTGGGTAGCTTTAAAGAATAGACACTTATTTTCTCACAGTTCTGGAGGCTAAAAGCCCAAAGCAGGGTCTTGGCTGTGTTGATTCTTTCTGTGAGCCTCTCTTATATTTTTTGGTGACTGCCAGCAATCGTTGGTGTTCTTGGCTGCATCTGTGGCATCCTACCCCGTTCTCGTGTGTGTCCATGTCTGTCTCCTCTTTTTATAAGAGACCACTCAGAAGTGATTAGGCTTCAGTCTTACCCTACTCTGGTATGACCTTATTAGCATAAGAAAAGAAAACTTCTATTTCCAAAACCAAAACAAAACCCAGCAAAGCCCATTGCCTAAGTTGATTCCAACTCGTAGGGACCCTACAGGACAGAGCAGAATTGCCTGATAGGGTTTCCAAGGCTGCACATCTTTACAGAAGCAGACTGCCACATCTTTCTACCAAGGAGCGGCTAGCGAGTTTTAACCAGGTTGGCAACCGAGTGCTTTAACCACTGCACACCAAGGCTCCTCTCTATTTCCAAACAGAGTCTATTTATAGGTACGGGGTTAGAAGTTTCACATATCTTTGCGGGGGACATATTTCAATCCATAGCACCAGGCATCCAGCTTATGAATGAACACTTCTGGTGAATTAAATATTTGAATGGAAAAAATAAAACTACAAAAATTTTAACTTAAAATGAAAATGAGCACACACGAAAGACACAGCCCATGAAGAAAAAGAACAACAGATTTTCATCTCATAGCAATGAAAGTTTTAAAAATTAAAAGGCATCTACAAGATGGGAGGAAATACATACATTATTCATGACAGACCAAGAGCTTTTTCTTTAATATGTAACTATATTGAATTAATAAGAAACTTGTTAATATAAAATTAGCAAAGAACGTAATAAAAAATAAAAAATGACTGATAAACATTTAAAATCATGTTTATTAAACATCACTAGTAATTAACAAATTAAAAACTAAAATAAATACAGAAAATCATTTTTAGCCTACTAGCAAATGTTTTAAAAAGAGAAATAGCAACAGTAGAGAGGGTGTGGGGAAATCACTGCCCCCAGTTCTGACTTTGGGAATAAAAATGTGGACAAACTTTTTGAGGGCAATATTGCAATATGTATTAAAAGCCTTAAATATGTTGATTCATTTTTACCGCCAAACAATTTCCCTCCTAGGAATTTATCCAAAGACAATAACTGTAGTTGTTCTAAAATATTTATAGAGATGTTTACTGCCATGTTTTTACAATATTGAAAACCTGTAATCAATCCAAAAGTCGGTCAGGACTTCATTAAATGAAAAATGAGCATACAATGGTTTACTGAGCAACCTTTAAAGAGTGTTTTCAAAGAATACATTATGTTTTAATGGGTAGTTTAATGGAATGCAGATTACATACACACACACACATATATTAATCACATATTTTTATGTATATAGAGAGAAAGTCTGAAATTAAATACACACTGTATTTAACAATAGTTATCCTGAGATCAGGTTTTATGGGTTATTTTTATTAATTTATTTGTACTTTCTTTAGTTTTTAATTTTTGTACAATGAAAATGTGGGGTTTTTATATCCAGAAAAAAGAAATGTATTTTGAAAAGAAACATTTAAAATTATTTGATCTGAATTCAATATATTTAATGAGATCGATCAACATTTATTCTTTTCACATTTAATTTACAGTTTTGGAAAATCATATTTCCACTTGTTACTAATACTACTATGGTTACCTCTTCTTTGGCATGAGATCACAATATTGCACAAAAAGGCAATACTTTTCTGTTCTCATGATTACTTTGCCTACCCACTATTAATCTTATATTAGAGGATACTTAAGACAACTATTGAAAATAAAAAAGTTAATGTGTTACTCCTGTATCTAGCATTCCTACAGTTAATGTAGAAATGAAAACATATACTCGGAACTATTTTTATCATCTATATTTCTATCTGAAGTGCTGGTGGTGCAGTGATTAAGAGTTCGGTTGCTAACAAAAATGTCAGCAGTTCAAATCCACTAGCTGCTCCTTGGAAACCCTATGGGGCAGTTCTACTCTGTCTGTAGGGTTGCTATGAGTTGGAATCAACTCGACAGCAATAGGTTTTCTGATTTCATATTTCTCTATGTATCTTTTTTTTCATGTATCTTTCTAGTCAAAGCAATGTTAGACTATTTCATAACAATGGTCATATCCTGCACATTTATCACTCCCTGGTTTCCAAAATTCCTACTGTATAAACAACAAAGATGATAAAGTAGGAAATTAGTTTCATGACATCACTGAAAATTGGTGGAAGAAACTAATGAGTTTCCATAAATACCTGGAGAACAGACAGCAGATGGGATTACCCTTGTGATGAGATCAGAGTAGAGGCCACAGCCTAGAAGACTCATCTGAGAAGGTTTGAACAGAGAAAGAAGCATTTCTTCCCAGCAGAGAAGTCATAGAAATGGCACATTTAGAGAGCACATGTGGGAAGCAGGGCAGAAAATAAGTTCATTAGCCCAAGGATTGTCTATTCAACCACTTTCAGGTCACACGTGCCCACTCCCACCTCTATATTCAAATATGAAGTGGTGGGATTTATCTCCCAGGCTAAAACCTAAGAAATAATCTGTAAATGAATTGAGGTAGGAAACCTGGTGTGGTGGTGGTGGTACTTTGAAATAAAACCATATCCATTTCAGGTAGAAACAGAAGGGAGATAAGGGAAAAGCGGATACTTCCTGCCTAATTCTTTCCCATACATCCTAAAATGTAGCCTGCCTATCAACACACTAGACACCACACAGAGCTTGCAGTCAGCCTTCCCTTTCAAGGGAGGGTTTGCTTGGGAAACAAACCTCCATAAAGACAGAAGCAACCCTGACCAACAGCAATCTAGTCTTTCATTCATAAATATTAATGGATAATCAAGAATTCATTGGTAATCAACAACCACCAAATGTAAAATTGAAGAGTTAAGATGGAACAGACCAAATCCTTAACTCCAGAAGAAAAAAAAGCAGCAAACAACCATTAAAAAAAAAAAAAAAACAAGGCTGCCATAAAAAAAGGGGGCAATAACAAAATCAACAAAAATTCTTGGTAATTAAAGACATGATTGTCAAAGTAGAAACATCGATAGAGTATTTTCTGAAAAGAAGTAAAAGTCAGAATTGCTGTTACCTTACAAGAGCACTTTACCAGGAAAGGGCATAGGGGAGAAAGGCTGTAATATTATACTTAGGATAGCAGGTTGGGGTAGAGGAAATGAATGTATATCGTAACACTCAATTTTAGCTCCTCTCTTGTTCAGGACAAATAATTGCAATTATTGAAATTCAGGCCTAATGGTATGTGCAGTTAAAATGAATGATCCATTCCTTTCAGTGTCCCGTCTCTTTGCTCATGTTGTTTCTGCTTTGGGGAATGTTCTTATCACCCATCCCTCCCTAACCCTCTGGTGCTGCTACCTCCTAGTTATCCCATAAACCTCATCAGTACTAAGGAGCTTTCTCTGACAAGGTATGTTAGATGCACTTAATCTGTGTCATCATTTAACTACTGTCCATAAATCTATATAAATTTACTATAATTACGTATCTCTCTCGAATTTTTAAAATTGTGACATCCTGAAGGGCAGATGTATACTCAGCCTGTTACAAATTAGACCTGCCACTTGATTTTGTAGTCTTTGCTTTCCCTGACAAGCCAGAATGTTAGAGAGTGAAAATATCCTACTAGAGTGAGGGACTTCTGTTTTTTCAGTGCTGGTTACATGGGCTTGTTCAGTTTGTGAAAAATTCATTGAAGTATCTATTTTAGACATTTTTATTTTTCTCTAAGTACATTATACTTCGTGAACAGTTAAAAAGATTACTGGAAATAAAAATATTTTTCAGACAACACAAACTGAAAGAATTCATCACTGCACTAATATATACACTAAAGGAAGTTCTTTAGGCAGATGGAAACCATCCTAAACTGAAGCATGAAAATGCAGAAAAACGCAAAGAACACCAAAATGGGGAAATATATGTGAACATCTAAGTGAAAATGACTCTACTGGGCAAAAAAAACACTATACAAAGTAATAATGATACTGTTTTGTGAATATTAAAACTATGTAGAATAAACTGCATGAATGAATTTCAGTTTGTATATTTTCTTGAACCATTCATCATTGCTTGTATATACAGACTTGATTTCCTTTAATTTTGTCTTTCTATCATTTCAGTCTACAACATTTAAGTGGCTTTATCGATAAGGTGAATATTCTCAGGTTTTTAAAAAAAGCAGATGAAATTTATTCTCTCTTGTGTAGGAAACACTGTCTGTGAATTCCCTCAGCATATACTGTAGTATAAAAATTGAATTACTTTTTTTTCAAAGGCATCTCTTTTTGAAAGATCCTTCAATCACTGAAAATTAGATAATGAATCTTAAATTACTGATCAGGCATCAGTTAAATTGATTATTTGCACTATTATTATTTGTATTAATATTTATTCTTAAATGCCATCATAATGGCCTGCTAGCAGAATTAACAGAATATGCTTTCAGGATTTTGCTTTATTAAACTACAAAAGATTAAAGCTAGAAGTCATAAATATTATCAATTCTTTAATTGTTCAAATTAGTAAGACAAAATGAAGAGAATTCTGATTTCAAGATCACCCCCAACAGGTTATACAAAAAATGACATATATGTGAAATCATGTGATGATGATATGCCTTTAATATGTTCATTCCATTTTATTCATTCTTTGAAAATATTTTTAAAGTGACTTACTAAGGGTCAGACACAATGTCAGCTACTGGGAATACATATACAAACTAGACAGCCTTAGTCCTTGTCCTCTGGGGCTCAGTCTGTTAGAGAATATGGACAGGTAGACAATTGGTTTATCACCTAGCATACGGGAGCTACGAGAACATGTAGGAAAGGCTCCTGATCTGCACTTAGGAAGATTTTGATCAGGGAAGGCTTTAGACAAGATGAGTAAAAGTTAGCTGGTCTGTAGTATGGCTTTTCTCCTCACACATCAGCTCGGTTTTCTCTCTTCATTCATATATTTATTAAGTGCCTGCTATGTACCAGGCTCTATCTTCCTCATTTCCAGGTTTGTCCCCAGTCTGATAGCCTACACTGCTCTCAGTTTTTCCAAACAATGAAAAAGCATCTTTGGCTTGGTCCACCCATGGAATTTGAAATGTCTAACTTTGTGAACTCTTGAGATACTATTCCTGAATTTAATTTCAAGCAATCCTAATTTAAAATAAAATGTTTTCCCCAAAATTATTTTCTTTATAAAGATTAAGTAATAATTTAACTATATTGTGTATTGTATCAACCAAGTTCCTGCATCCAACAACTTTTTTTTAAACCTCAGGTGTAGAGAGTTACACTCCCCCAGTTCATGGCCCATTGTTGTCACTGGCCATGCAAAGCCTCTTTCATTATTGTATTTTTCAACATCACTTACATATCCCATTCCTGACCACTCCACCCACTTCCCATCCCCATCCTAAGGCAACCATCCTAATGTGTTTACTGTGCATCTTTTTGTTAGTATGTTTTCTTGACTATTATTTTAGATGCATGTGTTTTTAATTTACATAAAGGTTTTTTGTTAATATACCCCATTCTGGTTTTTTTTTTTTTTTCACTAAGCACTATGGTTTTAACATCTAACCCTGTTGCATCTAACCTGTACTTCTACCTGACACCTAATACTCCAATTTACATTGCCAGACATTTTACCTATTTGCTTTCTTAGAACATCAGGGTGCCTCCCCACCTCCCACAATTCAGGGACAGATTCAGGCTTTATACAAGGGGGAGGGGAACTTATTTAAGAAAAAAAACGCAAAATATAAATTAGATATGAAAGTGAATATATATTCAGGTGAAAACAAAAATCAAACGAATTACCCACTTTTTAAAAACGAAACAATACCACAAACACCACAGATTTTAAAACTTTATTAACTAACACGTCTTTAACACTTTTTCTCTACTTTTGGCTTCACTCCTTTGATTACTGCTTCATATGGCAACAACTTTTTAAAGTTATTTCCTATGAAAAGAACAGAAAGACAATTCAGTCCTTCCAGCAAGACTGATTGAATTTGTGTGTGTGCGCTTTTTAAAATTTATTGCTGATAGTTGAATAAATTTCTTTCAGCTTCACAACTCATTAATGGTAATAGGATACAAATTCTTTAGTATTACTGTGAAATTTGGGGAAACCTCAAAAAGCTTTATATAAATCTAAAAGAACCCAAGCCAGTTGCCATCGAGTCAATTTCAACTCATGACCACCCCCATGTGTTGTAGAGTAGAACTGCACGCCATAGAGTTTGCAAGACTTAGGGTTGTCACACAAGGTTTTCAAGACCTTTTGGAAGCATATTGCCAAAACTTTCTTTTGAGGCTTCTCTGGGTAGGTTTGAACCACCAACCTTCCAGTTAATAGTTGAGTGCTTAATATGAACTGTAAAATATCAGGACATTTCAAGTGTCCTTCTGCAGAGGATAATCTTAAATTCTCTGAATTGACAACATTCATTAGCCAGTTTGTCATTAATGACTTCAGTGTAGTGATGTATGATGAGTTATGTGTTATTTTGATGTATTTGGGTATTTCGTATCAAACCTACAAGAAATCTAAATCTTTTTCCAATATGTTCATGAGAGTCATTTCTCTTTATTAACTGGATATCAAATAATCCAAGAAACCTATTTACATAAGAAATATACTTCATCATCTTAGTGAAATGCTGTCTTACTTCTGGTACAACAAAAAATTTTTGTTACAGTTCATTTCTAAATATTAGAATAATTTCTGCTGATCTCGTTGTTAATCTTCATCACTTTTGTTTCACATTCCACTAATTTTCCATCTGAATCTTCTCTCATTACCTTAATACAGAGGGGTCAGTGGTGGTTCAGTGGTAGAATTCTCACCTTCCACGTGAGAGACCTGGGTTCAATCTCTAGCCAATGCACCTCATACGAAGCCACCACCTTCTGTCAGTGGAGGCTTGCATGTTGTTGTGATGCTGAAGAGGTTTCAGCAGAGCTTCCAGACCAAGACGGACTAGGAAAAAAGGCCTGGTGATCTACTTCCAAAAAATCAGCTAAGAAAACCCTATGGATCACACCTTTTGATTAGCAACCAAGCACTTTAAACACTACGCCACCAGGGCTCCCCAGAATGAGACCAGTTGTGTCTAAATCACTTAGGAATTCTCTGAACTACAGAACTGCAACTTCACAAGTTAAAAAAACACCACAAATCATCCATTTTGTTGGGGGGATGTGTAGGTATACATTGCTGCTAGATGGCACTTAAGCTCAAATGTAAGATGACACAATTGTTGAGGTAAAATACCTTCTTTTACTTTAAGCAGGTAAGGTATACATAAACATTATATATATTCATTCACTCACCATATGTCTGATCTCATGTACCTGACCAATCCCGGATAATAAGATACTGATTTGTTTTGTTTTATAATCCAAAAGAAAATTATAGATCCATGCATGTATGTATATACGCATATATGCATATGTATATGTACGTGTGTGTATATATACATTTTTTTTTTTTTCCTCTATGCAACATCCAATCTTCCTTCTTATCTGGGTTGAGGAGCGATTCTCCATTGTGTACTGTGGTGATGCAGCACATCTTTCACTGTGGAAATCTAAGGTGAAACGTCCTCCTTTCCACCTCATATTGGTGCCGGGAGGCCACATCATCTAAGTTTATCCAAATGGAGTTTCTTGCTCTTTACTTTGAACCTGGACTGAGTGAAGCCAAGATGAAGGAAGGTCCAGTTGGAATTCCTTTGTGTGCAGCTATAGTAGAGTCTGATTGTATTAGCAGTGTCAGAAAGTTCTGGCCAGGTGGGTCTACCATATAGCTCTAGTCCTCCCTTTGGCCTGCTGATTATCCCATCTGGCTCATCCAGCTTCCCAAAGTCTCCCAATAACTTTGGGAGTACCAAAAGTCTTCCAATAAATCTCCCTGTGGCTTGCAACAGCCATTTGTTTCTTTTGCTGGCAACCAGTATCTTTGCTTACTATGGGGAAACTACTTTGACTCACTAATTGAGAACTAGGTAATGACAAGAACAAGCTAATTTTAGGCACAGCAGTTTTTGTAGGTGATTAAAGCATTTCTTCTGAATTATTTGAAAAATAATAATTTGACTTCCAAAAGAGAAATTTAAAAGAAAAATAACGTATTCTGTAAATGTGGAATCCAATTCAATATTGCTCCAACCTCATTACTTCTTAGTTTATAAAATGGATACGATCATTTTACCTGTAATCGCTATTAAAATATTTTTGCTAGATGGTGCCCGGCTACCACCACTGACTGCTCTGACCAGGATCACAACAGAGGGTTCTGGACAGAGCTGGAGAAGGATGTAGAGCATAATTCTAACTCACAAAAAAAGACCAGATTTACTGGCCTAAAGGAGACTGGAGAAACCCCGAGAGTACGGCCCCAGACACCCGTTTAGTCAGCAGTGAAGTTACCTCTGAGGTTCACTGTTCAGCCTGGGAGTGGACAGCCCCGTAAAACCAAATGAGACTAACGAGGTACAGGAGTCCAGTGACAAGGGCCAGAAGGCAGAAGGGGACAAGGGAGCTGGTGATAGGGAACCCAAGGTTGAGTAAGGATATTGTTGATGTGTTGTGAGATTGTTAACCATTGTCATAGGGCAACATTTGTAGTAACTGTTAAATGAGAAACTATTTCGTTCTGTCAGCCTTCATCTTAAGTGAGAATAACAGCACAATTGGAAGAGCGTAGTCAATGTCACTGAACTGTGCATACAGAAATTTTTGAAATGGTGTATCTTTGGCTATGTGTATTTTCACCAAAAAAAAAAAAAAAAGAGGTTGAGAAGTTAGAGGGTTGATATGTTGTGGGGTTGTTAACCAATGTTATAAAACAACATGTGTACTTCTGTTTCATGAGAAACTATTTGTTCTGTAAGCCTTCACCTGAAGTACAATTAAAAAAAAAAAACACTTTTGCAAAGCTCCATTATAGGACAATTTAATCTTTAAACAACTTTAAATATACTGCTTCCATATCTCTTCCCCCTATTATTCTCAGACTTCAGATATATAATCAGGTGCATGTAACAAACCCAAGCTCATTCTCTAACCTGACAGACCCAAAAGCCTTCAATCTGATAAATGTCAATTGGTTACAATAAAATAAAACAATTTCAATATTCCAAAATACTTTAAAATTAATTTTTCTCTTAAAATTACATTTTGGTTACTAAATTTGAATTATTTCTAATTGTCTATGCATATGTCCAATGAGATAAATGAAAAAATATGCACAGAACATACTTTCCTAAAAATATATCTATTATTTATTCACCATAAGTTGTAAGTAAATTACAAACCTCTTTTCTCAACAATATTTCTTGCAGATTTGGCTCTTTCTAACAGCTCCTTGTTTTTCAGAATTTGCTTATAAATTTCCTTGCAGTTGGATTTATGTTACATTTACATTATAACATACCTTCTAAAGTGGTAACATCCAACTTTTGTCCATTGAACATTCATTAATGAGAAAATATGTTCAACCTTAGCATTATGAGCCAAGATATGGAACATATATTGGTATAAAGTTAACAACTCTTACACTTGCTCTTCACATTTGATTTGCTGGAGCACATAATACCATCACTCATGACATAACTTGCTTTTCCATTCTTCAGGAAGAGGTTGAATCTCTTGACTTTTAATAGGCTGTCCATTGACAAACAAGAGCATGGTCGTCAATTTTTATTCCCTTCTTTAACTACACAGGACAACTCTACTTGTTCCCATAATGAAAGGTTATTTAGTAACATCCATGTAAAAGAATCAAATCGTTCAAGGAATGAAATTCATTTCAAAATATAGTCATGGCAACTGACATAGTAATTACTTACTTCAAATATATTTTCCTGTTCCCAAGTAATACTGTCCCTTTTAAAAACATCCTTGACATTTAAAAGGATAAAATTTTCATCAATTTTTCTTTAGTACATTCAACAAGTTCTTTTAAGCAATGGAGTACTTCAATAACTTCTTTTTTTTTTTTTGCTCTTCTTTCAAATTACATAATCTTATTGCTAAAGGTATTGAAAATTATGAACAAGAAATAGTAAGCTTCACTCAATGGGCTATTTAAAAATCAACAAGAATTTGTGGGGCCTTTTCTTCAGAATTAAATATGATTTCAGTGCTTCAAAAGAACTGAGGAGCTTCTCAATTGCATTCGTTAAAGAGAGCCAATGGCTTTTTGAATGTAAGAGAACAGAAGAATATGGAATGCAAACAAAACCACAAAAATCCTTTAATCATTCAGTTAGAACAGTGTAAGTGCTGACATTAGAGAGTTTCATGGCAATTACTTCATTGTTGATAGAAAGGACCTTAGATGTTGTTTGAGCAACATCGTGTAAAATTTGCGCAGAGGAGCAACAACACCGACTTACTCCTGCTGTGCTTGAACTTTGAATAAACATCGCACTTTTATGCAAACATCCACCAAGTTGTATTTGCATTATCTCCATCAAAAGAGGCATAATTTCTTTTATTAACGCCTAACTCAAAAAGAGTCTCTGCAAAAATCTTCTACTGTTGTGGAAGACTCACAATAACCTTATTAGCGAGCCTTCTTCAAGAGAAAAATATTACATAAGCAAAAAGAAATTTTCTTCTGCTCTGTGATTACTTGTATTCAAGGCTATGTCACGAAAAGGTGAAGCACTTAGATATGTGACGCTCTCTGTTATAGTAAGTTGAGATACTACATTTTTCATTATTACAGCAGACTTCATCCTATATCTTTTGAAAATTTACTTGTAATTTTGGAATCAGAAAATACTACGGTAGCGGTACATTCAGTGATTGGCTCTTAAAGATTGGTGATGATATACAGTGTAGAAGTCTATTACAACTTCTGCTGCAATTATTTTATATTCTTTATCTAAATTTCTCTTAATAAAAATGTTATTTTATTGCTTTCTTTGGTACTAGTTGAAGAAATCATATATCTCTTATGGTTAGCTGTTTGTATATACTGGTTTATATCTGACTTTTCACCATTTTCTATATTGAATGAGCAACTGGATACCGCACAAAGAGTTTTAAATGGAGTTTTTCTTTTTTTTTAACAAATATTCACTGTTAGTAAAATTCATCATGGAATTTACATTGCATTTTGGCACTTCTGGCTTTACATATACACAAATAAAAAAGATAGTAGCAACTACTACAAGTGTTGAAAAGACTGAATTTGATAACTCACTGGGTCTGTCACCGACAGGTTTAAACTCATAACTAAATGTAAACAAGAGTATAACCACTGAAAGGGTTGCAAGTTTGTGAACTAACAATAAACTTAACTCGAGAACTGATACAAAAAGGGTGAACTTCCCATTTGCCTATAAGGAAGAGATGTACTTGTGAGGATTAATCTCCAGGAACAAAGCCAGAGCTGATGCTATATAAGGTTTTGGGAAATGTGGTGTTCAGGGATGGTGGACTTTCAGAAGCAGGGATGTTTAGGGATTTATGAACTTCCAGCTGTGTTAGTGTGGACACTGGAGGAAGACTGCCATTGACCAGGGGATTTTCAGAAGCATGGTTACTGGAGTGAGTCCCTTGCTGACCGGCTGTTCTCTAGAAGCATGGAGCTGCCATTGATTGGTTGACTTTCAGTACAGGGAATTTCCCACACCTGCTCCATGTGGACATCATCATGCATTTAAACTGTGCTGCATGGGTTGCTTCAGTTGTTGAAAGGACTCTTACTGAAGTGGAACATTTGTCACTACTCTAGCGCCTGCCCCATGGCCTCCTAAATAGAGTGCTGCTAAGCACGCCACATACCTCTTGTCATTTCCCTACCTAGAAGAGGTGTGGAAATTTCCATGCTTAAAAGTCTCATGGCTCGTGGGAGCCAATATTAAGTTGTAACAACTCCACAGGAAATTCATAACTTCTAGAATTCCCAAAGGGGCATGACAACGTACATGAATCACAGCATTACGGGAAGTCTCATATAAGATAACCCCATCAAGCATTTATACTTCAACCAGTCAAAATGCAGTCTACCAATCAGGGTAATTTTTTTCCCTTGTTTCAGTTTCCTTTGTATTCAAATTCTATAAGATGTTACTATTACAATCTGTTTATTGCAGGTGTGGACAAACGTGATTTACACCTACTCCCCACTTATCAACTGTCTTGTTATCTGACATTCTGCATTTACGAAAATAGTAAAAAAAATCTACTGACTATTTTGCACATTAACGATGTACACCTGGCAGTAACGAACGTCAAGGTGTGAGGTGAGAGTCACACTGGCTGGGATGGTTAAGGTTATGTGTCAAGTTGGCTGGGCCATGATTTTCAGTCGTTTGGCAGTTATGTAATGATGTAATTTGGTGGTTATGTAATGATGTAGTCATCTTCTATTTTTGTAATCTGATGTGGTCATCCTCCATTTTCTCATAATGCCGATTTTTTGCACAATGACCTGGTCTTTGGAACTTAACCATGTTGGTAAGTGAGGAATGGGTATACCATTTGTTGGCTCCTCTTTCTTTACTCACTTTTTGTTTATTTTTTTTATTTTTAGCTTTTAATTTTGAACTAATTTTAGACTTATGGAAAAGTAGTAAAATTAATACAAAATTTTCTTATATTCATCACTCTACTTCTCGTAAGTTAATCCTTAAATAACTGTAGTATAATTATCAAGAACAGGAAATCAGCATCAGTACAATATTACTAAATTAACAATACGATATTATTAAACTACAGACCTTATTTAAATGTAACCAATTTTTCCATTGCATTAGTTGTTATATCTCCTTAATCTCCTTCTTATCTTAGTATTTTCTTGTCTTTGACATTGACACTTTCGAAGAATACTGATCAGTTGTTTTGTCAAATGTTCCTCAATGTGTGTTTGTCCAATGTATTTTAATGTTTTGAGAAAGCTTATGCATTTTTGTCAAGAATACCACAAAAATGATGTTGTGCCCTTCTCAGTGCATCATATATAGGGGCTAAAGATGTCAATGTGTCTTAATTTTGGCCATGTTTTCCTTGATCACTTGGTTAACATCTGTCAAGTTTCACCACTATAGTTACTAGTTTTCCCTTTGCTGTTGATAAGTATCTTGGGGGCGATAGATTGAGACTATGGAAATCTTGTTTCTCCTCAAACTTCTGTCCACTAACGTTAGCACCCATCAGTGGATCCTGTCTGCCAACATTCATTACTGTAGTGCTCGCCTACTGGGGATTCTTTATATCTCAGGAGTCATTTTTAACATAAGCATCATGGCTTAGCAACATAATTGACATATCACCTTTATCTGTTTCCAAGGAAATAGAGCTAGGAAGTTAATACAAGGCCAAATTGTCATGAAGAAGGAAAAAGGGTATAGTTAACCTTTTACACACAGGATTTGATGCTTCTTAGACTATAAAGCAGATTAGGATGCACAGATGCATGTACAAGACAAACTGGAGAAATGGAAGGGAATGAAAAATTCCTAAGCTGGATGACAGGATTATAGCTGACAGAGATGAATTGAACTTCCCCCTCCCCCTAAAAATTATTATTATTATTTTTTGCCTATAGTCCTTTTCTTTATAGAAATCAGCACTGATCTTTGGAGTAAAGTAGGGGTTGCTGTTGTTAGTTGCCTTTGAGTAGATTCCCATTCATGGGGACCCCATGTGTGCAGAGTAGAACTGCTCCATAAGATTTTCATAGCTGTGACTTTTCATAAGCAGATTGCCAGGCCTATCTTCCAAGGTGCCTCTGGGTGGGTTTGAATCATAATTTGGCTAGTAATCAAGCACTTAACTATTTGCACCACCCAGGGACTCCATAGGAATTAACCTTTTAGCACTTTTTGATTTCAGGGACTCCATAGGAATTAACCTTTTAGCACTTTTTGATTTCCTGTGTCTCCCCTCAGAACACCATATTTATTCACTCCTTCCTGCTCCAGCCAAAATATTTCCTTAGAGCCATGTTATTTTCTGTAGCAGCACTAATCAGACTTTGAATTTGTGTATTCTTGGCCAAACTCTGTGAAGGTAGTAACCACAGCTATTTTGTCCTCAGTATATAGCACAGTGTCTATAACATAGCACTTATGCCCATTAAATATTTATTAAATGAAGGAAACAGAATGGTTAAGTTTTATAGTATTACTTGTGTGCTATCCCAAGCACATCAAGGGTTAAACAGGCTTCTGTGGTTCTGCCCCAGAACCACTACATATTCCTTACTGGAAAACATATTCTGAATTCCAAACACCTAACTAATAAATGAGTTCTGTAATGCAATCCAATAGAATGTTTCTGATAATACTTTTGCTTTCTGTGAATAGAGCTTAAAAGAGGAAATGTATCCTTATGTGAACTATCTTATTTGATCTGATTTTCATAGATGCAAAATATTTCTATTCCAGTGTTCATTTTAAAGAAGCAAAGTGCAAGACACATGCATCACTTAGGTAACAAAAACCATCATAATGTAGCAAGAAGAGTAGTGGTATGAACCTTAGGAAACACGTATTCAAGCCCTGGCTCTCCCCTTATTACTTACGAGACCCTGAGCAGGTCACCTAGCTTGCCACAGCCCCATTTACCTCACCAGGAAGATGCAGAATTTTCATGATGATCTTTATTTTTGTGGTCTAAAAAGTTTATTTTATATACCATGATTTTCCTGAATTTGAAATACTACTAAACTTTAAGTCACTTTAAACAAAAAGTACAATATTTGTATGTATCGCATTTCTTATGATAGCTCTCTTTGAAGTTAAAGTTTACTGTCTAGAGAAGCAGCATATTACAGCTGGAAATCATGAGCTCTGTTGTCATAACAAAGCGTAGGTCCAGATGTTGTCTTTACCACTTTGGTGTGAACTTGAGCAAGTAATTTAACTTCTCAGATACTCAGGAACTACACTTCTCCATTCCACTGGTGAAGAATTAACCTAGCTATAGGGTCGCTATGAGTTGGAATTGACTCCATGGCAATGGGTTTGGTTTTTTTTTAAGTCTGTTGGGAAGAAGGAAGGTAAGAAGGCATGATAAGTTTTATTTTAGGAGTGGTGCAAACAGTTAAGTGCTCCACTACTAAGCAAAAGGCCTGGCGATCTGCTTCTGAAAGGTTACAGGCTTGAAAACCCTACTGAGCACAGTTCTACTCTGCCATACATGAGGTCATTATGAGTCACACTCGACGACAACTGATATACATACGTGTGTGTGTGTGTATACATGCACACACACACACATATATAGTGGCACAAATGGTTTGCACTTGACTACCAGCCTAAAGGTTGATGGTTCTAAGCCACCCAGTGGTACTGCAGAAGAAAGGTCTGGCAATCTACTTCCATAAAGATTACAGCCAAGAAAACCCTATGGAGCAATTCTACTCTGTAACACTGTAACATTAGTAGCTCTCCGTGAGTTGAAATAGACTCATCGTCAACATATATATTTTTTTAAAATATATATATCTATATAAAAATATATTGAGTTACACTGGCTTATAATTTTCACAATTCTTCATATATAGCAATACTCTGAAATATAAATGTAAGAATTCTTTTCTTCTTTTTACAAATGCTGGCATTGAAGTTTATGGAGTTTAGGATTTGCCACCAAATTACTTTTATGTAAATAACGGAGCTATGATTAGAAGTCAAGTTTTAGGTTTCCTCATCCAGTGCTTTCTACCCCTCCATATTGCTTAAGATAGATCATTTTTATAGTAAATAATGAAAGAATTGCCAAATTGTTGTTGTTAGGTGCCATCGAGTCAGTTCGACTCATAGCGACCACATGTACAACAGAATGAAACACTGCCCGGCCCTGTGCCACCTCATGATTGTTGTTATGCTTGAGCCCATTGTTGCAGCCACTGTGTCAGTTCATCTCCTAGAGGGTCTTCCTCTTTTTCGCTGACCTCCACTTTACCAAGCATGATGTCCTTCTCCAGGGACTGATCCCTCCTAATAACATGTCCAAAGTATGTGAGACAAAGTCTCGCCATCCTCACTTCTAAGGAGCATTCTGGCTGTACTTCTTCCAAGCAGATTTGTTCGTTCTTTTAGTAGTCCATGGCATATTCAATATTCTTCACCAACACCACAACTCAAAGGCATCAATTCTTCTTCGGTCTTCCTTATTCACTGTCCAGCTCTCACGTGCATATGAGACGACTGAAAACACCATGGCTTGGGTCAGGCGCACCTTAGTTCTTAAAGAGCCATCTTTGCTTTTAACACTTTGATGAGACCTTTTGCAGCAGATTTGCCCAGTGCAATGTGTCGTTTGATTTCTTGACTGCCGCTTCCACGAGTATTGATTGTGGATCCAAATAAAACGAAATCCTTGACAACTTCAATCTTTTCTCCATTTATTATGAAGTTGCTTATTGGTCCAGTTGTGAGGATTTCTGTTTTCTTTATGTTGAGGTGTAATCCATACTGAAGGCTGTAGTCTTTGATCTTCATCAGTAAGTGGATCGAGTCCTCTTCGCTTTCAGCAAGCAAGGTTGTGTTCTCTGCATACTGCAGGTTGTTAATGGTCTTCCTCCAATCCTGATGCCGTGTTCTTCTTCACATACTCCAGCTTCTCGGATTATTTGCTCAGCATACCAACTGAATAAGTATGGTGAAAGGATACAACCCTGATGCACAACTTTCCCAACTTTAAACCACACAGTATCCCCTTGTTCTGTCTGAACAACTGCCTCTTGATCTATGTACAGGTTCCTTATGTGCACAATTAAGTGTTCTGGAGTTCCCATTCTTTACAATGTTATCCATAATTTGTTATGATCCACACAGTTGAATGCCTTTGCACAGTCGATAAAACACAGGTAAACATCTTTCTGGTCTTTGACAGACGTGTGGGGGTTGGCAATAATAGGCTTATAGATATTTGCTCTTTTTTAAAAAAGGTGCATGCCTGGAGCAACAGAGGAAGGACAGTTAGGACTAGGAGGAGGAAATGGAATGTGTGGCTAATTGCCTCTATGAACAACTGCCCCTTTGCCATGAGACCAGAAGAACTAGATGGTGCCCGACTACCACCTCTGAACAATTTGATCAAAGACTCTACAAAAGAATTCTGGTCAAAAGGGGAAAAATACAGAACAGAATTTTAAAAATCATGGAATTCAGATTTTCTGGAGTTATGAAGGCTGGATGAACTCCTAAAACTATACCTGACATAATCTTTAGACCTTAAACCAAAAATATCCCCTAAAGTCTTCTTAAAACCAACTAATAGTTTAGCTTAATAGATAATGTCTGCCTTGAGCACTGTGCTCTTTTAAGATCTATCTATATGAGATCAAATTGGCAACAGCATCTTGAAGATTAGACAGGAAACTTAAGGGGCAGTGAGTTTATGTTTACGGAGGAGGAACAACTCAGAAAAGGAGGGTGGGAATGGTTGCATAACCTGAAGAATGTAATCAGAGTCAGTGAATTGTACATACAGAAATTGTTGAACTGGTGTATGTTTTGCTGTGTATGTTTTCAACAACAACAACTAAATTATTTTAAAAATGAAAAAAAAAAAAAAACCACCAAGTTAGTCAACATGCCTAAAAACATACATGGGTCTCCCATAAAGAGATACTGAAATAGGTCCATGGGAATAAACTAGGCCTGATCTGTGAATAAATTCTTAGCCCACAGTTGCTGTGGGGGGAAATGAAAGATCCAATTACAAAGTGTGAAAGGTTTCTTATAATTAGCGGTTATTATATTACTTTTGCTTATGACACAATACAGAAGAAAGGGAAAAAGGTAGAGGGATTGCTATTTCACTTATTTAGTATTTTCCTAATTTCTTTTTACTAACAGTCTAAGTCTCAAGGAAGCCAAGACATAATCATTTCATCAATAACATTACCCTGTCATTTCATTCAGGAAATACTAGGAGCTTTTAATTTGAACTTTGATAATTCTAAGAGATTGTAGTCTTTCATATATTGTCTTGTAAGCATACTTCCAGAGTAACATGGTCAATCCAAAGGAAATGACTCACACTTACATTTGTGTGTATGGCATAAATACCTATCAAAATGATAAACGAGTGATGACTGGTATACTACGTTTCAAAATCTTAACATAATGATATTATCCCTGACATTTGGGAAATTACGATCCCTTACAAATGGAGAAGGAGCTCTAGTGGTGCAATGGTTAAGCACTCGTCTGCTAAGTGAAAGATTGGTAGTTTGAATACACCCAGTGGCTCCTTGGGAGAAAGACCTGATCTGCTTCCATAAAGATTACAGCCAAGAATACCCTAGGGGGCAGTTCTACTCTGTTACATGGGGTCGCTATGAGTTGGAATCAACTCAGCATTACCCAATAACAAATGGAGAAAGGAAGAACACAGACATTTATGAACATATACAGATAAGACTTTATAATACTAATAATACATTGCATTTACATTAAAATAATTTAGAATGTTTGTGTTACTTCAAGTTTTTGCAAGAAACACAAGTGATTTAAATCAGTGGGAGAACCAGTCTGTTCAGTGAATGCCACATAGAGATATCCATGTGTGCTCGCTTTCTGCCACACTAAGTTGATTGTGACCCCTACAACACGCCAAGGACTGATTCCATAGTGCAGTTCAGGTGGAGTGTAGTCAATGTCCAGAGGCTTCAGCTCCACATTTTCTGCAGTTAGCTTTCCTGCCTTCCTTTAAGACAATGGTTATTATAGGATCATGTTTTTGATACCTATCATTAAGAAAATGTTCCAAACATCATGGCTTTAATCATAGTACCTCTCACTTTTTTAAAAAAGATCTGCCCATTAGATAAAGTCTGAGAAAGTTTTCTTTCTAATGCTTGGAGCTTCCAATTATTTTTGATTACTTATTTCTATTTTCAAAATCAAAGTAATAATCATAATAAATTAAAAACCCATTGAGCACTCCCCAGTAATTTATATAAATGCTAAATAATATGTACAATTGTAACTGTAAAACAATATATACATTACAAAATATATACAAAATTGAAATTTTAAAGGCCACGGCTTAAAAAAAAATTTTTCAAGCACCCTTCTTAGGTATACACATCCAACTGTGGAGACCAAAGATGACGCCCTCCACATGTCCAAACCATAATTTACTTGACAGGCTGCTCAGGTCAGGTATCGCCTTCAGCAACATCCTGGAGAACTCCAGCAAGTAAGTCCCCATCCACTCCTACTTTCATGCTGCAAAAATGCTTTCAGCATATAGAGGTACACTTGGTTTTAAATCTAGGATTCATTCAACATCAAGTATTAATTAGAATGTCTTCTGCATAGCATCTTTCTAGGCCCTATATTATTAACCACATAATTTAGTGCAGGTTAAAAGTCTTATTCGTATGAAGTAACTGTAAAGCTGATTTTTCTTGATGAGGTGAAAAAAAGACCACATATCATTTTTTGTCACATACTTTGCTAGTTTTGCAGGAGAAAAACTGTATATTTGGGGCAACCCACTTAGGATTCCAACTTAAATCTTCTATTTTGAAAAGAATGCAAGAAGTAAAGCCTTCACATATGGAAACCCCAAGTTTTGGGAGATTTTCTATATGTCAGTATTTTACAAACTGGGAATGCTTGTGTTTTCGAAATAGCAGTTCCTAATTGATGCAAAATTCTTGCCAGATGCCTCTGCTGGTCAAGGAAAAGAAATAAAAATCTTGCTCCCCCCCCCCCCCCCAAGAACTATTCTCTAGCCTTTGGTTTGAGGAATACAGCTTAACGTTAGGAACTATGAGTTACATAAAAGCCCTGGTAGTGAAGTGGTTAAGTGTTAGGCTGCTAACCGAAAGGCTGGTGGTTTGAACTCACCAGCTGCTCCGAGGGAGAAAGATGTAGTAGTCTGCTTCCATAAAGATTCATAGCCTTGGAAACCCTATAGGGCAGTTCTGCTCTGTCCTATAGGATCACTATGAATCGGAATCAACTCAATGGCAATAAGTTTATGAGTCAGATAGACCTAAGTCTGAATTTCAGCTCCATCGTTTTCTGGTTGTGTACAATGGACAAGAGTTTTTACTTTCCTAAGCCTCAGTTTCCACATGTGAAAAGTGGAGATGACAATAGTGCCCATCCTCATAATGTTCTTGTGTGCATTGTAATAGATAATGCATGCAAAGTCGTCTACTTTCCACAGATACTTGTAAAGTGCTTAGAGTGGTGCTCAACACAAGAACCACTCAATAAATATTAAATCTCAAAAAGCTAAGGGTCGATTCTACACTTGTATAAGACAACTGGCTAGGGTCAAGGAGGATTGTCAGAGACTACGCCCTTCCATGGAAAAACACTAAGTGTTCCTATAGGGATCCAATCCATAGCATTAGCTTCAGGAGCATCACAGTTCAATCAATTAAACAAAACAGGCTCAGACAAGTACTTAATTGAAAATTTATTAACCAGTTCACAATTAGAATAAAAGAAGCTTCATTAATACCATTGTTTGATATAATTTTAACTTTATAAAGCTTTTTAACAGCTATTATTTCATTTGAACCTGATAATGCTACGCTGCTGAAAAGGACACCATTAACCGTCACTGAGGCGCTAACTCAAATGTGAAATATGAGAAACCACAAAGTAAAGCCTTTTGGTGAGAAGGCGTATTATGAAAACTAAGGATGTGTAATTTTTTACATTGGCTAAGAAATGGTTCAAACTTCAAAGAGTATTGAGCTTGGCCAAAAGAAACTACAGGATGTATTTTAAGAAGATATATCTGAGCTGTATAAATAATCATCATACTCACAATTCATCAGTATGTACTAGATCTTGCGTAAAAGGCAAAACAAAATTACCTGCTGCTATAATCTTTCTCTCCTCTAGAAATGATATCTGATTTATTTTGAAAGTGCTTTTAATGATCCCTTTCATGTGTTTTATGGAAAGCCATCTAAAATCCCTCTTGCAAGCAGGAAAGAAAGTAATCAAGATAACAAACGTAGAGATGGAAATTTCCATTGCTGATGTCACAGCTGTGCCTGTAGATGAGAAAATCCAAAGTACGTGGGAGGAGAAGGTCACTAAACATAAAATTCTCTGCCGCTGATGTGAAGCAGGAGCGCAAGTCAGAAAGCATTTGAGTCATGTCCTTTGTTATCTTGGCAAGCAGCTTTTTCCTCAAGGCACTGAAAGGGAGCTTTGGCCATACTTGAGACTTCATAAAACTGATAAATTAGATTGGAGCTGATTTTATTGTGAATACAGCCCAATTACTCCATGACTTAAAATATCACAGCCACCATGGAAGATGGGCATGTAGAGGCCTAAACAGAGACTTCAGCCAACATTATGAGGGGAGAATAGCAAGCAAATCAGTGCTTTATAATATATATATCTTGGTGTAGTAGTGCTCAAGGTTCTTTCACATAATCTCTATTCTGAAGCAGTCTTTAGGACATTTCATGACAAAATTCATACTGAGTTGTGCTGTGCATAACTCAGAAAACTGGCCAGTGATAAGGGAGCTTTTACAAAGCTTTACAGACCATTAGGAAACAATATGATTTCTGAAAGTAGACAGAGTTTGGTTGTGCTACAGAAGAAAATTAATATTTAATAACTTGTACTGTGTGTTGTGCTAGGTACTGCATTAGAAATATAATCTTTGAAGCAGTACTAAGGTGCTGTTACCTTCATTTCAATTCATGGAGACTCAGACTCCTTCATTTGACCCTGCTAGGGAAGAAGCAGAGGCAGACTTTAAGCTCAGTTTGGCCTCTTTTGAAAGCCTTTGCCATGTTATTGAGGTCAGCAGGTTCTTAAAAAAGAAGAACAAACCAAGGGAGAAGACTATTATTGCCTGAAATAGGAATGCTGCTGTTGTTAGGTGCTGTCGAGTCGATTTCTACTTATAGCAACCCCATGTGACAGAGCAGAACTGCCCCATAGGGTTTTCTAGGCTGTAATCTTTATGGAAGCAGAGTGCCAGGTCTTTCTACTGCGGAATAGCTGGATGAGTTCGAACTGCCAATCTTTCCATTAGTAGCAGAGCGCTTAACCACTTCGCCACCAGGGCTCTTTCAATAGGAATAGATAGTTCAAAAGCAAGAAGGCCTTGTTGAAGGTGAAAGTCTTCATTGCTTTTCTTCCTTCTGAGGTTCCAAGTTCTATACTGCCATAATTAGGAATGCAGATGATATCCTTGATTGGATTTTCCCCTAACTCCTACCAAAATAAAACTACTGGTGCCTATCCTGTATCTTTTTATTCTCATCCCAAGAGAACATCTGATGATAAAAATTATATCCTGTTTGTTTTTTTTAAAAAACTGTTTATACAAAGGCATTATAAATGACATTTTCTAGTATTGCTGAAAAATAGCTCAATCTTCCATCCTCTTTGAACCTTGGGAGTATTCTGCATTTAAAACGGCCACCATGGAACATATTATAAAGTTCTATATGGTTAGGGCTGCTTACTGGGGTTTATAGGCTGAGGAGTTTTTACCATCTGCTCTGAAATAGCCAGAATGGAGGAGGACGCTGTGCCTAAGTATCAGTAAGGGATGTCTCATCCCCTAGCTCCTCTGGGCCTTTTGATTAACCTGTGCTACTGTGCAAGGTAATTTGTCTCGCCACTTTGCAAAGAGTAAACAAACAAGAGAGGAACAATGATAGATGGTGTCTAACGCTTGCATTAGACATTACATAGATCGTCGTGAAATTTGTCTCATTACTTAGGCCTAACCTTTAAATACAAAATTTAATACCAAAGACCATAGTACTCTCATGAACTGTTTTGTTATATTAAAAAAAAATTTCTTTTTTTCAAAATGAATCTATCATGACTTGACATTTCTCACAGATCATCTCAGTCTTGACTCCAGAAAGCCAAATGCCTGTTATTCATCTCAACAAAGTAAAAAGATTTTGTAATATTTTTAATGTTTTAAAACAGTTCAATACTGTATGATATAAAATTTATTAGACATTTTAATGGATATAATGCTTGAATCATGTCAATGATATAGAGATGGGTCTCTAGGGGCATTTCTCTTAATGAATGTGAGGTGCTCTGCCCAAGCCAGAAAAAACATTGATCACCTGTTTGTGAGATGCGGTTCAGCTGCTACCCTGACAACAAAACCAAGCACATTAGTGACCTAAGGGACTACAGAGATACCTGCTATTGTTTGACACCGAAAGGAATTGGAAACTTACTAAACATGAAGCAGGTGCAGAAAAACCAGTCATTGTTCTCTTTAAAGCATGGGTTCAAGTAGGCACTCAGCTCATTGCAAAGGTGTATAATATATAAAATTACATAATGAAAGTATGTAATAACTGATTTTAAAAGTTGCTGTCGAGTCTATTCCAACTCATGGTGACACCATGGGTGTCAGCGTAAAACTGTGTGCTTCACAGGGTTTTCAATGGCTGATTTTTCAGAAGTAGATCACCAGGTCTTTCTTCAGAGACACCTCTGAGTGGACTTGAACCTCCAATCTTTTGGTTAAGAGCCAAGTGTGTAAATCATTTTCACCACCTGGAGATTCCAAAATATATGATAATTTAAAAAAAACCCAAACTCACTGCCATCGAGTTGACTCTGACTCACAGCAAGCCTACAGGCCAGAGTAGAGCCCCATAGGTTTTCCAAGGAGCGGCAGGTGGATTCAAACTGTTGACCTTTTGGTTAGTAGCCAAACACTTAACCACTGTGCCAATATCTGATAGTAGGTTAAAAAGCCAGGAGAGGAAAAACTCAGTAAGACACAAAAATATAGGGAGAAAGAACACCTGCACAATAGTTATGAGATAATCACTCATGTCTCTTTGAGCCTCACAATGAACAGAACTCTGTCTGCTTGAAGAGCTGGATATTTGAAATGTGGAAATAAAATGGGGAATTGGGACTGGCACTGAGTCACCACATGTCTGTTACACTCCTTCACAGCAATTTGCTGGTATCTTCCTGGTTTCCTTTTTAAAACAATTTCATTTATTATGGTGGTACTGAATTAATAAGAATGATGTTTAGAGAGAACACGAACAAGAAGTATTAGTGTTGAGAGTCTGTCTAAAATCTCCAGGCACTGGTCTGGCCAGCCTCTCTTTCCATCTTTCTAGCCCATTCCCCTCTCCTCCTTCTTATTCCCCTCTGGGAGCTTATATTATTGGAGTTTTCTGTTATTCTCACTCACACTTACAATTCATGGCTCATAACATAAGACACTTTAGACATACCAAGTAACTATTTAAGAATACAGATGAAAATAAATTCACAAGATTGTTCTAAGTCCAAGGAGTTCATGAATCATTGCTCTTAGGGAGCCTTTGACACTCGGGATATTTTTTCAGGCAGGCGGTCACACTGGGAGATCAGACTTCCTAGTGGGTGATGTCCCTCATGTATGAGTTGCGTTTGTTTCTCCTGGCTTAGTAAAGTGCTACTTAAATGGACACCCAATTGAGGTGAAAAGCCTTGAGTTCTGTCCTACTTGGAATCCCTCTCAACTAAGTGTTTTATAATTAACTAATTAATGCACAAAACACACCTGCAGCACTGTTAGTACTATTCCATCATTTTCCTGAGTTATAAACACATTAAGACTTTATGTGAAGTAATCAACAAATGACAACACTGAAAATAAATCCAGGAATCAGTTTCGAAAATATCTGGAATTGACTGCTAGATTATCCCTCTCCAATTTCCATCCGTCACATACATTTAAAATCCATGTATCCAGAATTCAAGGGGTCCACTGGTTAAGAGCTTGGCTGCTAACCAAAAAGGTCAGCAGTTTGAATCTACCAGAAACTCCTCGGAAACCCTATGGGGCAGTTCTACTCTGTCCTATAGGGTTGCTATGAGTTGGAATCGAATCAATGGCAACATCTTTGGCTTATTTTTATTTATTTAGTATACTCTGATCTAGAGATTTTGAAATGGAGCCATGACGAGTCAGAAAAGGATGAACATTTAAAAAAAGATTTAGAACAGGGTTGCCAGATGAGATACACAATGTCCAATTGAATCTGAATTTCAGATAAACAATGATTGCTTTTTTTCTAGTATAAGTACTAAAAACTGCATGGGAAATACACTAAAAAATATATTCGTTGTTTATCTGTAATTCAAATTTAACTGGGTGTTCTGTATTTTTATTTGCTAAATCTGACATCCCAAACCTGGGGCCTACACGAGGAACTGGCAACCTTTCATAAGTGGGTTCCAGAAGAACTAAGACTTTTCCCTATAGCAAGACAGTGGATAACTGTCATAAATTGAATTGTGTTCCCCCAGAATGTGCGTCAACTTGGCTAGGCCATGATTCCTAGTATTTTGTCATCTGATGTGATTTCCCTACATGTTGCAAAATCCTACCTCTATGATGGTAATGAGGCAGGATTAGAGGCAGTTATGTTAATGAGGCAGGACTGGATCTACAAGATTACACTTTATCTTAAGTCAATCTCTTTTGAGATACAAAAAACAGAAGTGAGCAGAGAGACAGAGGGACCTCATTACTACCAAGCAAGAAGAGCCAAGAGTGTGCATTCTTTGGACCTGGAGTCCCTGTGCTGAGAAGCTCCTAGACCAGGGGAAGATTGATGACAAGGACCCTTTCCCAGAGCTGACAGAGAGAGAAGGCCTTCCCCCTAGACCTGGTACCGTGAATTCAGACTTCAAGCCTCCTAAACTGTGACAGAATAAACTTCTGTTTGTTAAAGTCATCCACTTCTGGAATTTCTGTTACAGCAACACTAGATAACCAAGACAGTAACCAAATCAGGTGCACGTTCAGGGAAAGCACATGGAGGAGGTACTGCCCACTTCCCAGATGACAATCTGTGACTCTCAGAGGGGAAGAGGCAAGAGAATGTGAGGCAGAAATCAACTCATAAGTCAATGAAAATTGGCTAATATATAACCTTTGCACTTGTGGAATTGCTTTGTTGATTATCATATAGTTTCCTACAAACTAAAAGTAGAAAGAATTTCACCTGTAAAAATGAGAAAAACAAGAGATTTTCCTCTGGTTCAGCAAACTCATGCCTAATCTTTCACCTATTTCATATTTTTACCCTGCTCACTGAAATGACAGTACTAATCAGTAGTAGTGCTAAAAATGACAATTACCATTTTTATTAATTCTATACAATCTCGTTTTATTTATTTCAATGTCTGCATTAAATCAGATGTTTTATTTAGCTACTCAGTACTTTTTCTTCATCTGATAATTTAGGAGTATTAAAGTAAATATTCTCACCAGTCAGAAAAAAAATAAAAATTTCTGCAAAGTAGAATACTGTCAATACATTTTAAATTAGGGCAAAATTTTACTAAGCACACTAAGTAGATAATGGTGGCAGTGTGCTACAGGAGCCTATAGTTACCATGTACAGTAAAAAACTTCAAATTAATATGCTTGGTCTGCTATATTTTTCAGTGTAGTCTTTGTGCTCTGAGTTTGTAGATTTTTCTACAAGCTGGTGAACTATAACTAAACTATCTCTGAGTATAAGCACATTTACAAAATGAGCAGTTTGGACTAGGACATCTGTAAGGTTCCTTTCCATATGAAAATTCTAAGATTATATTTTTCCTACATATATACTATACAGGTAATTTGAGCCTTTAAGAGAATCAGAGAGATTGTCAAGCAGGCTAGTGAAGATACCCCTCATCAACTTTAGCCATCTCATTTTCATTCTTGTCCTAGCTTTCTGTTTCTGACACCTTTTTCTTAGTGTCCAATATCCCCACCACTCGGTCTCACGAAGCTAAGCATCCCTATATGTGCCACAGCAACACAAAACTCAATAAATCAGAGCTCGCTGGTCCATCCTTTCACCTATGCTTACCTTAATGGTTCAGACATTTAGGAATACGGTGAGAAATTTTTATTTGGGGGAGGAAGAAATCAGAGTGTGTAGGGGTCTGCCTCAGAAATTCACTAATGAACTTTTGAAAATGACAATTACTTTCTATCATTTCTTTAACTGTGTTCCTGTTATCCTAGGCACATCGACTTGAGCTCTCAGTGACTTGTCTGTAAAACGAGGAGACAGAACTATATTTTATGAGGGCATTTTCAACTTAGTTATCTATGATTCCATGATTTTAAACACACTGTCATTCATTCTGCAGTTGCCTGCTGATGGTCACCAGCAAAAAAGTGAAAGGTTATTCATAGCTTAAAAAGAACATTCTAAATGCCTATATTACCCAACATGGGCAGATAGCAAATGCATTAATACATCATGGGCAGCATATTACTAAGAGACAGTTATAACTAAGAAACAGGAATTTCTAGAACTACAAATATAGTCAAGGTGAATATTATTGTGATGGTGACATTTCTTTATATAATGTTTAAATATTATTTTAACACAATACTATGTTTGAAAAGCTAAGAATAATTTTCACATAAAATGCATATTTTCTAATTAGATATTTAATATAACTAATTTTTGTATACAAAGGCTTTCATGTGAAGAATTAAAAAAAAAAACTTAAAGCAAGAAATAGCTAAAATATTAAGAACAGTAATAAAACAAAACCTACATACCAGGGTAGGGGAATGAGCATGTCAGAAATATTTCTTTGATAATGTTTTATCAACTACACTATTACTTTATAGTTCAAGGAAAATCAAGAACTGCATAAATCTTGTCACAAAAGAATGGCTTCCTACAACTGAGCTAAGGAATTCAGGGCTGGTACATGTCAAAGGTAAAAATATGTCTCTTTTCCAATCAGGAGAGATGGGTTATGGGATGATGTTGTATTGTAATAGCTTCATGGCTCCCTTGCCAAAGGACTGATGTATATTTAATCACTTTATCTAATGGATATGATTTCTCAAGTCACAGTTGCCCATTAGGAAAGCTCTTGCTCTAGTTCAGCTGAGCACTCATTGCATTTCCTGACTTTGTGGTTTCAGAGAGGCTGAGCTGGTGGAGAATTCCCTGGCTGATCCATCTGTCTTCGCTATGGTCAAGAAAATACAAGATAACCCAAGTCATTAGGTTTGGGGGCTGGGCAGAAAGAATCACTCAGATTCAGAAATGTCCAAACCTTTTGAACCAGGTACCCATACAGTTAACTTTAATTACCAGAAAACAGATTTTTTTTTTTTTCCAGAATGCTTTATCCTGAATTGCATACGTAGAAATTGTTGAATTGGTGTATGTTCTGCTGTATATATTCTCAACAACAACAAAACAAAATAAATTTTTAAAAAGACCACACATAGAATGATTCCAATTACAGTAAAACCTGTGTACGGTGGAAACCTGTTAGAGAAGGAAAACTCAAATACTTTCCACTAATAGAGAGTGATAGAAAAGTGGTAAGACTGCACCCTGTCAAAGGCGGAAAACTTGCGAGACCCAGAAAAACAAGCCAATCCATTGAGTTCCCGTTCTCACAATTTTCATTGTATATGAAATGTCTAGAACAGGCAAATCTATAGGCATGAAGTAGATCAGTAGTTGCTAGGGCTGGTGGGGGGGGAGGAGGTTAACACGGAAAAGAGGGTTGACTCAACAGCACATAACAACAACAGTTAAAGGGTATGAGACTTCATTTTAATGTGATGAAACTGTTCTAAAATTGATCGTGGCGATGGTTGCACAACTGTGAATATATTAAAATACGACTGAATTGTACACTTTAAGTAGTGAATTTTATGGTATATGAATTACATTTCATTAAAGCTGTTTTTGAAAAAGAAATGCCTTATGCTTCCTGGTCTTAAACATGGGAATAAATCCCATTCTGGAGCGTTAAATAATTACCATGAAGCTCATCAAAACACACCTGATACCACCTAAGAATACATTCATGTGAAAAATAATGCAATGAAACTTGGAAAGTCATTTTTTAATTCCAGTATAATGTGATGTAAGGTTCACTGTTGTAAGATACAGTAAAAATATAAGACAGCTAAACTATATCATAAATACTACTCCACACTGTCTTCCTTCCACAGCATACTGAAATGTACAATATTGAAACTGTATTTGACATCATTAGAAAATAAGCCTTATACCTGTCAGATGAGAGAAAGTACTAACTTGGAATATTAAGTTCTCTTATCATAGTTTGAGTAGGGTGTCATATTTATATGACTCTACTTTTAATGGCTTAATAGAAAATTCAGAATAAATTCATACTGACTTAATGATGCACCTTTAAAGAATGTTCTATTTAACAAACATTTGCATGAGTCACATATACATTAGCCATGAGACAAAAAAATAAAACCTATAAAATAACAAGTAAAATTTCAAAAAATGAAGCACCATGGCCCATTAATGATGGCAATAAATAAAGAAACCCAATGTACAATGAGAGCAAGAGTGCAGTAAGACTGAAATTAAGAAACTAAATAATGCATTAGCAGAGACCTTAAATCCTGTACTAAAGTATTTAGAAAAACAATCCTCAATCACAAAATATTAATCACAAAACTAAAATATTCATTGCTGATGTCAGATGGATCTTGGCTGAAAGCAGAGAACACCAGAAAAATGTCTACCTGTGTTTTACTGACTATGCAAAGACATTCAACTACATGGATCATAACAAATTATGGGTAACATTTCAAAGAATGGGGATTCCAGAACCTTTGATTGTGCTTATGAGGAACTCTGTACATAGACCAAGAGGCAGCTGTTCGAATAGAATAAGGGGATACCGTGTGGTTTAAAATCAGGAAAGCTGTGTGTCAGGGTTGTATCTTTTCACCATACTTATTCAATCTGTAAACTGAGCAAATAATCCAAGAAGCTGGACTATATGAATTAGAAAGCAGTATCCGGATTGGAGGAAGACTAATAACATGTGATATGTAGATGACACGACCTTGCTTTCTGAAATCGAAAAGGACTTGAAGCACTTACTGATGAAGAGAAAAGACCACAGCCTTCAGTATGAATTACATCTCAACATTCAGTATGGATTAAATCTTACAACTGGACCAATAAGCAACATCATGATAAATGAAGAAAAGATTGAAGTTGTCAAGGATTTCATTTTACTTGTATCCACAATCAACACCCATGGAAGTAGCAGTCAAGAAAGCAAATGATGCATTGCATTGGACAAATCTGCTGCAAAAGACTTTTTTAAAGTGTTAAAAAGCAAAGATGACATTTTAAGGACTAAGGTGCGCCTGACCCAAGCCATGGCATTTTTAATTGCCTCATACGTCCATGAAAGCTGGACAATGAATAAGGAAGACCGAAGAATTGATGCCTTTGAATTATGGTGTTGGAGAAAAATACTGAATACCATGCACTGCCAACAACAAACAAATCTGTCTTCGAAGAAGTACAGCCAGAACGCTCCTTAAAATCCATTGCATTCGAGTCGATTCTGACTCATAGGGACCCTATAGGACCGAGTAGAACTACCCCATAGAGTTTCCAAGGAGCGGATGATGGATCTGAACTGCTGACCTTTTGGTTAGCAGCCATAGCTCATAACCACCGCACCAGCTGGGTTCCCAGAGTGCTCCTTAGAAGCGAGGATTGCAAGACTTCATTTCATGTACTTTGGACATGTTATCAGGATGGACCACTCCATGGAGAAGGACATCATGGTCGGTAGAGTAGAGGGTCAGAGTAAAACAGGAAGACCCTCAATGAGATGGACTGACAAAGTAGCTGCAACAATGGGCTCGAGCATAGCAAAGATTGTGAGGATGGCGCAAGACTGGGCTTTGTTTTGTTGTACATGGGATCGCTATGAGTCGTAACAGACTTGAAGGCACCCAACGACAACAAACGAAAATACGCGTGTGGTTTTTATTTAGTGCATCTTCATTAGAATTTTAATGAACTGATTTAAAAATGTTCTGCTTCAGATTTTTTCATTGTTCTCTTTAAGTACAATAACATTGTAGGGTATTCTCATATATGTTGATAAAAAATAGTATTTTTCCTCCCACACCATTTTAAGGAGACACTGAGACTTTCATGTTAATCAAACCAAAAAAAAAGAAAACTTCCAAATCAGAGACTAGTTTAGGAATCTAATAATAATTGACTTCACCTGAAAAGGGTCTCCAGTTTTTCAGTGCTGCTCTGTTCTGTAGCCTCCATCAGCTGAAGAAATTGGGTGTCATATCTTGCAAGTGAGATAAATCACATTAGTGGTTTTCAAATTAGGGGTGTTTGGGCTTGTTCAAACAACGAATTGTTTTCGCTAAACCAAGAGTTAAAATTTCCAAGGACTCTACCTCTATTTTATGTTTTTCTTATTGAAACACTATAAGATTTCTCAAAAATAAAAATAAAAATAAAAATAAAAAACAGTTGTGCTATAAAAAAAGCTTGAGAACATTTAGTTGGGTAATACCAAGGAATCGTGGTTCAATTATTATCAATACTTAAGAGTTCCTGCCTCTACAATGGGAAATATGATGATCCTTCCCTCCTTTAAGAAGAAAAAAAATCCTCTGTAGCTGACCGCTGCCTACACGATAAGCTGGAATATTTTTGTTCAGAAGGTTCTTCCTAACCTGGGGCTGACAGCCTTTTCTTTTCCCCTATTTGCAATCTAGGTTCCAGCTATACTCTACATCTTTTTGTTGTTGTTCAGAATATACCGCATCTTTATACAAATAATGTGCGCCATCTGCATTCGTTTGCTGGCAACACCCTCTCCGCTGGAAGTATTTTCTTAAGGGCACTTTGCTAATTTTTTTTTTTTACAGCAATATCTGGAAGCGGATTGGCATGGTGGCATTTGTGAGGGTGCCCCGTGGCTTGGAGGGTGTGGCTGGCAAACAAATGCAGGAGGTGGGCATTATTTTCATAAAAATACAATATACACAAAACATATACCAATTTAACAGTTTCTACATGTACAATTCAGTGATATTGATTACATTCTTTGGGTTGTTCAACCATTCTCACCCTACTTTTCTGAACTGTTCCTCCCCCATTAACATAAACTTACTGCCCCCTAAGGTTCCCGTCCAATCTTGTCAAGTTGCCGTTGTCAGTTTGATCCCATAGAGATAGTTGTTAAAGAGCATAATGCTCACGGCACACATTTTTTTACTAGTTCACCTAAACTACTGTTTGGTTTTAAGAAGATTTCAGGGGGTATTTTTAGTTTAAAGTTTAAGAATTATCTCAGGGCAATAGTTTCAGGGGTTCATCCACCCTCCATGGCTCCAGAAAGTCTACAGTCCATGAGAATTTGAAATTCTATTCTGCATTTTCTCCCTTTTGATCAGGATTCTTCCACAGAATCTTAAATTAAAATGTTCAGTAATGGTAGCCAGGCACCATTCAGTTCTTCTGATCTCATGGCAAAGAGGAGTTGCTCATGGAGGCATTAGCCACACATTCCAATTCCTCCTCCTATTCCTCACTCTCTTTCTTCCTCTGTTGCTCCAGGCAAATAGTGACCAATTGTGCCTTGGATGGCCGCTTGCAAGCTTTTAAGACCCCAGGAACTACACAATGAACTTGGAGGTAGAACAGAAGTACTGAGCATGTTATTAGGCCAATTAACTGAGATGTCCCATGAAACTATGACTCTAAACCTTCAAACCATGGAAGCAAATCCAGGAGGTATTTGGTTGTACATAAGCAGCCTCAGCAGCTTTTTTTTTTTTTTTTGTGGTTGTAAATATATCTATCACAGAACTTTTGCTAATTCAACTTTTTACAGGTGTACAACTTTGTCATGGATTGAACTGTGTCCCCCAAAAAATGTGTGTATCAACTTGGCTAGGCCACGATTCCCAGTTTTGTGTGGTTGTCCTCCATTTTGTGACTGTAATTTTATGTTAAAAAGGATTAGGGTGGGATTATAACACCACCCTTACCCAGGTCATACCCCTGATCCAATGTAAAAGGAGTTTCCCTGGGGTGTGGCCTACACCATCTTTTATCTCTCAAGAGATAAAAGGAAAGTGAAGCAAGCAGAGAGGGGGGACCTCATATCACCAAGAGAGCAGCACCGGGAGAAGAGCGCATCCTTTGGAGCCAGGGTCCCTGTGCCTAAAAAACTCCTTGACCCGGGGAAGATTGAGGACAAGGACCTTTCTCCAGAGCTGACAGAGAAAGCCTTCCCCTGTACCTGATGCCCTGAATTTGGACTTGTAACCTACTAGACTGTGAGAGAATAAATTTCTCTTTGTTGAAGCTATCCACTTGTGGTATATCTGTTATAGCAGCACTAGATGACTAAGACAAACTTACTGACCACTCTACATCTTGTTTTCCCAAAGGGCAGCCAGAATGTTTTCTACTCCTTGCCTTCTCATAATGTTTCCTCTGTCTGCACATTTTCACCTATTCAGATCATCTAATTACTTGTCTTTTAATATTCAGCTCAACACCTCCTGTATGAACAGGTCGGACCTACCATCCCTCAAATATAAACTCTTCATCAGTTTCTCTCTCCCCCATCATTCCTGTCTGCTTCGGACTCCCAACTGTGCCCTAATGCAGATTTTAACTATAGCTGGTATAATGCCTCATTGCACTCATCATTCTCCATGCCCATTTCCTTCAACTAGACTCTCAGTTCCTTAGGTAGAGATCTGTTTTAGGCATCTTTTCTTTTCTTTTTTATCATCAGTGCATAACATGATATCAGACATATCATAGGAGCTTCTTAAATGCTGGATAAGTGAAATATTTCTCCCAACCCAGACACTTGAAGAAGCAAGCATCCTGCCTTTAAGATAACAAATATATCACACTGATTTGTAAGCAAATTTTAACTATAATAACCTACACAAATTAAGGTATTTCAATATGTTTGAGAGCATCTTCAAATACTTGCAATAACAATAATCATCATTGATTTAACATCCAGAGCAGATTTTTACAATTTTTAGCACTATCAATTTTTTTCTCTTCATTTAAAAAATTAAAACATGTTTAAAGATAAGCAATTCCCGACATTTTATGTAGACTGATGCACGCAAGAAATATAAAGGGTTCTGCTAGTCTGTTTCCTTTTTTTTAATGACGCCAAAATAATAATTAGACCCAGCCTATCTGCTTGGGTTTAACTAAAGCAGTTTTCTGCCAACCATAAACAGGAGGCACAGAGCTAGTCAGAGGTATGAAAGGGAAGACTGAAATAGTAGACGCCACCTAATCAAACTTTAAAATCCGCTAATGTTGAATTATACTAGTCATAGCAGAAGTTAAAATATATTAGGAGTGCTTTTCCGTTTTCACCTGTTGTTTAAAAACAACAACGACAAAAAAAAATAGTTGCTGTTGAGTCAATTCTGACTCAAGAAGACCCCATGTGTGTCAGAATAGAACTGTACTCCATAGGGTTTCCAATGCCTGATTATTTTGGAAGTAGATCACCAGGTCTTTCTTATGAGGCACCTCTGTGTGGGCCTTTTGGTTCACAGTCAAGTGCGTTAACCATCTGCACCACCCAGGTAATCTAGTGCTAAGCACTCCAAATTTCAGACTTTTTATCTGAAACATATTTAAGGACAAATCCTTAAATATTTGGACCTCTAACAAAGTGATAAATTATTCAATTGTTTTAGAAACCCAGGCACAGGTACAATACTAGAGTATTGATAACTCTAACTTAATTTTACCACTGAGTAATGCAGAGTATTTAAAGTTTGTATGTAAGTAACAGTGTCAAGCTATACAGAAAATATTTTATTATCATTAAATTCATGATATAATCCTTTGCAGAAAGTTGTCTATATAACTCTTTTGTAGCTATTAATATGGCTGAGGAGTACCTGGGTGATGTAAAGGGTTAACATGCTTGACTACTAACTGAAAGGTTGGAAGTCTGAGTCCATGCAAAAGTACCTTAGAAGAAAGACCTGGTGATCTACTTTCAAAAAATCAGCCATTGAAAACCCTATGGAGTACTGTTCCACTCTGATGATACACATGGGGTCATTATAAATTGATTCTGACTCAGTGGCAACTGTTTTATTTTTTTTAATATGGTTGAATATAAGTATACCAAATTATCAATGGTAGAAAACTGAAAAACATAAAGATTAAAATAAAAATAAACCATTCAGAGAAAATCACTGAAGATAATCACTGATGGTATTTACTTTGTCTTCTTATGTACATAAATACTGCTAAAAGGCTTCCCAGAAGGCTATACAAATTTACATTCCCAGTAGCAACACATTAGCATATGATTTTTCTATGCCTAAGCAATATTAATTAGTCATATATTAATGCCTCCCAATTTGATAAAACTTCTGTTTTTGTTTTAATGTGCATTCCACTGGCTATTTATTAAGCTGACTATTTCTTAAGTTTGTTGAGCATTTCTATTTCTTCTTTTGTAAATCTCTTCATTATGGTCCATTTTCAATTGGGGTATTTAACATTTCCTTGTTTGTTAAGAGTTTTTGTTTTTTTTTTAAACGTTTTCATTTTTTAATAGACTTTATTTTTTGAGCAGTTTTAGATTTACAAGATAATTTTGCAAAAATTAAGTTCCTCCTCTCTTCTGCCCACTGTTTCTCCTATTACTAATATTTTTCATTCCTGTGTACATCTGTTACAATTGATACTGATACATTATTATTAACTGAAGTTCATAATTTACATTAGGGTTCACTCTTTGTGTTTTACAGTCCTATAGATTTTGCATAATGTCATATATACTCCATTATAGTATCATAATGCCCTCTGCTCCACCTATTCATTGCCCCCCAACCCCACTAATCTTTTCACTGTCTCTATAGTTTTGCCTTTTCCAAATGTCATATAGTTGAAATTACACAGTTTTTGTTTTTGTTTTTGTTTTCCCAGACTGGCTTCTTTTACTTAGCAGCATGCATTTAAGGTTCCTCTATGTCTCTTCTTGGCTTAATAGCTCATTTCTTTTTTTTTTAATCACTGAGCAGTACTCCATTATACAGATGTATTGGAGACCTCGGGTAGCACAAATGGTTAAGCACTGCTTGACTACTAACTGAAGGGCTGGTGGTTCGAATCCACCCAGAGGCACCTCAGAAGACAGGCCTGGTGATCTGCTTCCAAAAGATCACAGCTTTGAAAACCCTATGGGGCAGTTCTACTCTTGCACATATGAAGTCACCATTAAATTGCCATCAACGGGATGGCAACTGGTTTGGTTTGATTGGATGGATACACCACAGTTTATCCACTTACCCGCTGAAGGACATCTTGGTTGCTTCCAATTTTTGGTAATTATGCATAAAGCTGTTAGAAACATTTGTGTGCAAGTTTTTTGTGAACATATGTTTTCACTGTATTTGGGGAAATATCTAGGAGATAAGGTTTCTTTTCATGCTAAGGATAATGATCCCTTTTCACAAATGTTTCTTTTTCTTTTCTTTTTTTTTTTTTCCAGTTTGTCATATATCTTTTAATTTTTGTTTCTGGTGAACCTAGTTTTTGAAAAACTAAAAATATTGGCATTAGTAATTAAGGGAACTATGTAGTTACTTTATAGTAAAGTATTCACATTTTTGTGCATACTTTTTTTATTAGTGTGAGATAAGTTTTATTTTCAAGATATATGTTATGGACTGAATTGTGTCCCCCCAAAATATGTGTTGGAATCCTAACCTTATACCTGTGGATATAATCCCATTTGGAAATAGGATTTTCTTTGTTATGCTAATGAAGCTATATCTGTGTGGGCTGTGTCTTAAACTTAATCACTTTTGAGATATAAAAAGAGCAGATTAGGCCTTAAGAATTAAGAACATGGGAAAGGTAGATGCCATGTGGAGATCTCCAAGGAACCCCAAGAAGAACTGAGACAAGCATTTTCTCCCAGAGGACAGACAGAACTTTACTTTAAAGCCTGAGCCCTGAATTCAAACTTCTAACCTTCTTCCTAAACTGTGAGAAAATACATTTCTGCTCTTTAAAACCACTCACTTGTAATATTTGTTACAGCAGCACTAAGAAATTAAGATAATATATTACTAGGAAGGACAGGCCTAGGAATGAAATATTCACACAGTCTCTGGAGTCTCATCTGAGGCAGAGAAAGGCTGCTCAGTTTAATATCACAATGAACCATCCAGCTCAGTCTCTGCCTCTTCTTTTCTCTCAGTGTTTGGGTCACTCACCTCCTCAGATCCTCTGTAAAATCTTTTGGTATTTGGAATTTTTGAATAGTGGAATTTCTTTAATTGAGATGAACTCTAGTTTAAATAAGACTAATAATATTATTATACATTTTTATACAGGCTATATTTCTCAAAAAACTTTTACATGTATTTTTTATTCACTCATTCGGACTTACCCAAAACATATATTTTTTTAATTGTGGTGAAAAAATACATAACAAAACATATGCCACCTCAACAATTTCAACATGTACTATTCAGTAACACTGATCATATTTTTCAGCTTGTGCAACCGTTCTCAATATCCTTTTCCAAATCATTCCACCACCATTTAACATAACCTGAATGCTCCCTAAGCAAAAACTCCCTTTTTCTCTTCCTTACCACCTAAGACATATTTCTGAGGACCCATTATTTGATCATCATCCTAGACTTCAGGGCAGTTAAATAACTCCAAGAACACTGTATTTTTTTCACCTTGCATAGCTAGGACCAAACTGCAGGTTTATGACTCCCATTTTTACCTAAATATTCAACTTATATTTATTTTTGAAGAATAAATATAACCATAAAACTCAAAAATACGTAAAATGAAAACTAATTCTCCCTCTCCTCCTTGTTACCCAGCCACGCAGACTCCTACCCCAGAGGCAACCACTGGTATCAATCCCTTGTGTATCTATTTGTTTTTATAAACATGTATTACCTATTCATTTTTCTTTTTACACAAATAAGGGACTCTCTATAACTTGCTTTTGTCACTTACAAGTATAACCTGGAAATGTTTCCCCATTATTATGTATAGATCCAACTCTTTTTGAACAGCTTTATATAATTCAATTGTATGCATGTATCAAACAATTATTTAGGCATCCCCCCAATGTTGAGCATGTGGGTTGTTTCCAAAGCTACAAGGATTATCTTCTTATGAACAGCTTTACATATATGGAATTATATTTGTAAGACAAGTACCTAAGAGTAGAATTGCTGGGTCATAATTGTGCCTGTGTTTTTAGTTTGGAAAAACACATTGCCAAGTTGCTCTCTACTAGAGTTGTGCCAATTCATACCCTTCACTAACAGTATGTCAGGGATTGTTTAAAACCACACAACTTCAACAGACTGTTTTTTTTTTTTTTTCATTTTTGCAATTTTGAGAAATAGGAAATGAAAATTTCCTATAGTCTAAGTTTGCATTTTCTCTTATGAGCCAGGTTGAGGATTTCTCCATAATCTTAGAAGCCATTTGTGCTTCCTTATTTGGGAACTATCAGTACATAGCTATTATGGATTGAATTGTGTCCCTCAAAATATGTGTTAAAATCCTAACCTCTGTACATGTAAATATCAGTAAGCTTGGATTTTACCTTCTTGAATGAATGCCTGGACTTCCCCTGTTTTAGCATTAAATTCTGGAACATACACTGCTGATGAACAGAGATCCTCTTACCTATGCTAGAAGACTTTCCCGTTTAAAACAGTGTTTCTTTCTATCTTGCTGATTACTGCCTTTACCCATCGCTGCTGAATCCATTCTGGCTCATAGCGATCCTATAGGACAGAGTAGTACTGCCCCACAGGGTTTCCAAGGCTGTAATCTTTACAGAAGCAGACTGCCACAGCTTTCTCCCATGGAGCAGCTGGTGAGTTCCAACTTTCCAACCTTCCGGATGGCACCAACTCATAGCGACCCCAGCACTTTAACCACTGCACCACCAGGGCTCCTTTTTGCCTAGGCACAGCATTTTTCACGTATTACCTGATCCTTCCCAATCCTAAAATATCATTTCTACTTTCAAGAAATCTATCTTTTACGTGCTTATAAGTCATTTTCTTATACTTTTAAGTATTTTATCTCTGTTTTGGATTCCATCATATTCTGATGCCTTTTCCTATTAAATCTTACAGCACTCTCTGCGTGTTTGCATTTACCAGGCCTGACAGATTTAGTAATCTTTATCACTACTTAAAAACAACACACACAACCTGCACGCACGGCACTGACTAACGGACCTTATATTGGCAGAGACTAAAATAGCTGTGCACGATGAGTATCACCATCTCAGGGATCAACTACTAACCAAAAGGTCAGTGGTGTGAAACCAACAGTGGCTCTGGGAGAGAAAGATGTGGCAGTTGGCTTCCCTGTGGGGTCGCTATGAGCTGAAATCGACTCGACAGCGGTGGGTTGGTTGGTTGGTTTGTTTTTTGGTAGAAAGCAGTGTAGTCTTGGTTTTGCACTGAGCATAGCTTTGTTTTAATCTTTAAATAAATTAAATTGAAAGCTGCTTAGGAGGAAAAGGTTTCCTCTACATCTGAAATACAAAAATTTATCTATTACAAAGTAAATGTATTCACCCTTCTTAAGAACATTAGGTATGCAAAATCAATTCATAAGGTAGATAAAAATTACTAATAACAATGGTTAGAATTTATTGTGCACTTAAAGTGTACCACAAAATGTACTAAATGATTAAAATGAAGTATCTCATTTTTTCCCTTTAAAGTAACCTTGTAAAAAAAGCATTTTCAGCCCTGTTTTACAGAAGAGAAAACTGAGTTTTAGAGAGATTAATTAACTTGTCCACGGACATAAACTACTAACTGGCAGAGATAGGGTTTGAACCCAGGTCTCTCCCACTTTGGAGCAACAAACTTAACAACTATGTTATGCTGTCTTCTTATTTTACTGCAGACTTAAATTTTAGATTAAAATTATAAATATGCTAGGAAAAAATAAAACACAATTAACAAATAACCCCACCTAAGATCTTAATGATGCCCTACTTTCATTGACCATCTCATAGTTACAATTTAAAAGTTACATTTTTATAGGACAAAGCTAATATTGCTGTTATTTATTTAGCTTAGGTACTGTGGCACTTTACATTGCTTCTATTCCACGTGATGACCTTGTAAAGCAGACTTTCTCTATTTTTATTATAAGGAATTTGAATAATGTCACACAGCTAATTATGCAGAATAATCAGGGAATTCAAACCTGAGTCTACCTGGCACCAAAGCAATTATGCCATTTCTCCTAAACCATGCTGATGCTTTTTTCTGGAGACAGAAACATGCTTAATCAGAGAGTGAAATGCACCCTTTAAAAGTGCTTTAAAAAGGTATAGAACCTCTTCTGCAGCCATACCTCCCTCAGTGACTTCAGGGGTCATCTAGGGCTGTGATAATTTTGTGCTCTCAATAAAGAGTTAATCCCAGCTAACTGAAAAATAATATTTAGCATGAGCTAAGGAATAGTTTCCCTTTTCCTTCATACATGATGTATAGATGAGACGTAATAGATCTTTCTATTAAGTATTTCAGATATGTCAGCAATTATTGACAATAATCTTAATTTTTCCTCCCAAAGTAATATACTTCTTGAGATTATAAATTTTAATTTCTGATAAATTTTGGGAATAGTATGCTTTGTAAGTTTATGCATAGAGACCATCTTCTATCTTGAAGTATAATATAAATAATAATTACATGGTATTATATAAGATCCAGATAGCGGTACTTAAATATTTTTCTCAGTAGAGAATCTGGAAATTAATTCCAAACTATCCATCTGCTACTCTAAATATAAAATTATAACATACATTTCTTAAACTTTCTTGCATACCAATTGTTCACATACTATAAAGTACCATAAAAACTCTTCGAGTGACTTTAGGACATTGTCATGGATTGAATTATGTCCCCCCAAAAAATGTATGCATCTATTTGACTGGGCCATGATTCCCAGTATTGTGTGGTTGTCCTCCATTTTGTGATTGTAATTTTTTGTTAAAGAGGTGGGATTGTAACACCCTTACTAAGGTCACATCCCTGATCCAATATAAAGGGAGTTTCCCTGGGGTACGGCTTGCTGTACCTTTTATCTTACAAAAGATAAAAGGAAAGGGAAGCAAGCAGAGAGTTGGGGACCTTACACCACCAAGAAAGCAGTGCCGGGAGCAGAGCGCGTCCTTTGGACCTGGGGTCCCTGCGCATAGAAGCTCCTGGTCTGGGGGACGACTGATGAAAAGGCCGACAGAGAGAGAAAGCCGTCCCCTGGAGCTGATGCCCTGAATTTGACTTTTATCCTACTTTACTGTGAAGAAATAAATTTCTCTTTGCTAAAGCCATCCACTTGCATTATTTCTGCTACAGCAGCACTAGATAACTAAGACAGACATGGAAGACTGAACTACTCTTTTTGAAGTTATTAGACAGTGTTTGTCACCCTTCAAATTGTGCATCTCTAAGAGATAATAATCATTTAAAGAATTAATAAGGTGATAAAAAAGATGTTAACAATGAAGAGGTTATCATCTTCCAAAAGTAAAATTTCAGAAATCCATCAGGAACATATTTAATTGCAATGATGGATTATATCCATGCTGATTATTACATTTAATTTATAGATAATATACTTGACATTACAAAAAAACAAACAAACCCATTGCTGTGGAGTTGATTCCGACTCATAGCGACCCTACAGACCCGTTACTGTTGAGCGAATTCCGATTCATAGCGACCTACAGGGCAGACTAGAACTGCCTCATAAGGTTTTCAAGGAGCGGGTGGTGGATTTGAACTGCAGACCTGAGCTCTTAACCACTGCACCACCAGGGCTCCCAGAGACCCTCTAGGACAGGGTAAAACTGCTCCATAGGGTTTCCAAGGCCATAAATCTTTATGGAAGCAAACTGCCACATCTTTCTCCTGCTGAGCACTGGTAGATTCTAACCACCGACCTTTTGGTGAGCAGTCCAGCATTAACCACTGCACCACCAACGCTCCTCTCATACTTGACATTAGAGGCTTTAAAGTGGATGTCCAGCTTAGCCCATTTTTCCTATTATGATGGGATACTCTGTTTTCATGCTGTTAAAAAAAGCATTAAGAAACAGAGTCACAACACCTAAACATGGCAGTTCTTTTTAAGGTAATTTATGAATTTACTGTGATCCCAATGAAAATAAAAATAGGATTTTTTCCTTTTGAAATTAGGTGAACTGAAGCTAATGGCTAGAAAGTACACATAGAGAACAATAATATCTGATAGGACTCACTCTATTAGATATTAAATCATTTTATAAAACTAAAGGAATCACTAGGTAGTACAAATAAAGAAAAGGCCCTCATCTTCTACTACTTTCAAACTGTCTACTTTCAGCTACACTGGCTTCCTTGCTGTTCCATAAAAACATCAACCATGCCTTATGGCTTTTGCAATTTCTGCTCCTGTGACTGAAATTATGTTCCACTTGCATGTCTTCCTCCCTCACTTCCTCAGCCCCTTAAGATCTCAGCTCAAATATGGCCTTGAAATGGCTTTTACTGGCCACCTTTATTTAAATGATACTTCCTTTCTTCAATTTTCTTTATCTCCTTGTCCTGCATCAATTTTCTTCACTGCATGTATTATTACACAATGACAGGTAGTGGTGAATATCTGTTTATTTATTCATTATCTGCCTCTCAAAATTAGCATGAAAGCTGTTATGTTTTGTTCATTGCTGTGTCAGCAGTCTACAATAGTGCCTGATTAGGTATTAAATAACTACTTGCGGAAGGAAGGGAGGTTAAAAAAAAGAGGATGAAAGGAAAGAAGAAATCAGTCTTAAATTCCCAGGAAACATAAATGCTAATAGGGATGCTGAGAGTTCTAGGAGCAGACCTAGAGTGACCCAATATCCCTTGACCACTGCCCTTGGGATCTCTTCCAGGTCCTCCCTCACCACAAACCTCAATGGGAATGATACCAAGTTGGGTGCCAACTCATGACCTACACATTTTGGAGGCCAACCAGACAGGGCTTAACGACTGATCACCAACTTGCAGCAAATCAGTTGGGATCCTTAACTCTAATGTTGTCTTTTGTTGTTGTTGTTGTTCCTATCTAACTGCCAATTCTTCCTCAGATAACCCTCACTCTTATAAAAGGATTTGGGTTTCAACCTTTTTAATGCATCAACTTGAGTGTATATTAAAATATTTTGACTCTTTAGTGCAAAGAAAGCTAAATATGGTCATCCAGAATTGGTGAATCAAAAATATGGCAAAAAATAACCACAGCGCTGTTCCTTTCCCAAGTAAAATATCAGAAATATGCCTCTCTTTCATCAGCACCCAGTAATGATAAAAACTTAGGCTTGAAAAATGTAAGTTACATAATCTTTTGTTAACTTATCCCTTCTACCTTCTTAGAAAGTAAGCTTGCCATGGAAATGAACCTTTTTTTTTTTAAACAATGGTTGAGCACATAGTTGTGCAATAAAAATGTATCATTTATTCAGCAAATATTTATTAAAAATGACTACATACAAGGCACCATGCAGGGATGCCCATATGAAGAAGCTAGGATCCCAACCCTTAAAACCTTAACAATCTAGTGAACAAGTTACCAATCCACAATTCCTATAACAGATTGAGATATGGACCTCAGAGGTCCAATTTTCCATGGTTTTTATATCCCACTCAAAGTATAGGATCTAATAGATCATGGATGTTAAAATCAAACCATATGCATTATAAAATTATTATATGTATAATATAAAAGATACTAATTTCCCAAAAATGGTTAAAAACTCTCAAGAGTATCTTGACTCGTCGATGGTAAATAAACATTTTAATTGGCAAAAACACAGACTCTGCGATAGTTTAAGTACTGTGACTTAGGATATTATTTTCAGGATCAAGTGAGTATATCAATTCATAGTACTCTAAATACGTGCACTCTTCTGATTAGGAATGCCTACAGTCTTTGGATAGGACATAAGAATCCTTCAGATGTCTTATATCTTCCTCTTTTCTTATCCTGCACAAGATCACTTTGCTTCTCTACTTCTCCATCCCCTAACACCCAGGATCACATATATGCAACTTCATTATCTGCTTCTTCTCCATTTCATCACTCATAAATGAATGAACTTCACCCTAAGCAACTGCATATACAAATCCCTTTGAATGATACTGCTCTTTTTCTTTCAACTCTTGTCTACCTTGGGAAAGTCTTTTGCCTGTTTCAATTCCCTCACTATAAAACAAACAAAAACAAATATTCTAACTGTAGCACAGCATCTATAATACAATGACACCCTTAGATCAAGAAAACAAAACTCATTCAACTTCTAAAACACTTAAAATATATTGATGTTCTTTTCATAATGATCTCAAACATCACCTAAATCTCAATTTTCATTTAACACAGGTACTCTCTGTAAGAATCAGCATTTAAAAGGAAACTTTAAAAATTTCTAATCTTTCTTTCCCAGTTCTCTAGTATTATAATGGCATGGTCTGCTACATTTAATTGCAAACATAGATTATTTCAGTTCCACTATGGGTTGAAAAGGCTTTTGTGGAACACTTGGAAACCTAACCACCAGGTCTACCTGTGTGGGATATGTACAAACATATTCTTGGAATATGTAAGATTTTCTTTCCTTTAAAAGTAATGTATATGTTATACAAGATTGGTAGCCACTGTAAGTCTTTGGGAAAGTTAGGTAACTTCTGAGCCTTAATGTTCTCATTTCAATGCATTGTTGTGGGGACTGAAAAGGAGCATCTGCAAATCACTTAACGTACCTCCATTAACAACAAAAACCCTATTGCCATTGAGTGAATTTTGACTCATAGTGACACCACAGGACAGAGCAGAACTGCTCCACAGGGTTTCCAAGGAGTGGCTGGTGGATTCAAACTGCCAACAGTTTGGTCAGCAGCTGAACACTTAACCACTGCACCACCAGGGCGTTGTACCTCCATATAGGAGGCTATTAAATTTATGTTATTATTATCAGTAATATTAACAAGATGCAAAGTGTGCTGTCACAAATTTCCCCTTAGGGCATACTACCTGTTATATTCATTTTTTGTCTTCATGATATTGTCATGGCCCACCTCTTATAACACGTAGTGTGTTATTCTTTGTAATCAAGGAAGAACTGTAGATTGCTTAAGAAAACAATACATAAAAATTATTAAATTTTTACTCTTAATTTGGTTTAAAAGATTCTGATTTTCATATAGGTTAACGTATCACCAATGATATAAAGTAAATGAATGAACATTTTGGCAAATATTTCCCCCATGCTCAGACATCTTATTTGCTTATCTACAAATTTGGAGTTATATTTGTGACAATTAAATTACTAGAGTGAGTTTGATTGTCATACATAAACGAGGAATTTCAGTATGAACTTTCAAAAATTTTTTCCAATAAAAATAGGTATTAGTAAAACCTAAAACTATAAAGATCATGGAAGAAAAAATAAGGTCAAAACTAGGGGTCCTGATTTATGGCATAAACAGACAATCAAACATAACTAATAATGCACAAACTGCAGGAGATAAACTAGATAACTGAGATTTCCTAAAAATTAAATACTTATGCTCATCAAAAGACTTTACCAAAAGAGTAAAAAGGGAATCTACAGACTGGGAAAAAAATTTTGGCAATGACATATCTGACAAGGGACTAATCTCTAAAATTTACAGAAAACTTCAAGACCTCAACACCAAAAAGATAAGCAATCCAATTAAAAAATGGGCAAAGAATCTGAACAGACAATTTACCAAAGAAGACATCAAGTTGGCTGACAAACACATGAAGAGATGCTCACGATCTTTAGCCATTAGAGAGAGGCAAATCAATATTATAATGAGATAGCATCTCTCCCAACAACAATGGCACTGATCAAAAAAAAAAAAAAAAACAGAAAACAATAAATGCTGGCGAGGCTGTGGGGAGACTGGAACTCTCATACACTGCTGGTGAGAATGTAGAATGGTACAATCACTGTCGAAAATGGTATGGCGCTTCCTTAAAAAACTAGAAATAGAAATACCATATGATCCAGCAATCACACTCCTAGGTATATATCCTAGAGACATAAGAGCCGTGACAAGAATAGACATATGCACGTCCATGTTCACTGCAGGATTGTTCACAGTAGCAAAAAGACAGAAACAACCTAAGTGCTCATCAACAGGTAAATGGATTAACAAATGATGATACATACATACAGTGGAATACTATACAATGTTAAAGAACAGTGATGAATCCGTGAAACATCTTACAACATGGATGAATCTGGAGGGCATTATGCTGAGTGAAATAAGTCAATCACAAAAGGTCAAATATTGTATGAGACTACTATTATAAAAAGTCAAGAAAAGACTTACATACAGAAACATTTTTTGATGGTTCCAGGGATGGGAGGGGGAGGGTGGGAAAATAACTAGCCAGGCAGTAGACACATGTTAACTTTTGTAACAGGAAAGACAATACACAATATGGGGGAAGTCAGTTGTCTTAGTTATCTAGTGCTGCTATAACAGAAATATCACAAGTGGATAGTTTTAACAAAGAGAAATGTATTCTCTTAAGTCCAGGAGGATAGAAGCCTAAATTCAGGGTGCCAGCTCTAGGGGAGAGCTTTCTCTCTCTGTCAGTTCTGGGGGAAGGTCCTTGTCATCAATCTGCCCCTGGTCTAGGAGCTTCTCAAAGCAGGAACCCTGGGTCCAAAAGACGCGCTCTGCTCCTGGTGCTGCTTTCTTGGTGGTATGAGTCTTCCGTCTCTCTGCTTGCTCTTATATCTCAAAAGAGATTGACTTAAAACAAAACTTAATCTTGAAGACTGAATCCTGCCTCTTTAACATAACTGCCTCTAATCCTGCCTAATTAACATCATAGACGTAGGATTTACAACACACAGGAAAATCACATCAGATGACAAAATGGTGGACAATCACACAATACTGGGAATCATGGCCTAGCCAAGTTGACATATATTTTTGGGGGACACAATTCAATTCATAACATCAGCATAACATGACCAAGGCAGAGCAAGACACTGCCAGGTACACAAAGGTAAAAGGCAACCATGGAAAATAATGTATATATATATACAATCCTGTAAAAACAAACAATAATTTACAAGTGGATACATAGGTAAATATGTAAGCTGAACAGATAGCGGATGGCGTAGGGAAATCATATATAGGTTTGGCAGGGGATATTTTTACATGCATATTTGTATGTGTTGCAAATATATTCATGTATATAATAGAGCACTCAGGGGCACAATCATGAAAACTTCTTAGCCATAACCAAATACCTCACGGGACTGAGTTACTGGGCTTGAGGGTTAGGGACCATAATCTCGGGGGACATCTAGGTCAACTGGCATAACATAATCCATAAAGACAATGTTCTACATCTTATTTTGGTTAACAGTGACTGGTATCTTAAAAGCTTGAGAGTAGCCATTTAAGATACAACTATTGGCATCTCCTCGTCTGGAGCAAAGAAGAATGAAGAAAACCAAAGATTCAAGGAAACAATTAGCCCAAAGGACTAATGGACCACACAAACCACAGCCTCCTCCAGCCTGAGACCAGAAGAACTAGACAGTGCCCGACTACCACTACTAACTACTCTGATCAGGATCACAATAGAGGGCCCCAAACAGAGTAGGAGAAAAGCATAGAAAAAAATTCAAATTCATTAAAAAAAAAAAAAAAAAAGACCAGACTTACTGGTGTGATAGTGACTGGTGGAATCCCCAAGACCATGGCCCTCAGACACCCTTCAAACTTGGAAATGAACCCACTTCCAGAGATCACCTTTCGGCCAAACAATAAGCAGGCCTATAAAGTGAACAATAAGTAACACTAGTAAGCAATGAGCTCCTCAGAACATTCAGATATACAAGACTAAAAGAGTAACATTTACACAAAAACAAAGTTCAGAAGGCAGGAAGGGATAGAAAAGTTGGAGAATGGAAGCAGGGAACCCAGGGTGGAAGTGAGGAGAGGGCTGACACATTGAGGGGATTGCAACCAATATTACAAAAAAATTTGTGTATAAATTGTTGAATGGGAAACTAATTTGCTCTGTAAACCACAATAAAATGTTAAAAAAAAAATTGTTGAATGGGAGCCTAAGCTACTAAAAAAAAAAAAAAAAAAGATATTAGTTATTGTAAGATGCACTGAACTAGCCATTAAAACAGAATTCTGATCTATCAGGTAAAAAACGTAAATAAAACATAACTGGGGATTTAACGAATTCCTGGTTTTTAAACATTTCACTCATATTTTCCTAATGATGACTTTTAGATACTGTCTTAGTCATCTAGTGCTGCTACAACAGAAATACAAGTGGATGGCTTTAACAAAGATAAATTTATTTCTTCACAGTAAAGTAGGCTAAAAGTCCCAATTCAGGGCAACAGCTCCAGTGAAAGGCTTTCTCTCTCTCTAAGACTTCTCATCAGTGTTCCCCCGGACTAGGGGCTTCTCCGTGCGGGGACCCTGGGTCCAAAGGACGCGCTCTGCTCCTGGCACTGCTTTCTTGGCGGTATGAGGGCCCCCTGTCGCTCTGCTCAATTCTTTCTTTTATATCTCAAGAGACTGCCTCAGGACACAATCCAATCTTGTAGATTGAGTCCTGCCTTACTAACACAACTGCCGCCCATCCTCCCTCATTAACAGCATAGAGGCAAGACTTACAACATATAGAAAAATCACACAATACCAGGAATCAGGGCCCAGCCAAATTGATACACAAATTTTGGGGGGGACATAATTCAATCCATGACAGATATCTCATATAACCTATTTTGTAGTAATCTATAACTGAATACTTTACCAACAGAATGTTATAAAAAGTTCAAAATAGAATGACCTAGAGATGCATAATTATAACTGTCTTTAAAAGCAGGGAAAATGGTATTCTTACTATTCTTTGGAATAAGACTAAAAGAAAAATTAAAAAAGATAACTGTAAATATAGTACCATTTTTATTGAAAATATAATAAAAATACATTTCGAGTCAAAATTATTTACAGTTATAATGAAATAAGTTACCAAATATCTAGCTGCCATTATTGAATACCTATTTATCATGAGTGAGACACCAAAGTGGCTGTTTTGAATATATATATTTTTAACCTAATTCTTACAGAAACCCTTAGAAGTAGCTACTATCAATTTTACAGACAATGCAACTGGATTTCATAAACTGAAGTACTGACTAAGATCACATGCTGAGTAAGAAATATCTAGGATAAAAGTTTGTTTTTTTTGGTTGTTCATTGCACTAATTTGAACAGATTTATTTATTTGTGCTTTTAACACTTCCTAAAAATATTTTACAAAGATTCTGAAATATAGTAGAGATAGTATGAATTTTCAGAGGAGCTCCTCTGCATAGCTAACTATTCTACAACATCCATTCCTGAAGAGTTCATCGGATCATCTTATGGGCTTGTAAGAATCTTGTTCCCAGGTGACCCTTGAGGATGCCACTTCCCTCCTCCCTACCTAAATTAACATAAATCAAGTTTGTACAGGATAACAAAAATATGTACTGTGTTAAAAGGAATAAAATTTCATCACTTGGACTTTGTACTATGTTGTTCTACAACTGGATCATTCACAAAGATAGGTCTGATAATATCTACCCAGAAGAAATGTTAACTTTCTAACATCACCCAGAGAAATTGAAGGCATAATTTACAAATAAAGTATTGAATTCAAATATATTTATAGTTAATAGATTTATTCTACCCTAAGCCCTAAAGGAAGCACTGCCCATTGGACTTGAACAAATAGTCATTTAGTGAAGTTTAAATCAACATACAATGGGATTTTTCATTGTTACATAACATTTTTTTCTCATTTTCCCCTAAATTTTACTTTTCTGTATGGATTTGGACTTGTATATTTACTTCTTTTTGGATTTTCTAAACTGTAGACCCCCAAAGGTAAGATATTTTAAAATAATCACATTAGGTTCTAAAATACATAGATTGTGACTAACTAGTAAAAGTTGGCAGACACCGAATCCAGTGAAATTACCGTATTTTTAAAAAACACGTAGATGGTATAGAGTATCTAGTCTGGCATATAACCCACAGAAAATTTCATAATAAAGCTCTATAGAAATGTCTGTACTTAGATTTTAATGTGTGTCTAATCTTACCAATCATTCTTTAGAGGCTCAGAATCCATTTTTCCAATTATTTATACCAATAGTTTGTCCTGATAGTTAAGTAAAATTTGCATTACTGGAGAAATGTTTAGAAGATGAGATATAGGGGGAAAAAAAGAAAGAGAAAAAAAGCATGCAATGAAGCTCAGGAGTGCTAGGTTAATGAGATTGTAACTGTACTTATTACTTCTAAATTTCCAAGTGAGCAATCACAGGTGCAATTAGAGCTTTATTGTATTTTGATAAACGATGCAGAAAGCTTTGTAAAAAATCCAAGGAGACATTTTAAAGAAATTTATGATCAATAATAGTACTTGACACAACAACAGGAAATCAAAATGAACAGCAATGAAATCACAATTATACTAATGGTATTTAACAGTAATACATGGCATTTTTAGCTCCCTGTTATATCACTATAAAAATCCAATGGCATTCCATTTCCTGTATTAAAGAAGCAATAACAGCATGTTCTGAGTTAAAATACAGTTGTTATTTTAAAGAGAGAAAAAGAAACAACTTTTTTCTCAGCGGGGGTAAAAGGTTATAGAATAATTTGATTCTATATAGAATTGTCAACTCGAATTTGTCTATGGCAGAATAATTGTGTTTACTGGCACTGTTCAAGGCATTCCCTTCTCCTTGCCCTCTATATTATGGTCTGGCATTTTTCCTTACCACCCAGAAAGGTTTCACTCCTCCAAACTTCATTGCAACTTTAGCTGCCAAGAACTGATGGCTTTCCCTTTTGCCCGAAGCCATTTCCTTCCAGCTATGCAGAGGGGAAACAGTAAGTAAAACCTTCAATGAAGAAATTTCATTTGGAGGATGGCAAGACACCAAAACTGCTCTCTCACATTCTACAAAAGTTTTCCACCCACATTTTCTGAATACTCTTCTATATATTCTCATATAAAATTATTTTAATACAATAATATAATACTCATTTTATTATGACTTTGTCATCTTAAGTAGTAATCTAACTCTACATAATTCTGAAGAAGGAAGACAATACCTCTGTGTTAGAATGAATTAGCTAATTTGATGGTGATGGGTAAAATGGAGGGCCATCTTCATGGAGCACACAGATGCACACAAACACATTACAACAACCATAATGCATTATCTTAATAGCAATTTTAACAAAATCCCTGGTGACAATTCATGAAGTAATTTAGTCCTTCAAGATTAAACAGAATTGCCAAATTCTTTACCAACAACAACAAAAAAAACTGGTCAGCCACTGGCTGGATAAAAAATATCATTAATCTAATTTGATCACCTAACTGAAAACCAAATTTCCAACCAAACATTAATTGCAAAATACTTTTCAATTTAATATGTTTCAAATACAGTATCTCAAAAAATAAAGGGGGGGGGATATAATACAACACTATCATTACCTAGCATGAATTCTGAAGTGCCCCTCCAATAACACTGATAGGTCTTCATGGATCAGCCTATAGTGTCTCTCTGAGCCATCCTCAGTGGGCACTTTGGATTTGTGAGATAATTTGCCTCTAGACCTGGACTAAACACCAAGCTGGATTGTGTGGACATCCAATCTATGGCTTCAACCTCATTTGACCACACTTCCATCAACTGAATTCATTCAAGTGCCCATATTTACCACAAAATAACATTTTAAATTTAGTGATTACTGAGCGTTCTTTTAAATTCATGGTAAAAGATACAGATTTTAACCTAATAAAGTCATCATTACAGGTTAGGAGTCACTCATACTAAAATTACATTGGTTCATACACTCCAATTTTTCCTTTAAATATATTTTAATCCAGCTTAATCTACTTGTGGTCATCCCCATCCTGAGAAAGCATACTACATAAATTATAATGCACTTAACTTTGAACATGTTACTGTCTACACTGCTGCAGCTGGAGATACATCTCAGGACATTTTCATTTCACTGCCTCAAAATCATAGCACAGAGTTGTAAATATAACATACCAGATAATCTATACATATATAATCACAAAATGCCTGATTTTACTTGGTTTATGCACTCTGGTGAAATAATTCATATCTTTGTAGTTATTCTTTACATAAATATCTACAAACCCCTTACTACTGTATACCAGACACTGTTTCCGAAGTTGGGTCAACAACAAAGACACTGTCTCCCTTCCCATGGAGCATTCAGCATACAAGTCAACAAAATACCTGCATGCTGTAATAAGCACTTGAAGGGAAGAAACAAGACACCAAAATAGAGAATAACAGGGGGCAACCTACTTTTGACAAGTTGATCAAGACATATGTCTGAGGAAGAGACCTTTAAGCTGACATTTAAATTTTGAGAAGGAGTTAGCCCAGCAAAGAGAGGGGAATAGTCCAGGCACTGGGAACAACATCTGGGAGGCTTTTCAAAGGAAGGAAACTGTTCTCTGTGTTCCAAGTACAGAAGACCAGCATGGCAGGAGCATATAAATGAAAAGTGGAGGCTGGGGAGGTGCATTCAGATGAGGTTGAAAAGATGGCCAGGTCAGGGAGTAACCTGTATGTTACCAGAAAGAGTTTGCTGTTGTTGTTAGTTTCTGTGTTTGTGTTTATTCCCTTTTCTATGCAATCATGAGCCAGCGGATGATTTTAAGGAGAGACATGATGTCATTGCTCTGAATGGAGAGTGGACTGTAGGGGACTAAAGTATGGAAGCAAAGAGACCAACATGAAGACTGTAGCAGTGTTCCAGGTAAATTGTGATGATGACCTAAACTAATCTGTTGGTAGTTTGATACAGAAGAGAAAGTGGAAGACATATATCTGAGAAGTATGATTGCATAGAGATACATTTGGGAGATAAGATTGGTAAAACTCAATATGGACTGGATAGGGATGAAATTGGGTAATGAGAAAAAGAACAATCAAAAGTGACTTGAACACTTGGTAGCTGGTAGAGCCATTTACTAAGATAATGAAAAACTGGCGGTAGAGGACCTGAGACAGAGTTTTAGGGAAAATCAAAAGTTATTACCATTACGACATTTAGAATGACTCATCTACAATAATAATCTTTAAGCTTCTTTACAAGGTCATGCCTTGTCTTAGAAGAATACCGTGCAATCATTCTAGCACTTCACACTCTCTCACATACCTCATAGGAATAGGAATTAGATAAATGTATCACCTATACAAAATACAATTCTTTTTTTTTTTCCTTGACATAAAAAGTGGATTGGTCATATTAAATAAAGCGGCTAGGACCCCTACTGATTCTACTTCTGATTTTCTTTTTCTTTGCTGCCAAAACTCACTTCAGCAACAGGTAGCAAAAACACAGAAGTACTACCACAGGCGAGCTCCCATGACTACCTCCTGATCCTAGAAGAGGAATGGAGGCACAGCAATGCTTTTGGGAAAGAGTCAGACCTGACTCATCTTTCTTCTGTAGAAAACAATCAGGTACTGGGTGAGCCCTGACCTGCACCGTAAGAATCACGGCATATTGCAAACTTGGCCTCTGTAGAAACACGTCACTGTGTCCCATGACTGCACAATGGATCACTTCTAAAAGGGAACCTCCAAAAACAACTATTTAAAAACCTACATAATAAGAAAGTTTATTTTAAGCAAAACTAAGATCTCAGTTGCGTGAATAAATTACATCTAATATCATTTTGTCCAGCATTTTTTGTGAATAAGCTATTCTAATAATCATGATTATTCCATACAAAGGGATCAGATAATACCAGCTTTCAAATAATCAATAAAACTTAACAAAATTCTACTTACCATAGTTTCTAAGAAAGTGAATTCTCATTTAAATTTTAAAAATAGTGGGAAAAGCATGTGAAAATGGGCAACTGAATCATTGGAGTTGGTCTGTAGCCTGTATTTCCAAGGAGCATCTGGTGGATCCAAACTGCTGACCTTTTGGTTAGCAGCTGAAATCTTAATCACTATGCCACCAGGGTTACCAGCCTATATTTAGATAGCTTTTATCGATGTCAAAACAAAATTCATGAAAATATATTTTAAATTACCAGGAACAAACAACAAAGAGGGGTAACTTCTTCCTGCCCATCGAGAAGAGAAATACAGAATAACATTAGTTGTGTTTCTGAAAACTGAACCTCCAGACACTGACTTCACACTCAGCAACTGAAAATCCATCATTCCTTTAAGAGCCTGTTGATTTGCTCTTCATCTAGCAAAGTGAGCTTTTTAAAAACATCCCTAAGCTACTCTCACATGAAAATTGCCCTTAACTTCAGAGGAGATATAAATTTCTATGAAAAACTGAACTTTTTCAAAAGTGCTAAATTAATAAGTAAACTCTTTGGTAAATCACTTAAAAAAGCTGGCATTAAAATTTCTAGTTTGGTAATCTTGCTTTACATTGACTATACCATGGGCTGCCAGAAGAATAAACAAATCTGTCTTCAAAGGTACAGCCAGAATATTCCCCATAGAAGCCAGGATGGCTAGACTTGTCTCATGCACTCTGGACATGTTATAAGGAGGTGCCAGTCCCTGGAGAAGGACATCATGCTTGGTAAAGTAGAGGGTCAGCGAAAAAGAGGAAGACTGATAAGGAGATGGATTGATACAGACGCTGGAACAATGGGCTGGAACATGGCAACGATTGTGGGGATGGCGCAGGACCGGGTGAGATTTTGTTCTGCTGTACACGGGGTCACTATGAATCGGAACCAACTCCATGGCACCTAACAACAACAACAATCTTGTTTTGATCTTTTAATTGTCTTTAATACAAGTAACAAAATTATCTATTTTTTTAAAGTGACAGTTTCATCTGAAGTCAAATACGAAGTTGAAATGATTCTGAATGTTATCTGAATTTCCCTATAAAATGCTTATTCGTTAAAAAAAAAATTAATAAACTGCCTTGAGAAATCCACGCTAAGCAGCCTCTTTAAAATCGCTTGCGTGCTCCTAAGGGGTGCGGCGCTTCGCTCTCCCCACAAGTACTATCAGTTATGCTGGTTTCGCTCGCGCAGCTTTGCAGATGAGAAGTATTTTTAACGAACGCTTTTTGCTCCGTAAGAGTATATGACCTAACACTGGAGCCAAAACCCATCTAACAACTCTGCTAGCGAAGTCTGAAAGAAATGAGACAGTAGACCTTCAGGTATCTCTGCCTTCCCTCTCCACATTTTCAGACCCTGGAGACAAACTCACAAAGTCAAACCCGGCAAAGGGCGGGCCTTGCAATTGAAATTGTTGCCTCTCTAGCTTCTCTTCATCCAATTGCTGGGGCCATCCCCACTCTCCTCCGCCAAGCTTCACGCCTCTCTACTTTCCAGGTGCGTAACACAGGATAGCCAAAACCAAGAGATGGAAAATGGACACAGGTGGGTGTGGCGGTTAAGTCGAGCAGTGGCGAAAGGCTGGCGCCTTCCCTTCCCGCCACACCAGAGGAGCAAAAGAAAAAGGCACTTACTTGCAACCTTGCCCGCCGATCATGCCCACCCAGTGAACCTGCAGAATCTGGCCCAAGAAAGGGCGCGGGCTCCACGGAACCCTTCCTCGCTCCCCGCCTCTATTATCCCCGGCGCTCTCTCTGCCGTTTCTCGCTCTTTCTGGGGCTCCTGTTGCTCAGCGGACTCCTGCTACTACTAGTCGCTGGCACCCAGGTTACTACAGCCCCAACCAGCCGAGAGGGCGGAATTGGAAACCAGACACTGGCAGCTGACCGCGGCCAAAAGCCTGCGCGGAGACTGCGCCGCTCCTTCCAGGGCGCGCCCAGGGAAGCCGCAGCCCCGCCCTCCGCGCTCTTTATGTTTCCACTCCTCTCTCCCCGCCCCGGTGCCCATCCTCCCTCCCTTCCACTCCTGCAGGCGGCGCAGGGCCGGGACCAAGCTAAGGGCGCGGTGGTGGCTATGCAGCATCCTCTCCATAGTGCGCTAGTAGAAAGCGGAGCGACCTCCCACCTACTGCTAGTCTGTTGGGAGGGGTGTGTGCGTGTGTGTGTGTTTGGGAGGAGTGTGTGTGTGCGTGCGTGTGTGTGTGTTTGGGAGGAGTGTGTGTGTGTGTGTGTCCAGCAGCTAAGGAGCCCCTCCCTTGCTTCATCCCCGCCCCCATCATCCCCTCCCTCTCTTCCCTCTCTTCCTGCTCAGCAGAATCTGCTAGTGTTTCCGAGAAGCCACTTAGTGCGGCTTGGTGGGGTGAGGAAGGGGAGAGGAACTTCGGGAGGAGGTGGGGACCTCTGCAAAGGCTTAGGGATGGGGGTGGAGGGAAGAGCCAGACAACCTCATCTTGGCCAGTGCCTCCGGGACTCAAAGCTCCGGATTCGAGACGCAACTGGTTCCTTCCCTTGGGGCTTTGCCCGCGAAGACTGAGGCGGTGGCGCACAAGCCTTGTCTCTAGGCTGCGATTTTTCTTTGCTTTATTATAATCGATAGCGTTGAAGAGCCTTCCAGGCGTGTCTGGAATGCATTGTTTTTCGAGGGTGGATTGAGTGATCAGAGGTTGGCATGAGTGGAGAGGGAGATGTGGGGAAAGAGGCTGCCTTTCTCAGTCCTGGGATCTGCTTGTCTGGATACACCGCTCATCTGGATGTCTTTGGGTTCCGAGTTTCACAGCAGGATAGGAGCGGCTGTTAAACGAGAGCTTTATAATTCCTCTTGTGCGGAGTGCGTTTGTGTTTTCTCGAGCAGTCTGGGAGGAATAGCAATGAAAACAATTGAATTATCTTTCTCAAAAAGAAACAGGAAATTCCACCAAGTGGAAGATCAAAGGAAGGCAGTAGGACAGAATGGGTTTTGGGATTCTGGTCATATAAGAGGGCAGATAACTTCACAGTACAAACTGGAGTGATTGCTATTCACTTTCACACCTTGTAATGTGGAAGTAATGCTTAGTAGTAAACACACAGGCTTTTTAAGCCCTAGGGTCTACATTTCCCTACTGCTTATAGAGCATTTGAGATTTGCCTTGAGGCTTTGGGTCTTTCATTCTTGATTGTAAGACCTGTGGTTGAAGGAAGGAAACTTCCAGTTTCTGAGGCTCTCCACTGAAAGGTGAATTAGGCACCTGGGGTAGTCTCAATGCCACATCATGGACAAGTCACCTTCTCTTCCCTGATTGGTTGCAGATATAGGAAGAAGAGCTCAAGTGTAATAGGAGTGAGAACTTGTTTGACTAGATGCAATCAAAGCCACTTTTTCTTTTCTTGGCACCCTGCTGAAGTCCTACTGCAACTAAATTATCTGATGCACACTGAGAAGTAAAACAGGCTCAGTCAACCCTTTCTCTTATAGCTCTCTAATTTCTGATGTCCATTCTTTCACAGGAAATAATCCATATGACATTTAGGATAATTAGAATCCAAAGAACTTCAGATCTAAGTTAATTTTTTCCATAAAAGGATAAATCAAAACAAAAGATTCTAGCTTATTAAGACATCTAAAGAGAAAATGATCAATATCTCTAAAAGTATAAAATTTATGAATATGGTGGATACAGATTTCATCAAAAATTTCATAATACTCAAAGCTTTAAAGAAGCAAATCTAGAACACACCAAATTACTATATTAGGGAATGTAAAGTGAGCTTATTGGATTTGTTATTCATAGAGATGGTGCAAAATAAAGACAAAAATAGACTTGAGATGGATTGATAAATGATGGTACTATATAAATTTATAGGAAGTTAGGGTCACTTTTGGTGGTGAACACCATAATGCACTACCCAAAAAACATCACCTGAGGCACTGACTTAATAATATTGTGCTGGATGATCCAATGAGTTGATGAAGTATGTTGTTGGGTGACCCCATGTGACAGAATCAAACTTCCCCATAGGGTTTTCTTGGCTGTGATCTTTACAGAAGCAGATTGCCAAGTCTTTCTCCCTAGGAGCTGCTGTGTGGATTCGAACTGCCAACCTTTTTGGTTAGCAGTTGAGCACTTAACTGTTGCACCACTAGGGCTCCTTTGATGAAATATAGCAATTTTTAATAGTGGAAATAAAAGTATTTTACCCTGTGTTGTACACAGATTTGATGTCCCTCTCTTCTTGCCACTAAGACTTGATATATATATATGACTATATCCATATATATGAATATATCTATATATATATGAATATATCCATATATATTTATATGTATGTATCCATGCTAAATATCCACCCACAAATACATACTATTCTCAGTATACCTGGGTTCTTGTTAGGAGTTTTCAAATATAAAATCTACTTGTTCTCTCTGAGGGTTCTCCAGTAGGATTTTGCCTGAGTCCATTAGCAAAGCATAGTATGTAGTATTTTCTTTTCTCAGTTCTATTTCATTTTCCATCTATTTATTTATCTTTCATTCATTTACTTTGTGTACATTTCTTAGTCTCCAGAACATTTTGTAATCTGTTGCCTTTAGTCTATGCTATCTGTGTTTTTCTTGCCCGTTCAACAGCTCTGGGACATTTGTCTCTGTTTAAACCCAGAAAAATGCTATATGAACCTCTTATTGAACACTACACTAAAACCTTCTGTGAGTTCACCAAACGCTACGTGATATAAGTAGATAATGCCTTCAGTGAAGTTAAAGAGTAAGCTTGATTATGAGAGGCAGAGAGGGCACTTAGATGAACAACCAACAATCAATCATGAAAATAATTTCCTATGGTGAATTAGACCTGATCTTTTATAATTTGGATAGAAAAAAGTAGAGATGTTTATGTATAGAAATTAACTAACATCACACATCAAAACTAGAACAAAGAAAGAATTCCATTTTACTTGGTGGTAACATGGAATTCACACTTCTATATTTTCATGCTTGCCACTTCAATTTTCAAAGCTATGGAAGTTTCTGGAATAGAGCTAAATAGAAATATTAAGACAACAGAATTAAACAATATAGTACTGGCAGAGTTTTTTTTTTTTTTTTAATTAAATAGGGTTAGAAAAATATATTTACCTTCTAGTATCTGTTATATGGCAATGTTCCAATCTAAGAAAAAACAATTATACTGTTTTGAAACGGAAAGTATATGTTTTGGGTGTACGTGTATACATAGCTACAAAGTAGAGTTCAAAAGCAGAATTGCAAAGTATCATTAAGAAGAAATAGAACCATAATTAAAACATAGTGTAATATATAATGAAGATTATCAGACATAGGTTGGAATGATAACAAAGATGGATAAACTATGTATAAGGAAACAGCTGCAGAAAAGTGGTTTCCTAACTGTATCAGCATCAGAGTGTTTACAGGTCTAATTTGACGTGGTCTAGCTTTTTTGCTAGTAAACTCTTGAAGAAAAATAAACGTATTTGGTCTTGTATTCAGTAGGTGATTAACAAGCATATTGATTGATTGATAACTCGTGAAGGATTCTTCCCACAAGGTCAAACAGCCCACTGGGGGGTTCTTCAGCAGAACAATGCCTCTACTAATAGTATGTTTCTGGTGAAGTATTTTTTTAATTAAAAATGTTGTTACTGACGTTCTTGCAAAAGTCTTGAACAACTAAACGAGAACAGAATAAATGAGACGCTAGTTTTCAGACACTTGACAGCACGATACACAAGACTGATCCTGAGAGAAGGGAAATAAACAAGGTGAGCCTTATGAAAGTTTTGAAAGGCTGATTCAACTAGAATTTGTGGGGGAGAGTACCTTAGAGAAGGGAACTGCATGGGGAAAGTGCACCAGAGATCTGAAGAGGAGTGCGCTCAAGTTTTCAGTTTAGGACGCTGTTACCATCGAGTCCATTCCAACTCACAGAGACCCTATGGGACAGAGTAGAACTGCTCCATGGGGTTCCCAAGGAGCGGATGGTGCATTGAAACCGCCGACTTTTTTAAGCAGCCGAACGCTTAACCACTGTGCCATCAGGGCTTCCATAACTTGTGAAGGCTGTGTGAAATACAATGTCTGAAGTGAAAATCCACTGTTTATAAAAACAATACTCACACTTGCAACAGTAGTTAAGGAATATATATCTTAAATATATATGCAAAATAGAAAATTCATGACGCCTGTAATCCCAAATTTTATGCACAACCTGTTTTAACAGCTTGACTGCTGTCTTTTTAGACTTACAGTTGCCTATGTAAATAAATATATCACTGGTATTATTTGAAAAATAAAATAGTGATTCAATAATTTTACAGATATAATAATTCATAGGGATCTATGATCATTTTTACCTTTGTAGTATTTTTAATATATTTACCTATTACATTATATTTAAATCATAACTGGACCAATAAGCAACATCATGTAAGTAGAGAAAAGATTGAAGTTGTCAAGGATTTCATTTTACTCGGATCCACAATCAGCATGGAAGCAGCAGTCAGGAAATCAAATGATGTATTGCATTGAGCAAATCTGGTGCAAAAGACTTCTTTCAGGTGTTAAAAAGCAAAGATGTCACTTTGAGGATTAAGGTGCGCCGGGTGCGCCGGACATAAGCCATGGTATTTTCAATTCCCTCATATGCATGCAAAAGGTGGATAATGAATAAGGAAGAACAAAGAAGAACTGATGCCTTTGAGTTATGGCGTGGGCGAAGAATACTGAATATACCATGGACTGCCAGAACAAATCTGTCTGGCCAGAGTGCTCCTTAGAAGCAAGGATGGCGAGACTTCGTCTCACATGCTTTGGACATGTTAGCAGGAGGGACTAGTCCACGGAGGTCATCATGCTTGGTAAGTACCAAAAAACCTGTTGCTGTGGAGTCGATTCCAACTCTTATTGAAAAGGAGGAAGACGCTTGTTACAGTGGAAAAGCCATCTGTTTGAATTTAAAAACAAAGAGTTTATTGTGGCAAAATGACCTTTTGCAAAATGGGGAAAACGCAGTGTCAAGATGTTCTTGACAAACTACTCCAGGGGGCTGCAGTGATACAGAAGCTTATGAAGGAAAAAAAAAAAGAAAAAGAAAAACCACGAAGGGTACAGCTAGAACATTTTTGCTTGGTTAACATTTACAAAGTTGCTGGTTGCAGGGTGTCAGTTGACTATCTTTGCAGTGGTTGACCTTTTCAAGGATGCCTCCAGGTGACAGGATTTTGGCTGACCACTAAAATCACCTGTTTCCTGGCAACTAGATATCTGTAGCCTGTGTTAAATTGAGTTACTTTAGCATTACGGTGGTGAGTTCTGTTGAAATATAAAAGTAAAGAGTTTGTTGAAAGAATAGGAGTGGAAATGCTAAGTATTCTAATGCTCAAAGAGAGAAAAAGGGTTTCGATACAGAAAAGCTGTAACTTTATAACATCAGCTTTTTTTAGTCATAAGTTGGGTTAATTGGAACACAGTTTTGGAAAATTACAAGTATGGTAGAGGGGGGTTAGAACAAGGTTATGGAAAAGTGCAAGACTTTGTAAGGACCCAGGTACAGGTTAGGAAAACATTTTTTTGTTGGAGAGCAAAGGGGGCATTTTCTGAGAATTGGCCGACCACCAAAGTCACATGTTTAATACTGTTCTAGTTGAATAATCTTCTCTTTACATCGACCATTTCTAACAACAAGCTCATCTTCTTAGAACTTGTGGACAAGCAGAATAGGATGGACAAAACCACATTTTTCTATAGAATTGCTTGTTTCTAAGTAGAGGTACAGTGGAAATTTTTTATGAAAGTGACAGGCTGCATTATATGACAGAAGCTGTATTTAACAATCCAAAATGGAGTCTCTTAGGACAAGCAAAGATTTGGCCTAGACTATAACCAGATGTCCTACTCTGTCAGGAGCCTTAGTTTTTGGAATGTTCTTCCTCAGTGGGATGGATTGACATAGTGGCTGCAAAGATGGGTTCAAACATAGCAGCTATTTTTGGGATGGCGCAAGACCCCACAGTGTTTCATTCTGTTGCACATAGCATCAGTTTGAGCCAGAACTGACTCAACAGCACTTAACCACCACAACAACAGTATTTATCGAACATAGTTGGTTAGTTAAATTCACCCTTGAAGATCAGAAATCTTGCTTCCATCAAAGATATATAAAACAGTCATGGAGACAGTTCCAAAAGAGACCTTTAAAAATATTTCAGCAATTTTATCATTAGTGAAATCAAAATGTAACTTCCCAAGCTGCTACTTTAAAGCTGGCAGCAGCTATATAGATGTACTAATTCCAGTGTCTTCATTAAATTGAAAGTTTCATTATGCAACATGAAATGTAGTTTGGAAATACAAATTTTTTGTGTGGTTGTTTTGATTGTTGTACAGTACAGTGATGAAAAACTAGAATATGTAGTCTAGGACATGGTAGCAACCAAGGCTTGCCAGAGTAGTTGGTGTTAAAGCAAAGATGGGCATGGGACATATGAGCAAGAAGAAACAATGGAATAAGTGTCCTCTGAGGATCAGTAAGACTTCTGAAGGATTTACTGGAAGGTCAGTGGTTCGAACCCACCAGCTGCTCTGTGGGAGAAAGATGTGGCAAGCCTTGGAAACCCTATATGGCAGTTATACTCTGTCCTATGGTGTTGCTATGAGTCGGAATTGACTTGATGACAACGAATTTTTTTTTAAAGGGATAGGTAAGGTCCATGGGTGGCGCAAACAGTTTGTGCTCGACTGCAAACCTGAAGGTTGATGGTTCAAACCCACCCAGTGGTGCTGCATAAGAAAGGTCTGGCTGTCTGCTTCTGTAAAGATTACATACAAGAAAATCCTATGAAACAGTTCTACTCTGTAACACATGGGGTTGCTGTGGGTCAGAATCAACTCAATGGCACCAAGTTTGGTTTTGGTTTGGCTAAGGGAAAGGTGTCAAAGGAGTTTCCAGGATAAGAGACTAGGAAGAAAGGTCTGGCCATCTACTTCCAAAAATCAGCCAATGAAAACCCTATGGATCACACTGGTATGATCTGCAACCAATCATGGGAATCACGCAAGACTGGGTCGCATTTATTTCTGTTGCACATGGAGTAGCCGTGAATGTATGTGGGATGCGGGGGCAGCTCAAAAGCAACTAACAACAACAACAAAGGGAGAAGTGAGGCTGGGAAGGTGTGCAGAGGCCCAGTGTTCCAAGGGATGCATTTCTAAGGATTTGTTTGCTGTTTAAAGATCTCCACGTTTCTAAGTACCAGGCTAGTTATTTAAAGATCCTTACACTGCATCTTTTTTATAACATATATAATTAGTTAAGGTTTAACTTTGAAATCTCTGACTTTTAAATTATCAGAATATCATTGTTGTGTCTTTTTTTTGGACACTTCTTTTCATTTTGGCCTAATTTTCTCCACTGTTTTCCTTCTTGTATTATAAGCAATTCGGTAAATAGACTCAAATTTTCATAGCACTGAGGGCCAAAAAATTAAATATGTTGGATTTCCTTAAAACAAGATTTACTTATATAGTGACAAGTACGATATGGTAAATTTTAACTTTGATGCCTATCTAACAATGCCTAACTTAGCTATTCCAAAAACCATGATGATATTCTGAGAATGTCTTATTATGTGAAGAGTAATGAAAACCAGTGGAATGGTAAATCATACTAGAATTTAAAAAAATGGTCAGTATATTTTTTATTAAAATTTCAGAAAAATAAGTTAAATTCTTGAAATTATTTTGGTTGTTATCAGAGATAAATAATAACATTTATTGAAGGTTTAATACGTACCAGGCATTATTTTAAGAATTTTACTTGTTTAACTCATTTAACTCTTAAAACAGCCCTCTGAGGTTGGTAATTTTATTATCATCTTCATTTTTGCAGGTAAGAAAACTAAAACGTGAGAGATTAAACAACTGTCTGAAACCACATAGATAATATGTGGAAGAGCCAAGGTAATCTGGCTCTACACCATGCTATACTACTTCCATAAGTGTCTTAGTTACCTAGTGCTACCATAATAAGAAATACCTCCAGTGAGTGGCTTTAAAGAACAGAAATTATATTCTCGCAGTTCTGAAGGCTCAAAAGTTCAAATCAGTTCTTGATTTCAGGGTCTCATCTATGTCATTACTTCTGTGGGCCTCTCTCCTAGCTTTTAGTGTCTGCTGGCAATCCTTAGATGTGCCTTTGCTTGGAGATGGGTCTTCATATGGCATTTTTCTTTCTCCTGTGTGTGTGTCTCTGTGTCTATTCTGCTCTTTTTATAAGATACCTCTTGGAAGTGATTAGGTTTAGGACCCACTTTACTCTGTTATAACTCCATTAACATTACAAAGAAACCTGTATTTCCAAACAGGGTCATGTTTACAGGTATAGGATTAGCACTTCCACATTTCTTTTTGGGGAACACAATTCAATCCATAACCATAAGGAAATGACTATTCTCTGTATACCTAATAAAAGGGAAATACACATTTAGAAAATATTCGTCAAGCAAAATTTGGTATGTGTCCAAAAACAAAAAAAAATACCTGTTGCCTTCAAGTTGATTCCAACTCACAGTGACCCTCTAGGACAGAGTAGAACTGCCCCATAGAGTTTCCAAGGAGCGCCTGGTGGATTTGAACTGCCGACCTTTTGGTTAGCAGCCGTAGCTCGTAACCAGTACGCCACCGGGATTTCCTTGGTATATGTAGAAGAGCAAAATAAACATAAAATAAACCTCTCAGTAGTTCATTTATTCACAAAAACTTAGAGCCTCAAATCAAACCTGTCAGAGAAATTAAATTGCATCATAGTACAATGGAAAGACTATAGAAACTGGATTCTGATATGCCAATTACTATGGCTCTGGACATGTCCCTTAATCTCTGTATTTCAGTTTTCTCCTCCATAAGTGGAAAAGCTTGTACTAAATTATTTTTAAAGTCCTTTCTTCTCTAACATTTAGACTTGTTTCTTTGTATTTATGCTTCCTCTGTGGAGGCCACTTAGGATGTGTTATTAAAATGGTTGATTACTTGATGCAAGTTAAGAGAAATGATCAAATGAGACGATCGAATAGAAGCCACAAAATCAAATACGAAGTTATCGTTAAACACAGGATTATGACAGTTTCCTTTAGATGTAACCCAGTACAAATTCCATCACATTGCATACAGTGGATACTCAACATATACTATTAATTTGCATACATAGAGTTCCAAAATCAGTTTGCTCTTCCCTTAGATACATTTTTGGATAAAAGCTACACCTAATGCCAGCTGGTGTTCAAAATAAGTCTAATGTTTCAGAAAAAAAACAAACAAAAAATCCAAACCCGTTGCTGTGGAGTCGATTCCAACTCATAGCAACTCTATAGGACAGAGTAGAACTGCCCCATATGGTTTCCAAGGAGCAGCTGGTGGACTCAAACTGCTGACTTTTTGGTTAGCAGCTGAACTCTTAACCACTGCACCACCAGGGCTCAACAAGGTCATATAAAAACCTTTCTACATACTTCTCTTTCCATTAGTAGCAAGGGGAAAGTATGTCTGGCCGGTGTTCAGATTTAAGATCCACCCTGAAATGAGCTAAGTGAACCACTTCTGGGTATTAGTAAGAGTAATTTGCAACAAGGGACTGTCACTTCAGGTAGTAAATTTGACAGGTTTGATTTGGATTGTTCTTTTCTTTCTGTTCTTTTGGATACGTATTTTCCACAGTTTGTAAGTATTTTACACAACTTTTCTTTGTCTACCTGTGATTCTCCTCCACAAATATTCATTTAACCTTGCTTTTGGGGGAGCACACATGATGCAGACAAGCCTAACTGAATTATATAAGCTTGTGTTACATCCTCTCCTGATTTAAAACAAAAAACAAATCAAATAGAAAAGATGGCATCTAAGAAATGTATATGAATTTAAAAACAAGACAGATGAACAGTGGAAATAGCTATAGAAATTAGGATATGGTTTTAAAATCTCCCATTCTGAAAATGTAAATGTAATTAGAAATTTTATAACATAAAATTTAATTTTTAAATATGTTGTTATTGTTAGTTGCCATTGAGTTGACTCTGATTCATGGTGGCCTCATGTATAATAGAACAAAACCTTGCCTGGTCGTACACCATCTTCATGATAGTTCGTATGTTTGAGTTCATTGGTGTGGCCCCACCACCTGTCTGTCAGTTTGGCATATTGTGGTGGCTTGCATGTTGTTGTGATGCTGGAAGCTATGCCACTGGTATTTCAAATACCAGTAGTGTCACCCATAGTGGACAGGTTTCAGCAGAGCTTCTAGACTGAGACAGACTAGGAAGAAAGGCCTGGAGAACTTCTGAAAATTAGCCAAAGAAAAACCCTATGGATCACACCAGAATTTTTAAATATAGTATCTCAAATAAAATTTGGGATTTATAAACAAGATGTTTTTATTCCATTCCAATAAAATAGGTGAGAGGAAATTCAAGATAAGGTTATTAGGGGTACCAAGTAGAATCACTGGCTAGACAGGAAATTGAGAAGTGGAATAGGGTGAGTGCTCATGGAATAAAAGTATTGTTTGAGGAGAGGTGGGGGGAGCAGGTATGTGATACCTGTGGGGAAGTCATACTCTTCAGGAGAGGTATGTCTACAGCTCTCCAGGAAAGTTTGTTTAATTCCAGGGACTTAGTTGTGGTCTATGGCTTGAGCCAGTCTTAAGATTAGATTGTCCCTGAGTGTGGCAAGGATTTGAACAGCCTCTAGTTGATTTCTAAAGAGATACTAGACCTGAGTAAATCAAAACCAAAGCCAAACCCATTGCCATAAGGTTGATTCCAACTCATAGTTATCCCATGTGTTACAGAGTAGAACTGCTCCATAAGGTTTCCTTAGTCCTAATCTTTACGAAGCACATCACCAGTCCTTTCTTCCGTCACATGACTGGATGGGTTTAAACCCTAAATTCTGTCACTTTTTGTATTTTCATTAGTCTATGCTCCCAAAGGAAGGAGAAAAGAATAAGAACAGCAACGACAAGTAAAGGAGGATAAGGGGAGACATCTGACAATGGTCTTCACCTTTTTGGATGACATGCAAAGACATTAGTAATTGGAGTGCCATTCTAGATCTTTGTATCTTTGCTTTCAGGCTGACTAAAGCAGAGGAGGTAGGTGACAAAGGTTAGAGATCCAGTGGTCCCTAGGGGCTATTTGTTTTATCTAAGCAAATAAGAAAGAAAATAAGTACAGAGCAAACTTTCCTCCTGGTATTTCTTTATAAAAAATTATATCAAATTTATTTTAAAATTTATACCCAAACCTCTCAAATTATTATTATTATTTGTTTTAATCGTGATTCCCACTATCTTAGCTTGAGTGCCTTGAAATTTCATCTGGATTACCAACTATTGTGGGTTGAATTATATCCCCCCAAAAGAAGTGTCCTAAATCCCAGTACCTGTGAATGTGACATTATTTGGAAATAAGATCTTTTCAGATGTAATCAAGTTAAGATGAGGCCATACTGGATTAGAGGGGGCCCTAAATCCAATGACTCGTGTCTTTATAAGAGAAAAGAGAGCAGGGCTGGACACAGAGACACAGGCACACACAGAGGGAAGACAGCCATGTGAAGGTGGAGGGAGAAATTAGTGATGCAGCTACAAGCCAATAAATAATCAAGTATTGCTGGCAACCACCAGAAGCTAGGAAGAGGCAAGGAAAGATTTCCCCCACCTAGGAAAAACCCTTTGGAGGATTTTTTTCCAAAAGGTAAAATGGCTCTGCTGACATCTTGATTTCAGACTTGTAGCTTCCAGGGGCAGGGGGCGGGGAGGGGATACATTTCTGCTATTTTAAGTCATCTAGTTTGTGGTAGCTATGAGTTGGAATTGACTCAACGGCAACGGGGGTTTAGTTTGTGGTAATTTGTTGTAGCAGCCCTAGGAAATGAATACAAAAACTAACCAGGTCTTCACATTCTGCTTAATGAGTGGCCTTCAGGATCGAGATCAAATTCTTTCACAAATACTTTTTTCTCCCTAGCATCAAGGTCTTTGCATTTGTAGTTTGCTTTGGTGGAGCATTCTGCACTAGCCCCTGTGCTTGACCAGCCTCCGCTCCTCTGGCAGATCTTAGATATCAGGTTCTTCAAATTCTGCTTAACCCTCTGAGATGGGTTAGATTCTCCTCCTCTGTGCTTACATTTTGCCCTAAACTTCTCCTTATCAAATCATATTTCACATTTTATTGTAACTGTTTGTTTAGTTGCCAGCAAAAGGTGATGCTTGAGCTGGATCGGGGAAGTTGTTTGCGTGTGATTGATCACTTTTGTGTGGCCTTTCTAGCCATTGTCTTGTAACTTCCACCCAAGTGATTGGGCAGGACTGTGTCATAGAGTATTGCAGCCCACCAAGGGGATTGGTCAGTTTTGCCATCCCAGTGGGCTTGAAATTAGCCACCCCAGAGGCAGAAAAGAGAAGACATCACCACCACCAAGGAAGGCAAGACCTGCAGGAGAGATCCACAGGAGATGGCACAGTGGGCTTTTTGGCCCACGAAGGGAAAAGGTTGAGTGCCTTTGGGAAGAGACGGAGGGTCAGGGAGAGGCATGCCTGTGAGCACAGCTGGGGAGAGGCTGTCCTGATGGAAGAACTATATCCCTGAGTGTTCCTGAGCCTGAATTGGAACCTGTTACTTCCCTAATAAACCCCATAATTGTTAGTATGGTCTGTGAGTTCTGTGTGGCCATTGTAATGAATTATTACACCCAGCAGAGAAGTAGAGAGTGCTGTGGGAGGGACGATTGGTGGCAGAGTTGGTAAAGATGGCAGAGAGAGGAGGCATATCTGACCTCTGCTTCATAGGAATCAGCCTTGGGCTGTTGATCTTGATTCTCCTTCCCGCTTGTGAAGTTAGAGGAGGTCAGACACTGCCTCCACGCTGTTTTTACATTGTTGAAGAATGAGTCAAGCTATGGAGTTGGAGGAGGAAGACATTCCAGGTAGACAGAATATTGAGTGCAAGACAAGACCCTCTATAGAACTGCAAGTAGCTTTTCTGTATGGATGACATTTAGGAAGCACTTTGGAGAATGAAAGAAGATAAGCCCAGAGGAAAGGAGGTATGTGTCCTAAACAGTCTTCAGTATTCCCTATTAAATTTTCTGTACTTAATCTTGAAGAAAGACATTGTAAATGTTTTAAAAATATGAATTGTCACCACCATATTTGATTTTTAGAAGCATCATTCTTACTAAAAAAGAAAAAATATATATGTTACTCTGGCATTGCTGGAAAGGATCATTTGAACAATAATCTAAGGGAGAAAGAATAAAGATTTAAAGAAATGAAGTGAGAATGGAGCAATATGATCAGAATTAATGATTGTTTTAAGGACATTTGAGAGGAAGTAATTACTTACTGTATTCAGGTAGAAAGTAGATAGGGACATCTAAGATAAACCAAAAGTTTTTGACATCAGTGGCAGTAGATGGCAATGATGACTTCATTAACAACCAAGAAGAAAATTAAAAAAAAGAAGTATCGTAAGAGAAATAGATTTAATGGGAGAAGATGAAGAATAAAATTTTATGCGTATTGAGTTGGGGAATGTTGTGGGACATTCAAATGGAAGTGTTTATGAAGAATTTGGATGTGTGGACATCAACTTTGTGTCGTATTTAAAAAAAATGCCAAATATGATATTTAAAACCTATACATTTTAAAAATGGAATTTTTAATTTCAAAGGAGTACACAGAACATAATCTCAGAATAAAGTAATATTGTGATGGCTAAATATATGTGTCAACTTGACTAGACTATGGTGCCCAGCTATTTGGTCAAACACTCATCTAGATGCTGCGGATGAAGTAGTTATATGAGATTAAATCAGTTGGCCTTAAGTAAAGCATATTCTCCTGCATAAATGGGTGGGCCTCATCCAATTAGTTGAAGACCTTAAGATCAAAAAGTGAGTTTGCCCTTCGTGTATTCTACCTCCATCCAATAAATAAATATCTTGCCAGAACCTCTTCTCTCTTCCATTCTCTTCACATTTCCTAGATTTTGGGACACAAGATTACAGGAATCTCCAAACTGTCACATGACCTACAAATTTTGGACTTTCCTGTCCTTCACAATTGCGTAAGCCAATTCCTTAAAATTAATCTCTCTCTCTCTCTCTGGTTCTTTTTCTCTAGAGAACCCTGACTAAGACATTTTGGTCACAGTTCTGGAGACTAGAGAGGCAAACTCAAGGTGTTGGCTCTAGGGAAAGGTCCTTTTTTGTCTCTTTCTGAGAGCAATCCTAGGCATTCCTGAGCTTGCATATTCATCTGCTTCCACCTTCACATGGTGTCTTTTCTCTGTGGGTCTTTGTGTCTATTCTGCTGCTTTTATAAGACACGACTCAGAAGGGTTTAGGTTTAGGACCTGTCTTACTCTGGTATGGCCTCATCAACATAAATTACCCTCAGACTACTTTAGTCTTTTAGGTGGTTGTGTTGAAGTGTATTTAAGCCATGTCCAGAGAAGCCTATAATATAGAACCAGAGTCCTTAAACTTTGTTGTCTCAGGACTCCTTTGGTCATGTTTTACAGTTCTGTGCTGCCTCTTCCCCAATGTCTAGAAATATTTGTTTCATACACTTTGTCCAGTTTTCTAGTTGTTTACAGTGGCTGTTAATTCCCACAGCAGTTGATCCTTTAGGAATGGAAGTAGAAAACCCTGGAGTGTTTTTTTTTTTTTTTGACAGTTCTTAAATGATTTATTATTTAAAAAGCAAAGAAAGAAGAAAAAATATTAATTTCCTACTACTCACAAGAGTTATAGAACAGAATTTTATTTTGGCAGGTTTCATAACTAAAATATGGCTGTGTGAAAAAGAGTTTCTAGTGATAATTAGCTCCAAATGTGGAGAAATGTGTGAAATATTTGAAATTGATGTATGGGGCTTTTTATTTTTAAATACCCTTAAGTATTACACTCCACACCAATGACAGCTTAGAATTTCATTTTTTTCTCTTCCACATTAGCATATTTAATTTTCATGCATTAAATCAACAGATATGAGCAGGAATATCAAAGATATGAGAACATAATGATAAGAGAGTAATGATAAAATTAAACTTTCTACTGGCAATCACCAACGTAGTCTCCAGAGCACCTAGGTTAATAACTCCACCTTACAGTTCCAGAAAAAAAAAAATCAGTAATACTTAATAATAGGATTTATTGATAACATAGTAGCCACTAAAGTAAAAGAATATAAAACAAGACAAAACATGTAGATAATGTTGTAATGCCGACTTATAAATGCTTATTTATAAATACTTGCTATACAACAATTCATGGTATAGTTAGGATAGTAAATCAGATTTCTATCTTCTTGACAAAGAAGACTTGTGTTAAACAAAAAAAAAAAAAAAAAAAGAGCTTGTATCTGTGGTATATAACTTGGCCATGGGAACACTCCTGCCCCAGCAGCAAAAATTAACACTAGTTAATTGTGTTGATAATTCTGGCTAATTAAGGTGAATGCACAAAAGTTGTTATATTGTAAATTCAGAGCACGGCCAGTAACTGGGTAAAAAAAAAGTGCTAAACTTTTTCATCTAAAATAATAAAAAGGTAATGTGATTATATTGGGGATTAATGATAACTATTCCAGGAAGGAGCCCTGGTGGCAAGTGGTTAAGAGCTTGGCTGCTAACCGAAAGACTGGCAGTTCAAATCTACCAGCTGCTCCTTGGAAACCCTATGGGGCAGTTGGACTCTGTCCTATATAGTTGCTATGAGTTGGAATTGACTTGATGGCAATGGGTTTTTTTTTTTTTTTTTTTAATTCCAGGAAGGTGCCTGGAGCCTCCTGAATGTCTTGTCATCAGTGTTATTAAAATGGACTAGAGTGGATTCATATCCTACAAGCTGCTCCACTGATGTCACATCAGCACTAGACACTGCCTTGCAAGCTCTTACCCAATTATAAGGCAGCCTCATGATAAATACTTCTGCTTCTTACATACTATTCAGTGGAAGAATTGCTCTTGATTTCCATGCTTGTGTCTTTAAAATGTTTTACATTCCTGTTTAGTGCTACAAGCCTGGTTATTGCTATGATTTCCAGAGTTTTCTGTAGAAAATAATGTAGGTCAGTGCAGGCGAATGCACATGCAATCGATGCTTTGCAAGGTTTTTAATCACACTTTCTTCCTGTACAGATCAGTTGCTAATGAAGGTATCCAATTACTTCCTTCAGAGTGTATTTGGGAATAGCATTAAGTGAGGAGAGCTTAATATGGCCACCTGTTTATAACGGTACATTATTCTTGAGATCTTTCCTACAGGCTTCTAAGGAGGCTGAAGGAGAGATCCTGGCAGACCTTAGCTGGTTTGCCTGGGATGCACTGCAGTAGAATCCATTTGTGCACTGGAAAGATCCAGTGTTTCATTCTGCATAAAACAATGTGAGAACACCACAATATATTTAAGAATTTAAATTTCAAGAGACTAGCAGACATCTTAGAGATGAATCTTAGTCACTTTTTGTGATGTAAAAAGAAAACAAATCAACATATCTCCTTTAATCAAATTGATGTTATATTGTGGAGTCTTGCTTGGCCTAAATATGTCAGTGCTTCACGTTGATCTAAAGAAGAAGGTTCATTCACCTGGGAGAACAAATACTTTTCTTGTTCAGAACTATAAAACATCATTGACAGAACAACTAAAAAACAATATTTACTCAGCAGCCAAAGGTAGCTCTTTTAACATACTGAGACAGTGTGTGATGTACCTAATGATAAAAAAGCCACTTTTGCTTTACACTGCACTGTATTATGGGCTTATGACAATATTCCTATCAAATAAGTTTTAAAAATATGTCATGAGACTTCTAGTTTGGACAAGATGGCATAGATAATTTCTCACCTGCATTTCTCTGCTAAGCACAACTATAAACTCTGCAAATGGTGCAAAAAGAAACTAAAGAAAAAGTCTGAAAGATGGTAAGGAGAAAGCAAGCTGGTTTGAGACACCAATACTGGAGGAGCAGCACAGTGCAGGGCATCTTACATCCCACTACCCAGCAAAAGGCCACCAAGACCTGGCATTTCCTCACCCCTTTTCTAGTGACAGAAAGCATCCCGGGTAGGCTCATTCCTCTCCAGGGTCAAACAGGAGTTCATCTGGCAACATTAGATAAGCCTATACCTCTGACAAGGAAGCTGAATTGGGAGACTCACCAAAAATAAGGGGGTCTTAAAAAAAAAAAAAAACCCATTGCCTTTGAGTCAATTCCCACTCATAGCAACCTTATAGGCCAGAGTAGAACTGCCCCATAGAGTTTCCAAGGAGCACCTGGTGGATTCAAACTGCCAACCTTTTGGTTAGCAGCTGTAGCTCTTAAACCACTATGCCACCAGGATTTCCAAGGGGGTCTCAGACTCCCCTTATTTTAGAAAGATACTGAGGTGGGCAGGTGGAACTGGTAAGAGGGACCCAGCTCCAGCAAGTGGGGAAGAATCTTTGACCCTGAGGCCTAAGACTCTTCTTCTCTCACGGACACCAGGGTGAGCAGGTAACGCTGGCAATTAGGATCAGTCACAACAAGTGATCCAATACAGAAAGAGTCTTTGTCCTCACAGGAAACTGGTTGAGGGATCCCACAACATTCTTTCCTCACTGAACGATGCCTAGTGGCTTGGCCTTGGGAAACCTTTTCTGTTCCCTCAGGCAGCAACAGCAGGGATCAGCGGGAGCACAAGAAGCACCAGATAAACCAAGAAGACCAAAGTAACTCTGCAAGGGCTCAAGAAATTATACTACCATAGGGGCTACAACCCACAATGAATAATGAAGACCAGCAAAGAACTGGCACCTTTGAATTACAGTGTTGGTGAAGAATACTGAACATACCATGAACTGCCAGAGGCATGAACAAATCTGTCTTGCAAGAAGTACAGCCAGAATGCTCCTTAGAAGGAAGGATGGCGAGACTTGATGTCACGTACTTTGGATGTGTTAGCAGGAAGGAACAGTCCCTGGAGAAGGACATCATGCTTGGTAAAGTAAGGGTCAGTGAAAGAGAGGAAGACACTCAATGAGATGGATTGACACAGTGGCTTCTACAACAGGTTCAAGCATAACAATGATTATAAGGATGGCACAGGACTGGGTAGTGTTTTGTTCTGTTGTACATAGGGTTGCTATGAGTCAGAACTGACTTGATGGCACCTAACAACATCAGGGGCTACAACCCACAAAAGTAAACTAAGACCCATGTACTAAACTTAAACAGGTTGACTGCCTGCTACAATTAAAGATTTAAATAGAATTCAGAGCCTCTTTAATGTAATAGAATGGCCAGGATACATTAAAAATCATGCCACACACCAAGAACCAAGAAAATTACAAATTTATGGATGATATAATACTATACATAGAAAACCCAAGAAACTCCACCTGAAAACTATGGGAACTAATAGAAAGATTCGGCAGAGTAGCAGGATACAAGATAAACATACAAAATTCAGCTGGATTCCTATACACCAATAAGGAGAACTATGACAAGGAAATCAGGAAAAAAATACCATTTATAGTGGCCCCTAAAAAAAAAAACAAAATACTTAGGAATAAATCTAACCAGGGATGTAAAAGACCTATACAAAGAAAACTACAAAACATTACTGCAAGAAACCAACAGAGATCTACATAAGTGGAAAAACATACCATGCTCATGGATAAGTAGACTCAACATTGTGAAAATGTCAATTCTACTGAAAGCAATCTACAAATGCAATGCAATCTCGATCCAAATACCAACAACATTCTTTAAAGACATGGAAAAACTAATCATAAACTTTATATGAAGAGGAAAGAAGCCCCAGATAAATAAAGCACTATTGAAGTAGAAGAATAAAGTAGGAAGGACTCGCACTACCTACCTCACAACCTACTATACAGCTACAGTAGTCAAAACAGGTTGGTATGGGTACGATAGATGCATTGACCAATGGAACAAAACTGAGAACCCAGATGTAAATCCATCCACCTGATCGCATCACCTGATCTTCAACAAAGGCCCAAAGTCCATCAAATGAGGAAAAGACAGTCTTTTTAACAAATGGAGCTGGCAAAATTGGATGTCCATCTGCAAAAAAATGAAACAGGACCCATACCTCACACCATACACAAAAACTAATTCAAAATGGATCAAAGACCTAAATATAAAACCAAAATCTATAAAGGTCATGGAAGAAAAAATAGGGTCAATGCTAGAGGCCCTAATACATGGCATTAACAAGATACAAACCATAACTAACAATACATAAACACCAGAAGATAGGCCAGATAACTGGGATCTTCTAAAAATTAAACACTTAAGCTTATCAAAAGACTTCATCAAAAGAGTAAAAAGAAAACCTATAGACTGGGAAAAAAATTTTGGCTATGACAAATCTGACAAAGGCCTAATCTCTAAAATCTACAGGAAAATCCAACACCTCTACAACAAAAAGACAGATAATCCAATTAAAAAGTGTGCAAAGTATATGGACAGACACTTCACCAAAGAACATACTCAAGTGGCTAACAGACACATGAGGAAATGCTCGCGATCACTAGCCATTAGAGAAATGCAAATGAAGACCACAATGAGATTCCATTCACCCCAACATTACTGGCACGAATTAAAAAAAAAAACAGAATAAAAAGGAAAATTCCAAATTTATTGAGAAAAGACAATTAGTTGACACCAATACTGAGATGAATTAGATACTGGAATTATCTGACAAGGAGTTTAAAGCAGCTCTCATCAAAATGCTTCAACAATCAACTGTAAATTTTCATGAACCAACTGAAAAATAGAAAATCTCAAAAAATACAAGTTATTAAAAAATGGAATTTATAGAACTGAAAAATACAATAAGAGAAAAAGGAAAAAGAAAAAAAAACCTCACTAGATCTAGGACTCAATAGAAGAATAGAAATGACAGAGGATAGGCCCAATTAACTTGAGGACAGAGCAACAGAATTCATCCAGTCTGAACAACGGAGAGAAAATAGATTGAAATAAAAAATAAACACTCAGGGAGCTGTACAACAATAACAAAAAAACCCCAACATTCACATTATCACAGTCTGAGAAGGAGAGAAGAAAGAGAGTAGCTAAAAAAGTATCTGATGAACCTAACGGCTGAAAAAGTCCTAAATTTGGTGAAAGACACAAACTTACATAAGAAGCTGAGCAAACTCCAAACAGGGTAAACTCTAAGTAGTTCACACCAAGACACACCATTTTTAAAAACTTGAGAACTAAAAAGGCAAATAAAAAATCTTAGGTCTCATCTTCATGATGGATACCTCTCCTTAAGAAGTTCTCTGTGTTGAATGAAGGTACCCTTTTGTCTCATTGATAAAATCCTCTTCTTTCTTCAGGCACCCTTTTTACTATCTTCAATTCTAATTTCCAGGTATTCCAAGGACAATTCACACTAATAATATAACAATTACCATCTATTACAATCAGCTGTTGGAGCAGTATATCAACATGGAACTGCCAGAAATTCAAGCCAGATTCAGAAGAGGACGTGGAACGTGGGATATCATTGCAGATGTCGGATCCTGGCTGAAAGCAGAGAACACCAGAAATATATTTACGTGTGTTTTATTGACTATGCAAAGGCATTAGACTGTGTGGATCAAAGCAAATTATGGATAACGTTGCCAAGAATGGGAATTTCAGAACACTTAATTGTGCTCATGTGGAATCTGGATGCAGACCAAGAGGCAGTCATTCAAACAGAACAAGGGGTACTGCGTGGTTTAAAGTCAGGAAAGGTGTGCGTCAGAGTTGTATCTTTTCACTATACTTATTGAATCTGTATGCTGAGCAAATAATCCGAGAAGCTGGACTACATGAAAAACAAGGCATCAGAACTGGAGGAAGACTCATTAACAACCTGCATTATGCAGATGACACAAACTTGCTTGCTGAAAGTGAAGAGGACTTGAAGCACTTAGTGATGAAGATCAAAGACTACAGCCTTCATTATAGAGTATACCTCAACATAAATAAAACAAAAATCCTCACAACCGGACCAATAAGCAGCATCGTGATAAATGGACCACGTGTCTACCAGTTTGTTGAACTGTGGGGGCTTGCCTGTTGCTGTGATGCTGGAGGTTATGACACTGGTATTCAAATACCAGTGGGGTCACCCATGTCAGACAGGTTTCAGCTGAGCTCCCAGACTAAGACAGACTAGGAAGAAGGAACCGGTGGTCTACTTCTGAAAAAAATCAGCCAGTGAAAACCTTATGAATAGCAGTTGGACATTATCTGATAAATAGCAGTATACCATAATTTAATTTTAGTATTATTGATAAATAGTAGTATATTTTGTCTCATGAACGTTGGACATGTTATCAGGAAGGACCAGTCCCTGGAGAAGGACATCATGCTTGCTAAAGTAGAGGGTCAGGGAAAAAGGGAAGACCCTCAATGAGAAGGATTGACACCGTGCCCACAACGATGGGCTCAAGCATAATGATTGTGAGGATGACGCAGGACTGGGCAGTCTTTTGTTCTATTTTACATAGGGTCACTATGAGTCGGAACTAACTTGATGGCACCTGACAATAGTGTACCATATATTTAATTTTAGCATTATCTCCCATGAAGCAAATTCTGATAAAACTGAGATACATCTAGCAAAATTATAATTTTGATAAAAGGAATGCTTTTTACATTTTGTCAATATGTAGCAGGTTCTGGTAAGCATGCTGTCTTAGTCACCTAGTGCTGCTCTAACAGAAATTCCACAAGTGGATGGCTTTCACAAAGAGAAATTTATTTCTTCACAGTAGCTTAGGCTAAAAGTCCAAATTCAGAGCATCAGCTTCAGGGAAAGGCTTTCTCTCTCCGTTGGCCTTCTCATCAATGTTGCCCCAGACTAGGAGCTTCTCTGCGCAGGGACCACAGGTCCAAAGGATGCACTCTGCTCCTGGCACTGCTTTCTTGGTGATATGAGGTCCCCCTGTCTCTCTGCTCACTTCTCTCTTCTATACCTCAAGAGATTGCCTAGGGACACAATCCAATCTTGTAGACTGAGTCCTGCCTTACTAACACAACTGCCACCCGTCCTCCCTCATTAACATCATAGAGGGAGGATTTACAGCGTAAGGGAAGATCACACAATACTGTGAATCATGGCCCAGCCAAATTGATACACACATTTTTTGGGGAACATAATTCAATCCATGACACTTCTTAACATTTATTTTCTAAAAATGCGAGATCTAAAGAAATCCCAAGTGTTCAGTTTTGAATTCTGAACCTTTATGAATAAGCTTTTATATGAGGCTTATGATTTATTTATTTATTTTTTAAATACAAAGCTGCCAACCTGATTTATCAAAAACAAAACAAAACAAAAATATGGTTGACAGGTTGTGTTTATTATTTTCTATTGTATCTAAAAGTAGAATATATTGAAAGACTTTGTTAAAAATAATTCTTTCCACAGTTTTTATAAGTTTAGTGGCAAACACAGTTTACAAGTAAAAGCTAAAATTTTCAAATTAAAATCAGTTTGTGTTCTTTATGAAATTTACTGAAGCAAGTTATGATTCAGTTTAAAGTATCTGAAGCAGTTTCCACATTAAAGCATTCTCAAGAAATAGAAAACAGAGAAGCTTAGATAAAGCACCAGCTGTCACCAGGTCGCCAAGTTAACACTGATTCCTCACTGGTTCCCATCACATAGATGGAGAACAGGAGGAGAAAAGCAAGGAACACTTATAGAAAGAAACAGAACCCTGAAATTATATTTGCTTAGGGAATCCCCAAAGGCATCTTGGTCAGGTTATTAAATTTCTGAGGAGCAGAAAAAGTTAGATTATAATAGTTAAGGCTCAAGATCATGCAGTCGTAATAAAATATGATTACTGATACTTAAATGATACTGAATGTGATGCAACATATTTAAAGCCAACAGGAAACATATTTCCTTATTGAATCCCTTAGGATTTTGTAGGCATGTTGAAATCCATCTTCATACAGAATCTCAAACTGCATGGGTGTGATTGACTCAGTTCTTCTAAATAGGCCAAAAAACAACTATTTGTACCTATTTAAATTTTTTTTTTCCATAGTGAAAACTAATATTTAGTGTTTTAAAGTTTTTCAAATATGAAACATTTTTAGGGTCATTATGTACATGATGAGATAAAAGCAATAAGGACAAGAGCAACAACCACCAAAACCTACACAGATAACTGAGTTAAGTAAATCTAACTGGCATATACTAAGATTAAAAAACAACAACCGCGATAAACTTACATTTTTATCTCCTAATTCACAGTCCTCACAGTTTGAGGATCATTGTCTTTCTCTAAGTTATAAAGAACCATCAAGTACAGTGAAAAGTACTTTAAAGTGGTCACAGTTTCCTAATTAAGGACCGAGACACATTAAAAGGTCCTAGACATAACTGGAGCCCTCAACTCTCCTAATTCATATTATGACATGCATTTGCCAGATCTAACATACTCAGTGTTACATTCTGAATAAATGGGAAAAAATACCTGGTTTTATGATAAGGTAAAGCTTGTTTCTATTAACATATTCTCTATTAGAACATTTCAGTACATGTACTTTTAAAAAGTGCAAATGGAAAAAAAGTAGGCCACAATTGTAGTTCCCTTTCTATGCCTTGTTCTATAATCCATCTTATTGCAGAATTGGAGCTTAGGTAGAACTAGCCAAAGAGAATAGAGAAAGTAAAGAACAACGAAAAAATATTAATTTCTATTACCAAAAAAAAAAACAAACAAGGACAAGAAAAAAATAAAAATTGGCTCCAACCAATCTTCTTTAAATGTGGTTTTAATCAGCCCAAGAGCCTCTGCAATTGAACTGAAAGGCAACTTCTACGGAATTCCTTCCAAAAGTTTATATTGTTTCTAGGTAAGTTTATGATTTAATGACCCATAGCATTTCACTATTTTTTAAACACTACTCCACATTAAAAACTCATTTGAAACTCAGTCCTATTAGTGGTGACTTGAAGCCCATCAGGTTAAAGTAAACATAAAATATACAAGAAAGACCCTTTTGCTGCTAATCCCTTCCACCACCTTTCCCATTCTCCAGAATAGGCAAGTGCCATCTAAGTGATATAGAGAAAATGAGCACTGGATTGTCAAATGGCAACTTTAACCGCTTTAACTCACTGCAGAAATATTAAGGGAGTTGTCTTTCCTGATTGATTAGATTGAATATATATAAATAAAAAGTGAATTTGGCATGGAGCCTTGTGAATACATGCTTAACTTGCATGCATTGTAAACAAATAATCTTTGCTTTTATTTCTCTAATCCTTGCTTTTATTTCTGATTTAAACTTTTAACATTTCATGCTATATAAGGAAGGTGAGGGAGTGGTAAGTGGAATTAGATCTGGCTTTGAATAATTGACTTTTCCTTAGCTTTTTCAAAATGGATAGATTCTTCAGTAGCTTTAACATCTCCACCATCATCTATTGTATGAATATCTGATGTATTTATGTCATTTTGCCTCAAACGGTAACTTTTATAAGCACGTTGAATGATAGTGGCTGAGACCGCCTCTTGTTTTCGTTTTAGGGTAGTTGTAATTGGCTCATACGTGATCTTAAAAGGGTTGGCTAATATATACCCAGTTTCTATCTCTGAAAGGACTTTCTCCATCCTCTCATCTTTACCCAAAACTCGCTTTGTAAAAGCAAGTAAGATGTCAAGACAGTGAATTCGGTCCCCAACAGCCATGGGAAGATCCATGGCAATGAGCTGGCCCTTGTTTGGTTTTGCCATGAGAAGAGGAGGATCAAGAGCAGCTGCAAAATCTGAAAGCTTGCTAGAGTCTATGTATTGGGTCTTATCAGGATCAAACCTCTTCCATACCTGAAAAAACTTCCTAAAATCATCTTCACTCAAGGTCCTGGCTTTTTTTTTAGAAACAATATTGAAAAACTCCATGACAACAACAATGTACATATTTACAATGATCAGCCATGATATAAGGATGTAACTGACGAAATAAATAATCCCAAAATAGGGGTTACTGCAATCTCCTTTAACCTGAGTCCCGGGGTTAATTTTATCAGGATCACAGTCAGACCATTGACTGCTGATAATCGCACTGAGCATCCCATCCCAACCAGCAAATATGGTAACTTGAAAAATGCAAAGCATACTGCTGCCAAAGGTTTCAAAGTTGGACACATCATTGATTCCAGCTTCCTTTTTAACATAGGCAAAGTTGTACATTCCAAAGATGGCATAAACAAACATGACCAGGAAGATGAGAAGACAGAGGTTCAGCAATGCTGGGAGGGAGAGCGTCAAAGGAAGCAGCAGATTATGGAACACTTTTGGTCCTTTCCCAAGACGTAGGATGTGGATAATCCGAGAGAGAAGTATCAGTTGGACAAGGGAAGGAGATCCAAGGTAGTAGTCTACAGGTAGAAATAGTCCTTGGAGTGGAAAAAATAAAGCAGTAAATAAAATCATTCAAATGCAACTATATTTAGAAGAATATAAATTAGTTTATATGTCTATGCTGTTTCTATAGATTACAATGATTTTATTAATCCCTTCCATTTAACATAGCACATATTAAAAGTTTGGGTTAGCCAGATTCTAACTGTGGCAATGCTCAGAGTATCTATCAAAATTTGGAAGAGAATTCTTCTGTATCATTATCTTAAGAGTATTATAGGTCAAATACTCCTGGAATCATAGATGGCAGGAATCTATAATGTAGGAAAGTAGTCATGATTTTTTCTGATTGCCCTTGGCTCAAGAAATTTAGTTCATTCCAACCTTTATTAAATGGCTAATAAAGATGTAATTCAAATATGCAAAGACGAATGATATAATTTATGCCCTCAAAGACCTTATAATCTAGAAAGTACAGATAGACACTTTAACTAACGACAACACAAGGTAGAAAGATCTATTTCATAAATATAATTACAAAAATGTCTGGTATTCAGTGATTCAAGGATTGTAATTAAATTAAATGTACTTATTTCATAGATAGTATTTGGGCCCTTAGGAGCTTTAAATGTGAATTGCATAAATTAGTCTCTGCCCTCACGAAACTTTTTTCTAAACGTGGTGGGTGCACAGGTAAGAATGGGAGTAAGACATAGATATAAGCATAAAACAAGCCAGGATGATAATTTCCACAAAAAGCATAAAGGATGTTCTCTGGAAGCACCAGAGAGAGTGTGGTTTCTTTTTTGAGTGAAAAGGTGGAGGATGGATGAATCCTATGACGCTTCTGAGACGGTATGTTTGCTTAACCTGGAAGGATCATGCCTGACATTTCTGTTTAAATTTGGTCGTTGCCCAAGATGGCAGTCTCTCTTATATTCTATCTGTAGCCTCACCCATAGTGCTTTTGTGAAGCTTCTACTCTGACTCAAGTTCTTATTCCGCCTCAATTTTCTAAACCCTTCTATTATGCAAGAGGTATCCCCGTTTCATTGTAAACAAATTTCCCTACATTCTCATCACTATATCTTCACTTTTTTTTATCCGAAATCTGACTCTATCCTGAGGACATGAATTTCATTTCAATCCTCTCAAGTGTAAACATTTCATTCTCCTCCACTCCATGATTCTCAGGGTGGAAAGGTAAAATAAGCATCTTTCTTTCTTCCCAATGTGATTTCCAGATCATTCCTCTTTCCATTTTTTAAATTTCTGATATTTTATGGATAATACCATTCAGTTACACCATCTCCTACCATTCTGTGATCTACTGATTCCCTCTCATTTATATTCATTGACTACTTTAGTACTTGGCTCACTGTCTCCCTCTCTATCCCAGTACCTACCATCAACAACCTATTCCAAGGTTAGCCTCTCAGTCTTTGGCCTTCTCAACTTAAATAAGTTTCTCCATCATTTTACTTCAGTTATTCACATCTATGTCTCCATTCTAAACCCAGGATACCCGACCTTCTGAAACTTCATATAGCTCTCTCTCTCTCTGACCACAGTTTCCTTTTCTTCCAGCTCTCTGATTCAGTTATTCTCACTTGGCTCTCATGTTGTTGTTGTTAGGTGCTGTTGAACAGATTCCTATTCACAGCAACCCTATGTGACAGGGTATAACTGCCTCATAGTGTTTTCTATGCTATAATCTTTACAGGAGCAAATTGCCAGTTCTTTGTCCCATGGAACTGCTGGGTGGGTTAGAACTGCCAACCTTTAGGTTTAGCAGCTGAATGCTTAGCCACTGCTTCGAGCTCTTTAATTCCATAATTCTGTTTTCTCTCTACCAGCCCTTTCCTGTCTTCATGTACGTTCTATCATTTCTTACACTTTTATATCAATAATTAATTTCATGGATTCAATTAAGTATTGCATGTGTGAATTTTCTGGAAGCACAACTAAGCAGACAGTTTATGTGCTTTCCACTACTAAATACCTAGAATAGTGTTTGACACATAACATAAACTCAAACATTGTCTCTACTGTCATGGAGCTTACATTCTAGTATGTGTGTTATGAGGAGGCAGACATTAAACAAACTTCTGTATGCTTGAAACACTTTTATCCTCAATTCTTTGTTTGGCTACCTCCTTATTTAATAGATCTCTATTTGGATTTCACGTTTTCTAGGAAATTTTCTGACCTCGCTTACTGATTAGGCATCTCTCACTCTGTTATGTTGCTGCAGCACCCTCTGCTTTCCCAATCACAGCCTTACTAACACATCATTAAAATGTACAGTTTAATTATCTGCATCCCTTAATAGATTATAAACTATGTGCATAAAGTTGATGCCTATATTGTTTACTACTGAATTATTTGCATATAGCACAGTATCTATTCACAAACAGGGTAATCAAATATAGATATTTGTTAAATAGAAGAGTGAGAGGAAACTGGTAACAAATTCATTAAAACCTAAAATTCTAGTATTCTGGAAGTTTTAGGGGCTGGAGGGAAGGAACAATATTAAGTTTGAAAGACTATGTCATGCTAACGCATAAAGATCCTTCCAGTGTCATCCTAGAAAATTACTGTATGATATACACCAAAGAGGTAACTAAGCATTTACCTGATGTTCTGTGAAAGAAAGCCTATGTTATTAATTCTAGAAATAGTTTGAATATCTGATATGTGTCAGGCATGTGCACAAGTATGAATGCAAAAAAATGTAGGGCATTCATGTGAGAAATAAAAAGGGTCTCTACTTCTTTTCCACAAACTGTCAGTTCGTCATGCTGTGGTGGCTGGAAGCTATGCTACTAGTATTTCAAATACCAGCAGGGTCACCCATGGTGGACAGGTTTAAGCAGAGCTTCCAGACTAAGACAGACTAGGAAGAAAGGCCTGGTGATCTACTTCCAAAAATTAGTCAGTGAAAACCTTATGGGTCACAACTGAACACTGCCCAATTATCTTTCTTTGGACACATCATCAGAAGAGATCAATGACTAGAGGAGGACATCATATTCAGTGAAGTAGAAGGCCAACGAAGGTGAGGGAGACTCTCAGAGAGATGGATTGGCACTATAGACACAATAATGAACTAGAACATGCTGGCAGTTGTGAGGATGAGGCAGACTGGGCAACATTTTGTTCTGTTGTACAGAAGGTCACCATGAGTTGGAGTCAACTTCATGGCAGCTAACAACAACCGCTTTTACTTGTTGACAGACTATGTCTCAAAAGATATTTACTGTAAAAGCTTTCCTAATATAATTTTACTACAAATGAAAATATGACTAAACAAAATCTTACCTGTCATGGAGAAAATGACCACCATAAAATCAAAAACGTTCCATCCAATGGTGAAATAGTAACAACGGAAAGAGATGAGCTTAAGTAAACATTCTCCAGTATACAGCACAACAAAAACTGTGTTAATCCAGTAGAAAGCATTTTTCATTTGTGGACTCTCATCATCACTATTCATCATAATGGTTAGTGCATGGGCAAAGATAAGAACCATGATGGTGATATTAAAAATCTGATTAGTCACCAGGACGAAGATGAATCCTTGGAACTTGTTCTGTGAGGAAAAAAGATACAATAATCTCACTAATAACAAACATACACACACACATACATAATCTTTAAGTTCTACAACTTGTTTTCCAGCATAAATAGAAGAATCAGTGAAGACCTAAGTCTTTACCAAGCTACAAAAATTACAGGAGTCAAATAAAAATAACAACCATTAAAAGTTTTGTCAAGGAACATGTTTTTAAAATTTAGTCAAATCATTTTTTAAGAATTTAAAAAATACTCTTTCATTTTAAAAGAAAATAAAGGCAACTTTTTTCAAGCATCAAAAAATCTTGATGTTTCCTCACTCTTGGGCGAGGTATCGGTCTTTGAGAGTCTTCAGACATGAGCTTCTTTAGTCCACGGCACTGTTTCTTCTGTTTTACTGTTATAAAGATATTTGACCCTCCCTGGTAAAGAAATGATAGAAAAAAATATTAAAATCACAGTTAACCCAAATTCCCCCTTATATTTATACACATTTTAGAAGACTTGGCAGTTATTGATTTAATCTTTTCAAAAAACTTTCATTGCAATGAAATACATCATGATTTGAACATGTCTGACCTTCTGTAAAAATTCATATAAATACAGATTATATATATGCTGGTAATGACTGAGATTCAATAATCTTTTGGTAGACTTTTCTGTGAGTAGTCAACTCTATTTTCACTTTTCAGTCTACTGAGGATTCACTCTTATTAGAGAGAGAAAAAAAGGAAAAACTGCCAGGTATATCTGGAAAGATTTATTAAGAAAAGCTGAATTCAACAGCTAAAAGTAAGGTTGGTTTATTTCTTTTAATGAGCAGAAAAAAATAGAATTGGTTGTATATGTATTTTTATATGTTCTTACGTTGCTTTAAGGAGCCCTGGAGATACAGTAGTTAAGTGCTTGATGCTGACTAAAAGGTTGGCAGTTTGAATCCACTAGCAAATCCATGGGAGAAAGATATGGTAGTCTGCTTGTATAAAGATTACAGCCTTGGAAACCTTGTGGGGCAGTTCTACTCTGGGTCACTACAGGGTCGCTATGGGTCGGAATTGACTCAATGACAAGGGGTCTTATGTTGCTTTATTTTCCAAATACCATCAAAAAATAGTTTTTACTATTATGCCAAAAGTACCTGTGCGGCCTCTTCATAGCACCTTCTAAGTCTTGTTTGTGTTTGCGCTGCTAATTTCAGTATCTTATACAAAATACATGAGGTGAATAAAAAGTGAACATTTAATGTTTTGTTAGTCTAGGAATTGTTACTACTTTAAGTCAGGATCTCTTCACTTAAATTTGACAAGGGTCACCAACTTGAAGCCCAGAAGCAAATCCTAGAGTTGGGTTGAAGTCCCTAAGAAGCTGAAGCATCCAAACAAAAGCATACTTAATCATTGACCTCTCTACTCCCATCTGATTAGCGGAGACTCAAAAGTGGCTTGTTAATCAGATCTGGCACATGGCAACGGGTTTTTGAAATTGGATGACAATGGAATTTCAAAATTAAACTATTCTTTTCTTGATTTTTCGAGAAGGGTTTCCTACACCTAAGAGGAAGGAGGACTCTGTGGTTAAAAATAAGTAGACTTAGATGTCTTTTGAGGCCTTTGCACTTGTGGAGGCCTTGTAGATACCCTTCTTTGGAGAGAGCATCAAACAGTGGTTGTGCAATTGTGCCTGTGAATTCTCTCTTACCAATGTCAAGCATTACTATTTAGGTCATATATTTGGATTATGACTCTCTCTACTTCTAGAAGATGGAGCTACTCTAACTTCCAGAGATGTCCATGCTGGTTATGACTCTGAAGTCTTTGAATGTTTATCAGAGATAAAAAGTTTTTTTTTTTTTCCTTGAGCTCTTCAAGTATTTGTGCATAGACCCAATAATATTACTTATTCATTTTTTAGCACATCATTTGCAAAATATATATACAGAAAAACAATTTTTAACTATTAAACTTGTGTATAGTTTGAATATAGAAAACTGCAAAGATGAACATTTTAGAAAGGTTCATCAAAGAGCAGGAACCTCTAGTCAGTCGTCATAGTTTTTAGCTTAGAATCAAATAAAATGACATTAAGTTGAACCCAAAACAAATCAATTATTTGAGACAAGGTGTTTTTATAAATATGTTTGATTTTGTCAGGCATTGAACAAGCAAAGAATATTTATACTTACCTTTATTTTATGCTTTTTGAAATTAGCAACCATAGCACCAATCAGCATACTCAGAGGGAGAAATAGTCCAAAAACAATAAAGTTGATAAAGTAACAATACATATAAATGTTGTCTTCAAAATTAGGCTGCATATTTACCTAAAAATTAAGAGAATAGGAAACTATTGACATTGACTTTAAAACACAGATTTATAAAACCACTCATGACAAGAAGGTCCAACAATGCTGCTTGAAGTAATAATTTCTCTTTGTTATTTGATGAAGGGGTATCCTTGCCTCATTTATTTGGATTTTAAAGTTTATTGCATTGGTGTAATCATTCTTACAAAGTCTGGTAATTTCTTTAAATGAACCTATGAGCCCACAACCATTGAATCTAATCTCGAAAAGATTTCATTGTTCATGAATACGGAAATAATCTGAAATGTATTTAATTTCCATCTAGCATAAACATTTGCTTTTTACCATATTAATAATTTAATTATTGCGTGAACTGCAAAAATCACCTTGCTTGACCCTTAACAATGACTTTTAGATTATATTGTACTTACAGCAATAGAATCAACTGCTGAATTCATGATCGTTATCCATCCATTAAAAGTTGCCTGTAAAAATGACATGCTTTTAATTCTTACGGGAATCTCATAGCTCATGACAAATAAAATGTAAAACTTAATCCATTATAATAGCACTAAAATACTTAATTAGTAAGGTTCGCCACACTTTAATATACTATGTAATTGAGATACCTTTAACCTTTTTATTATAATTGTAGTCTTTTAACGATTGTTTTAAACTAGTTTATTTGTAGTTAATAATTTTAAATAGTGAGATAACATTAATGGATACTTAGATAAATAAATATATGCTACCCAAGCGTCACAGTTATTTGTAACTTCTACACATGTGTTTTTCTATTGGAGAGGTAAGACGGAAATGGTCTCCCTCTTCACCTCTGCTGATGTTGGGTCACTGAGTGGCCGTTTCTCAAAGCACTTAATAGAAAAAAACAAAACAAAAACAGTAGTAACCTGAAACAGACCAAAGAATTTTGACCCGATCACCTGATCAACGGTGGAGGACATAGATTTTGCCAGTCCTTGCCATCTTCTACCTTCATCTCCATTTCCTTCACCCTACAGGGCAGGGGCTGTATTTCAACTTTCGTCTTCCCAAATGAGCCTAGCACAGTGTGCTCCATAATATTTATTCATAAATTAATATTTGGAGCCCTAGTGGTGCAGTGGTTAAGAGCTCAGCTGCTAACCAAAAGGCTAGCAGTTCAAATCCACCAGCCACTCCTTGGAAACCCCATGGGGCAGTTCTACTCTGTCTTATAGGGTCGCTACGAATCAGAATCAGCTGGATGGCATTGGGTTTCATTTTTTGGTTTTAATTAATGTTTACTAAAATATTTTGGTCCCACACTTTGTCCTTTATACTCACCTAACAATATGGATGAACATATAGTTCATTTAAAAAAAGTCAAAAGATTACTTACTACTTGAAGCAGTGAAAGGAAACCATTTCCAACATTGTCAAAGTTCAGTTTTGCATTCTCCCATGGCATGGATTCATTAAACACGAGGCTTTCACACTGACTCTTATTCATAACTTCAGATATAGGAAACCTTTCTCCACTTGTTGGGTCAATGCATTCATAGAATTTACCAGCAAATAAGTGTACTCCCATGATGCTAAAAACCAGCCAGATCATAAGGCAGACCAGAAACACATTCACAGTGGGTAAAGTTGTTTTTATCAAAGCTCTCACAACCACCTGGCATATAAAAAATTAACATGTAAGTTTTAGATAAGAAATGTGAAACTATTTTAACATCTGATCAAATTGAGAATAATAATTGATGTAACATATTGAAGCAAGAAAAGGCCATTTCCAAACACTTAATTGCCCACATTCTGGTATTTGAATAACCAAAATAGTAATTCAATTTAGGCTAAAGATATGCATGAAAACTGCAGATACTCTAAATCTTTGTACTAAAAAAACTGTTAAAGGCAACAGAGTTGATTAGTATAAATACTAGAAATAATTATTTCACTGATCTAACACATATTTATTCATTTCTTGTACTGTCCAGGAATGGACAAGATAATTAAACCTGTGTGCATATGTATGTATGAGACTATCTAGAGAGCATACAAAATGAGAGGGAATGGGCCTAGAACTATGTCTTGAAGATTTTAACTTAGGGAAGATGAGCATGCAAAGGAGGTAAAGAAGGAGTGGTGGGAGAAATGAGGAAGACTAAGAGATTGCAATATCAATGAAGTCAGGGGAGGAGACTGTTTCAAGAAATACTGAATAGACAGCTGTACCTTGCAAAATCTCTACCCTCCTCACTGAACTACTCTATGTCACCGACGAATCACTCCAGAATGGCAAGTTTGGGAAATGATTCACCGCCCAAACTTGAATAACAGCAATAGTACATAATCACTGTCACAATAGTGACAGTTAATCCCTTCACTCTTTAATATTACAATCAGAGTTTTTTATTCTTATCACTCCACTAAAGCTGCTATGGCAAATGTAAACCTGTTTCTACATCCAATAGATTTTTTTTTTATTGTTGTGCTTTAAGTAAATGTTTACAATTCAAGTTAGTCTCTCATACAAAAATTTATACATACATTGTTTTGTGACCCTACTTGCTCTCCTTGTGCTGTGACAGCACACTCCTCCTTTCCACTCCGGATTTCCTGTGTCCATTCAACCAGCTCCTGACCCTCTCTGCCTTCACATCTTGCCTCTGGACAGGAGCTGCCCATTTAGTCTCCTGTATCTACTTGAGCTAAGAAGCACACTCTTCACCAGTATCACTTTATGTCCCATAGTCCAGTCTAATCTTTGTGAGACAGAATATTTTTAATCTTCACTATTTCTTTCTCTTTCTCTTGCATTTACACTTTTGACTCCCCTCCCCCTTCTCACTCTTCTCTTTTGTAGCTTTCTAATCATTTCTTCCCTGAAGCTTTTCTAAATTCTTATCTTTTCACCTGTACTTTTCTAGCTTATATTCCTTGGTTTTCTGCCCTTTAAATAATAAATTTTAATTTTTCTTTCAATAACACTTTATTTCTGAAAGTAGGTCTCAGATCCTTTTTTAATACTCTAGATATTTCGAGAAGTCCACTGATACTTCTACTGAAAAAAAATTCTATGCCTATTAGAAAATACTCATATATAAGAATAAAAACAATGGCTACAGTTGACGTAAATATTTTGGTAGTAAAGAGCACCCGAGACCTAAAGCTTATTAAATGCATAAACCTTCATTTTGTAATCCTGTTGCTTTTTAAAATACTCTGCTGTATCTTCAAAGATAATTCAACTACAAAACTTCTAGACGTTGAGATGGTGCTTCAGATCTGGTACTGACATTGGTCTAACCATGGATACTATTTACCTGAGCTTGATCCGACCATGGCTACTATCTCATTGCCTTTCAAATAAAATATATGCCATTGAGTGGTACAACGCTTAATTTCTGACAAACGGAGGCAGCTTCCCCAGCACATCTCTTCTTGCTTTTCTCTAAATTGGGGGCAGAAAACTTGCTGATTTTGGCACCCTTTGTACCCTGTGTATCTAAACTTACTAGAGAAAAAAAATTTTTTTTAAATAACAAGTAAGAGTTGATTTTAGTTATATTCGCTTATCTAGTTTGTGAGGGTGAGGGTTTTTTTGTTTTTGCTTTGTTTGAGTCAATAGACCATCTATCTTCTATCAAATTTTCCTGTCACTGAATTGTATCTGTGCTGAAAATTTAGCTGTTTTATCATTTTAACCTCAATATTACAGTTTTCTTCAACCACCTTTTCCTTTTCAGCTATTCTCCACCTTACTTTGGTTTAAAACCACAGGGGAATATCACCACCTTGTGAATCTCCATGATGTGATTTTAAATTACTTATATTTTGTTTGGATTTATCATAATTACTCAAATTTTGACATAAAACAAGTATCTTTTTTTTTTTTACTGAGTGGAATGATTTTAAGTGCATGGCTTCTTAATCTGTCTATTTGATTGATATTACTCAATGTCACATTCAATGTTATGGTAGAATCTAATATGAAAATTAATTTATGTTTAGCTTGTATTATTTTTATAGTGTATGCATCATATATTATTTTTAAACTGCCATTGATTAAGAGTTTAAAAATAACATACGATGCATACACTGTAAAAAGAATACAGGTTAAACATAAATCAATTTTCATATTAGATCTTACCATAGCATTGAATGTGACATTGAGTAATATTAATCAAATAGACAGATTAACGTTAAGCAATCTATGTAAACCAAAAACGTCAGAAAACACAAAGGAATGATTATGAAATAAAAATATAATTAGACCTTTTCTACCATTTCTGCACACAATTGATCACCGTATATCTAAATATTCAACAATACTTGTGATGGTCACATACTCCATTTTTTCTATTAGGTTAAACAATATGAAATTTTCATTGTAAGCCAAAACATTGGACATTTTATGTGGTTCAACCTGTTAGTTTCCCTTACATTGTCCAGAAGAGGCTTTAATGTGGGGTAAGGTGGAGAGAACCGGTAAGAATTCATAGTTGCGATGTGTGAATTAAAAAAAAAAGCAAATTTATTTTGAAATTCAAACTTGCAGATATCTGCTCACTCCATAAATACCTACTGAGTGTTTACAATGTCCTTATAATTTAAAAAAGTTAGCTAACTAATAAGTTTCATTTTCTGACAATTGTCTTTTTTAAATTGAGACAAATTTATTAATATTCATATATATCCATGTGGATTAGAATGGTATTTTTTGGGACTGTATTTTCTCTCTCAACTATTAGTTGTTTTGCTTATCTTTATTATTTTTCATATATTACAAGCAATAAAGACTTAAAATAGTAATAAGTATAACTAACATACCTATTCCTTTTTATTTTTAAACAGTAGAGTATGCGGGTTTTGTTGTATTGATATATTTAAAGATACAAATTAGGAGACAACAAAGTTTGTTAATCTGTGGAGATTTAGTTATCTAAAATAAATATCTATATTTTAGAAGAATTTCTCTTACCTTCATGCTATCAAATTGAGATAGAACTCTGAGTGCCCGAAGGAATTTAATAGATATAAGTGGTTTTAGATCTTCTCGAGATTTGCCTATTAAGCTAAGACAAAAGACCTATATGAAAAAAGAGTGGATAGAATTTAATTTTAATCAAAATAATATGTAAAATACAAATTGCATTTGTAATAAAGAAGATAAATAATCAAAGCCTACCAAGAAATCTGCAAAAGATTTTAACATATATTTAAAAATAGCTAAATAATGACATAGAAAGGTGTAAGAAAATAATTCTGTGTTAAAATCACTTTAAAAAAGATAAAAATAGTTTCTGGTAATAAGGAACTTATGCTATTGTGATAAACAAAAATTTGCCTATTTGACATTCTTTATATTTTTTACGATCATTTTATAGCCATCTTTAGTGTGAAAGAAGATACATAATTATTTGAGAAAATCAGTTTCATGATTATTTGCAATACAGTAATAGCATGCAATGTATTAAAACAAAATCTGGAATACATTTACATATGCATCTATTACATCTATTGTCTTAAATATGGTTAAGACAATAAAGCTAGGATTTCAGAGGACAGGCATCAAGGAGGAGATATATATTGTTAAATTGAAGGTATAAATTAGAAAAAAGTACAGCCAAATACCAAGGTGATTTTTAAAATCAATATATATATGCATAAAATGATTCAAGATTAATAAATGTTTATAGATGTTTTAGCAGAGTGGTAAAGCTGTAACTAACTTTTTTTTAATCTTCATATTTTTTCTCTATTTTCAATTCAACTTATATGGAAAATTTGTTCTTTTTTATCCTACACTCAAGGGATAGATTTTGGAGAAAGAGTGTCATTAATGTAAGCATGGAGGGATGTAGACTCGTAAGAACAATGACTAAGAAACTGGAACGTGGGCTGCATGTTGTAGTGTGGTTTGGCTGGAGCAGAAGGTGAATTTGCAAGAATTAACTTAAAAGATAGGGATCAGATGGTGTTAAATCATTGATCATAGATTGAGGAGATTCAACTGCTGACAGAGTTGCTTATAGAATAGGAAGCCATTTTTTTCATTCAACTAGAATTACTGAGTACCTAATATGCGATAGGAATTTTTCTAGACACTGGAGATAAGGAGATAATGCAATCGAGAAAATTTTCTGTTCTCACAGAGTGTATCTTTTAGTGGGGGAAAGACAGACAATAAGCAAAAGAAATGAGTAAATTATATAATATTAGTAGGTGCTATGGAGAAAAATAAAGCAGAGAAAGAGAAACAGTATTGGAGTAATTGCAGTTTTAATTAGAATAGTGAGGAAAGGCCTGACATCAAAGTTGTCGTTTAAGCAAAGACATGAATGAGGTGAGCTGGAAAAGTTCCAGGTGGAGGGAAGAGTAAGTGCAAAGGCACTAAGATGGAAGTAATCTTGGTATTTTTGAGGAGTGTCAAGGAGGTCAGTACTGGTGGAGCATGTATAGATGGGGAAGGGGAAGAAGAGAGGAGTAGGAGATAAGGTTGGATCATGTAGAGACTTGTAGGCCTTTGATTGCAAAGACTTTGGCTTTTAGTCTGTGATAAAATACCAGTTGCCATCAAGTTGATTCTGACTTATGGTGACCCCATGTATTTCTGAGTAGAACTATGCTTCATAGGATTTTTAATGGATGATTTTTCGTAAGTAGATCACCAGGCCTTTAGATTAGCTGCTGACTGTGTTAAATCTTTGCACCACCCAGGGGTGATATGGGGTGTTTTATTGGAGGGTTCCAAGAAGAAAAGTGATATGAGCTAACTTTCATTTTACAATAGTCACTGATTGCTATGTGGAGAATAAAATGAAGGTGCGCAGTGGTAGAAGAAGAGATATCTGTTTATAATTTATTTTAGTAATCCAAATGAGAAATTTTGGTAGTTTGGATCAGGGTGGTAGTGGTGAAGGCTATAATAAGCAGTCTAACTTTGGATATATGACTTAAAAGTAGAACAAAGAGAATTTAAAGATTTTAGGGTTAATATTTTCACAGTAATGTGCAAAAAGCATATTCTGTTAGCATTGGGTTCACAGGTGACTATTACAATAATTCCGAAGTGACATGCTGAACTTTGTAAATTTTAGAGCGAGAAAAAAAGGATATAGAACATTACAAATGAATAAAGATGGGATATTGGTGACTGAAAATGTAGGGAGAGAAGGAAAAGGTAGGTCTAGGTAAATGGAAGAGTAGGAGTAAAGAGGAAAGGGTAAGTTTTAAAAAACCTTTAATTAAAAGCAAATACATACAATAACAACCATGAAGTCCAGCCTGTACCAGGCATTAGTGAAATAGGCTTTAAAGCCATATGCCATCCACTTTAGAAGAACTTCCAGAATGAAGATATACGTGAAGATCATGTCAGCATATTCTAATAAGATCTTAATAGTCTTTCTCTGATTGATATATATATCTTCAAAAGCCTGTAGGATAAAAAATTAAATATTAGTCTACATGTAATTTCTAAAAGTTCTTTTGGCATGCTGAGTAATGAACTTGGTCCCATGATTGTCTAAACTGTAATCCAAAAGCCCCTCAAATTAGTTAATCAAAGCTAACATAAGAGATGAAATCTTTAGGTACTTCTAACATGAAAGTTCTCTCTCTAATTTCAGGAAGCCAACTCACACATATATGCCAACTGCTATAGAGTAGTAGAGATTTCAGAAAAAAAATAATGTCTTCAGAAATCCATACTGCTATTACAAGAAAAAGCCACAAAGTTAATTTTGCTGCAGGAATTACAACATTAACCAGTGGAAACACATGAATATGAAATAAAATCATAATAATTTTTCTAAGGCTTCTCAGTTCTAATAGGTCAACTTTACTTTTACTGTGGGATATGAAAATTTTAGTAGCTTGGATATGGGTGCTAATGTCATTCAAATCAATTTCATAAACTTATGCTTATGAGGGCTAGTGAAAAAGAGGAAGACCCTCAGTGAAACGGACTGACACAGTGGCTGCAACAATGGGCTCAAGCACAGCAATGACTGTGAGGATGGAGCAGGACTGGGCAGTGTTTCGTTCTGTTGTACTATGTTGTCACTATGAGTCAGAACCGACTCGATGGCACCTAACAACAAAAACAGCTCCCACTGAAAAACAAGGCAATGAGGCACCAATAACTTCAGGTAGACTTCCATTTTTAAAGCGCATCCAAGACCAAAAAGTTAACAAGGATTAACATAATTTTATGTAGAGAATGGTGTGATTCTTAAAAATCCATTCTTAAAAATAAATAAATATAAAATGACAATAGAATTGCTGACTTTTAGATTTAGAAAAAAACAGTTGTAGTGGGACGGTTTACCACACTTTCTATAGTGATAACACAAACAGACAAGAAACCAGCTAAGACTTGGAAGATAAGCAAAATACAAATTTCAAGCCTGACATAATCGCACCCAACACCAACAGATGGCACATACTTCTCAAGGGCATTTGGAACACTGTAGTGGATGCTGGAGTTGCCTACTCAGAGCTCCTCTACCAGCAAATCTACTGATTTCACAGTTACTATGAATGTTGCCTGACAGCAGACAACTGAGATCCTCTCTAGAAAATTGCTTCTGCCAAACAAGAGCCACCTTGCCCAAGAGGCAATGTTCCCATTCCTGGAGGGGAACATTACAGCTAATGGCTGACTGGCATACAAATGGCCACCTCCCTTGCTTCACTCAAGGTGGGACTAACTCTGTGGTGCAATTTGGGCTCCAGAGCTTCCCTACATGATCAAACTGAATTTAGTCTCATTTGAGGACCATGCAGAGGCCTAAAAGATGGAAGTGTCTTAAAAAACAATGCTTGCCCTCTTGAAGGCCCGCTTCCACCTCTCCTCCTGGCCACTAGATGCACAAGTAAAGTCAACTCTCTTCCTAAGTTGCCTGGGGAAGTGCTAATATTGCTAAGGGAGAAGGATTATGCACCAAAGGACCTGCAGGACCTGGTAAAATGTACTGGAAGGAAATAGGAGAGTAGGCCAGGGAGTGGATCATGATAAGGCTATTTTAGTTTCCTATTGCTGCTGTAAGAAATTACCACAAATTTAGGCTTAAAGCAAAATAAATTTATTCTTTCACAGTTCTGAAGGTCAGATGTCTGAAATCAGTTTCAGTGAGCTAAAATCAAGGTGTTGGAAGGACTGGTTCCTTCTGGAAACTTTGAAGGGAGAACCCATTCTTTGCCTTTTTTTGCTTCCAGTGGCTGCCTGTACTCCTTGGTTGTGGTACCTTCCTTCATCTTCAAAGCTCATCCCTCCAAATCTCTGGTTCCATCCTCACATCACCTTTTTCCTCTGATTCTGACTCCTTTTGTTTCCTTTTTTTAAGGACTGTTGTGATTATATTGGGCCCACCTGGATAATTCAGGCTCATCTCCCCATCTCGAGATCCTTAATTTAATCACATAGGCAATGTCCATTTTGCCATGTAAGGTAACATTCACACTTGCAGGAGTTAGGATGTGGACATATTTGGAGGACTATTATTCAGCCTACCATGGACTAGATCAATGGGGATAGAATAAGGCTGCATAAAGGGAGAATATGTTGATACAGGGACACTATCTAACGATACAAGATTTAACATCCTGGAACAGCACTAGGTGATGGTTCAAATATTCTGGGATGGTTTTCAGAAGCTTCAAAAACTGATAGCCTGCATGAATAAGGTAGACATGCCAGAAATTCCATTACAGACCATTCTTTATTGAATAGGTTTCAAAGTATATAGCACAATAAATCCTTAGTTTGTATGTCCATATAATTAGACTTTGTTTCATATATGAAACTTCATTAAGATCAGAAGTACTAGGTATTTATTAACATTCTGTTTTCCCACTGCCAGTCATATATTTTGAATTTATATTGTTTTGTTTCTGCTGCATTATGCATATACAGATTTTCTAAGAAACTGTAGTATATGGTTTCCAGAACTGAAAGAACATGAAATTTAGTGCTATAGTACATAGTCTGGAGAAAAGTAATTTGGCATGGTGACTTTCTGCATAAAGAGAATTATGATACATTTGCTCCAATAAAAGTATCACACACAGGGCTGCTCACTCACCAGAGCGGCTGTGCTGAGAAGTGTGACTAGGCCAATAAAACACTTAAACCAACTGTTTTCTACTATCTTGCAGCAAGTTTTCCTTATGTTCTGCCAAATTTTTCCTTTCTTGGACTGTCTACTGATTAGACCAGGGGAAGATCTCCATCTGTGACCTGTGAGAATGACACCGTTAAGAACCAAAACCTAGAAACACATGAAAATATAAATATCTCAAATTTTACAGATTCTAATATAGGGTTGCTATGAGTCAGAATCGACTCGACTGCAATGGGTAATATGTATAGGTGGTCACTGATTTAAAAACACTTAGTTTTTACCCCTTTTGTACTGACCACTATAACCACAGAGGAAAACCAAAACAAATTAAACTGATATAGGAGAGAAGAAGTTGTAAAAGGCAGGGATGGTTTAGAAGAAGACTCTCTTGCCTCCTGGAACAGAGTCTGAGAATAGAACTTATCCATCACCCCTACCAAAAAAAGGAAAACACACAACATACAACATCTTCTAAATGTTATATTTTGGTATATCCACTGCCACTGAATCAACTCTGACTCATAGCTACTGCATAGGACAGAGTAGAACTGCCCTATAGGATTTCCAAGGAGCCGCTGGTGGATTCAAACTGCTGACCTTTTGGTTAGCAGCTGAGCTCTTAACCACTGCGCCACCAGGATATAATGTCTGAAAATTTACCTTCTGAAGAGTCACTTGACATGACAAGCATTCCCATTTAAAATTACAAATATTTACGAGTTGTTAATAGGCATATTGGAGCCCTGGTGGCATAGCAGTTAAGAGTTCGGCTGCTAACCAAAACATCGGCAGTTCGAATCCACCAGCTGCTCCTTGGAAACCCTACGGGGCAGTTCTACTCTGTCATATAGGGTTGCTATGAGTCGCAATTGACTCGATTGCAATTTTTTTGTTTGTTTGTTTAAGAGGCATATTATGACTAAGTCAATTAAATTGCTTTGATCCATTTCTTAGGTGGCATGGGAATGGGAATTTTGATCAAGGCTATCTAAGGAGCTAACCTGGATTATTGAGCACTTTGAGGGTAGGGTACATGTATATGGAGTTGGATTCCATTTTCTAGTCAAGAGGGGTAACATAAGGAAAACCTGGGGCTTGAGAGGAAAGTGATTAAAACAGGGAAAAATGAAAAAATGTAGGTGGATTGAGTTTAAAGTCAAAACATTTGATTTTAGAATTTTGCCTAGTGTTAAATTCTATATCTCTCATCAAAAAAATTTAAGAAGTATTTCCTCCCTTATCTTAGAGCTTAAAAGTCCTAGAACAATCCAAGCTAGTGAGAAAACCAAAACCCACTGCCATCAAGTCAACTCCAACTCATAGCAACCCTATAGGACAGAGTAGAACAGCCCCATAGGGTTTCCAAGGAGCGGCTGGTGAATTTGAACTGCTGACCTTTTGGTTAGCAGCTGAGCTCTTAACCACTGAGCCACCAGGGCTCCAAGCTAGTGAGAGCAGATTCTTATTTTGAATATAGGAATTTGAGCATTTAGCAGTTAACACTTGACAACTTTACAGTGATTTCAAATGTTCAGAACCTATAGTAATTTGTTAACCTTGCTAGGAAACTAATTTGAATTATAAGTCATCAAGAGGTTTAAGTTGTATGTCTAATGAGTAAGTCAACTGACTGAATCCTTATATATTTCTTAATATTCAGTGTGGAATATAAAAGTATATCACCATCATATGATTTGTAGTGTTTTTCTTATGGAAGCTATAAGATGTTTTCATATGAATATTTTAAATATTGACCTTATTGTATGAGGTCTAAAATATTTCATTTCACTTAAACTTCTATCATTATCTGATGCTGCATTAACTACTGATTTTCTCCTTTACCCCTAAATAATTCTCTATTCTAATGCACACTGTTACATAGTTACCAGCGTAAAGTTAAATTGGAATGTTTTATATATATTTCCAATATTTCTTCTAGCATGAACATGTGTTTTACAATCAACCTTATCGTTAATTTTCGTTTATAAAACATCACTATTTTCTCTTCTGCATTAACAATATCAATTATTATCTCTGTAAACTATGTTAATGAAGAAGGAGGATGGTGATGATTATTGTGTGCTTAATATGTGTATTTGCCAGGTTTATGTGTAAAATTATAAACATGTTTGTGTATAGATTGATATAATGATACAGATATGGATATCTCTCTATATATTAATATTTTTAAAGATTTATGTCTTATATTATCCACATTTTACATAACAAGAAACTGAGTAAGAGAAAGGTTATGGAAAACTTAAAAGGTGGCTGGGATTTGAACTCAGTCTGTCTTGATTCCAGAGCCAACACTCTTAACTACTATATTGAACTCTCTAGGAAACAGGCCTTTCCCCTCTTTTCTAAAGGTTGTGGTTTTTTCTTGATGTTTATTAGTGTTTTCCAGGATACCCATACACACATGCACGCACACACGAAAATTCACGTGTGCATATGTATGTGTGTGTCTATCCCTTAGACAAGTTAATAAACCATTTAAAATTTAAAATATATCTAACAGTGTTATTTAACTTATGTTGTATATACGGTTGCTATGAGTCAGAATCGACTCAACGGCACCTAACAACAACAACAATTATTTAAGTTAAGAGAAATTTAGCCTAATTTCAAAATAATGATCAAAGGAACTTATTTTTCTCTTACCATTTTTAAGATGCTTTGGCTTTTCACGTTCATAGATCATTTCTTCTTCAGAGGTAGCAATATCGACTGTACTGCATTCTGAGGAGCTAGATTGCTTTAGTTTCTAGAAAGTAAAGTTCCCATGAAAAAAGTTGCGATTCAAGTTTCATTTACTCATTTTAATGAAAGTTTATTTCATTTTCAGAAGTAAGAAAAATTTATGTTTAGAAAGAATATTATCATGTTTAAAAGATTTTAGGACAGTCTCATCATTGACATTAAAACACGTACAGATTAATGTGAATTGAAATTTATAAGATTATTTTAAAATACTTAAGGTAAAATGATTTTAAATGAAAATTAACATTTAGTCAATAACATTGCCATCCTACAGACATATAGGCTACCTCCAATTTATGAAAATGTTGGAGTTCCAAAATTTTCTTGATATAATGTCTTTTTTTCACAAGGCTCCCATTTATGGTATTTTATTTAGATGAAGTAGCATAAAAATAAATCACCCCTTGATGCTAAAGGTGGGTAGACAATGGTACACTTTGTCTTTTTGTTGTTGTTGTTTTGTCTTTTTTTGTTTATTGTTGTAGTTTAAGTGAAAGTTTACATTTCAAGTTAGTCTCTTATACAAAAATTTATACATATATTGTTATGTGACCCTAATTGCTCTCCTCATACTGTGACAGCACACTCTTCCTTTCCACCCGATTTCCCATGTCCATTCAACCAGCTCCTAACTTTCTCTGCTTTCTCATCTCACCTCCAGACAGAACCTGCCTGTTTAGTCTCATGTATCTACTTGAGCTACGAAGCACACTCTTCACAAGTATCACTTTATGTCCCACCGTCCAGTCCAATCTTTGTTTGAAGAGTTGGCCTCGGAAATCATTTTAGTTCTGGGCTGATAGAGAATCTGGGGGCCATGCTTTCCAGGGTTCCTCCAGTCTCAGTCAGACCATTAAACTTTGTCTTTATTGTAAAATCTAGTTTAGACATTCTTTTGTAAGTCATCATAGCACAGAATTGATAGTTATCCTACAGTGAGATAAAGGAATGATGCAGAATAGGGCCACAGATAGATCTGGGATAGTGGAGTCAGTCCTATGGAAGGAGGTTAGTTGATGGGATTGACCTCCCCTCCCTTCTTTCCCACTCTCTTCATGACTAAAGTTCAGGGCTGGCTAGGACAAGCTGGTCATTGCCTTGTACATGTGGTAATAATGCAAATGACACACTTTGCTTTTACTTGTAATACTGTCTAACAATGCTTTATTGTACTTTATTTAAAAATGAATAGACACCATACCAACCTTTAAAATCACCAAGATTTAAAGTTAATAGCATATAACTCATGTTTTCTAATTAAAACAAGATAATAATATTTAAATATTTGGAAACCAGTTTTATTTCTTAAGAATTAAGGCAAGCTGTAAGTAAAGTAGAAAATACAAAATGAAATTATAAATATTTTGTTCCCTGCTGCTCTCCAATCCCTCTTATCTAAGATGATTGACCCATAGATTCTGAGGAAAGGAGCCTATGGTGCAGATCTGATCTCTGTAGATGTAGCTTTCTATTTAATTACACTTCTTTCTGAGACATATGGTGCTTACAGTGTAGGCCATACAACTCTCTCTGGTAGGGTGTACTTCTGGAAGCTTAGTGAACTACATCTGCCTGATGTGCCCCTGCCTTTTTTCCCTTCTACCCATTAAAAACCAATTACCACCGAGTTGATTCCAGCTCATAGCGACCCTATAAGACAGAGTAGAACTGCCCCATTGGGTTTCCAAGGAGTGGCTGGTGAATTGAAACTGCTGACCTTTGGTTAGCAGCCGAAAGCTTAACCACTGTGCCACCAGGGTTAATAAAACTACAAACTGTTCACAGTTCAAACTAGTGGGGTTTTCCATATTCCCTTAGTCCAACTCTATTGTATAGGTTATGATTGCATGTTACAGAAATGAACTAACTTGAGTTTTAGAACGTTAGTATGAAAGAATCTTAGCATTCTAATCCAGCCTCACATTTTAAAGATGATAAAGCCCAGAGGAGTTTAGTGATTTTTTGCAATCATACACAGTGATTGTAAAAACTCATTTCTTTAGTGTGCTTTTCATCACATCATATTGCTTGTTTATTAATTTATATAATGATAATTATTATATTTGTATCAGCTAGTGTTTACTAAGTGCTTACTATATGCTAGGCATTTATGCACCTATCGAAATATTTATTTAATTCTCTTATTCATCCTAAGAAGTAGGAACTATTTTTATCCTAATGTACCTATGAGAAAACTGAAGCTTACAGAGGTTAAATAATTTGCTGTGTTATACAATCAAGAGCAAGGAGCAGTGGAGAGACGATTAAATGAATATTTTGACTCAGAAACTTCAGCACTGATTCACTTCCTTATAAATGATGCCATTAATCAACACTAAGCCATCAGGCTAGTTTAACATCTTACCTCCTTGCTGCTTCCATCACCTGACTTGCTCTGAATTTCCTTAATATCCAGATTTTCGATATCAGATTCTCCTGAAGCAATTGGTACACTTTCTGAGACACTAGGACTGGGAATAAGTGATTGACTCTCATTTTCAGTCATTGTGTTTTTCTCCGCGCTACTGCTTTTTTCCTTATCCTTGAAGAAATCCTGGGTGTTGCTCAGTTCAGAAAGGGTATTGTCAGAAACAGCCTCTTTAACATGCATTTCATTTACATTTTCCATTGTCTCCTTTGGAGCATTTTGTGTTTTGCACAATGTTTTTAAAAGCATAGAGTTTATTCCTTTTTTAATCCTTGCCACTGCAAGCTGGATATTCTTTGCTTCGTTGTTCTCTTCAATTGTTGCAGACTTGTATGAACTAAACGAGCTCACCAAAGCCAAAAACACGTAAAATATCTAAAAAAGGAAGTAAAAGGAAGCTAAATATATTTCATTTCTTTTTTAATGTAATATAAAAATCCTTAAAAAAAAACAGCTGACCCAAGGTTTGAATACAGAACATACGAACAAAAATAATTACAATAAAATTCAGTTCTTACTCCCCCACAATAGGTCAGATGATGTACTAGGGGTTTATGTAAACCAGACCTCATTTATGTTCACAAAGTCTAAGAAATATGATTTCTTCATATTTTATGGATGAAAAAGGCAAGGCTTACTGATGTCAAAGGTCAAAGAACACACAGGTTTGAATTCAAGTCTGTCTTATTCCAAGTCAAATTTTCTTTCACTGAGCCAGGCTGCCTCTCCCAAAGGTGAGAAAATTAATTCCTACTCCAGGGGGACTGACTTCACTTTAGTCCTATCCCTGTACGATGTGTAATGATTCTGAAAACCCTTGAGGATTCTCGCAAGGTGAAAACTATCAATGTTCCTACAGCCCCCGTCTAATGGTCCTTGAGACAGGCAAGCACAGGTCCTGGGATAGGTTAGTTGATTCTCTGTTATAATAAGTTCGGTCAAACATGAAAGAGGTAACAAAAGATTCATTCCTGATATTTGAAAAGTCATTTTGAACCTATGGATAGTCTATATTTTGATCTTTACTATTACTGAGAAATATGATCAAGGCCATGTTCAGTTTCCAGATAGTCAGATTTTAATTTTGTTTGTAATTGTAGGGTATATATTGTATTCTTGGCTTCTTGTGTTGCAGACTCATAATGATTACTTTCTTAAAGTATGAATTTGAGCTTTGTGTCTATTCTTGCAACTTAACTCTCTCTCTTAATATATCTGAGCTTTTGAATACTCCATCTACTTTATGCTTTGTATATTATTTGTAAAGGGAAAAGTTCAAATGTTATATACATTATGTTTAAGAATATATATGTATACATATATACAATTAACATATTTTTTTCTGCTTGTCTTTCTGATATCTTCACATATTGGAATCTTCTTTTTAAAAATAATTATACTTGCTATTTATATGTGTACAAAATAAAATAATTAAGTATACGAAGATCTCCAAACACTTACGTTAAAATGTCTTTTAGAATTCTGTGCTCTTTCTACAACTTGACGCTGCACACAGTTATTTAAAAGTCACTTTATAACTACTTGATTTTTTGTATATGCTGATATTTTATAAAGGTTTTTTCACTTAAGACTGAGAATCACTGTTGAAATTTTATTGCCAGGAGTAACGCAAAACTAAAATTTTAAAATATGAATGACTTCCTTTTATACCAATGAGAGTTAGACGTATGAAGGGTAAAAAAAATCCACAACCTCACAAATTCTGTACTTGAATTTCATTTCCTTGTACTTACTCTAGCATCATTATCATGATGCCCCGTATCTGGATGTCTGTTGAGGGGAGTAAAGCTAAAAGAATTCAGTAAGCCAAGCAATATGATGCCAATCAATTGGGAATGGATTTTCATATAACTCCTTTCTATTCTGAAATCCTTCCTGCTCACCGATTTGGAGATTTTAACCATTGGAAATAAGAAAAATGAAAAATAAAGTGGATTGCAAAAGCAAAGAAACAGAAATGCTGTGTGTGTGCTGTGGGTATGTGTTGTTTCCCTCATGGCCCTTATTTCTGAGAATAAAAACCTGCATTTTATCTGGGAAATCTGACTTCTTCCTCATTATCAGTCATATAATTTTTATTTTGATGGATTCCATCTCCAGTTCCAAGGAAGAGTTCTGAGTGGCTTAACATAATCAATTATTCCAAACTCTGGGCAAAAGACACTGGTTCAGAAATGAGCATGAAACTCAATTAGAACTAATGAGCTAGTAGGAGATGTTTGCAGAGGCTTCTAGAAAAGAAATGCTGTTTTCTATTGGAGTTGATGCAATATGAAGCTTTAGACTGCAGCAGCCATCTTAATACCACAGAGGATAACAGCCAGCAAGAAACATAAAGAAAGACACAATCGAGATATTTTAAAAAACCCGCTCTAATGATCCCATTTGAACCTCTGGTCACACCAGAAGTAAAGTGAGATTTAACTCTGATATTTTGAGTTGTGTATGCTGATATATTCTCATTTTTGTGCCAGCCAGTTTGAATAGGGTTTCTCGTCACTAGCAGTCGAAAGAATTTTAATAGCCACAAAGGCAGAGATATCTTTTTTCCATTAATTTGATTTGGATTTGTTTAAATGTTTTTACATATTGGGCATTGTTCTAGGCTTTAATGCCATAGAGCAGAGTTACATTTGTTTCCCTCATGGAGCTTACAGTTTAGTAAAGAAGACATACAAGCACATCAAAAAACTGAATATAATGCCAGCATTATAAATGTATGACAGAGGTAGGGCCAGGGTGACGTAGAAACAATGAGGAAGGGTACAGATACAATTGAGTTTAACCTGTAACTTCAATCACTGTTTTGGTGCATGTACTTGATGTCTATGAGTTAAAAGCAAATATTGAGTCTTTTTTTTTGTAAGAACAGTGTTCTTTTATAAGTCATACCTATTTCTCAGAATAAGTAAAAGCTACTTACTCAATTCATGTAACACCACTTCAACTATTAGGAAATTTAAAAGTGAAAGCTTTCCCTCTTAGTTAATGCATAACAGTTTTATGAACCAGTGGTTTTCAAAATTTGCTGCACAATAACCAACTGAAGATTTTTAACAAATCTGATTCTCAGGTCATGTCCACAAACCCTTAAAAAATAGACTCTGGGAATGGTCCATGGCATCAGTATATTTTTATTAATTCCCCAGGTAATTCCAATGTGCATCCAAGTTTTGGCCATCAGTGTTACATTGAATTTCCTTTTAAAATTTAATGTGTATACATGTCACCTGGGGATATTGTTAAAATGTAGATTCTACCTCCATAGGTCTGAAATGGGATCCGAGAGTCTGCATTTCTATCAAGTTCCCATGTGATGCCGATGCTACTTTGAGTAGCAAAGTTTAAGTCAGGTTCAAGGTGCATGTGCAATTTTCAATTTCTATTATTTAAAATGTACAAAGGTAAAATTAATTTCAAACGTATTTTATTTAATCCAATTTATGCAAAATATTATTTAAAATGTACTCAATATAAAAAGAATTAATGAAATAATTTACATCCCTTTTGGGGGTAAGTAAGTCTTCAAATCCATTGTGTATTTTACACTTACAGGGATTTCAATTTGAACCAGTCACATTTCAAATGATCAATAGCCACATTTGGCTAGTGGCCATCATATTGAACAGCAGTTATAGACCATGGGATCCCATCAATTCACATCATGAAAAGGACATTTTTTCCAAAAACAATGTGAAATCATTGATTACTTACCAATAAGTTTCCAATTAAAATAACCATCATGTAAAAAGGAATACATGTGACTCGGCTTGCCACCTCCAAGCAGTCCCATAAGGTCTGTATCCATTCTCCACAGAGAATCCGGAACACATTCAGGTAAGAATGGAAGAAGTCATGCATGTGCCAGCGTGGGAGTTGACAGTCTTTGTCTATATTGCAAACACAGTTTTCATAACTCACACTAAAGAGCTTCAGCCCAAGCACAGCAGAGAAGAAGCTAAACATGAACAGTAGGAGGATCGAGTTTTTCAGGGCTACCAATGAGTTACTGAGCGTCCACATTAGATTCGTAAATGTCGGCCAGTATTTCCCCAGCTTGAAAATTCGCAGCTGATAGTGCAATGTAAAAAAACAACAAGAAACAAACAAGCAAACAAAAACCTTGTTGGTATTTATTATGACGTCTATTTAAAAAATTTTAACATACAGTCTTTAAAGTAATATTCAGTTTTAAGCATTATTAATACAAACCACTTGATATTCATTTTAAGTGTAATATGTAATACATCTTATTCTATAATTGTACACACTAAATTCATATATATTCTCTTTTATTGATCTGTTTGTCAATCCCTATTCCAATATTATACTATTATAATTACTCTAGTTTTACTTTACGTTTAGGTATCTGGTAAAGGCAAGTATTCATTCTTTGTTTTTCATATTATGTTGCCTATCCTTTCAAGATTTTCACATCCAGCTAATAATGAAAAATAGTCTTTCATGTTCCACTGAATTGCATTGACAGTTCTATTGTGTATAACTCTTAAAAAAATTTTTTAATTGTGATAAAATTATATATAACAAAAAGTTTGCCATTTTAACTATTTTAAAGTGTACAATTCAGTTGCATTAATTACATTCACCATGTTGTGCTACCATCACCACTATCTATTCCAAAAGTTTTCATCACCCCACACAGAAATTCACTACCTTTTTAGCAATAACTCCTATTACTTCCTCCCTCCAGTCCTTGGCAACTACTAGTAAATGCATTTGCCTAATCTAGCTATTTCATATACATGGGACCATACAATATTTGTCCCATTGCATCTGACTTATTTAACTCAGGATAATGTTTCCAAGGTTTATCCATGCCACAGCATGTATTAGAATTTGATTTTTCTTTAAAATGAATACATTTATGCATTACCTGAATAATATTCCATTGTATAGCTATACAGTGCCACATTTTGTTTCTCCATTCATCTATTAATGGACACTTGGGTTGTTTTCACATTTTGGCTATTGCTGCAATGAACACTGATATACTTGTATCTGTTTGAGTCCCTGCTTTCAAGTCTCTTGCATATATACCAAGGAATGGAATTGCTGGGTCATATGGTAATTGCTTAACTTTTCTGAGGAAATGCCGAACTGTTTTCCTTAGCAGCTGTACCATTTTACATTTCCACCAGCAATGCTCAAGGGTTCCAATTTCTCCACATTCTTACTAACACTTGTTAGTGTCAGTTTTTCTGATAATAGCCATCCTAGTGGGTTGAGGTGGTATCTCACTGCAGTTTTGATTTCCGCTTAACTAATGACTAACAACGTTGAGCAACTTTTCATGTGCTTATTGGCCATTTGTATATCTTCTTTGGAGAAATATCTATTCAAGATCTTTGCACAGTTTTTGATTTGATTGTTTATCTTTTTGTTGTTGAGTTGTAGGACATATATATATTTATGAATATTAAACTCTTATCAGATACATGGCTCTTAAATACTTTCTCCCATTTTGTAGGTTGTCCCTGCATTTTCTTGATAAAGTACTTTGATGCACAAAAATTTTTCATTTTGATAAAGTCCAATTCATCTAATTTGCCTTTTGTTTTTCATATTTTTGTTGTCACATCTAAGACTACATTGCCAAAAACAAGATCTTTAAGTTTTACCAGTATGTTTTCTTCTAGGTCTTAAAGTTTTACCCATATGTTTTCTTTTTAAGAATTTTACAGTTTTAGTTCTTACATTTGGGTCATTGATCCATTTTTAGTTAATTTTTGTATATGTCTGAAGTTTTGATCCAAACTCATTCTTTTGCATGTGGAGACTCAATTGTCCCAGCTCCATTTACTGAAGAGATTATTTTTTCTCCATTGAATGGACTTGGTAACCTTGTCAAAAATCAACTGACCATAGATGTATGGGATTCCTTTCTGAACTCTCAGTTTTACTCTATTGGTCTATATGTTTATCCTTATACCAGTACCACATTGCTTTGATTACTATAGTTTTATATATGTTCCAAAATCAGGAAGTGAGTCCTTTTCTGTTCTTCTTTTTTAGGATTATTTTGGCTGTTTGGGGACCCTTGAATTTCCATATGAATTTGAGGATTGGCTTTTCTATTTCTGTATAAAGGCTGTTGGAATTTTGGTGGAGATTGCATTGAATCTATAGATTGTTTTGGGTAGCACTGACATATTAACAATATTAAGGCTTCCAATCCATGGACATGAGACATCTTTTTATTTATTTAGGCCACATTTCCCTTTAAGGTATCATACCAAAGACCAAATGCAACATTCTAGGTTTAGTCTGAATATTCTCTTCATTTCACCAGATTTTTATATTTCTAATTATACAGAACAAGAGGACCTGAACATTTTTGATCACTATATCACACTGAACCTAAAGTCATCTAAAACCTATACACCATTTTTATATGTGCCATACCTTTCCCAAACTTTTTCTAATATGCATTTGGCTTCCTGGACTCAACAGTAAGACTTTACGTTTATCCATGTAACACATAATCCTCTTAGATTCAGTCCGTTGTTAGTCTTTTAGATATTTTGATACTATCTTTTATCACATTTTCTGCATTTACTAGGTTTGTTGAATCCTTAAATTTGATGACTCTATCTGTATATATTTCTCTTATTCATTAGAAAATGTATGGTTGAGGGCTTAAGTCAGGGCTCTAAATAATTTACACTCCAGGGAGTAATCGTTTGAATAGGTCTTTCATTGTGCTTGAATCTTGCTACGTTCCTTCAACTTATAACCAAAGTATAACAATATATCACTTATCAAAGGTGTAACATTTTATATACCATTGCAATAACATTATTTCTTTGCCTAGTTTTCTGATTCTCACAATGAGCTTACATTGCAGACATGCACTGATTCTGGCCTAATTATTTTCATAATGATTTACATCTGTTGGCCTGACCAACCCCACTGCAGTTCTCCATTATAAAGTTTTCTACTCTTCACTCGGAAATACTTAGAAATTCCAGTTTCTTAGTCACACATTGGCCTCCCGCTTCTGAGACTCTTCATTATCCTGCTTACCAAAACTTGTCCAATAATGTTAACCCCACTTCAAGTTTGCTGCACATACATACTTATTTCTTTTAATGCTTTGATCAAATACCACCAACGGAGACTGTTTACTCTTTCCTGGGGTGATTTCTAAGCTTGTTATATGTGAATTGATTCATTTAATCCTTCCAATATCTCAGTGTGATAGGTGGTACTATTATTCCTATTTTACATCTGAGGAAACTGAGATACCTTATAATAGTAAGTAGGTCTTGGATTCTACTTACCATCCTGAATAACTGAAAAAGAGCCATTCCTTGAACAGTCACTATATAAAGTTCGGCTAAACCATGGAACACAATTAGGCTATCAAGTATGTTCCAACCTACTTGGAAATAACCATATGGATGCATGGCAATTATTTTTAAAACCATTTCTGCTGTGAAAATTCCAATAAAAACCTAAATAAAAACAAAACACACGAGTGAAAAAATGATTCCAATCACAACCCTGATGCAGAGAAACTAATTCTTTGCTGCTGCATTCTTCACCGCTCCTCTGTCAAGATCTGATTAGTTTTGGAGGCTGTATTACGAGGACAGACTCATACATTTTATTTAACAATCTAATGTGAAGCACATTATACTGAATCTTTAATTACTTTAATAAAAGCCATTCTGGAAGGAAACAAAATAATATTTTAAGGTGAAAAATCCTCCCAGTTTGAATAGTTCCTTTTGAGATATGGAGCATATGTTAGGCTATGTAAGTTTTCAACTTGTGAGAGAGAATAAAAATGGTACATATATGATCCAGATACAAACAGAATAAACCTATAGAAACTGTTTTTTGGAAACATACTGGCAGAAACAACTAAATTACTGTTTTATGATCAAGTAAATGTGTAATTCAAAACTGGCAGCACTTTGACTGTTTGCATTAGTGCCAAGCAACTGAGCAACAGCAACAACAATAAAATCAAAGAAATTTAAACAGTATACATTTGCTTGAATGTGGCTTGTTTTTAAACTCATAGAAATCTGTCTTTATCTTTTACATTGTATATGATAAAAGGACAGATGAATCTCAAATATACCTTGTCAAAACAAAATAGGCAAGACAGGAGGTTAGAAGAGACAAGGCCAGCTGCTGGTGTTGTCAGGATTCTGAATCCAGTATCAATGAAGAACTTGTGCCTGTTATTTCACCTCTGCCCCATGCTGATCTATGGGGCTATGGTATCAAGAGAGTGTATGTCTGGGAGGGGAGAGGGCAAGAAATACAGTGAAACCTGTGAGAGCCAGAACTCGAAGGGACTGTCGTTTTCCGAGTCTTGCAAGTTTTCTGCCTTTGACAGGCTGTAGTCTTACCACTTTTCTATTGCTCCTTTTAGTGGAAAATATTTGAGTTTTCCTTCTCTGATAGGTTTCCACATTACACAGGTTCTGGTTTTCACAGCTTTTACTGTCATTTCCCCTTAGTTTGACTGGAAAGCAGCTGGCTGAGAATCCCAAATTTAAATGGCAGAAATTTCAACTTCAGCTATAAAGCTGTATAATGATAAGTGGGGGTAGTGGGGAGCATGAACAAAGCACTTCATCCAATCCTAATATAATGAAGTTGCAATATATTGGAGTCATAAAATAAAATCTTGGGGATAACTAAAGAAAAGCTGAAATAGTAAATGAAAATAATGCACAGTGAGAGTTTTACCAGGTTTCCAATACTGAGAAGGCTGTTGGTTTCTTCACTTTTGGGATAATGTTCCAATGCCAAAAACAGTATGTTTAAAATTATGCATATGGTAAGGGCAAGATCAGTAAATGGGTCCATTATAATGATACGGACAAATTCTTTCAATTTTAACCAAAAGGGAGAACAATTCCAGATCAAGAAAGTTTTAGCAAATCTATACCAACACAATGGACCCTTCTTCCTGGATTCTTTAACTTCTGAAAGGAAAGAACACAAAAGTTAAATGTTATTATATCATTTTTTTAAAGTTCTTAATTAATAAACAATATTTTATTTTTGAATGTAAAGGACAGTTTGAAACTAGACTTCTGATTTAAAATTAGCAAGTTGAAAAATGCTATATTAATAAAAAATATAAACAAGTACATTTCCTCTACTTTGTTCATGCTTCCTGAGGCAAACTGTGGACTGGAAGCAAAACAAAGAAATATCTCTCAAGAAAACAAATATGAATGTAGTTGAGAATATGATGATTTATAATTGCAAGAGTTATAAACTTTAAAAGAATAATGCCTCTTAATATGGTCCATGATAAAATTCTGCTGGTTATATATAAAAAGGCACAGGCAAGTCTAGAAAGGACCTTGAGATAACAATGTTATACACTCCAACTTTATCTGTAGTCACAAGTTATACTTCTATATTGTTTTTAATGTTAAAGACAACTCCTTGGCCTTTTTTGGTGACCCTTTCCAACATTTATAAAACTATTCTTATGGAATTCTGACGTATTGTTCTTCCTAATTGTCTCATATTATTCCTTACATTTTGGTCATCAGCGTCTAAAATTCTGAAGAAATCACAGGATTTCTTTAAAAGTGAATCTTATGAATGATAATACTTTCCATATTATCGGAGTATTTTTGGATTTACCTTCTCTATGTGTGAAAGTAGCATCATCCACCATATCCACAGATATGCTCATAAAAGTTGGTGATATTTTCTTCATTTCTATTTGTGTGGTCTTGGTCTGAAAAGAAATTTGATGAGTCTAATATTGGCTTAAGGAGCCCTGGTGGCTCAGAGGTTAAGTGCTCAGCTGCTAATCAAAAGGTTGGTGATTCAAACCCACCAGCTGTTCCACAGAAGAAAGATGTGGCAGTCTGCTTCCATACAAATTTACAGCCTTGGAAACCCTAAGGAGCAGTTCTACTCTGTCCTATAGGGTTTTTATGAGTTGGAATGGACTTGAGGGCACATAACAACAATAATAATAATACTGGCTTCTGTCCTTTGTAGATCAAAGACTATAACTAACTCTAAGAAGCTATATAACCTTGCTGAAAATGTTATTCTCACCTCCAGGAATCTTTCTGGGTTTCATCACTTGCCACCCTTTATAACATAGGCAGCATTAAGCTGATTTAGGATTATTTTGCAATTAAATGTGTATAAATTGCAGCTCAACATGATCATCTTGACATCTACAAAGTCAAACGTAGTAAAGGCTGGGGGATGTTAATAATATTATCCCTATTTGACACTGTATAGCCTAGCATTATGTTGCAATATCAGTTAGCAAACACAATACTGAGTAACAACTGAAACTGTTTTGAATTTTCTCTGGAGGGAAGGTATGGATAAGGAAGAACTCAGTCTAATTTCTAGCATTTAGCTAGGAATACCTGGAGGGTTCATCCTGAGCTCACACTTGCTCTTTCCTGCAGCTACAATGGCCTTTCTGTTCCTTTGACTTGCCCTGCTCCCTTCCTCTACTTCTCAAAGATGCAGTCTTCAGATCTCAGCTCAAGTGTCAGCACCTTAGAACAACCTTTTTGGACTCAAAGAAACCTCTCCTCTAGGCTCTTATAGCACCCAGTATCTTTCCTCTATAGCACTTGCCACAGTTTCAAATATTAAAAAAAAAGAGAGACTGAACAACCAGATACCAAATCTCTAGCTTCAACAAATAGCATTATGCTCTTATTTCATCTATTCCTCGTCCCTACTTCTTTTCTGATGTATTTTAAGGCAAATTTCAGACATCATAATTTTCAAATAAGGCTTGTTTAAAAAAAATAATCACAGTACCATTATCACAGTCTGCAAAGTTAGTAATTCCTTAAATATCATTCAATATCCAGACCATGCTCAATTTTCTTTCATTGCTCAAAAATATTCTGTTATTGATTTCTTCAAATCAAAATGTAGGTCTATTAATTGTCTTGTCATTTTAATTTACTTTTCCATATGTCATTTATTTATGAAGATACTGGGCCATTTATACTGTGGAATTTTTTATAGTATAGTATCAGTATAGTACCAGCATTTGGCTGACTGTGTCCTTTTAGTGCCATTCAATATGTTCTTTCTCCTACAGTCTCTGAAAAATGGTAATCAGAGCTAGAGGCTTATTAGACTCAGTTTCAAATTTTGGCAAAAATACTTTTTAAGCGGTGCTTTGTGTTTCCTATTCATAATATCAGTAAGCAGATATTATCTGGCTGTCCCAGAGTTAGAATATTTTGTTTATAATAATTTAATAGTCTACTCCTCATTGGAGCCCTGGTGGCATAGTGGTTAAGAGCTTAGCTGCTAACCAAAAAAGGTCAGCAGTTCAAATCCACCAGCCGCTCCTTGGAAATCCTATGGGGCAGTTCTACCCTGTCCTATAGGGCCGCTATGAGTTGGAATCGACTCGATGGCGCACAACAACATCTCCCCATTAGACCATTAGTTTTATGAAGGTAGACATTGTATCTGTATTTATTTAAATGATTTATCTCTAGGGCTTAGCTCAATGCTTAGCACATAGTAGATTGTCAATAATGTTTTAATTAATTAAATAGATGAGCTATAAGGATGTCAGTTTAGTTGGGGAAAACATTTTGAAAATATCTGTATTCACAGTTGTGTATATCTGATTCTCTTCCTGAGGTTTTGCCAGTAGCTGAAAATTCATAGGAAAGTTCCCACCTGCAAGATGCATACCTGATAGAATAATATTGTCTCAGCATTGAATCCCCAGAACAATGAAGTAAAGTGGGGAACAATGGGTTCTGTTCTTCGCATTGAGAAATCAGATTCTAGTAAGTATAGATCAAACCTTACAACTGGAACTCTTCAGTGAGGATATATGAGAGAATATATGGAAACACTGATCAAAAAATGCTGTATGCTGTTATTATTATTATTTTAATTATACTTAAAATGGGTATGAAGTCCTGGTGGCTCAGTGTTTAAGAGTTCAGCTGCTAACCAACAGGCTGGCAGTTTAAATCCACCAGCCGCTCCTTGGGAACCTTATAGGGCAGTTCTACTCTGTCTATAGGGTCGCTATGAGTTGGAATCGACTTAATGGCAATGGGTTGGTTGGTTTGTTTTTTTAAATGAGTATACACTAAAAGATTTAAGCATTTTATGCTGATAGAGTATTCTCCATATGGACTGCTGTGCCTTCTTGTGTTCCCTATAATTAAGGCTGACTCTTTATAATCTTTATTATAGGTGAATTAAATTTCTATGGGATAAATACAACTACAAAAATTTCTCATACCTATTTTAGTATTATGGAGTCCTGGCGGCACAGTGGTTAAGTGCTCGGCTGCTAACTGAAAGGTTGGCGATTCGAACCCACCAGCCACTCCATGGGAGAAAGATGTGGCAGTCTGCTTCTCTAAAGATTTACACCTTTGGAAACCCTATGGGGCAGTTCTACTCTATAGGGTCACTGTGAGTTGGAATCGACTTGATGGCAACAAGTTGTTTTTTTTTTTTTTTTTGTCATATTAGGGCTAGCTCTGCATTTGCTAGTTTGAAGCCTACACCTCTGTCTTCTCATATCAGACACTGGGACAATTCCTACATCTTAAAGGGTAGTCACAAGGAGTGAATGTGATAATACATGTAAAAGCATTTAGCACTGAGTCTGGCACACAGCAAATAATCAAGAAATGTTATGTGATAATGATATCATTATATTGTTATTAAATACTTTATTCCTAAAATGTGGGTTTATTCAAATACAAATACTTCGTTCTATAAAGATCAAGTGTTTTTAATGTAGACTGCTAAGGGTGATAGTTTGGATAAAGCCATCATTAATATTACATATAACACCGACATGTTATAATAACTTTATCAATAGTTCTTTGTAACATTTTTTTAGTTGCTTAGTGTATTCTAAGCACTGTGCTAAGTGCTTTATATGCATTTATTTCATTTGGACCTCACAACAAACTATGAGACAGGCACTGTACTTATATAAATTTTACAGATGAAGAAGCTGGAGATTGGTGAGCTTAAGGGTCAGGCAGAGATTTGTTCTGTTGTATACAGTGTTGCTATAAATCAGAATAGACTCAACGGCACCTAACAACAAGGGACTTGGCAAATATCTTACATTTACTAAATGGCTAAAGTAGGCTAAAATCTATATTTACCTTTTTGAAAAATTGTGTTTTTAGTCAATATAAGATACTGCTTTCCTGTAATGTTATTTCTAAGCAATTCCCCTGCAATTCCAACATGGAACTATAATCTTACCAGTCTTAGATCAGTCACATAAAAGTCCAAAATATGTTCAATTTTAAATTCTTCTCTCTCTCATAAGTGTTTTCTTATGTATAAATAATAAAGGAAAATGAGATAAATTTTATGAAAATGGTTTGAAGTCTCATTTCCCAGAAAACTTCTGCATCACAAAATGTTCTAGTACTCTTCCAGGAAAAAAAAAAAAAATCCTTCATAATTGAAATAATTTTAATTAAAATCAGAAGAGTATTATGTGATCCAGAAGCAGCAAAATGAACGGAGTTATTTGGAAATTAGAAAATAATCCAAGTTCTTTAGTAGCAGAGTTAATAGGGTATCTCATCTTGGGATGATAGAAGAAGTATTGTTGTCCTCTTGGGTACATTTGTGTGTTGTTGTAAGCCCTTGAAATTCTGAAATGCCACTTCAGAACAAATTACACATTCAACATATCATTCAGACCCCATTCACTCAATCTGAAGGACCCCAGACTCATTGCTAGAGACAGAAAGCTTTTGTAATTTGGTTTTTCATGACTTACTCATAGGTGATATAATGGCTATACTCAATAGCCTCTTTTTAACTGATTTTTTTCATCATATGATCTATAATTGTTTCTTGTTTTGTTGGTATGCATGTTATGGACCTTGTAGACACAAACATCTATCAGTAACTTGTCATTTTGTATGATCTGACACCATCTCAATTAGACTCCACTTTCTGGTAGAACAACTTTTCTAGAGCTACTTCACTGATACTGAATTAATAAAATGGTTATACATGTAAGGAAGTTAAAATGTTCCTCTTTTTCACCCAGACAAGATCTTTGGTATTACTGAACCCCTTAACCAGTTGCTATATATTCCACGTAGTGCCACAGTTTGTCTTGGCCCTTTAATTTTCCTCATCCCTTTCTATCCTCTTTTTATGTGAGGGTCCTGAGTATGACCCTGTTAGATCCTTTGTCAAGGTCCTTGGTGGTGCAAATCATCAAATCAAATGATTTGGACTCAACTGCTAAACTAAAGATTGGTGGTTCAAACCCACCCAGCAGTGCTGCAGAAGAAGGTATGGAGCAGTTCTACTCTGTAACATATGGGGTTGCCATGAGTCAGAATTGACTCATGGGCAACGGGTTTGTTTGTTTTTTTTTGTTTGTTTGTTTTTAAGTTATCCTTTGTCCTCTGCCTCAAATTTGATCCTGTTCCATCTAACAGAACAGGCTGAGTTGGAGGCCGATATGTGAGGTTGCAACGTCCTGAAGACATAAAAAAACTACTTCTGGTTGTTTTCCTCAGTCCTGTTCTTCCTTTCAGCACACTTGAGGCACAATTTAGATTTTTAAAGATAATTTTCAACAACTTCCTTAATGGTAATTCTGTCAATACTTTTAGATTTATATACTGAATCTTTTGTTTTGAGGCTAAAAGTTTGAAAATACAATCAAACCCAGTACCAAAGTATTTGAAAATTACAGTAAAACCTTATTAAGTTTTACTAATTATGGATTTAATTATTCCATAGATAAAATAATTCCTCACTAAGTACATCATGATATACATGCATTTCCTCTTGAAAGGACTACAGAACCAATAAAATCAATTTTTCTTCTGTTTTTACAACTTTGGTACTGTGATTTTATCTATTCTATGAAGATAAGTTAATCTGTAAAAAATATAATCAAAGTTTATCATCAGTAGTAATCCACATTTTTGGAATAAAAAATCTATATATATTTAAGAAATCTTTAAAGATGTTAGTTCCTCTTACCAAAGTGTGCTAAGGAAAGAATGGTAAGTAGCACAAGAGACGCCTCTTATAGAAATCAATTTTGATCTTCCAGTCGTGTACCACACACAAATATTGAGCAACCAGCAGAAGGCAATATACTCCAAGACTTTGAAAAGATATCTCTGTGATTTTATGATGCATTAAAAAATAATGATACCTCAGCTGTTTCTTTTCCTTCTTGAAATTCTTTTAAAGTCTGCTGATAGTTTGGTTCAATCTTCTCAGCTTTTTCGGTGTTTGTCTGCTTTTCTTCTTCATAGGCCACAGCAAGTATGCTCAAGAACAAACTTGCCATATAAAAGGCAAACCAAAAACTTACCACAACAAAAAATATCATGTAGACCTTCCCAGAAGCATAAAGGATCTAATGAAAGGTAGAAAACAGGACAAAAGAGGGAAGTATTATTTGTCTCCCTGTATTCTTATTTTAAAATGATAAACGTAATTTTTTTTATGAAAGTAATTTAGTCATAAGTGAAAAGTAATCACAAGACAGTTTAAATACTGGCTCTCCCTGAGGAAATAAATGAAAAGCTCTTCCATTTTGGACAGATATGTAAACTGTGCATATTACAAAAACAAGGGAATAATTTATTAATATATATTTAGGATGAGAATTTAACTCTTATGTCCTCATTAATTAAAAAAATTTTTTAAGAAAAAATTGCCACATTTCAATTTAAAAAGCTAGAGTGTTTGCATATGGAACATTACTTCCTATGAAGTAGGCTAAATATATGAAATTTTATCAGGTCAGAGACTGGAGAGTACTTTTTCTGATCATTATCTTATGGAAAAATCACAGCAAGGTGAAAATGAGGTCTATATAAGGGGGTGGCAAGTGGGAATCTTTTATGTTTGTCAGAATACCTATTCTGATGAAGTACTAATGGGAAAATCACATGGGAGAAGTTATATAACTTGCTTACATGAAGTCATGAAAGTAGGCTATGTTTATGGCTAGAAAAAAAACAAAACCTTAGATTTCTAAACTGAGCATGAACTACCTTTAATTTCATAATAATTAGATAAGATAGATCAGAAAATTTAAAGATTTATAAAATTTTAAGTAGAACATTACAAATTCAAAATATCTCCAACTGATTTAACCTTATGGAGTAAAAGTATGTGAACAAAATTAAAAAAAAAAAATGGAAATAGTTTTAGTTTTTAAACATCCACTTCAATTAATAGGTAAGTATTATCCACAGAAAATATTGCGTTGATACAAAAAGTTTTAATGGTTACAAAACAATCAGAAGTTTCAACATTCAATCACAAATATTGAATGATTAACCTAGAGTATATTTGACTTTTAACATATTTTTAATAAACTCCATTATCCCAGGGAGTCAGCTATTTAGGATTTGGTTAAGTATTTTACCATGGAGCTAGCTCTTATTACCATCATACATTCAGTAGTCAGTAACAGGTATTTTGAAACAGTCCCTGCAGGGCGTGCACATTAATAAATACTTTATGTACATTATCTCATTTATTCTACTCAACACATTTATGTGGTATTTACTATTACTTCCAATGACTAGAAGAGGAAATTAAAATAAGAAAGGCAAATCAACTTGCCAAAGATCTCACAGCTATGAGGGAATGCCTGAAAGAGCAAGACTTTTGCTCTTTCAACTATATGATACTAGTGGAAGATAAAAGTATCTACTCTTGTTAAGACAGAAAAATATACAAATTCTACTTATATTAAATTTTAGTATAAAATTGAGGTTAATCATAGCTCCTGTTTCAGAAGTTTGTTATGGAGATCAAATAATGCACGTGAAGATCTTTGCACATGGCACATACACAATAAACGTTAATGACTGTTAAACATATCTATATTCCATGAGGGTTCACACTTGGTTTTGTTCATTTTTTGTAGCCATGCTGCATCAAAGAGTATTTGGAGAAAATAAATATTTATTGAATGAATGGAGAATAATATTCTCCAAAACATGAGCTGTACTCTTTGGGAATAACTGTTGAATTTCCCTAGCCATAATCAGTTCAGTTTAGGTGATGCTCAGAGTACAAACCAGACCAAATCAAAGCCTGTTTACACTAGTAAATAAAAACTCATTAACGAGTGAAGATTCTACAGAGAGTTCAACACCAAGGCACTCTCAGGCTGGTTTCCTATTTCCCAGGTAGAGGGGAAGGATTGCTGTTAAACCAATGCCAACTAGAAAATTGGCTAACACAATTTTGGGGCTATTAAAAAAAGAGACAAGATCTTTATTATTATGCAATGTTATAATACTCCATACAATATTAACTTATGTCTGTTGTTTATTAAAATTTTATCAAGTACATTTCTCTGTGTTAGATGCTGGGAACATAAAAATGAAAATAAGACAAAAATCTTTACTTTCAGGTAACTTATTTCCTAGTGGGGGAAAATGCTGAACACAGCAGTTAAAAAAACATTAACTGAGGCCATTATAGGGTACTGTAGGGTTCCAGTGTAGGATGTGCCTAACTCTGAAAGGAGAGCTTGCGGAAAAAGGTCAAAGAAGAAATCCTCGCCTTGAGACATGACTTTGAGACATGAGACTGAAAACAGATAGAAGGAAACAGTGATTGTAGTCAGTGGGTACAACATACATGGATACAAATAATTATGAGAAAAGCTCATTTAGGAAATAGTCTTTTTTTTTTTTTATACACAAAGAATGCAGAGAGTACATATTGGATATTGGTAGGAACCAAATTTGGAGAAGTAGACTGAGACTAGATGTTAAAGGGTACTGTGTACCATGGATATGGGTTTTGAACTTCATCCCATAGGAATTTGGAAATTGCTGAAGGATTTTTAGAGGGAAGATAAAGTAACAAGATGTAGAAATAAGAAGCTACTAGTGTTGTAGTGGAGGCCCTGAAACTTCTCAAAATGCTTTGGGAAAGAATAATGTAAATACTAATTAAAAACATGTTGGAAAACATGGATCACATGAAAAATGTCATTTGAAATATTTTGATATATTTAACCCCATAATATAATTGTGCTACATGTACTGCTTGATATACATTTTCATGATTTTAATAATATTTAATAGTTTAAATAATATATCAAGAACCTTTGTCTGTGTCAAAAACATATCTACCATCATTTTTGTTGCTGTTTTAGGTGAGAGTTTACATAGCAAATTAGATTTCCCTGTAACAATTTTTATACAAATTGTTCCATGCCATTGGTTACAGTTTTTACAATGTGTCAGAATTCTCATTATTTTCATTCTGTTTGTTCTGTTTCCATTGATCTAGTTTCCCTTCTCCTCCTTGCCTTCTCATCTTTGCTTCTGGGTAAATGTTGACCGTTTGGTCTCACACAGTTGTTTAAGGGAACACATTACTCACAAGTGACATTGTTTATTTTATAAGCCAATCTATTATTTGACTGAAAGGTGACTTGCAGAAATAGCTTCAATTCCAAGTTCAAAGGGTATCTTAGGGCGACAGTCTCTGGGGTTCCTCTAGTTTCCATTGGTCCAGTAGGTCTGGCCTTTTTTAGGAATTTGAGTTTTGTTCTACATTTTTCTCCCATTCTATCGAGGACCCTCTATTGTGTTCCTGGTCAGAACGGTCGGTAGTGGCAGCTGGGCACCATCTAGTTCTTCTGGTCTCAGCTTAGAAGAGGCTGTGGTTTGTGTGGGCTATCAGTCCCGTGGACTAGTTTCTTCTTTCGGTGTTTGATTTCCTTCATTCTCTCTTGCGCCATATGAGTACAGAACAATAGTTGTACCTTAGACAGCCCCTTGCAAGCTTTTAAGACCCCAGATGCTACTCACAAAACTAGGATGTAGAAGATTATCTTTGTGAACTATGTTATGCCAATTGGCTAAGTTTTCCCCTGAGACTATGGTCCCAAGCCTTTTAACCCAGTAAACCATTCCTATGAGTTGTTTGGATATGCCTAAGAAGCTTCGGTAACTGAGCCCCCTGTGTGGTTTGTTATATATGTGGATATATATGCAGCACATACAAATGTGTATATACGTATGCCTACAGAGACACTTATGCATCTACCATCATTTTTAATGGCTCTGTACACACCCGCCCCCCAGAATTTATCTTATCTATCCAGTAAAAATAAGTGTAGTAGGTTTAAAATAAGAATTTGATCCTTCAACTGTAAATAAACTTGGGATTTAGAGCAATTTATTTATTTTATCTAATACCTAATATCCCTTGATATGAACCACGCTGCTAAAATAGCATTGCATATTCTACTGATGAGGGGGACTCCTCTTAAAGGAAAGACTGACTCTCCATTTTAATGAGCATTAACTCTTTCAAAGAAACTATCGCACACAAAAAATCAGTATGAGAGATATTCTAAGAATTTGGATTTCAAATTTCATAAGAGCAGGCTTTCTGTTATTATGTACTGGAGCATGACTGAATATTAACATGGAATGAGAAGAAACAGAAGATTTTTAAAAAATAGCACTCTGTGGGTATTCAGTAAATAATTACTTAAAACGTGGTAATCTTATAGGTTCAAGTTTTTTAACTAAAGAATTAACACCTAAAATTGCTCTTCACTTAGTTAATATTAAATGTACAACATCACAGGCTTTGGAGCAGGACAATGAGCTCTGGCATTTACCTGTGTTATTACTTTGGGCATGTTACCCAGTCTATCTGAATCTTAGTATCTTCCTGTAAACAACAGAAATTCATACTGACCTTGTAGAATTGTCTCAAGAATTAAACGAAATCTCGTGAAGAGCGCTGATCTAGGCAGAGTTTAACACCTAATAATTCTGGCTCCCAGTTCTTCTATCCTCAGATTCTTCCCCACATACAAATTTAAGAAGCTACTTTGGCTGTTATTCACAAGCAAGGGGGCATATCACCTTTCTTAACTGCAGGGCAGATTTTCTCTGTTCTTACCTGGTGATAAAGTGCTTCTGGATAGTCCTGAGTCATTAACCGAAACAGGGCAAAGAAGGCCCAGCCAAAATTGTCAAAATTTGTGTAGCCACAGTCAGGGTTTCTGCCAGTTTTTACACACACATAGCCTTCAGGACACCGACTAAAGAAGACAAAGAAAAGAAACACTGTTTACTGTTAGTAACTCTCAGATTATGGACAAATCATAAATACAGAACATCTGCTCATGAATAACAGGGGCTCCCTTTTTCACAGGGAGTAATTAGTCTTTTCCCTAAACAATTCCCAGCTAAAAAGCTGCAAAGGAGCTAAATTTTGAGTCAGTGGAAGTGAACGGTGTTAATTAAGCTAAAAAAAAAAAAGTGTCTCCCAAATGGTTTCTGCCAAGCCTTTGTTAATGATTTCTTTTGGTACCCAATATCAAAGTGGAGGTATCTGAATATCACAGTGAAACTCTAACTGATGGAAAATCACATTAATAAAATGAAACTGCAGTAGTTCAGGATTTAACTTTCAAGGGATCTTACCTCAAACCCTCAGGCCACATCATTTGAGGGTAAGACAACATTTACCACATCAGTAATTTATAAACAGTACTTGCTCTTGCATAGAAGAATCAAATTAAACATTTATTTCATTTCTCTTCAGGGAGTTCTGATACTTTTATCTATTGGGAGACTTGGGTGTTGTGGTAGATTATTACAGTAGTGGCTCAATAAATCATGCTTCTCTATATCCACACTTTTAATATAGTTCCCTCCCACATTGTTCTGGGTTTGGCCATGTGACCTGTTTTGGGCAATTGTTAATAGGACATTAACAAATGTGATGCAAGTAGAGGTTTAAAAGGTGCTTGTACATTGGGGCTTGCCCCTCTCTTGATGCCCGGAGACTATCATGCAAAGAAGCCTGGCTTAGTCTCATTTAAGAGAAGGTGTGTGGAGAGAAGGCTCTGGAAAATAAGATCATAAGAAGGAAGAAGTCGATTGGCCCCAGCCATACAGCCATCCCAGCTAAGGCCCCCAGACATGTGTGAGGCCATCTTGGATCATCCAGTCTCTGTCCAGCTGCCACATGACTGAAGCTGCATGAGCAATTCTAGGTGGCAACTCCAGAGGAATAGCTCAACTGAGCTTTTCCTAAACTGCTGACTTCTAGAATCTGAGTAAACACATTTGTTGTTATCTTAAATCACTAACTTTTGGGGTAGTTTACCATGCAGCAAAGGATGTCTGTTACAGCACTGCATGACTTTCTCTTTTTGCCTTGAAATGTATCATGGTGATCCTGACTATCCAAGACTAGACATCAGCTTCAACACACATTTCAGGTCATATTTGAGTTCGGTATGTACATGAAAAAGGCTAGCTGAAATAGCACGGGACAGACACAGTGATATGGGTTTTGGACTTGAGAACTGAACAGGGAAACCTAGCAGTAACTGAGCAAAAAATCTGTGTTAAACAAGCAACCCAAAACCAAAAACCAAACCTGTTGCTGGTGAGTCGACTCCAACTCATAACGACCCTATACAACAAGCAACAAAAAAGCCTAAATCAACTGAATATTTAACTAAATAACTCATGCTCCTCTTCCTTACGTGTCTTTTGTTAAACTGGACCCCAGAGCCTAAGAAAGAGCTGAGCCTACAAATAGGTGTCAAGTCACTCCAGCTGAAGAAAGTAAATATCAGGGAATTATGTGAGTCACAGCACTGCTGAGAAGCACTCTATTTCTACTTCATCTCTATTTGAAATCATAGGACAATAAGACATGAGCCATCTCACTAAAGAATTATTTATGAATACTGTGTTAAGAACAGTAAAGTTTTATTACTGTAAATTAGTCATAAAAATACACAAGACATAACATGAGCGAAATATGGCATACCTTTGATATTATTTTTCTTCAAAGGTTTCTGGCTAAAGGACAGATTAATATTGTCTTTCTTGGCAGTTCCCACTGGCTCTGGGCTAAGTGAAAATAGTTACAAGATCCTTGTTTAAGTTCCAACTCTGCTATTTGCTAGCTTTTTGACCCCGCATAAATTATTTAACTAAACTATTGATTTTTCTCTAAAATTGGATTAATACTATTCCATATTATATACTTCTAAGTTGATGATCAAATGAGGTAATGTAATCAAATGTGAGTCATCTGTAAAAGCAATAGTCATTCAATAAATACTTATTGGCTGCTGATACTGTCTTGATAGAAGAAAACATTAACATTACTTACCTAGCATCTGTTCTGTTGCCACAAAGAAGAGCATATCTTTCTCCTTCCAAATAATAAAAGTTTTCCACTTCTGAAAAACAAGGAAAAAAAAAAGATACTCTATATCTAATCTTAGAGTTAAGCAGAACATCTGAATTACGTTTAGATCAGCACAGAAGATGAACTTCCCTCTTTACAGCTAAGATGAAAGGAGCCTAGCATTTGATGCACAGGCCAAAAGACCTATGGGAATCCAGATCCTTTACTGCCCTAGAAGTGACAAAACTAAGAATAAAAGGGAAGTCTCTCTCAAAATTAAGGTTCAGGAAAGTGGATAAAACCAGCCAGGTATGATCAGAATTCCTGAAAGAAAAATTCCTAAAACTAAACTGTTTGAAACTCGAGGACCTTTTCCTCTAGGGTATATTGCTGATGTTCTTTGTGAGCAGGAAAATAAATTCCTCTGTCTCTGTGTTTAATTTACATTCTCCTGCTGCCTAGAAGTTTGTTCTTCTACTGTGAACATTCAGTACGAGTTGCTTGCCCTGGTGTCACCTAATTTTAACCACAACCCAAGCTAATCTAAATTGTAGTTCATAGAATCTGTCCATGTATTCTAATCTGCTTTTGATCCAAATGTAAATTGTGTATCTGTACATATCAGTTACCAGGGTTTGGGACGTGTGTTTAGGAGCACTGATTTTTAGGTTCCAAACTCAAATTACAGAGACCAAACCCATAAAAGATCAGTCCCAGCTATCTATGAAAACATGCAAAATTTAATTACTCCAAACTCAAATCATGTCACCTTAATTTGTCATATAAAACAATTTTAGTAAATTTTTTAAACTCATAAATAGTTAGGTATCATTGATCAAACTTTTGCAGTGAAAGTCAAAAACCAAATTAAATTTCATTAGCAGCCCCGGGAGACCCCAAGTACTCTTTGAAATGCATGAACTATTGACATGGCAATTAAGTTAATAATGGTTTCAAACATAATATTTTTAGAAATTGGCTAACATGTGACTTGAAGCAATAGATTATTAGAATTGAACAAATTTAAGGTGATAGTCCTTAAAAAGTGATATCTTTTAACGTATACTTTAACAAAATCAAAAAAGGACCTGGACTGTACTTTGTTAACAACAACCAAGGAGGTAGAAAATTGTTTTCTTTTTTAAGTAATTATATTTTTTGTTATCTAACAAATTATAACTCAAAGCATTTTAAATGAGCAGCTGTAATTGAAATCCACCAGTAAGAATTTCTATACTGTAGGGTATCTTTTGACTTTTAAGGTCATCTCAAAATTTTTAAAGAGTAAGCTTACTCCAGTAATTTAAACGACAACTTTATTGTAGAATAGTAGTATTATGAAGATGCTACTAGCTCTCTCTGAAGAAATTTCAAGTAAGACTTGGTTTTCTTTATTTTTCTAATGATAAAATTTGCAAACTTCAGGAATTCCAAACTTAGGTTCTCCTGATTTCACTGTCTGAAGATTGGAAACTTTGTTATCCTGATACATAAAACTGATGCAAATTGGCACACGAGCACAGTTAGACAGCATTTTAGTTTGTTCTGAAGTTGAGTGTTCAACATTTCTACGAAGACGACTCTGTCTTTCAGGACTGTTTTAATTTTTTGACATATAGATGGCATGTGATTCCTACCTCGAATATAATGTGGGTTTCCAATTAGGTTGTGCAGTGTTTCATTTTCATTTTCTTGGGGCCACCGCAAACATTTATGCTTCAGGTTGCCCATGAAGAGTCCCATCCCGATTAGAGAGAATACGCTCAGAAAAAGCAGAGTAAGGGTAATGACACCAATAAGTTTCTTCACACAATGGTTCAGGATCCCTACAAAAGACTTTAGACCTGAGAAGAGAAAGAGTTGTTTCTATAAAATAAAATATCTTAGTAAAGCAGCATGCTCCACTGAAATGAACAGATTTGTATCTGACTTTCATTATCTACGTCAAATAAATAAAGAGTATGAAAAATCAAACTTTAGGGTTTTGGTATTATTGTTAATTTATAACACCTGGAAAAAGAATTCAAACACAATATTTTAAAATTAGTTATTGGTTTGTTTCATTTTACTCTCTATAGAGCAATAGGCTTCTTCATTGATTATTGCTTGTGTATCAATCACCATTTTCTACAAGCATAAATAAGTAAAGGCACAGAATTCTTAAAAAAAAAAAGCGTTCTAAGTGTTGTTGAAACAAGAGTATTCTATACTATTCTTTCATTAACTTTAGAAAAATTCAATTTTTGGAGCTGATTAAATAAAACTTGTGAACATTTTAATGTTAGAAAAGAATATCACACAACTATATTCTATGTAGGTTGTATTTATACCAGAATACTTAATAGAGAATTCAACTCTTAGTTTTATTTAAGAGCATTAATTTTTCTAGTTATTAAATAACGTATGCTTAATGCTGAAAAAAATAGAAAATAAGAAGAAACAACAAACAAAAATAACATATAATTGTACCTCATAGATGAAAGCACTGTTGACGTCTTGGTATGTAAACATCCAGTTTTCCCTCTTTTCCTTGTTTCTTCTCCTGCCTTGCTCCTCTCTTCCTATTTCTTGGTACATGTGTATTTAGGATTCTAATAACTACTCAACTCAACAACGGATAAGAATATACTAGCCCTATGACGATGAGCAAATTATGTAATATTTCTATGCCTCAGTTTTCTTATCTTTAAGATGGGGATAACAATATATATACTGTATATTATTGTGAGAATTGAAGGTCTATTTTTTTAAATGACCTGGTAAGATGACTGAATTTCTTGAGTGAAGTAAGATAGACATTAAATACAGTCATTCGTGTGGCTAAAATATATAGTATCTGGATTACACATACAATTTTAATTGATGTCATACTGGAATACATGTTTATAGCCTACTTTTGCCATTCAGAATTACATCATTAATTTTTTTTATTATAAGCAAATCTTTAAGTGTTTTATTAGAATTGGAATTTTTGCATCAAAATGCATGATCATATTTAAGTACTGATACTATGTTTAAATTGTTTTTAAGAGACACTGGACCAATGTATACAATCAAAAGACTATATATTTCTTCAAGCCTTCATTAAAAAAAAATCATTGCAATTTATTACAAAAACAATGGGGTCACTTCATTTCAGTGTAATTCCTGATATTACTATTATCATCAAATATTTTAAACATACAGATTTGCATTATTGCACTTTTATTGTGCCGTCATGAAGTCTCTGTTCAATTTTCTATTGAAAATTTATTTTATTCATATTATTTTGTTGGAATTATGTCTAAGAACAGTAATTCTTAAATAAAAATATCATTCCATCTACCCACTATATATACATTATATCCACAATTTCTTGTGGATCTTTAATTCTGGTGATATTTTGATGATAAAAATATCACCACCAAATTTTAACAGAATCAAATTTATTAATAATTTTTATTATGCATTTTATATTTAAGATTATCTTTAGACAGGTGTGATCATTAAGGTTGTGTGTCAACTTGCCTGGGCCATGAATCTCAGTGGTCTGGCAGTTATGATGTAGTTTGGCAGTCGATAACCTCCATGATGCGATCTGCTGTGAGTAGCCAGTCAGTTGAAAGGGAGTTTCCTTGGCAGTGTGGCCTGAATCCAAAACAGGAAGACTTTCTGGCAAGGCTCATAGGCTTTTGCTTGCTCTAGATCCTGCAGCTGGCTCCTGTACCTTTGACCTCTGGTTTTTGGGACTTGAGGTAGCAGCTTACCTGCCATCTTGCCTGGTGATCTTGGGATTCGTAGATCTTTACAGCCTGTGAGCCAGAGCCCTGATGTTTGACCTGCTGATCTTGGGTCTGCCAGCCTCTGTGGCTACGTGAATCAGGAGAAGCCTCCAGCCTGACCCACGGACTTGGATGTTCCAGCCTCTACAACACGTGAGCCATTTCCTTTGATATAAATTTCTCTCTCTCTCAATATTTATACACTTTACTTGTTTTGCTTCTGTAGAGAACCCATCCTAAGACAACAGGTTTGGGCCACATGCTAGTTTTGATTTCAATTTCATGGTATAACTTCCCATTCCTTTTAAACTTTCATTTTGTTTAAGATCATGATTCTTGCAGAGTTTAAATATATTTCTAACTTAATATTAAGTCTTTCCTTCAACAGAAAAATTTAACCCAATTGCATTTATTTTTATATATTAGCTTTACTTTTGGATACACTCTTAACATTTTATTTTTTTATTTTTATATTTCCTCTATGATTTACTATATTTCCTATCCTTTCTAAATAAACTTTTTTTCTCCCCCTCTAGTATTTTAGATAAATTCTATCTGTTTTGAGATCTGATGTATAATTTAACTTCTTTTTTAAAACAAACATGTAAATCTTTACATCAAAAATAAAACTATCACTCCAACATCTTAGATAAGGAAATAACTATATTTACTTTCTCACAATTCCCTATTCTCACTTCTAAGTTCTTATTAATCTAATTTAAGACTTGACCTAGTTATGATTGTTCAATTGTTACAAATTTTGTATTATATATTGTCTGTCATGATTTAGAGGAAGAGTGACATTCAAATTCCTACAAGGACTTGTCAGGAAACATAAACTCATGCAAAAATGGAGTAGACGGGACTTGGATGAAGATGCCAGACATAAAGGGGCCGCTGCTACTCAACTACATCTGGTGGATGCCCTACAGGAATGCAGGTGGATCCATGTTGACAATTCATCCAAGCTAATTTAGATTTTAACATCAAGTCACCAGATTTTTGTAATATTGCTGTCCATTTAAAAGTTTTCTAAAACACAAAATATGTCTCTACTTCAGTAATGGCCCGCAGCTGTCCCTGTTGCAACTTCTGATTTATAAAATTTGCTTTCCGTTTTTCAACCCTACTACAACTTACAAGTTCAAAGTCATTCTCACGTGCAGTGGTTTCAGAGCTCACTGCAATCACTTTTGGAGCTAAATCTTCCCATTGTTGAATGTTTTATCTTCATACGTCTTTCTTAATTTTCTTTTTGGCAGATATTCACGGAAGGTACATGTGATGTAAAATTTCAGAACTCTTGAACGACTGAGAATTATCTTTCTGTTGACTTACCATGTGAATGACAGGCAGGTATAGAATTCTTTTGTTACAATTTCCCCACCCACCATCCACCCCTAAGCTCTGAAATTCCACTGCCTTCTCATGTTTCATATTATCAAGACATCACTTTTCAGAAGGCTATTTTCCTCTGCTTTTTTGCCTGTAGGATCTTAATGATACTTTTGTTCTTTACTTATTTAAACTTACAGTCATGATATGTCTAAGTGCATCTTTTAGTTATTTTTGTCTAGTATAAGATATATTCTTTCCATTTGTAAGGTCTTTCTCATTTAAAAAATAATAATTCTTTTTCTAGTGTATCTTTCAATAATTTGTCTTTTGTATATATTCTAGTCTCTTTTTTAGGATCACTAACGATCCATAAAGGAGGCCTTGGTGATGCTTGGTTAAAGGGCTCAGCTGTTAACTGAAAAGTTGGTGGCTCCAACCCACCAGCTTCTTCGCAGGAGAAAAATGTGGCAGTCTGCTTCTGTAAAGATTTACAGCCTTGGAAACCCTATGGGGCAGTTCTACTCTGTTCTATAGGGTCTCTATTATCCATAAGATAGAATTTAATTTTCTGTCCTTCAACTATCCATTCATATTCTGTTCCACTTAATTAATATAGAATTGGTCCAGTTTTTCTTTATACAGTGTTTTTTTTTTTGTTAAGAAATTAAAATGTATTCTTTTTCTTTTTTTTTTTTTAGAAATGGTATTATTTATTTTTATTGTGCTTTAGGTGAAAGTTTACAGAGAAAATTAGTTTCTCATTAAATAATTAATCCACAAATTTGACATTGGTTGCCAACCTTGCAGTGTGTCAACACTTTGCCCTTCTCAACCTCAGGTTCCCTGTTTCCATTCGTCCAGTTTTCCTGTCTCTTTCTGAATTCTTGTCTTTGCTTTTGGGCTGGTCTGCCCATTTAGTGTCGTATAAAGGGTTAAACTAGTTGTGTTATTGTTTGTTTTATAGGCCTACCTAGTCTTTGGCTCAAGGGTGAACTTAAGAAATGACTCGAGTTCTTAGTTAAAAGGGTGTCTGGGGGCCATATTCTCATGGTTTCTCCAGTCTTTACCATACCAGTAAGTCTGGTCTTTTTCTGGCTTTGAATTTTGTTCTACCTTTTTCTCCAGCTCTGTCCAGGACCTTCTATTGTGATCCCTGTCAGAGCAGTTGGTGGTGTTGGCTGGACACCATCTTGTTGTTCTGGACTCAGTCTGGTGGAGGCTGTGGTAGTTGTGGTCCATTAGTCCTTTGGACTATTCTTTCCCTTGTGTCTTTGGTTTTCTTCATTCTCCTTTGCTCCAGATGGGGTGGTACCAGTAGATGCATATTAGATGATGGCTCACAAGCTTCCAAGACCCCAGATGCTACTCACCAAGGTAGGATGTAGTACATTTTCTTTATAAACTATATTAGGCCAATTGAGCTACGTGTCCCCCAAGACCATAGTCCCCAGCCCTCAGCCCAGAAACTGAGTCCCTCAGGGAGTTGGAATGTGTCTTTGAAGCTTCTATGGCTTTGCTTTGGTCAAGCTGTGCTGACTTCCTCAGTATTTTGTACTGTCTTACCCTTCACCAAAGTACACAAGTGGTTTTGTTTGATGCACTGATAATATTATATTTTATTGCTTCTATTATCATCTAATATTCTACTAGGTTATTATAACATTTTCATTTTTTTTATCTTAAAGGTACCAACTCTCTTTTCATTTGCCAATTTTATTATCTCACTTCCATCTTTTGCTTAAGAGAGTCTAGGTGTTCTTTATTTCTACTGAACTATAAAACTGATGATTTCTTATGCTTACTTCTGTTTCTTAGGCCACATAATTTTTTAAGAGATTTATTTTCTTTCTCTTAAATAGTATGTTTCTCTTTTGCGCTGAAAAATATTCTCATATTCTCCTTACTGCTGGTTTGTGACTTGTTTATTCTCTATTGAAAAGGAGTGGTTTCTGCCAGCCTGTGTGCTCCCAACACCATATTCTGCATTTATTAACTTAGATTCTCTTGATTTCTGTTATAATTCTTACCTCCGATCCTAAAATGAAGATGCAAAGTGATGCAATTTTATGTTCTGACAATTTGAGGGGAGTAGTTAGGGAACTAGCAGGAGCCTGGGTGGTGCAAGAGGTTTGTGACTGGCTGCTCACCAAAAGGTTGGCAGTTTGAATCCACCCCTTGGCTTTGTGGAAGAAAGGCCAGGCAAACTGTTTTTGTAAAGATTAGAGAAAGAAAATCTTATGGAGCAGTTCTACTCTGTAACACATGGGGTCACCATGAGTCGGAACTGACTCAACAGCAACTGTTTTAGTAAGAGAACTAGTCCCCATGTTTGGTGCAAACAGTTATGTGCTCAACTGTTAACTGAAAGTTTGGTGGTTTGAACGCACCCATAGGTGCCTCTGAAAAAAGACCTGGCAGTCTGCTTCCAAAACGTCACAGTCATGAAAACACCATGGACTGCAGTTCTACTCTGACACACATGGGGTTGCCATGAGCTGGAATTGACTCAACAGTAACTGTTGTTTTTTTTTTAGTGACGCTATAGGACAGAGTAGAACTACTCCATAGAGTTGTTCAAGGAAATAGGACGTGAAAATCCCCACGAAAGTCTGCTTCTGCTTGGTTTCCTTACTGGATTTGGTGAAGCTGCTGTGCCAGAGAACATTTTTATTAAACAGCTTTAGTGAAATATAATTCACATACCATAAAATTCCCCCATTTAATGTGTACAATTTAATGTATTTAATGTGTTTTAGTATATTGTCATAATCTCCACTCTTTGTCTGTTTTGCTCAGCTCGGACTCCAGGTACGCAATATGCAGATGTCTGGCTTTCTTCCTGGTGTTCCAGCTCATGGCAGTTGCAGTAGACCTTATTTTTGGTATTCTCACTCTTGCCCTTGGGTTTCTTGATGCCAGTATTATTTCATAATACTTCTGACTCATAGCAACCCAAAACAAAACAACAACAGCAACGACAAAAAACTTCTTAGTGGAGTTGTTGTTGGGCTTCTGCTAGGGTCTCTTCAGGAAGGGAAGCTGTAAAGTTTTCCTCAGTGTCCACCATCAAAGGAGTCCTGCTGGTGCAGTGGTTAAAGCACTTGACTGCTAACCCAAAGGTCAGGGGCTCAAACCCACTGGTCGCTCCATGGGAGAAAGATGTGGCAGTCAGCTTCCGGAAAGGTTTGTAGCCTTGGAAACCCTATGGGGCAGTTCTACTCTATCCTCTAGGGTCACTATGAGTCAGATTCGACTCAATAGCAGTGGGTTTTGGTTTTGGTCTTCCATCAGTGTGGCTGTAGTCTACCTTATTTAGCAGAACTTTCCTGAACTTATGGCATGTAGATTGCATCCTACCCAAGTGCTGAGAGGAGAGCGAAATTTATCTTATTTTATATTTTTTTGTTCATTTCAACTGGTTTCTTAATGTGATGAGGAAAAGAGGTAGGCAGGCTAGACATCAGTCCAGACTTCTATCTCAGTCAGAAGCCTAAGGTCAATTTTAAAAGCTCGTATTTAAGATGTAAAGATAAATAAAAATAATAATGTATCTTTATTGGTTCCTACATTGATATCATAAGTATTGAACCCACCCTAAATCAATAATAGTCAAATGTGCTTTATTTTTTTCACCTGTCCTGGAATAAATTTAAATATCAGGTAACATAATGATTTTAAAACTAAAACATTGTTCTATTTCATATATTCTCCAGTAAAAACAGGGAAGCACAAATGAATACATGAAAGTACGTAAAGAAAAATGAAGAAAAGGAGGTTAATGCTGTATCTTACCTTGATTTAAAGGTATAATTTTCAAAATCCTCAAAGTTCTTGCAATATTAAGTACCGAAGTGAAGCCTGGAAGTGAATATCTTATTATAAACCTGTGGAATTAAATTAGAGTTATTCAAAATTCATACTGAGTCTATGCTACTTTTCTTTGGCTTTTTATACTCTTTGAAATTTATTTTTAAAACTATATATCCAACCATTTCCTTTGCTTCCATTCTTCAATTTTACATATAGTTAAATAGTTTTATTATTGGTTAGAAAACAAAAGATTTTTACAGTGCAAGGTAGTCAGGTAAATATTAATCCAAGTACTTAAATTATGAGAGTTTTTAAAATCTGATACCACGAATACTCTTAAGTCCCTATCAAATGCTGTGTATTATGTTCATAAGCATTTTGTTATCTAATTATTGAAAAGATAGCTAAAATTAAGAAAAATTAATTATTTTTAAGGGACAAGATTTATTTTAAATATTTAATCCTTAAACTTTTGATGATGATGGTGACTGATGATGAAGATAAAGGTTAATAGTGATAATAGTAGAAGCAGTGTGTAGAGTGGTTAAGGGCAGAAATCCAGGCTCCACCACGTACTAGCTGGATGACTTGAGGAAATTGCTTCATCTTCCTTGCCTCAGCTTCCTCAACTGTCAAATGGGATCATACTTACTGATTTAGAGGACTTTTATCAGGATTAAATGAGCTAATATACATAAAGTGTTTAGAAGAGCATCGGGTACATAGTAAGTGCTCCCTACGTTTTAGCTAACAGCAGCAACAGCAGCAACAGCAGCAGTAACAATGGTACTAATAGAGATAATAATGGCAATACTTACAATGACATTAGTACCATTTTTCTAATTGCTTACAACATAACAGACACTTAATGCTTATGATCTTTATAAAGGTTATTTCTTCAAAAAACTTTAACAAAAATTCTGGAAGTAGAACATAATTTTAAATTATTTTTAATAGGAGTTTGATGCCAGTGATCTTTTTTTTTTAAGCCATAAAACAGGGAGTACACTAAATAGAAGTATCAAAAAATATAGAAATGTAAAGCATTATGATTTTGTGCTGCACTCCAGAAAACGTGTGTGTGTGTTTAAAATGTCTTATTCTGTTATCTAATATATTTATGAATCTGAAGCAATGTAGCTAAATGAAATGTAGATTGGGGACTGAGAATCAAACATGCCAGGATCCTAGCCTTAGTACTCCGAGGATCCTTTGCTCACTGAATACAATCACTTAAAATGAACAACAACAACAAAACTCCGTTTTTATTGCTTTCAATACAAAACAGGTAATATCCCATTATTTTCATTTTCATTGTATATCTGAGAATTAGCTCACTTGGAGCTGCCTAAAAGAACTCACTATGACTATGATTTATGAAATATCCTCTATTTGTAAAATTTTTGGAGGTAGTAAACTTTGTAGACTTCAATGTTTCTTTACGAAAAGTATTTACTTAGCAAAATGTTAAGATGTTTGCAACTTAAAGAACTACTCACTCAAACAAAGTGACACTGAAATCAAGCCAGTTCCATGGATCACCAACGAAAGAAAAAGGTCCTGCCCAGATGCCTCTTGCAATGAGTTTTACAAGTATTTCAAATGTGTAAATTCCAAGCAAAGTATTCCTGGAGAAATTTTTTCATACAATGTTAAAAGTGAGAATAATACACAGTGAGCTCTGAAATACTATATTCGTGATAACTATCTGGCAATTGAGAATTAGTCATCAGAAAGGTGAGAGCAGGTGTGCTTGGCAGACCAAAAGCAATCAACAATCAAAAATTAAACAATTAAAAATACACATGGCCCTTGAGTCTTAAGATAAGGCTTTAGATAGGGCTTCTACCTTGGGCTCATGTCTGTAATATTAGCCATAAAATCTGACTAGTCTTAGCTTAGAGGTAATAGTCTTATTTATTTATTTAGGTAAATGATGAAAATATCTAATGCCGAATTTACTTCACCTAGCAATCACACAATAATTAACTGAATTGTGAGTATGAAAGACCTAGTTTTTATTATATGCATATAACAGTATTTTTAAGGATCCCTCATGGTGCAACAGTTAAGTGCTAGGCAGCTAATCAAAAGATTGGTGGTTCAAACCCACCCAGTGTCTCCACGGGAGAAAGATCTGGAGACAGATCCGGAGATGTGCTCCCATAAAGATTACATCATAGAAAACCTTACGGGGCAGTTCTGTTCTGTCACATGGTGTCTCTACAAGTTGAAATCAACTTGATAGCACTTAACAAAAACAATAATAACCAGTATTTTTATGGTGAGTCAGTGTTATATTTACCTTCCAAGATCAACTAGCTTTAAGAACAGAATTAAGGCCAAGGATGTAAAGCTTCAAGAAAGCCTTACCTAGAAAAGTTAATGGACCTTTCCATCACTGTGCTCTAATGCAAGTCAAACTACTCATATCCTTCAGGAAAAAAGAAGAGAATAAGAGAAAGGAAAAGAAAGAGATGACTTTCTTAAAGAATGAAAAGGAATAATTCTTTGAGTTCAAAGCAAATCAAGTGTGGGATTGCAATAGTAAAGAAGACCTGATGTACTGAAATATTACATTAGAAGTTAGTAATTATTTTTGAAGTAAAACCCCACTTACGTGATATTATGGACATACACATATAGCTAAAGACTCAAAAATTTATATTATGTAAAACTAACATGTTGGAAAATAGAGATATTTAAAATCTAACTAAAATTAATGAAAAGGTAGAAAAAATTCTAAAACTGATAAATTAGTGTATATCTATAGGCATGTATGTATATATATATATATACATATGTATATACACACACACACATTTTTCAGTTGCTGTGGAGTTGATTCCGACTCATGAAGACCCCATGGTTTTCAAGGCTGTGACCTTTTGGAAGCAGACTGCCAGACCTCCGGGTGGGTTCAAACTGCCAACCGTTTAGTTAGTAGTCAAGCTCTTAACTATTTGTGCCACCCAAGGACTCCTATGTATACATACATACAATTAATCAATTTTAGGATATATATATATATATATATATATATATATATATATATATATATATATATATATATGTTTGGAAAATTCATTCATTGTAATGTGTGTATATAAATATGACATTACAAATCATGAATAATATATATGACTATTAAATTTTATGTTATAGCATATAACAATGCAATATATTAAATATAATTATAGATGACATTATGTATAATAAAATGATATAACTTACTCTAATATTGCTCTCCAATCTGCAAAATTAGTCATAGTCATAAATATGCAGTCAGTCAGAACAGTAATTAAAATTAACAGTCGGAAAAAGGTAGGTTACAGTCAAGGAATAACAGATAATAATTTTAGAAAATATATTTTTCTATAATCTGTTTATACACATACAAGATAAAATAGTTTCTTTAATGTTGAAAAATATATACTTTTTTTATTGAAAATCAATGGGATTAATATTTGTTAATATTTATTAATACTGTGTACACTAGGGAGCCCTGGTGGCACAGTGGTTAAGCAAATGCTTAACCAAAAGATAGGCAGTTTGAATCTACCAGCTGTTCCTTGGAAACTCTATGGGGAAGTTCTAATCTGTTCTTCAGGGTTGCTGTGAGTCAGAATCGACTCGACAGCAATTGGTTTGCTTTTGGTTTTTAGTGTATACTAGAAAATATATTTTAAAACATGGAACACTTAACAAACCAAACCTCCTGCTGTTAAGTCGATTCTGACTCATAGCAAAAGTCAGAGTAGAGCTGACCCGCAGGATTTCCAAGGCTGTAAATGGAAGCAGACTGACTGCCATATCTTTCTTCCGCAGAGTGGCTGGTGGGTTTGAACTGCCAACTTTTCACTTAGCAGCCGAGTGCTATAACCACTATGCAACCAGGACTCCTTAGAACATTTAGTGTGGTCATAATTCAGATATCAATATGACTTTTCAAAGCATAAAATAACTGCAGGGATATCTGAATAACAGAATAGTTGCATCTGATATTGGCACAGTCTAAAGCACAACCAACAAGCCAATAGAAAAGGATATGGATGTACCAAAACTTTAATAATTGTTCTTCTAATAGAATCGAAAGGTGACAAAGTACACCAGGCGGAAGTGGCATTGAATCTGAAGATTGTTCTGTTTTTACTTAATACTATGAATGTCTGTAGGAGGAAAAAAGAATACCAAGTGAAATCAGAACTATGGTATAGCAGTGCTTATGAAAATACCTCATGGGGGGAAGGCAGGGTTGGCAAACAAATGTAGAAGTCATGTGTTATCTGTGTAAAAATATGGTATATTACATATTACCAGTGATCATTGCAATCTTGGATTCTATCAGTTATACTTTTCTTATACGTCGATATTTTTTTAGACTATATCAAATGGAAAGGGTTTTTAAAAACTGTTTTAATTCACATTTAGGATTCTTTATCATTCTTTCTTATGCCAGTGTTATACCCAAGAAAGCCACTTGCCACACACCAAGGCCCAGCTCTCCCCACAGAGCTAACTGTGGAAGAAAGGTATATCTTGATGGTTCATAGAGATGCATTTAATAGTACCAGAGGTAGTATATCTCAGAACTCATAAATGTAAAAAAGTGAATTTGATTTTAAAGCAAATGAAGTATGAGATTACAATAGTATAGAAGACTCAATGCACTGTAATATTACACTAATTATTAATAATCTTTGAAATAAAACTCCACTTACATATATATGTTTGATATCATAGACATAAATATATATGTCACTCCTCTGACCACCACATTAAATATATTCATGTTGACACCTCCTTTATCTCATCTTATTTTCCACAACTTGCAACATAGCTACAGAATTCCAGTTATGACATCACTCTGTCTATTCCCCTTCTGGAATCAACCTCCTCTCTTGCCTGTTCATAGAATGTCTTCACTTTGCCTTATAAAAATTTAAAGTATTCTTTAAGCTATAGCTCAAATTCTACTTTCTTAAAGTCAGTCAGTTATGTCAATTCACACAGATCTCTGTCTTTTCTAAACAAAATTGTTCTTATATATAGTTTTTTGTGCTTGTTCTTGGAGTGTTCATATATTTAATAGTTGCCTCAAGTCATTCTGGATATAGATAGAGTGTGAATATATGAATAAATAAAAATTATAACTAAAATAAAGTCAACTTTACTTTCCTAACTATTAAGCTCATGAAGTTTAACATCTGAAATCGTTGAAGGTATTCTAGACATTTTGTAGTTATTGTAAAATTGATAACCATAAGTGGCTAAAAACCATGATGCCATAAAATAAGTTATTTACATTAAGGCATAATAATAGTTCAATCTATCCAAAAGTAAAGTAACCAAAACAAACTAACCAACCAGGAAAGGAATCAGTTGTAATAAAGATGTCAAATATGTATGCTCCAAAAAGAAAGAATCTTATGTAGTCCTTTATAACTTACAATTACTGCTTATCCTAATCTTCATTTTCTTTTTTAATTCTATCTATAAGTATACTTTTTACATGTCTGGAAAGTAAAATAATAGAAATTCAGTCACCATAAGTTCAATTAATTCTCACATTTTTATTTTTGTAGTATGGGTCCACATCTTCCAAGAGCACTGACACCATTCCTGGAGAAAGGTTGCCATAAGCAAATGGAAGCTCTTTGCCAACTTCCAAGTCAATGCTTGGCTGTAAGTCTTCTTCTTCGTGTTCCTCATTGTGTTTTTTAGCAATGCGCTGTTTCATAAGTTCAAGTGACTCTTTGGTGAAAGGTACAAGGCCCTTAGGTTCTGAGGAAGCCAACATTTTCAATTTTGCACCTATAAAACATTAATTTTATTCAGTTCTATATACAAGTTGGGTATATAAAATTATAGAAGGTTAGGGTATGAAAAGAGAACAGCAAACTGAATACATGCATTCAAAGAACACATTCCTGAATTTTGTAGAAATCTGAGTTGTCATAACTGGGTTTTGTTGTACTTAATATTAGACTTAATTTGTAATTTCATGAGTAATTTATTTTGTTCATTTACTTATTCCTTGAGTACTTTATCTTTTGCTAAAATATGCCTTTCAACCTCTTTAAGCCAAAGAAAGAGTTCTATGGTTGCTAGAGATAATTTTCTGTCCAAAACCAGCTATTTTAGTCTCAGCTGTATTTGACCATTGACTGAACTTATCTTCCTTAAATTCAGCCTTCATTGGCTCTGTCCCTGCACTTCTGGATCTCTACTTATATCTTAATACTTCGCCTTTACCTAGTTCTTCTCGAACTTTAATATCCCTTAAAGTTCTGCCTTTCCCCTCTGTTATACTCATCATTTTGGTGAATGCATGGGCAATCAGAGTCTTAATAACTCTATGTATATGGATATTTACCAAGTACATTTTCTAAAACACTTTCTGCCTCCAGTTGTCTATATGGCAATACCCCCAAAAGCAGCAATTTAATAAGGAAATACAAAGATCATTGTCTTTCCCTATGACTAGAATCACTTTTAAGCTTTGTAGCCATTGTAAAAATAAAAACACAAACACAAACTCCTTACCCTGGAATTTCATGAATCTTTTCTCTTTCTCATCAGTCCCTCTAAACCATTTTTTTTTCCAGTTATTTTCCATTATATGTCTTACATATTATCCATTGTTTATATATCTACTTCAAGATCTTTTTAATTCTATACCTGGGTTGATGTAGCAGCCTTTGCAGGTTTTTCTCACCTCTAGTCTTTACTTGGAGCCCTGGTGGCACACTGGTTAAGAGCTCGGCTGCTAACCCAAAGATTGGCAGTTTGAATCTACCAGCTCCTCCTTGGAAACCCTATGGGGCAGTTCTACTCTGTCCTATAGGGTCGCTATGAGTTAGAATTGACTTAATGACAACTTGCTTTTTTTTTTTTCTTTTTTTAATTTTACTTACATCAAGTCATCCTATGAAAGATTCAAAATAGTCTTCATCAGATATAATTTCATGTATCAATCCCTATTCATGAACCTTGTTCTTTCCTCTCATATAAGAACATGTTCTTTTGTTGATTTCCTCCACCCCGATTCCTATCAAAACTTACTCTTTAAGAGGCCCTACTCAGTGACAACTGATTGATTAGCCTTTACTCCCTACCTCCAAACCCTCTTTGTAATTTTATTATTGAAATCCAGGATAATTTTATACTTGATATCATGGCATTTTCTATGTGTATATTTTATCTCTGATAGTGCTCTTACAGTGCCTTCTATGAAGATTTGCCTATGAGAAAAGTCATATATACACACACGTTCTACTCCGCAGTTTTCCACTGTTGTATAATATTGAGTTTTTAATAGTTTAATCTACTACTTGCCTTTTAATGAAAGTAAGAAAGAAATATGTTAGTCTTGAGAGGATACCAATCATTTGCAAGAATCAGATTCCTACTGTTAGTTTATGTAAATGGTGGGTTGGGATTATTTTAAAGATAAAAAAAGGCAATCTCATAGACATTCAAGAGGAGGAAACATAGTATATTTCTCTGTCATGGGAAATAAAAATGGAAGACCAAGTACTGGGCCAACGCTTTATGCCTTTCATGGGATCATAAGTTTTCTGGGCTTTGCTTTTTCTTTTCATGTTTGCTGCATTCTACCTGGAGAATGGTTTCATTTACTTCTCAGAGCACACATGGATCAAAAATGCCACCCCAGCCTCAACTTTGACTTTTCAGTTTAAGTTCTCACCATATCTCAAAATCTTTGCTAAAAATATACTCTCATTGGCCTAGCTCAGCTTCTGGATTCATTTCCCTTTCGTCTAATCAGTTATATCCAGAGATCAAGGGACATTTTATAATAGCAGTGGCTGCTTGTGCCCAAGCCCCTCAAGGGATGTTGCAGGCTTGGAGTGGGAAGCACCTTTAAAGAGAAGACTATAGACTAGTAAGTTCAGCATATGTCTATTTAGAGCTCTGTTTCTAGACTAAACCATAAAAACAAACACACAAACAAACTTGTTGCTTTCAAGTCAATTCCAACTCATAACCACCCTATAGGCCAACCTAGTGGTAAAAAATTCACAATTGCTCACCTTAGAAATATACTTATTTCCCAAATATCTTGCTCAACATTATGCACAAAACTGACAATCAAAATTTTACTAATATTTATTCATATACACCAGCTGTACAAACATGCATACTATAAATAACATATCATTCATCAGACTGTTGGAGGGGAGTCAAGATGCTTTGCTTAAGTATAATTTATAAGTACAAGCTACAAATAATCTAAGCTTCCTCTTACATATGAAATAGTTTACCTTTAAAATATTTAACGAGCCTTTCAAAACTGTATTCCTTATACAGAAATCCTTAAATATATATTAATATTTTCCGAATGACTCATGGTCATCATTATAAGCATTAATTACTGTATTATAGTATAACATAGTGATGCTCCCAAAGGCAACTACTGAATGATCCCATTATTATGCTTTTAGAGTTCTTCTGTTTCCTACCTGAGCAGTCAGCTATGACTTGATACTATCTTGCTATTTCTAATCTGCTCCTTCTATCACACATAATTTTCTGGGTAAAGGATTAACAATGGTTTCACTTCTCCTAAGAAAAACACATAAGCTTTATAATATTACTGGCTGCTCAGAGACCTTTTTCTTTTTATATGCACTAACCCTTACTTGGAGCCCTGGTGGCGCAGTGGTTAAGAGCTTGGCTGCTAACCAAAAGGTTGGCAGTTCGAATTCATCAGCCACTCCTTGGAAACCCTATGGGGCAGTTCTACTCTGGGGTGTGGTAACCTTTAATACCAGAAAACCTGTTGCCATGGAGTCAATGCCGACTCATAGTGAAGTTATAGGACTGAGCTCTTAACCACTGTGCCACCAGGGCTCATACTTAATTTTTTAATCTTTATTTCCCCACCAAAATTCTAGATCATTGAAGCAGGAAAATTAAGAAAAACACACCTTTGGACTTCAAGAATCAATTTATAAAATGTCTTATAATATGAAAAAATACATGCTGGATAATATTATAATAGATTTAAAAGGTTTCAGGGGCTTTTTCCAAAGGCTATTGACTAATGCATATTGTACACCCTTGTCCTCTATATATGCCTTATTCAACATATCAACAATTTAAATTGTGGTAGAGAAATAGCCTAGTAAAAACAAATAGAAAAAACAAAATCATGAACTTTGGAATCAGATAGACCTACGTTCAACTCATCGACTCTGTTACGAATGTTCTGAGAGATCTCAGTCAAATTGCTTAATACCCTTGAGTCTGTTTCCTCAGTCATAAAATTGAGTCTTCTCCTGGGGTTAAAGAAGAATAAAATGAAATAATATGGGTAAGAATGCCTAGTACAGTGATTGGCACATAATAGTTGGGAAGTAAATGCGAATTTTAAAAATTGAGATAAAATTCACTATCTTAGACCTTCTCTATTCTGTTGTGGTCTATGAACACCACATCCAAAAGGCATGTAGGGTCACCTGGAGGGTCTTCAAATGGAAAGAAAATGTCGATCAAAGTAAAGATCACGCCATATATAGACCTAAGCTTTCTGGCAAGCTGGAGTTGATCCTAAGGATGAGAAAACAGATGTTAGATTAGATCTGCCAAAAACAATTGTTAAATGTTCTACTCTATGTCAGATAATTAATAGATTATTTTATTCTAATATGTTTTCAAATATATTTAGATTACTTACAAGGACATAGGCCATAGAGCAAGATAAAATAAATTAGGAAAAATGAAGCAAAGAAACAAAACAAAATAAAAAAAACCATGTAAGATAATGGAGCCATATAGAGTAAGGATAATATCCCAAATGCCAACTTCATGCTGACATGGACTAGGAAGTGAAGGGTAAAATGATTTATCATTTAGTGGTTTCAAACTATTTTGAAACAACTATGCTCTGTATCTGACATGGAGAACGCAACAAGCCTATTGCACCAATGACTTTCAGATGATTGAAAAAATATTAATGATAATATTAATGAAGTGGATAAACAAGTTAACGCAGAGGCTAGAAGATACTGCATGCATAAGTGAAGGAGGCAGCATTAATGTGATCAGTAAACGAAATCTATATCGTTGAGAATGTAGGGACCACACCTGCTTTAGTGAAATGACCCATTTAGATTGACATTGTTGTTGGTTGGGGCCACTTGACTGCACTTAATAGACACATTAAGACTTATATTTCCTCTTTCCCACATTCTGTGATGACTCACAGCTAAATTCTCTGATGCAGAGTCTTTCCCTTAAAGCCCTCTGATTAAAATCCTTTGTCTCTCAGGGTTTAGAAATCAAGTGATTTATATGCACTGCTTTCTCTTACGGGAGATGCAAAAATATTGTCATTACCCTCTAGGAAGCAGAAAGTTATGAGGAAAGATGAAGTTAATGAAATTCTAAAGGATATGGGTAATGTTAACACAATCAATAACTAATAGAAAAGCTCTTGAGGCATAATTGAGACTCAGCTCAATGGATGTGACCTTTTGCAGGCTGGGATCTGGAGGTAATGGGTACCCTCATATGTTTTGGAAGACAGTGTTAATTAGTGCAGTTTTTCTGAAGGACAATTCGGCAATAGTTTCTAAACTACAGCTGTATATACCCTTTGGCCCAGCAATTAAACTGCCCCATGAATATTCTTGCTGAAGATTGAGGAGTCATGTTAACAAAGATGCTAATCATAGCATATTTTTAATTTCAAAGACTAGAAACAATCAAAGTGTACACTCTAAGAGGTTAATACTATAAATTCCAGTGTGTCACTATCATAGAATATTTTTTAGTAAGAAGGTAATAAGATAGATATATCTGAGCTCTTATGAAAAGATTTCCAAAATAAATTAAGTGAAAAAAGTAATATTGAGAATAGCTTGCATTGCTCATCTTTGAACAAAATGATTTATAAAGATTTTAAACATGGAGTTATATATGCTGGTGCATGCATAATGTTTCCCCCCTGGAAAGAAGTGAACTGTTACATCTTTGGAGACGTGGACTAATAAGAACAGGAACTAAAAAGGCGTTGGGGATTGTATGGCTTTTCAGTTAACAGTTCTATACTGCTTGGCTGTAACTCATTGTGTGTATGTATTACTAATACCCAGAAAGATTTGCACACTGAAGATTTGGGAATGATACTGTCTACCTGGAATTTGCAGCTGTCTGCATAAACAGATGTTCCCTGACTTCCTCCTTGGCTTTAGTCCACTTGTTTTTCAACTTCTGGATTATTCTTCCACTTGGGTTGATTGCTTCTAATTTGGCTTTGATTATCTGACTCTTCCTCTTTTACTTGTCCTGGCATACAGTTTATCCAGCCTGACTTAATTGACTTTTGCCTCTTTGTCCCTGGACTTATATTCTGCCTCCAGCTGTGTTCTGCTCACAGGTCAACTCATTCTGAGGACCTATTCCTCAATATATCCACTTAACTCTGACTCAACTCCTTCACTCTGACAATTTTAGCTAACACATTCCTAGAAAATTCTATTTTGCAAAGGAAAATTGTAAATAAGTAGCTTTCTCAAAAATATAACCATGCCCTGCCATTTTGTTTTAATTATATTCCTTAAGAATTTTAATTTAGACATTCCTCTGAATTCAATTACTAGGGAAACAGCCTTGTAAACAAATGGGCAGCAGAGAAAATCAAGAGGGACAGGTCCCATCACTCTGCAAATAAATAAGTCCTCTTTTAAGGACTCCCCCCAAACTCTGGTGAACTTGGATTCTAGTGATGGTTCCTTAAGATAATCAGGAGCTGAGGCTGCTGCATGTGTCTCCTCTCCCTGATGAGGGGTGCAGGTCATGCACGTTCAGAGTGGTACAGCCAATTTATACTAGAGGAATATGAATCCAAAGTGTCATATGACAAAGTCTCAGCACCTGATCTCAAATTCACTTACAAGAATAAGCTCAAAAAAGACTCAATTTTAAGTTCAAATGCCTAGAGGGGAATTCACAGAGCAGTAAGTCTCGTGGGGGGTGCAGTCTTACTAGGGTGAGCCATTATGACTAGTGACGCAATGGCGGCAAGAAAGAATTCCAGGAACATGGAGAAGAGTTGCCTTAGTTTTAAATATTCTTTCTTGATCTTCTCTATGACAATCTCATCGTTCACTAGCAGGGTCCCTTGTTTCTACAGATATGATGAACACTTCCAAGCGACGTGTGTTCTGCCCATCAAAACAAGCATGTTGGGAAAAAGCCCGAATCTTACCAGAACTATTCTGTGACCCTAGTCTGTCAGACCCTAGACCAGAAGAATCTGGCCAGAGGCCAGAAGAATACAAAGGAGTTCCTGTTATGCATGCAACTTCTATTCTCACCAGCAACCCTGAGATATTTTGACCCGTGGTTTTAGATGCCACTGGCACTATGGAATGGAAAAAACAAAACAAAAAATCCTCAACTGGCACATTCATTGGAACCCTAGAGTCCTTTTAGAACTGGCTCTCCACCTCTGTCCCTGCTCACTTTGAAAGTGTCTGTCTACTTTTCCAGTGGCTCCCCTCCACTAGCTACTCTAGATTTTCAAATATGGAACCAAGCATATAGATGCCCACCCCACCCCTTCTCAAGCTGAAGAGCAACCAGAGGAAACTTGAAACATATTAGGATGAGTATGAGTTAGTTTTTGTCTGACTCTGAGATGGGCACAAGCAGAGACTAGATATGGGTCAGAGTCAAAATTACAGCCTGTGATCAGCCGCTTAGACCATGCAGCCTCTGGAAGTACACAGAAGGTGAGAGACCAGTGGACCCTGAGCCTCACATGGAAGCCTGGTACGGAAGGCAGAAGAGAAAGAATATTCCATTCAGCACAATATATTTGACCAGGGACTTTGGTCCCCAAATCTGGCTGACTATCATCATCATCTGATGTTCTCATTTAAAACCAAATGCCCTGTACTAATCCCAGAGCCTTAAAATCAGAATTTCAATGGCTGGGGCCCTAGCTTCAGCATCATCATCAGGCTCTTGTTTGATGCTGATGCAGCCAGTCTGGCACCTGGCTCTCACCACAGTCAGAGCTGTCCACAGAGCTGGCCATCCCCAGCAGCACCAGGCTGAGTCAATCCGGATAGAAATTCTTCATATACAACAAGGATATCTGTCTTCCAGGCAAATGAGGATTTCCCCATCAGGATGGAGTGCAAACAAATTAAGCTGGTTTATAAAAAGCAAAGATTGAACAAATATATGGAAATCATGATTCAAGCTGGGCCAAGAGATATGAAACAGCTGAAAAGCAACCCTAAAAGCCCTTAGATGAAAACTTTCTCTTCAACTGCCAAAGTTTCACCTTTCAGTGTTATAGAGGTGAGACTTGGTTTATCTGGCACTGGTTAGCCCACACTAATGGTGATCAACACAGGGAAAAAAATGAGATCTGTCTGTACAAGTTAGTCCCCTGAGCAGGTAGGTGACTTGTGTCTTGCTGATAGCTATGGGAGATGGAGGTGGCTAGGGTTATAGACGTCCATCGCATCAGCTGACCAGGATTGATATTGGGTAATAGAAAGAAATAATGAGACCAGATGCCCCAAAATCAAGAACATCCCTTCCATGTTAATGCCTCTACTATAAGCTCTTGAGAGAGCTTATGATGGTAGGCAGAGGCTTGTATATCAGTTTCTGAGTGCCCGAGTTGTCTGAAATAATTTCTGTGATGCAGATCTTGTGCCAGTGAGATCTGGGGCCAGGGAAACATTAGGATACTTCTTCCCTAAGTAAGGGGTTGAGCAATGTACTGTTGCATCCATTCACAGTGTGCCTTAAACCTGTATTCATCATACCTGGGCTAAATCAGTGAGAGTGGATTTCAGCTTCTCTAACTAATGCTTCTACCATATGAGGCTGTGGACATGGACTGCCCAGGTCCTAAGTGCTTGGTTCTATCTCCATTTCTCCAACAGAGACTGACGTCCAGCACCAGGTTCAGGAGCCTGATCCTGTCATCTGGGCACTCTTGGCCACTTTTCCTGAGCCTAGGTCCAACTTCAGGTTTTTCTCCTGTTGTTTTAAATACATTCATGGGCAAGAAGAGGCTTACAGTACGTTTCCTCTAAGTGTAGGATTTTAATGAATCAGCAGTCAAAAGTAGAGTATTTATGCTTAAATTTTGATTTCTCCCATATTAATAGACCAAATAAATTCAGCAATATACAATATACTTGATGTTTTAATCTTGAGGAGGTTAGACCATGCGCTTACAACAAAAGCTACAACTAAACAGAGAAAGATGGTGAAGTGAATTTTGAAGATATTCAAAGTGTTTAACTATGAGTGGATAACCAGAGTACACAATTTTGCAAAGACAGAAGCTTGCAGTTAGAATATGCTTCAGTCTATACAGGTGGCAAGAGACTGTGCATGACCTGGATTTGAACTTCTTCTAGCGCACTCTAGTGAAGCCTGACATGAGTCCCCTTTCATTCCTATTCTGAACTTCATTTAGAATAAAAGAATAGTACAGTGGAGAAAAAACACAGAATAATTCTTTATGCAAGTAATTGTTACACGTGATATTAACTTCATAAAATCCTTCATGTATCTGTTATTTAGTCCTTACCAGGACTTTTTGATGTGTCATTTACAAAGAATGAATATCAATTTTGATCAAGTTTAATAATGCTTCATTTGCACAAGGATTGAAATCAAGTGTTAGAATTCTAAATCCCAAAGTCTTCCTCACTAGACTTCCAGCTCAGTAATATTGACTATCCGGGTAACCTCATCAAATGACCACTTCTTGCCTTTTTCTTTCTCACTCGTAAAAATAGAAGCAATTATAGAACCTTGAAGTAGGACTGGTGATAGCAGGTAGAGTGCCCAGTACTATGTTTATCACATGGCTCCAACTTCCTTCTACTTTCAGTAAACTACTCTCCTGAGCAATAGCCAGGGGAAAATATCCACATACAAAAGCACCACCCAAACCCCTTCCCAATTCAAGAGATTTTTCTGGCCAATATCCAAACTTGACTCCAACATCTCCATTAATGTAGGAACTCATCAGTGCATCATCCCACATGCATTCATCATCTGTCCTGCTTTGACCAACATCCTAGGAACTGGAGGTAACATATAACCAGAATCACAATGAAAACATTATCCCTTCTTAAAAGAAAACCTCCAAGAGGTATGCATTTTACAAAAGTACACGATGCAAAAACCTGTTGGCCCACACAATACCAAAACTCCCAGTGGTTTAAACTGCGCACACATTTCCCATCACATCTATGTATCTACTTTCAAACTGACAACTCTTATAGGCAAAGCACTGATCTTGGAAATCGCTAAGTTAATTAGAATAAGAGATGGGAGTCCTTAGAAGAAGGATACTCCAACTCTGCATAAGCTTTTATCCCTTCCGTGGGATCATCGTGTCATATAATATAAAAGTCATCACCACTTAGGGTTTCTAGAAATTTTGCACTAACAGAACATCAAGGTTTCAGAAGCTTATGAAGTGGTAGCATGAGTAAACGGAACACATGAACAGCGAAGAGCAAACACCCACCAACCCCTCCTGCTCTTGAAGTAGAAAAAAGATGTATCTTTTGCCCTCCTAATTTCTTTCCAGAAATCTCAATCTCCATCTTCCTGCTGGCGACCCTAAGGATTTGAATGGGGTGGGGCAGGTGGGGGAGGTGGAAAGGCTGGCTGCGGTGACTGCCGTCACCATCCCGGGACAGGAAACAACAGCAAGGAAAAGGCACTTACTTGCTACCATGTGACAGGTCTCCACCAGCACCTGAGGGAACCCTGAGAAGCAGGGCTCCTAGAAGCCCTTTCCTTTTCCTGGGCTTCTCTTTCTTCAAGGATCCCTCCAGGTTCCTGAGCTCTGGTTGCTTAGGTGTGTTGCTAGGCTGACGTCTGCCCTCACCAGCTAATGCCACCCAGGCCAGAAGGGTTCAGCTCTACACGGCCCCACTGAACCGCCAGCTAGAATTCGAGTAATTGGGGCGGCTGCCCAGCTACTGACCCAGAGACCCCTCCTTCCCAGATGCCCAGTGGAGCCCCGCCTGCCGCTGGGAGGCTGTTTTTGTCTCCTTCCCACTCCCTCCTCCCCTCTAGCAGCCTCTCTCTCCCCCGCGTTCATCTCCAGGCCAGAGCTTGGCTTCAGCATCCAGACCGGGCGTGGGCGGGGGTGATGTTGACGGAGACCTGCAGCAGCGGCGGCAATAATAGCAGCAGCTGCGGAGACTCTTCTACAAGCTGCAGGGGAAGGGGGTTGGGGGGAGAGGAGCTGGATCAGTGAGGAGAGAACCTGAAGGAGGGAAGGAAGGTAGGGGCGAGAGAAAACCGGAGGGGAGAGCAAGAGCAGGGAGGCTGGGGAGAGGAAGGCGGCAAACTCAGGTCCTTTACCTCTTTTTCTCTTAGTGGCGGCTTTCTCTTTCCCCACGACTAAGTGCCCCAGTAGAGGGGCAGTTGTCAGCCTGCTGCGTCCAAATCTGGACACGGCTGTAGATAGGAGTGTGTAGTGTTGTTTCTGCTGCTACTGCTCTCTCTGTGTGTGTGTGTGTGTGTAGGTTTGTAGGTTCAGAACAAAGAACCAGCAGGAGCCTCTATAACCTTCTCATTGCAGAGCTTTCTCCTCTAGTGATTTGATATGCAGGGGGGATGTTATTCATATTTTGGAAAACTGGGGAGCTACAGTGTAATTCGAGGGTTAAGGGAAGAAGTGCTGGGCCATCATTTCCAAAGGGAGTTTGGAAAATTTTGCCACATGGTAGAATACTCATTTTATAACCCTATCTTGATCTAAAATTGTGAAGTTTCCTTAAAAAATATTCCTGCAACATACCAAAAAAAGTTAAAAGATGTGGAAAAGGTCAAAAAGTATGTGCAATTATGTAAGATTCAAATGTGATTTTCTAAGGTATGGAACAGAAATTGAAAGTTGGTCATTGGGTGACAAAAAGGATTTGTGCTAGACTATGAAAGCTTGGCAGCATGAATCCATCCAGTAGTACCAAGGAAGAAAGGCCTGGTGATCTACTTGTGTAAGATTACAGCAATTGAAAACCCAATAGAGCACAATTCTGCTTTGAAAACAGGTGGAGTCACTATGAGTCAGAATCGACTGGACAACAATGGATTTGGTTTGTTCTGTGTAAACTATGTCAGGAAAACAACACTTCATCCATTATATACAAAAAAATCCTTGTTTCATGTTTTCTTGCTTAAATTATACTTTTAATATGAAAAATTTCAAATATATACAAAAGTAGAAAGGATAATAAACTCCAATGTACCCATCATACAGCATCAACTATTATCAGTAGGTGGCTAATCTTGTCTCATCTATACCCCACTCTCCTACATGGCCTAAATATCACATCATTTCATCCAAAGATACTTCAGCATGTATCCTGAAGGATAAAGACTTCAGAAAAAATGTAACTCAACACCATTATAACACCTAAAAATTAACAAACAATAATTATTTTGGCATCAAATATCTAGTTAACTTTTTTTTCTAAATAATTTTTTTTGTTGGTGGTGTTGTTGAGAATATTTGCAACAAAACATGCACCAACTCAACAGTTTCTACACATACAATTTAGTGACATTGATTACAATTTTTGAGTTGTGTAACTGTTCTCACCCTCCTTTTCTAAGTTATTCCTCCCCCATTAACATAAATTCACTCCCCTCTAAGGTTCCTATATAATCTTTCGAGTTGCTGCTATCTTTTTATGTTCTAAAAAGAGCATAATGCTCAAAGCACACATTTTTTTACCGGTTAAACTGAACTATTGTTTGGTTTCAAGAAGACTCTAGGGGATATTTTTGGTTTAAGGTTTAAAGATTATTTCAGGGCAATAATTTCAGGGGTTCAGCCAACCTTCATGTCTCCTAGAAGTCTGGAGTCCATAAGAACTTAAATTCTGTTCTGTATTTTCCCCCTTTTGATCAGAATTCTTCTATGGAATCTTAGATCAAAATGTTCCGTAATGGTAGTTAGGACCATCCAGTTCTTCTGGTGTCATGGCAAAGGAGGCAGTTGTTCATGGAGGCAATCAGCCACACATTCTATAGGACACATTCTATATCCTCCTTCTATTCCTGACTCTACTTCTTTGTTTGTCGTTCCAGGTGAACAGAGACCAATTGTTGTGACTTGGATGGCTGCTTGCAAGCTTTTAAGACCCCAGGCACTATGCATAGAACTAGGGTAGAACAGAGAAACTAAACATGTTATAGGCCAATTAACTGGGATGTCCTATGAAACCATGACCCTAAACCTCAAACCAAGAAACCAGTCCCATGAGGTTTTTGGTTGTACATAAACAGCTTCAGCAGTTACTCTCTCTTTCTTTTTATCATTGTTGTAAATATATCTATCACATGACTTTTTCCAGTTTAACTTTTTACAGGTGTACAACTTATTGACAACAATTTACAATAATTGGCTGTGCTATACCACATCTAACTTTTTTTGAATAGACAATTTGTGGATTACCAGCTTCTCTTCCTCACAGTTTGTAGTGGCAATTCAAATAAATTTTCTAGTGCACAGAATTTTTCTTTGGAGCAATCTGGTTTATGCATCCAGTCAACTCCACAGCAACTGTTTTTTTGCTTTTCCCTTGCTGAGTAAAATTTTATGTATCTTTTAATATATTGCAACATAATATAAACTTAACAAACTTAATAATATCAAACAGTTTAAAGCTTATGTAAAATATTTGGAATAAATGAAAAGAAGTGCTGTTTTGCATAATGTGTAACGAACAGGAAACCAATCTCAAGACATTGTGCAAACCAATAATATAAGCAGAAGACAAATTGATAATGAATTTACTCTTCTGAGTAGGAAACCATGCTTTTTGTTATTGCTCTGAAACTTTTTTTTTTAATTATTTTTTTTCCACCACTGTTAGATAGTATTACTAAGCCGGACCTGACAAATTTTAACAATTAGTATGCTCCAAAAATAGGCTCATGTGCCCCCACTGAGTTGTTTAGCAAGGGGAAATGTGTGTGGTGGGAGGGATCAGTTGCTGTCTGTGTTCCACATGCATGCCTTAAGAACCTTATAATCATATACTCTAAGCTGTGTTTCCTAAATATGTATTCAGAAGGTCGTGACTTGGACTGAAGCTCTAGGAATGCATGTCCTGCCTTGTCTTTTCCAAGAGAAGCCTGCTCTATCATGCTTCACTTGAACCGTGATAGGCCCCTGGGAGCATTACTTTCCTTGCAGCCTGCTTAAGTGGAGGCTGTTTATTCTGACCTCAAATATATGAGGATCAGAAATGGATGGACATGGTATTTTTATTCTTTCCCTATATTACCACTCACAGGGTTGGCAAAACCTTGTGTAAAAAAGACAAAAATAAAATAATTCTCCCCAAACCCCCAAAAATCAGAACTCTTCCTTTGAACATATGTCTTCCTGCTGTATCAACTTTTCCTTCGTCTGGTAAAAATCATCTTCGGACTTAATGGACATTCTTACTTATTCATTAAGGATTTATTTCTGGTTGACAGCCTTCCCCTCCACCCAACTCTTGTTATGGTTTTTAACAACTTCCTCAAACTTTTGGATGCCAACGCACCTTTGGATGAAACATAGCTTCTGCTTTCTTCTCTAGTAGATGCCCTTTATCTCCATTTCACCTCAGCTATGAATTCCCACATTTACATGTTGAGTCTCGTTGTAGCTACAACTGCACTCATCTCACGTGCTAAATATTTATTGCCTACTTGTTTATTTTCTGTCCTGTCTCACTAGAATGCATGCTGCATGACAGCTGACTTTATTTATTCACTGTCATCCCCTAGTGCTTGAAACAGAGATTGCTGTCATGTAGTAGGTGCTCAATGAATTAGTCAAAGGAATGAACATCATGAATATCCCAATCCATATGGACTTCCAGGAAACATGTAGTAATTCATTACGGAAATAGACCATGTTATGTCAAGAACATGAACATTGTTGATCATGCTTTCATTCTGCAAAACTTCTGCTATTTATATACGTAAAATGCTTCTTTAGTGTACAGATCTGAAAATCTCCCTCGACTGTAGAATCTTGATACCAAGCACAGGTCTGCCTGAAAAGAAATGGTAAGAACAAGAAAATCCAATCTTCTCTATGGGTGAATGCCAAGGCACTCAGAAAAATAAATCACTGAGCACCAGAAAGGCACTTCCCCTATCTTATTATGAAATAAGAAATAGATATTGGTTTTGGATTGTTGTCAAAATCCAGGTCTAGATATTTTTTAGGATCAACATAATATAAATCATATTGTAGAAATATATATCTCTCTAAGTCATTTGAATTTCATAATTCCTAAGCTGCATATTTTGTTTCACCAATGCCATTTAACTTTCCAAAAGTCGTGGACAATGTTATAGACAAATACCTATAATCTTTTGCCTTCAGCTTTTGTGGTCCTGACAAATATACACAAACACAGTGCTGCAAAGCCAGAATCAGTTTTCTATGATTATTTTCATGTATATAGCACTCTATTTGTGATTCTATTTATGTGTTTGGGTTCCTGGGAACTTCTCCAAGAAAATCTTGTCACAGTCTCCACCCCTGTCCTAAGTTCTAGAGCTATCAGACTTTGGACTTGATTAGTGAATAAAACTGTAACGAGTGGTTTAACTCTCACAGAGAAACAAAATAAAAGCTTTATTTCTTAGAGATTCTCAGAAAGGAAAGAACAGACAACTCATGGTAAGAGGCTGCTGGGCTTCTCTACAAAAAGTGGCAACAACTCTTTTAGAGCATTCTCTCTTAGGTGTTGTTGAGTCAATTCCAACTCATAGCAACCCTATGTACAACAGGATGAAATACTGCCTGGTCCAGTGCCATCCTCACAATCTTGGCTATGTTTGAGCCCATTGCTGCAGCCACTGGGTCAATCCAGCACCTTGAAGGTCTTCCTTTTTTTTCGCTGACCCTCTGTTTTACCAAGCTTGACGTCCTTCTCTAGACACTGGTCCCTCTTGATAACATGTCCAAATTATGTGAGATAAAGTCTCGCCATCCTTGCTTCTAAGGAGCATTCTGGCTGTACTTCTTTCAAGACAGATTTGTTCGTTCTTCTGGCAGTCCATGGTATATTCAATATTCTTCGCCGACACCATAATTCAAAGGTATCAATTCTTTTCCGATCTTCCTTATTCATTGTCCAGCTTTTGCATGCATATAAGGTGATCGAAAATACCATGGCTTGGGTCAGGCATACCTTAGTCTTTAAAGTGACGTCTTTGCTTTTAAACAGTGCAATGCGTCCTTTGATTTCTTGACTGCTGCTTCCATGGGCGTAAAATGAAATCCTTGTCAACTTCAATATTTTCTCCGCTTATCACAATGTTGCTTATTGGTCCAGTTGTGAGGATTTTTGTTTTCTTTATGTTGAGGGGTAATCCATACTGAAGGCTGTGTCTTTGATCTTCATCAGTAAGTGCTTCAAGAACTCTTCACTTTCAGCAAGCAAGGTTGTGTCATCTGCATATCACAGGTTGTTAATGTGTCTTCCTCCAATCCTGATACCATGTTCTTCTTTACATAGTCTGGCTTCTCTGATTATTTGCTTAGCATACAGATTAAGTGTGGGGAAAAGATACAACCCTGACACACACCTTTCCTGACTTTAAACCACGCAATATTCCCTTGTTCTGTTCGAACAACTGCTTCTTGATCTAAGTACAGGTTCCTCATGAGCACAACTAAGTGTAGTTCTGGGATTCCCATTTTTTGCAATGTTATCCGTAATTTGTTATGGTCTACAGTTGCATAGTCAATAAAACACAGGTAAACATCTTTCTGGTATTCTCTGCTTTCAGCCATGATCCATCTAACATCAGCAATGATATCCCTCCTTCCACGTCTTCTTCTGAATCACGCTTCAATTTCTGCGGTTCTTTGTTGATGTACTGCTGCAACCGCTTTTGAATGATCTTCAGCAAAATTTTACGTACATGTGATATTAAGGATATTGTTCAATAATTTCCATATTCTGTTGTATCTCCTTTCTTTGGAATGGGTACAAATATTTACCTTTTCCAGTCTGTTGGCCAGGTTGCTATCTTCCAATTTTCTTGGCATAGATGAGTAAGCACTTCCAACGCTGCATCCATTTGTTGCAGCATCTCAATTGGTATTCTGTCAATTCCTGGAGACTTGTTTTTCACCAGCGTCTTCAGTGCAGCCTGGACTTCTTCTTTCAGTACCATTGGTTCTTGATCATATGCTACCTCCTGAAATGGCTAAGTGCTGACCAATTCTTTTGTTACAGTGACTCTGTTTATTCCTTCCATCTTCTTTTGATGTTTCCTGGGTCGTTTAATATTTTCACTGTAGTATCCTTCAGTATTGCAGTTTAAGGCTTGAATTTTTTCTTCAGTTCTTTCAGCTTGAGAAATGCCAAGCATATTCTTCCCTTTTGGTTTTCTATCTCCAGGTCTTTGCATATTTCATTACAATACTTTACTTTGTCTTCTCAAGTGGCCCTTTGAAATATTTTGTTCAGCTCTTTTACTTCATCATTTCTTCCTTTTGCTTTAGCTACTCTATGTTCAAGAGCAACTTTCTGAGTCTCTTCTGACATTCACTTTGGTCTTTTTTTCTTTCCTGTCTTTTAAATAACCTCTTGCTTTCTTCATGTATAATGTCTTTAATGTCATTCTACAGCTTGTCTGGTCTTCAGTCACTCGTGTTCAATGCATCAAATCTATTATTCGGTTGGTCTCTAAATTCAGGTGGGATATACTCAAGGTCCTACTTTGGCTCTCACGGACTTGTTCTAATTTTCCTCAACTTCAACTTGAACTTGCATATGAGCAATTGATGATTTGTTCCACAGTCAGCCCTCGCCTTGTTCTGACTGATGATATTGAGTTTTTCATCATCTCTTTCCACAGACGTAGTCAATTTGATTCCTGTGTATTCCACTGGGCAACGTTCACCTGTATAGTTGCTGTTTATGTTGTTGATAAAAGGTATTTGCAATGAAGAAGTGGTTGGTCTTGTAAAATTCTATCATGTGATCTTCAGCATTGTTTTTATCATCAAGGCCACATTTTCCAATTACCAATCCTTCTTCTTCTTTTTCCAACTTTCACATTCCAATCGTCAGTAATTATCAATGCATCTTGATTACATGTTTAGAACATTAATTATTTGCGAATAAATTTCCAAACTGGTTCCAATTTTGCAAATCCCTGGGATGTATACATAAACACTATGCTCCAATTTGACTCTTTCCAAAAGTTTTCAAAAAATAGATATAGTCAATAAAGAATATCAGAATAAAAGCCCAATTAAAAATTGGAAATCAGTGGAGAAAATATGTCAGGCATCTCATTTGGAAAACACACACTCCTATAGTGTAGGTTGGACAGTTTTATGCCTATATTTCTTTCATAATTTTGCCTTGGTTCCAACAATCAGATTACAAAGATTACAAACACATCTGGAGTTTATGTTCAAAATGTTCCTGACCATAATATATTCCACTTTGCAATTTCATATCCAATCGTCTATCAAGTAATTCCAAGCCAGGCTTGATAGGAGCCCAGAATATTTTCAAGTAAAAAATAAAAGAGAAAACACAGATAATTACGAAACTGGAATTAGTTGCTGTTTCTCCGAAAGTCCCATTGTGATTTACGTGCATATAAGTGAATATACTTGAATACATGCAAGTCATATTTACAAGTTAGACTCAACTGCTGTAAGAGAGACCTCAAATAATGGTGGCTTAAACATGACAGAAGTTCATTTCTCTCAAACATAACAGGCAGGGGTTCAAAATGTAAAGGAACCAGTGTTCTTTCTATCTTGTTGATTTGCCGTCTCTAGTGTGTCACTCCCATTTGCATGATTCAAGGGGGCTTATTAACATCTTTTCAATGGTCCAGGCAGTGGAAAAAGCAATAGAGGAAATGTAGTTTGTGTTCATTCCGTTAAAGGTTGTAACTAGAAGTTTTATTTTACACATCCCTGATTTCATATCACATTGGGCAGAACTTAATCCTATAGGCATACCTGGTTGCAAAGAAAACTGGGAAATGTCATATTTATTCTGGGTGGCTATGAGGGGAGCTAAAAGTTGAGATTTTTACTAGTATGTATAAAGGTGAGAATGACTGTTAGGGAATGATTTGCAAGTTCTGTCATGCCATATCTGCACTCTCAATTGGCATTCTATTGTGACAGGATACCCCGCCAAACAGCAAAATAGGAAAAAAAGTTGTGATTCTAAAGATTTAAGAACTCTCAACAGCATAACCAAATTCATCAGTAAGTATCTCTCCTCACCTAAATTAAAATCATCAGGCAAGAAATTCAGGTTGAAGATTGACCATTAGACATTTATTCTAATAGATTCTAGTTTGTTTCTTTAAATTCATTAGATTTCACAGTTATATTATATCAATCATGCATACCATTTTGTTTTGCTTTATAATAAAATACAGATCAAAATGTTTTCTCACCCCTTTTTCTCTTCCAGATTTTTTCCAGACAAGGAAAACAAGAACAAAAATTCTTAACTTCATCTTCAAAGAAACTGTGAAACATCTGTAATACCAAAATACAATATAAGAAGAGGAATGTAGTTGGAAAAATAATACATTATTTAGTAAAGAGAGTCAAAGAAAGTATAATTGCCTGAAAAGACTGATATTGATAAGAATCAAGCTAATTCTCTCTATAGACAGATAGGAAACCTCAGGAATTGAAGAAACTAGTTATCCTAAAACCAGGCAAGGTTGGAAGCTGAAAAAAGAAAATTTGAAAATCTTTAGACCAGCAGAAGGGCAACTCTACCCCACCCTCTTAACGGCCCTCTCCCAACTGAAGATGGGAAGTATGTTCTCTAGAAAATTTGGACCAGAGTGGCTTGAAATCTGGAATATTAAACACAGAAGAAGATGAATAGAGGTGCTGGACCAAAAACAGGACCGTTAGTAAAAAAGATTGTAGAGTAAATGATGAGATTCTCCCCCTCTCTCCAGGCCCTTTCTACTATTACAGCTCCCAAAATTATCATACTTACATTATATATTTCAGAAAGGAGATTCTAGAATGCATCTCTAGAAAACTGGCATTTTGATGTCCTCAAAAAAAGTTTGATTTTTTTTTGAGTGATTACTGGCTCATCCTGGAGTAAAGATTTCTAGTCCATAAACCTGGCCTCCATCTTCCCACTCCCTTTCCCCTATAAATTGCACAGACTTTCCGATCAGTTTCTTGGTGATCATTGAACAAAAACCACTGGATGATTGAGCAATGCTTTCTAAATGGCATAAAAAAAAGAGCAAAAACTAACATATTGACAAAAGCAAAGCACAGAAGAAGATTCAAGATTCAAAGACAATATAATTAATGTAAGAAAATAAGAGGGATATATCCATAGGAAAAGGACAGGATGCCAAATTTAAAAGGAAGAGTATATGAAAGAACTCTTGGAAACTTAATATATGTTAGCTTTTTTTTTTTAAATTAAGGAAGGGTTTAGATAATTAAATTATGGAAGTCACCAAGAAGGGGGTGGGGAGGGAGGAAGGACAAAGAGATGAACAATAGGAAATTAAAGGTAAAATTAAAGAATAAATTCCATAGCTCAACATTCAATTGATAGGAATTTCAGAAAGAGAGAACAGAGAAGTAGTGGAAACAAATTATCAAATTAATAAAAGAAAACTTCTCAGCACTGAAGGACACAAATCTCCCAATTTAATGGGCACACAGAGTACCAATCAATTTCAATGAAAATAGTCCCTTCACCAAAGAAAAACAAGATATTTTAAACCTTCCAAATTTTAAAGCTTCTGGAGGAGGGGTCGGGGAGGAGAGTGTTAAAAAACAAGGGATTGTGAGCACACCTAGTACCCAGATGGTGGTCTCTAATACCATTCTTCAATAAAAGGAGTCAGGGCTACTTCTATAAATTGTTTATTCGAGGCCTGGGGCAGGAAATATACAAGGTGAGCCTCGAGTATCTCTTAGTGCTACAAGATAAGGAAGTGCTAAAACAACATCAACAAACTCCAAAAAAACCAAACCCCACATTGCTGGGGATATGTAAAAGGGACATAGGTGCCAACTGAAAGAGCTCTGAATGGCAAAAGCTGAAACAATTTGAGGAACAAAATAATGTTGGATTAAACCCAAAGTATAAAATATATATCCATGAGCCCATACTGATATAAATAAATAATGGAATAAATTAATAAATAGGGAAAAGAAACTAATCTGTTGTGCAGAAGAATTCCAAATAATTTATGTGAATAATTCACCCTAAAGGAGGGGGCCTGGTGAGGCAATATACTTCTGAAAAATCAGCCATTGAAAACCCTAAGGAGCACAGTTCTCCTCTGACACACTTGGGGTCACCATGAGTCAGTCAGAGTTAACTTGATGGCAACTGATAAAAATCCATCTTTCTGAAATGTTATAACCAGAGAAGACGGACTTTTTTCTTCAGTATGTTACAGAAAAAGAGAAATAGTCATCACTTGATGTGAGTCAGCTCCTTCTTAAACATTATCTCAAGCCATTTTGCCTTTTGCTTTATTTTCCCTTCACCCAGTTATCTTTTATTTTTTACATCCTTAGGGAATCGTTTGCTGCTTCCCATGAGATAGATTTAGCTATCCAAGTTGTGGGCTTTCATAATACTTACTTTAACTAATTGTGTCATTTTAAAATTTCTATCTTTCTCCCAGAATGTAGCATCCAGGAAGTCAAAGAATGTATCTTTCTTACCTTTATGCCTCAATGTCTAGCACACTGTCTTTGACACTGGATACTTAAAAAAATTTCTTTTTATTTTTGGCAGACAGACTCAATGGCTAAAATTATGAGCTTTGGAAACTCAAGAATTGTTGCCTATGCAAAATTATCTGTAAAACAATGATAAAAATGTACCTATGTCTAAAGTCATAGGGAAGGTTAAATGATGTAATAAACATAAGGCTTTTTGACATAGTGATTACTTAAAAATGTTAGATATTTTATAATTATTTGACTAAATTATTAGAGAACAACCAGAACAATAGCAGAAACAAAGCAATTCCCAAACATTCATTTTGAATAAAAAAATGGACATATTAAAGGAAATTATGTCACACTGTGATTAGACAGGCCTCCTGGGAACTGTGGCTACTTATGGAAAAATACAATGAGGATTTTGGACAAGCTGGAGAAAGGCAGACAATAAATTATGCAGGCTGAGTAGCAAAGAGAAGTAAGATTCCTAAATGTACTAAATGCTTTAAAGCTATTAAAGCTATATTACATTTGGGTCTCTCTTTCTTTGCATAGTTCTGATCTTGGTACAAGCAAACATATGTAACAATATTAAAACATGGTACTGAGCATAATCAGCTTACAGTAAGTGCTTAATTAATTATTGAATAAATGAGTTTAGAAGCTGTGCTTTTAGATTTAGTCCATAAAACATAATACATTGTTTTACAGGTACACTTTTCTACATAGGTGTCATATTTGACAAAAATATTTGAAGAAGTATGGGATGGAACCAGGGAGAAATTTGAAACTGTAAGCAACGTGGTAGGACATTTCAATCTGATTATCAAAAACTGTCTCTATACCCCTCCCACCTTCCTTTCCTCTGATGGCCGCAACAGAGGGATCTGCACTCTTACCTAAGATTTATTTCTCTCCTCCCATCCTGATTCCTTTCTTTACCTGCTTCCTCAAGTACCTTGTGCAATTAGTTTTCACCTTCTTTACTTTATCTAAAAAGTCTCTCATTTAACTAACCTATAGATTAGGTGGCCTCTGTATCCACAAAAAAAGACATAAATGCACAAACCTAAGAAGCTTTGCATATAATTTTGTAAGGTTTATGAAACAGATCATTTATTAATCTTTAAGTAGATGGAGAAGTGAAACAAACCTATGGTCTTCCTTGGGCTACCATCCTCGTTTTTTTCTTCCACCTTCTTAAAAGAATAGCTTACCCTTACAACGGTAGAGACTTCTGGGCAACATGGCACTATAGTCAGCAGCACCACGCCGTCCCTCCACAGCAAAGATCAGAAAAACTAAGTCAAACAGAGTCTCATGTCAATCCTGTAACCCTAAGCATCAAATGAAGAGATAAAGAACTCAGCCAAGCACCGAATGGAATAAGAAACTGACCGAGAACAGAGAGCGAGGAGAGATACATGCAGAGGTCCCCTACCAGCTACCGCAGCACAGATCCACCATCTTGGACTCCTATCAGAGATCAGTGAACAGTGGGTACGAGAATGCAGCTTCACAGGGCTTCCAGCAGGAGAGAGAACAACTGGTAACCAGCAATATAGGCTTTCCCACACCCAGCCCTTCTTCACCCTCACTTAACCTCCTCTGCTTCCTGCAGCTACGGTCTCTTGGCTGGGAAACACCAGCTTCACCCTGGTGTTGCTTGGATTCCACTCGCCCACACTGGCTGGCTCACTGAGTGCCTTTTGTTAGCTGCTGGTGTTGCTTTTTTCTGATCTTTAGATTTCTTCCTTCCTTCTCACCACCTCCTCCTCCGTTCTCTCAAATACCTGGCTCTGTATGCCATCTCTGCTTCTTCCTGAAAGGGTGCAAAACACCGCTCGACTATGAAACTGCTTCCTGGCCTGTGCTGCCATGCTGGTGGGACCGCTGGGGCTTTTTTGTCTGTTTGAATGGTTCTGTTTTGATTTGTTTGTTTGTTTTCTTTTTCTTTTCTCAGCTTGGGAGCCCCTTCAAGCTTGGCAGTATCACACAGTTTGGAAACTACTCCCTTACTCTGCACAGGGACATCCCTGGGGACATTTCTTTTTTCTTGTTTTTTTTTTCTCTTTTCTTTTGGTTTTGGTTTTTGTTTCTTTGTTTTGTTTTCTTCTCTCTCGTATTCCCTACTTGTCTTTCTTCATTCCCAGTTCCTCGATTTATTCATTTTTTCCTTTTACCCTTTTTCTTTTCTTTTTTTTATTCTTGTTTTTCCTCATTTCTAGATCTCTCATCTCTCCACTCCAATAGCAAGCTCCCTTAGCACTCTTTTTTGTTTGTGTGTATGTTTTTGGCTCCTGTTCCTCTCTCCTCTCTCTCATCTTTCCCATACCCATCTTAGCTCCACACATCACAGGCTACCCCCTTCTTTCTGCCTACCTGCAGTGTGCACTGAACATCATACTCCCAAGTAGCACAGGCATGTCCTACTGGAACCTGCCCTGCACTGATTCCTGGTCTGCACTGTCAGCCCTGGTACGTGCCAAAAACAACCCATCCCAGCAACTCCCCTTCAGCTGGACCTGCCCTGCTGTACCATACCTGAGTGACTGACCCTGCCCATTGGAGAAGGAGGTGAAAAGTATCATGCCCACTGATGAGCAAAGAATGCACAGCCTTCCTGCTCAGACATAACCAAATAAAACAAAAAGCAGGATGAAACAAACAAATCTACAATCAATAAATGAGGGAAATAACCACTGAATGCCCCAAAGACAGCAGACAATATGAAAACATTTAAAAAAACAGGACTGGATGGTTCCAGTAGGCATCCAAAATAAAACACCAGATGACCTTCCAGCAGAAGAAAAGGCACTAGACCTAACTGATAGGGAGTTCAAATCTCTAATATTGAGAATTATCCAAGAGTTTAAGCAAAAAGCAGACAAAAATGAGGAAAAAATAGACAAATTCATGGAAAAGACAGGTAAATTTATGGAAAATACAGACAAAAAAATTGAAGAATTCAAGAAAACAATACAGGAAAAGAATGCTAAAATAAATTCACAACTAGAAGTCATTGAAAAGCAACAATTAGAAATCCAAAAGTTTAACAAGATTTCAGAAATGGACAGTGTCATAGAAGGGCTGAGGTGCAGGTCTGAAACGATGGAAGATAAGATCAGTGAAATTGAAGACAAACACTTGGATACAGCTCTGTTTGAGGAAAAATCAGAAAAAAGAACAAAGAAAAATGAAGAAACTCTGAGAATTATGTGGGATACAATCAAAAGCAAAAATCTGTGAGTGATCAGAGTTCCAGAACAGGAGGAGAAAACAGAAAACACAGAGAGGACCATTGAAGAACTGCTGACAAAAAACTTCCACAATATCATGAAGGATGAAAATCTGACCATCCAAGAAGCTCAATGAACCCCGTATAGGATAGACCCTCAAAAGAAAATCACCAAGGCATATCATAATCACACTTGCTAAAGCCAAAGGCAAAGAATCCTGAGAGCAGCTCAAGAAAAACAAAAAGTTACATACAGAGGAGAAACAATAAGACTAAGCTCGGATTATTCAGCAGAAACCATGCAGGCAAGAAGGCAATGGGATGACATATATAAAACCTTGAAAGAAAAAAATTGCCAGCCAAGAATAATATATCCTGCAAAACTCTCATTCAAATATGATGGTGAAATTAGGTCATTTCCAGATAAACACAAATTAAGGGACCATGTAAAAACCAAACCAAACTTACAAGACTTATGAAAGGGAGTCCTTCAATCTGAGAACAAACAGGCTGAATCTAGGACACAGGATTGTACTAGCCAGATACCAACCTAGGAAATGAAATCTTAAGGACTATGCAAAATGAAAAGAATCACAACAGGGAACCAGAGAGGCTAATCTGTAAATGACAACAACATCAGAACAGTAAAAGAGGGAATAAACAGTGTAGAGATAGAACCTTCTAATGGAGAGGAAGGCAAGGCGATACCAGGTAATAACAGACTGGTTCAAATCTAGGAAGATAAGGGTAAATTTCAAGGTAACCACAAAGAAAGTTAACAAACCTACTCATCAAAATAAAGAAGAAAAACATAGTGTCAGTAAAAAAAAAAGCCTAGAAAAACAAAAGAAATGAAAAAATATCCACAAACAAAAGGAACTCAGCACTGGAGAGTAAGAGGAACAAACAAAATGTCAGCACCACAAAAAAAAGCACTACAAAATGCAATCCCACTCCTAGGAATATATCTTAGAGAAATAAGAGCCATCACACGAATAAACATATAGACATATGCACACCCATATTCATTGAATCACTATTCACAACAGCAAAAAGATGGAAGCAACCTACATGCCCATCAACAGATGAATGGATAAACAACCTATGGTACATACACACAATGGAGTATTATGCAAAGATAAAGAACAATGACGAACCTGTGAAGCATCTCATAACATGGATGAAACTGGAGGACATTATGCTGAGTGAAATAGTCACAAAAGGACAAATGTTGTATGAGACCTCTACTGTAAAAACTCATTTAAAAGTTTACACATAAAATGAAACACTCCTTATTGGTTACGAGGGATGGGAGGAATGTGTGTGTGTGTGTGGGAAACTAAATAGACAATAGATAAGTGGTAACTTTGGTGAAGGGTAAGACAGTACACAATACTGGGGACGCCAGCACAGCTTGTACAAGGAAAGGTCATGGAAGCTCCATAGACACTTCCAAATTCCCTGAGGGACTGAATTGCTGGGCGGAGGGCTGTGGGACCATGGTCTTGGGGAACATCTAGCTCAACTGGCATAACACAGTTTGTAAAGACAATGTTCTACATTCTACCTTGGTGAGTAGCCTCCGGGGTCTTAAAAGCCTGTGAGTCACCATCTAAGATGCTCCACTGGTCTCACCCCTTCCGGACCAAGGGAGAATGAAGACAGCAAGATACAAGGAAAAGATTAGTCCAGAGGACTAATGGACCACGGCTACCACAGTCTCCACCAGACTGAGTCCAGTACAGCTAGATGGTGCCTGGCTACCACCACTGACTGCTCTGACGGGTATCACAACAGAGGGTCCTGGACAGAGCTGGAAAAGGAAGTAGAACAAAATCCTAACTCACAATAAAAAAAAAAAAAAAAAAAAAGACCGGAATTACTGACCTGACAGACTGGAGAAACGTCGAGAGTATGGCTCCTGGACACCGTTTTGGCTTAGTGGTGAAGTCACTCCCGAAGTTCACAGTTCAGCTGGGGATTGGACAGCCTCATAAAACTAAACGGGACTAATGAGGCACAGCAGTAGAGGGACAAGGACTAGAAGGCAGGAGGGGACAAGAAAGCTGGTGATAGGGAACCCAACATTGAGAAGGGACAATGTTGACATGTTGTGGGGTTGTTAATCATTGTCATAGGGCAATATGTGTACTGTTTAATGAGAAACTGTTTGTTCTGCAAACCTTTATCTAGGTACCAAAAAAAAAAAAAAAAAAAAGAATTATCTATGTGAGATTAAATTGACAATAGCAACTCAAAAGGTTTGATGGGAAGCCTAGGGGACAGTGAGTTGGAGATAATGGTGATGGAATAATTTGGAAAAGCATAGTGAGAATAGCAGCACAACTGGAAGAACGTAATTGATGCCACTGCATTGTACATGCAGAAACCTTTGAAATGCTGTAACTTTGGTTATGTATATTTTCACCAAAAAAAAGGTCCTGTAAGGTCGAGAAGGGAGAGCGATGACATGTCATGGGCTTGTTAACCAATGTCATAAAACAATGTGTACTGACTGTTTAATGAGAAACTGTTCTGTAAATCTTCATCTAAAGTACAATAAAAAAATTAAAAAAAAAAAAAGAGCTTATCCTTGATGTTTCCGTTTCCTCACCGTATGTTCTTTCATTCTACTGTGGAATTTGGCTCTGGGCCCCTCCTCTCCCACTAAACTTCTCTTACCAGGGTCAATAATAAGAACATCATATATGAATAAAATACTTTGCAGAAGGGACTCAGGTAGTAGTTGATGTCTCCATAAGATGCCATATTAATTTATCTTTCCTATAGCTGATATTCTCACAAAAATTTTGCAGTTTACAATGCAAAATAATTAACAATTTAAACTTTCAATGCTAATTAATTGATATTATGTATTAGCATGTTTTATAATTTAGTACATTTCATTTTGTTACAACTATTTTCCCCTCTGGGAAATCATGATGTTATGTTAGGATACTAAAAAGTGGGAATTTACTTCCATAAAGTTATGGGAGAAGATCCTCTAAATGCCAGAATCAATCAATGGACCTTTTTCAGTTTTTATCTGCCTAACACCTCTATTACATTATTTTCTTCTTCAAACTTCTTTTTTCTTTGTGTTTGCGGACACCACACTTTTCAGGTTCAATTTCTCTGCCTCATCTTCTCGAAAGATCTGGTTTTGTTCTGGCTCTTTCATTAGTCCAGTGCTGTCCAAAACAGCTTTCTGCAATGATGGAAATGTTCCACAGCTGACTGTCCAATATAGGTAACAAGTAGAGCCCTGGTGGTGCAGTGGTTAAGAGATCAGCTGCTAACCAAAAAGGTCGACAGTTTGAATCCACCAATCGCTCCTTGGAAACACTGTGGGGCAATTCTACTCTGTCCTATAGGGTCACTATGCGTCAAAATTGACTCCACGGCAATGGGTTTTTTTGTTTGTTTGTTTAGCCACGTGTGGCTATTGAGCATTTTAAGTATAGCTAGTGTAACTAAGAAACTGCATTTTAAATTTTACTTAATTGCAGTTAATTTAAATTTAAAAAGCCTTCCTGCCCAGTGGCTGCCGTATTGGACAGTGTAGCTCTAGAAAACTGTGATCTTGGGAAAGACATTTCACCTCTCTGGATCTCAGTTGCTTTATCTGAAAAAATAAGTGAGTTATACCAGTTGCTTTCAAAGAGCCCCTCTATCTTCTAGCTCTAAAATTTTAATTGTGTTCCTTCACATGAGAAAGCAAGACTTCCTGAAAACATAAATTGCAAAGATTTTCCTTTTTATGATTTGAAACAGTTTGAATACTGGAGAGGAGAATCAGAGCTTTTTTAGTTACTGACATTTATTCAGAGCCATTTGCACAAAGGAAAAGAACACAATCTAAGAAATTATAGCTTGTTGTTTTGGTTTTAATTGAATTAGGAAGCACTGAGTTAAGTAATGACCAATGATGGATTTAAGATTTATTTCATTTAAATGTCTATGAACCGTATGTATTATTTCTTAAGGATTTTCCTCAAATATTCTTCAACCATTTGCACACAGTAGACATTCAGTAAATGTGGCTGATTGAAAAACATTTCAAATTAAGCTTTTCCTATAGCAATAATTTAGATAAACCCCCCGAGACTATAGCCCCCGGACATCCTGGTAACGCAGAACTGAAGTCACTCCAGAAGTCCACCATTCAGCCAAAGATTACCCATTGCTGTCAAGTTGATGCTGACTCATAGTGACCCTATAGGACAGAGTAGAACTGCCCCATAGGGTTTCCAAGGAGCAGCCGGGGGATTTGAACTGCTGACCTTTTTTGGTTAGCAGCCGCGCTCTTAACCACAGGCCTATAAAACAAGCAGTTACACACTTGAGGAGTGTGCTTCTTAGTTCAATCAAGTACACGTGACCAGATGGGCAACACCTGCCCAAAAGCAAAGAAGGCAGGAAAGGACAGGAAACTGGGACTAATGGGCATGGGGAACCCGACATGGAAAGGGAAAAGGGAAGACTGCTGACACAATGTGGGGATTGCAACCAATGTCACAAAATAATTTGTGGTATAAATTTTTGAATGAGAAACTAATTTGTGTAGTAAACTTTCACCTAAAACACAATAAAATTTAAAAAAAGAATATACATTTTAACAAGAATAAAAAATTTAGATACAACATTGTATCTATTACCGTGTGTGTGCGTGTGTGTGCGTGCGTGTGTGTGCGTGCGTGTGTGTGTGTGTGTGTGTGTGTGTGTGTGTGTGAGAGAGAGAGAGAGAGAGAGAGAGATCTTGGGGAAAACATTTTAACACTATACTTTAAATAAGAAAATACCCTACTGCCACCTGGCGTTTAAATTAAGCATAGTATGGTACATAACTAAAAAAAACCCACCAAACCCGTTGCTGTCAAGTCAATTCTGACTCACAGCGACCCTATAACATATATACATATAGCATCACCACCCTTCTCGTAAAACCCCTATGTGTTAGTAAGCTTTTTACTATCGGAAGTAGGGTGTCATGCATAATTTTGCTTCAAATATCAGATCTGCTATCTTTTTAGCTGTGATTTTGGTGAGATGAGTAATCACACCTGACGTATTTGAGTTGCTATAATTAGACACATTAAAGCTGAAACAGTTGAAGTCTAAAATTCAGTCTGTGTCAGCCTTCTCTATGTGCTCTCCCCCGTTGGCTTGGTCTCTCTTTTCTTCCTTTCTCCCTCTCCCTCCTACTGATTACTCGATTTACTTTATATATTCACACACATTTGCTAGGAGGTGCATTTGTTTAGTTTTCTTTTTGCCTCTCCTGTTCAAATTAATTATAAGGAAATAGCAGATATCAGATATTATCAGACATTCAGAGCTGAAGTGATGTCTACACAGCATCTAGTTCAACTGTTTCAATGAAGAATTTAATACGTATTTCTTAAGGCAGACAAGTTGAAAGAGTGTCAGTGATAAAGTTGTTAGCTGCTCTGTCCACTACTCAGGCATTTTCCTTATTAATTTTCCAATGACAAATAAGAAGAAAGATTTCATTGGTTCATTTTATATGCAGTTAGTTGTAGACCACCTACTATGTGCCAGGTACTGTGCTGGGCACAAGACAGACCACTTCTTGCCCTCATGAAAACTGTAGCCTAATAGAGGATACAGATAAGTAAGTAGGACTTTCAGTGCAATGTGGTAAGTGCATTAGTAGGAAAAATTAGAGGCTACTATGGAGGATCATGAAGAATTGTTCCTCCCCTAGTTCGCAAAGGTCAAAAAATCTCAGAGGAAGTGATGGCTAACTAAACTTTGATTTAGTGTAACAATTTCAACAACAACCTCTTAACAGTTAATTTGTCTGTAGCTGCAAGAATTCGGCCAGAAGATACAGAGGAAAGGACTTGTATTCCTAGAGGCCATATTTGTTTAGAAATAAGGATTGATGTATAAGAGAAAAAAAAAAAAATAACAAGAAGCCTTTCACTTTCTGATTAAATATTTGACCCTCTCCTAACCCAGGCAGGAGCCCTGGTAGCGCAATGGTTAAGAACTCGGCTGCTAACCAAAAAGTTGACAGTTCGAGTCTACCAGTTGCTCTTTGGAAAGCCTATGGGGCAGTTCTACTCTGCCTTATAGGGGCTCTGTAAGTTGGAATTGACTTGATGGCAAAGGGTTTGGTTTGGCTAACCCAGGTACAGGCAAAGATAAGAAAAGAGAGAAAAAAGTAAGTTCAGAGGGAGGACATTAAAAGGTTTTTAAAATTATTTCAGTAAAACTTAGTATCATTAAGGTGTTTCTAAAAAAGAATCAGATTTGAAGTTTCAGGCAGACCACAGAGAATTTACATGAAATCAGTGTTCAAACTTTATTTTAATAAGATAATCTCTTTAGAGAACTCAGAATGCAAGAATAATTTTGCTACCTTTTTAGGGTGGGTAGTTGCAAAAAAAAAAAAAAAAATGACTACATACATAAGGATCTAGTGAAAAAAGAATAGCATTTTGGAGTCAGAATTGGGTGCAAGTTCCCGATCTTGTTTTAGAAAAACGCTTGTTTTAGAAATGTTATTTTGTGTTTTTACTGATAATTAAGAATTTGTCTCCTGAGACACAATTGCGGACTTTTTTATTTCTACAAATGCTATAATTGGGACTAAAAGAACTTTCTGCATATGATCGATTGCAATTGCTTTTTGGCTTCCAAACTTGTAGTCATTAAGAATAAATGTCAGTGTTTGTAATGGTACAAATATTAGTCTTGTTGCAATGATAATGATTTTCAGTAGTCCAAGAGCAGGGAAGACAAATTGAAAATGTACTTAGAGGGCAAATATAATGTAAGAAATATATTACTGCTCAGGCAGTTTCTCTGAGACTTTGAAATCAAGACAACTCGTCGCCATAACAGTACTCACAAGTGTATCTGAAGCATGGTGGCTTAATTTTATTTCAAATTATTGGTTTAAAAAACAAAATGTATTTATAGTTTTAAATTTTTTATTGATAATATTATCTATGATATATACTTCAGCTCAAATTCAAATTTAAGGTAGGTATTCATTTCATAAGGAGCCCTGGTGGTGCAGCACTTAAGTGCTCAGAGGCTAACTGAAAGATTGGTGGTTCAAACGCCCCAGGCACTTGGCTGGAGAAGACTTGGAAGTCAGCTTTCATAAAGATTACAGCCTTGGAAACCCTATGGGACAGTTCTGCTCTGTCCTATAGGGTTGCTTTGAGTCAGAATTGACTGAATGACAATGAGTTTTTTTTTTTTAATTCATTTCAGAGAGGCTTAATTATTTATTGAAGTCAGAGGCATAATGGAGTAGATAAATAATACAGTATATTGTTCTCTCAAAGAATTTGATTGAAAATAGCCTTGATTCTCTTCTCAGTAGGGCTAGCTCCTCACCCACTTCCTTCGCTCCCTGTTCACCTAAGATCTAGTTATTGTTCACTCATTTTGGAACTTCAAAGAATCCTGACTTGTTTACTTGGACTCAGTTATTTGGGGGGAAGCTCAGCTTGTGTAGCACACAGTTGAACAAAGGTGCTTCTACTTAAGGCAATCTAGGCTTTTCCATGTGTAGGGAAGTTACTAAAACCAGTTGCCCCAGATTCCACTCAGCCTCATGGCGACCCCACATGCATCAGAGTAAAGCTGTGCTCCATGGTATTTTCAGTGGTTGATTTTTCAGAAGTAGGTAGCCAGGCCTTTCTTTCAAGGTGCCTCTGGGTGGATTTAAACCACCAACCCTTCAGTTAGCAGCCAAGCACATTAACCATTTGTACCACCCAGCAAGTAACTACTCCATATAAACAGCCCCGTAGCCTCTAAAAAAGCATAGAATACAACATTTTTTTCAATTAAATACATTTCCAAGTCTACGGGTTTGAAATCTAGTTAAAATGATAATTCAGAGCATTCTTAAAGGAAAAATGAATTTATTAAAAGGCAGCTTACAAGGAGCAAAGACACTGAAAATATGGGGCTTTGATGATTGTCATTGCAGCCAGCATTCATCAAGCACATAGATCGCTAAGTAAAGGCTCATAAGGGAGGTAAGATTATCATCTCAACGTATGTAGTGAATCCAGGTAAACTGATTCCAGCATCCTTGCTCTTAACCTCTAGAGGTTAACCCTAACTTTTAAATTATAAACCAATCCACCTTTCCCAAACTTAAGTTTGCATAATAGTCTGGAGAACTTATTGAAAATCTAGTAGATATGGAATAGGGTCCAGGAATGGACATTTTATCTTTATCCAGATGACAAGTTTAGATATACTACACTGTGGTTTGGCAGTGGTCATAATTATAGTATAGAAGGAATTTGGTACATGTGGATTGAAGGTCTTTGTTTTCTACTGGTTGGAGGACCAGTTTCTTCACACAGTGCACCCCCTTTCCCACTAGCTGCCTTCCTGCATCACTGCCCAGTACCAGCCAAGCACTCACCCAGCAACTGCTCTATTTACTCAAGAAAATAGACACTGGCTTCTTCCAAATATTCACTTTTCCTAATGTAGCTGCTTTGGCTAAGTGTCCGCTTAGAGTATCATGCCAAGAGTCGGAAGAACATGTACTCCTCACAGCCCACAGGGACTGCTGAGTTGAGAGTGTTGAAAAGCAACTCCTTCTAGGTTTCACTAAGAGCATGAGTGGCAAGTTAAATTCTAATCCATTTTCTGAACCCTATTCAATGGAGATTCTGAAAGGAATTAGCCATCTCTTATGGTAATAACATAATTTCCAGTTTTATTGTAACTTGAATATAAAATAGAAGTGTTAAACAATTTGTAAAACCAATTAGCATATTGGCCATTTTTATTCTTTAGTTCTAGCCACTAACTCTCTACTTGCATTGTGTGTAGGGAACTATTTCTAGATGTATTTTACAGTGAATATGATTTATAACCACCTAACAGGGATCCTAGGAGCCCTGGTGGTGCAAAGGTTAAGTACTTGGATACTAACTGAAAGTTCCATGGTTGGAACCCACCAGCGGCTCTGTGGGAGTAAAGGCCTGGCAATGTGCTCCTGGGAAGAGTATAGCCTAGGAAACCCTATTGGGGCAGTTCTACTATGACATACATGGTCGATATGAGTTGGAATCGACTCGATGGCACACAACAACAATAAACAGAGATCCAGTTTTAGTCAATTCACGCAAAGTTTTTTTTTAATCTTTTTTTTTTATTGCACTTTAGATGAAGGTTTACAGAACAAATAGTTTCTCATTAGACAGTTAGTACACATATTGTTTTATGACAATGGTTAACAACCCCACGACATGTCAACATTGTCCCTTCTCACCCTTAGGTTCCCGATTACCAGCTTTCCTGTCCCCTCCTGCCTTCTAGTCCTTGTCCCTGGACTGTTGTGCCCCATTAGTCTCATTTTGTTTTATGGGGCTGTCTTATCTTTGGCTGAACAGTGAACCTCGGGAGTGACTTCACTACTGAACTAAAAGGGTGTCTGGTGGCCATACTTTTGGGTTTCTCCAGTCTCTGTCAGACCAGTAAGTCTGGTCTTTTTTTGTGAGTTAGAATTTTGTTTTACATTTTTCTCCAGCTCTGTCTGGGACCTTCTGTTGTGATCCCTGTCAGAGCAGTCAGTGGTGGTAGCCGGGCACCATCTAGTTGTACTGGACTCAGTCTGGTGGAGGCAGTGGTAGCTGTGGTCATTAGTCCTTTGGACTAATCTTTCCCTTGTGTCTTGTTTTCTTCATTCTCCCTTTCTCCGGAAGGGATGAGACCAGTGGAGTATCTTAGATGGCTGCTCACAGGCTTTTAAGACCCCAGAGGCTACTCACCAAGGTAGAATGTAGAACATTGTCTTTATAAACTGTGTTACGCCAATTGAGCTAGCAGTTCCCCGAGACCATGGTCCCCACAGCCCTCTGCCCAGCAATTCGTCCCTAAGGGAGTTTGGATGTCACACTAAGTTTTTTAATGTCTGAGAAGTACATAGTATACTCATGATGTTTTAGCAGAATAATGTGTGCTAGAAGAGGTGCTATAAAAAATATGGGGAAAAAAAGTTTCAGTAAAGCTACTGATTTTGAGAATGTTTGCCATTAGCAAATATTAATATACCTGAATATTAAGATATTCTGAATACTAAGGTATTCACAAGTTTAACCCTTAATTTAATTTTGGAATGATCAGTTACTTAGGGGATATTGCCCAACACTGTTACGTTGGGTGAAGTGTGCCCCAGATCTTACAATGTAATAGTACACAATTTGCAAAGAAGGTAACGGGTCAATCTTACAGTATTCTTGCGTATCAAATTGGAAAACAAAGAAAATTTTTATTCATTAAAACATCAACACCTTAGAGGTATAGACTATATTTCTGAAGTTTATTAACAGGTTGGACCATAGGCGTATATCTGAAATTTCTCATGCACCAGCTCTGATCCTCTCAGAATTTATTGTCACTCTTAGAACAATTGTTTGGTCCCAGTTGCCCTTGATGTTGCTAACTTTATGTGGGTTTTGCCCCAACTGTTAACAGCACCATCTAATGCCAAATTTTGAGACCTTTGCTCCTCCTACCACTTCTGATTCAGAGAAGGGTCCTCACAGCAAAGGGAGTGATTTGGCTTCTCTGGCAGGAGCTGAAGCAGGCAGATGAACTCCTGAAAGTGAAGGAGAAGAAGAATTCAGAGGGATTCAGAATAAGTTGTCTCTCCATGTCTTCCTGGGTTGGACTGTTTGAAATGCAGTTTTTTCATATAGCTTCTATGAAAACATCCAGCAAGCTAAAGCAAAAACTCACGCTTGCTAAGTGGCTACCTCAGTAGTGTATTCCTGTATATCCATTTTCCCTTTTTCCACAGAAATCAGAACCTGATGCAAAAGCTTATTTGGTTATGCTTTATAAGTGATTGCAGTCTCTCACTCCGGCTCCCGTGGGGTTGCAGTCACCAGTAAAAAACAGGCAAATAAGCATTTACTTTAGTTCAATTTCCTATGTAGTCCTATCAAGGACAATGTAGCTAGTTGGGCAATGTTGAATAACAAAATTTCAGTCCCAATACAAGTTGCAATGGACATGCGAGTTTGTTCAGCTCCACTAGAGGGAGCATGAAAAATCAGACAGAAACATACTTCTTATAGAAGCCTGAGTTAGGGAATTCAGAAAATGATCCAACAGGGAGAATTGTATGCCTAGAACTGTGGTTCAAGGTTACCTGAGTATTTTTAGAAGGAGATTTGCAATTGTGGTTGAGAGATACCCAAATTTGAGACTAGATAGTTTCCCATTGTGTTATATAATGCCTTAAATCCATACAAATGTATTCTCTTACAGTTCTGAAGGTCAGAGGTCAAAGTTGGGCTAAAGTGAAAATATCTGCAGGGCTAGCTTTTTCTGGAGGTTCTGAGGAGGAGAATCCGTTTTTTTGCCTTTTTCACTTTCTAGTGGCTACCTCTATTCCTTGACTTATGGACCCTATCTTAGTTTCCTAGGGCTGCCATAACAAAATACCACAAAATGGGTGGCTTTAAAAGAACAGAGAATTCTTTTCACACAGCTCCAGAGGCTGGAAGTTCATATTCAGGGCTTTAGCAAGGCTATGCTCTGTCTCTCTGTGGGCTCTAAGGGAAGATACTTCCTTGTCTCTTTCAGTTTTGGGCATTCCTTGGCTTGTAGATGGATCCTCACACAGTGTTCCCTCCCTGTGTGTAACTGTTTCTCTGTCTGTTCAGCCCTTTTGTAAAATACGTAGATGATTTAGATGACTTAGAAGGGATTTGGATTAGGACCCACCCTACTTCAGTATGACTTTGTTTCACTTAACTGATAACAAAAGAAAAACCCTATTCCCAAACAGTGTCTCATCTGCAGAAACAGGGGTTAGGAGTTCAACATATTTTTGTTGTTGCTGTTGTTGTTAGGTGCCCTGGAGTCGGTTGCTACTCATAGTGACCTTATGTACAACAGAATGAAACACCGCCTTGTCCTTGAGCCCATTGTTGCAGCCACTGTGTCAGTCCGTCTCGTTGAGGGTTTTCCTATTTTTCGCTGACCTTTGGCTTTACCAAGCATGATGTGATATCCTTCTCTAGGGACTGATCACTTCTGATAACGTGTTCAAAGTACGTGAGACGAAGTCTCGCCATCCTTGCTTCCAAGGAGCGTTCCGGCTGTACTTCTTCCAAGACAGATTTGTTCATTCTTCTGGCAATGCATGGTATATTCAATATTCTTAACCAACACCATAATTCAAAGATGTCAGTCAAGTCTTCTTTGGTCTTCCTTATTCATTGCCCAGCTTTTGCATGCATATGAGGTGATTGAAAATACCAGGGCTTGAGTCAGGCACACCTTAGTCCTTAAAGTGACATCTTTGCTTTTTAACACTTGAAAGAGGTCTTTTGCAGCAGATTTGCCCAGTGCAATACATTGTTTGATCTATTGACTGCTACTTCCATGGACGTTGATTGTGGATTCAAGTAAAATGAAATTCTTGACAACTTCAGTCTTTTCTCCATTTATCATGATGTTGCTTATTGGTTCACTTGTGAGGATTTTTGTTCTTTTTTTTATGTTAAGGTGCAACCTATAATGAAGGCTCTAGTCTTTGATCTTCATCAGAAAGTGCTTCAAGTCATCTTCACTTTCAGCAAGGAAGGTTGTGTCATCTACATATCACAGGTTGTTAATGAGTCTTCCTCCAATCCTGATGCCAGGTTCTTCTTCATATGTTCCAGCTTTTTGGATTATTTGCTCAGCATATAGATTGAATAAATATGGCAAAAGGATACAACCCTGACGCACACCTTTCCTGGCTTTAAACCACGCAGTATCCCCTTGTTCTGTTAGAACAATTGCTTCTTGGTCTATGTACAGGTTCCACATGAGCACAATTAAGTGTTCTGGAATTCCCATTCTTCACAATGTTATTCATAATTTGTTATGATCCACATAACAAATTAGTTGAATGGCTTTGCATGGTCAATAAAACACAGGTCAGCATCTTTCTGGTATTCTCTGCTTTCAGTCAAGATCCATCTAACATTAGCAATGATATCCCTCATTCCACATTCTCTTCTGAATCCAGCTTGAATTTCTGGAACTTCCCTGTTGATGTAGTTCTACAACTGCTTTTGAATGAGTTTCAGCATAATTTTACTTGGGTGTGATATTAATGATATTGTTCGATAATTTCTGCATTCTGTATGATCATTTTTCTTTGGAATGAGCACAAACGTGAATCTCTTCCAGTGGGTTGGCCAGGCAGCTCTCCTCCAAATTTCTTGACATAGACCAGTGAGCACCTCCAGCGCTGCATCAATTTGTTGAAACATCTCTCTCTCTCTCTCTTTTTTTTTAGGAGACACAATTAAATCCCTAACAGATCCTTCCTGCATCTTCTAAACATAGTACTCCAATCTTTGCTTCCATCATCACATAGCCTTCTCCACTACCTTTGACTCCTCTTTTGTCTCTCTTATCAGGACATCTGTGATTACACTAGGCCCACCTAGATAATTCAGAATAATCTCTCCATCTCAAGATTCTTAACCACATCTTCAAATTCCCTTTTGCCATATAAGATAACAGTCACCGGTTCTGGGGATTAGAACTTGAAAATGTTTGGAGGCTATTATTCAACATATCACAGATGCAAAGTTAAAAACAATGATATAAAAATTTAAGTTGGGAAAGTCCAGAAACAAAATATATAAAAGATTCAGAATTGAAGTCGTATACAAAGAGAAAAATCATGCAATTTTTCTTAGAATCTGCTACCTGTCTTTTTTTCTATGTGTAAACCTTTAGTTGTTACTTTTTATTAGTGATTTCATACAATATTCGTCCTTTTGTGATTGACTTATTTCACTCAGCATAGTGTCCTCTAAATTCATCCATGTTATGTTTCGTGGATTCGTCATTATTTATCATTGTGCAATATTCCATTGTGTGTATGTGCCACAGTTTGCTAAACCATTCATCTGTCGATAGGCACTTAGGTTATTTCTGTCTTTTTGCTGTTGTGACTAATGCTCCAATGAACATGGGTTTGCATATGTCTATTCGTGTCAGAGAGCCCTGGTGGTACAGTGGTTATTGCTGCTAACCAAGAGGTTGGCGGCTTGAATCCACCAGTTGCTCCTTGGAAGCCTTATGGGGCAGTTCTGTTTGTCCTACAGGGTCGCTATGAATCAGAATCAACTTGATGACAACTGATTTTTTTTTTTTTTTTTAAATCCGTGTCATGGCTCTTATTTTCTTAGGGTATATACCTAGGAGTGGGATTGCTGGATCATACTGTATTTCTATTTCTAGCTTTTTGAGGGAAGCTCTATTTTACATTCTCACCAACAGTATATAAGAGTGCCAATCTTCCCACATCACCAACATTTGTTAGTTTCTGGTTTTTTTTTTTTTGGTTAGTGCTAGTAATGTCATGGTGAGATGGTATCTCATTATAGTTTTGATTTGCATCTCTCTAATAGCTAATGATCAGGAGCATCTCTACATATGTTTGTTAGCTGCTTGAATATCTTCTTTGGTACCGTGTCTGTTCATATCCTTTGCCCATATTTTAATTGGATTGTTTGTCTTTTTATTGTTGAGATGTTGAAGTTTTCCATGAATTTTAGAGAGTAGTCTCTTGTTTGATATGTCATAGCCAAAAGATTTTTCACTGTCTGTAGGTTCTCTTTTAACTCTTTTGGAGAGTCTTTTATTGAGCATAAGTGTTTAATTTTTAGGAGGTACCATTTATCTAGTTCATCTTGTGTTGTGTGTGCATTTTTAGTTATGTTTGGTACTCTTATTTATGCCATATATTAGGGTTCCTAGCTTTGTCCTGAGGCAAATATTTATTAAGGAGAACACAGGGGCACTAATCATAAAAGTGATGATGTGTAAATTATGCTGTATTAAAATGTATAACTCTCTTCATCAAAAGATAGCACTAAGAGTGTCAAAATGCAAGCCACAGAGAGGGAGAAGATGTTTACAACATATACCCAACAAAGAACTCATATCTGGAATATATAGAAACTCATATAAATCAATATCAAAAAAGCAGACAATAAAATTGAAAAATGGGCAAATATTTTGAACAAACAAGTTGCTAGTAAACATATAAAAAGGTACATAATTTTATTTGTCATTAGGGAACTGAAAATTAAAACCACAGCAAGATATAAATACATACTGTTTTCTTGGTCTGTATTACCTTCAGTATAATGAGGCCATCCTTTGCTGAAATGTTGTCTATCGGAAATCCCCAATGCCTGACCCTACAGACCTTCACATAATTGGCAGCATTTCTATGCTTCAATATTTGCCATTCCTCTTCTATAACAAGAGCTTGTGGTTCTCCTAACTCTTTTTCTCCTCTTCTTTGCACGGACATACCTACAAATTCCTTCAGTCTCTGGTAACAAACAACTCTTTCTATATTTAAATTCCACAGCAGCAGCCAAGTGTCCAGGGACCCAGCCTCAGCCAGCAGAGAGGGCAATGGATTTAAATTCATCCAGGCGTGTCTAAGATTGACCTTCTCTTTCCAGCCAAGAAATGCTTATACTCCTTTAGAAACTGGGTTTCTATGGAGTTTTGATTAAGAATATTGTTCAGTTTGCAATTTTACAAGGAAGTTACCCTGGATTTCTCTATGTAATGAAATCAAACAAACAAACCAAAAAGAGAAAAACAAAACTGAATATTTTACATCTTCTGTCTTGATAAATAATGCTTTTTGTCAAGTCCCAACACAAGTCTGGTCAGCTTGCATGCCTTTAAACACTAAATTTCAATATCATATGTTCATAGTTAATCATCTCTAAGGTGATAGTTTTAATACTAGATAAACTTTCCTATCATTTTGAAGACTAATTTGTCAAAGGGTCAAGAATAAATCGAAAACCAACTTCTAGTTCCTAGTCTAATCTTCCCAGGAATATAGCTGCTATCCATCCAACTAGCTGCTCAGCCACTAGTTAGGAATCATCCTTGATCAAGCTCTCCTTAATCCTCACAGATATTCCATCATTATTAATGGAACCTGTTGATTTCATTTTTAAGTGGCTTTCAAATCCATATACTTATCTATATTTACACCATCATTAACTTGCTCCAAGCTGCTGTCAGCTCGCACCTGTACTAAAGCAATGGCCTCCTGCTAGTCTAGCCACATATCCTTGTCTATTTCAAGCAATCTCTGTTTGAAGAAAAAAACATTTCATGATATAAAACTGATTGTACCAAATCATTTATTCTAAAGATAAAGACCAACATAATTAATAAGACTTGGCCGTACATCATCTGACAGCTTCCTACCCGTCCAGTTTTCCTTTTACTCCTAGTACCATCTCACTGAATGCGTCCAGACACACTCCTTCTTTCAGGTCCAGAACAGCCTATGTTACCTCCCTTAATCATTCTTCAGATTCCAGGGAAGGCTCTGTTGACTTTCCTGAGTAGTTTAAACTCTACTACTTTTATATGTAGAGCAGTTCCCACAACAATATTTTAATACATATGACAGTTAATCAATGTTTGTCTCCCTGGACAAACTATATGTGGATAGGAACCTAATTTGTTTTTTCTTTGTGACTATCTCCAGCATCTATAACAGGATATGACACATGGTTTTTGCTCATTAATGATTTAGCGAATGAGTAAATGAGAAAAACAGTTATCTGGAAACCTTAAAATAAATAAAAGCAATTTTAAACTTTACTACATACTCTTCAAAATTCTAAAGACTCAGTCTATTAATAAGGCATGGTCTTAAAAATTCTTTCCATATTTGTTCTTACTTTCAATATCTCTTATACCTCCCTATCATCTCCATTTCTTCTCTCTCTGTATTCTTTAGTCTCCCTCAAGAGAAACTCTGTGCTCTTACCAAAGTAAATCCCACTAGTCTCTTTTCTTTTTCAGTGTCCCTTCACTCACTATTAGGTTAAGTATGGGCCTTTTGCTAAGGAAATAATCCTTAGAGAAATAGCTAAAGAATGGGAAATAATAATGATCTATGTCTATTGAGGGCTTTTAATGTTTCAGACACTGGTTTAAGCACTTTACATGGATTGGCTCATTTAAGCTTCACAACCACCCATGAAGTGAAGGCTAAAGCAATTACCATTTAATCGAGAAAAACTGTGAAGCACAAAGAGGTTAGTAATTTGTCAAGATCACAAGGATGATAAATGGCTGAGCCCCTGTTGAATCTAGAAAGTCTGAGTATACTGTTTATGATCTTTATCACTAGGCAGTATCATCTCCCTAAAAAAACAAAATAACTCTCAGTGGTGGTGAGCCTGGAAAAGGCTGTCTAAACTCATAGGTTTACATATTCTTTTTTTTCCTGTAATACTTCCCCCACCCTCCTCAGTAACTAGCACAAACTCTAGAACACAATAGACGGCCAGTAAACTAACAGTAGGATGAACTAATAAATGAAATAATTGATCAATCAGTCAGCCAGTCAAGTGATACTATTTACAATGTTGAAGCAAGTTAATGATCTGATAAATGCCATGACTTAGAGTAGCTCTTCGGTGATTCAATTATTTTCTGCTTTGAATTTTTTGTTGATACTATGAGTTATCACTAATGGAAGGCATACTGATTAAAGGACCAATTCAGGTTTTTTGTTATGAGTTATAGATTCTTTTTTTTTAAATTGTGTTTTAGGTGAAAGTTTACAGAGCAAATTAGTTTCTCATTAAACAGTTAATATACAAATTGGTCTGTGACATTCGTTGCTGACCCCACAATACGTCAACACTCTCCCCTTCTCTACCTCAATTTCCTTGTTTCCATTCATCCAGTTTTCCTGTCCCTTCCTGCCTTGTTGTCTTTACTTTTGGGCTGGTGTGCCCATTAGTCTTGTATATGTGATTGAACTATGAAGCACGTCCCTCACATGTGTTATTGTTGGCCCTATAGACCTGCCTAATCTTAGGCTGAAGGGTAAACCTCAGGAGTGGCTTCAGTACTGAGTTAAAACGGTGTCTGATGGCCATACTCTTGGGGTTTCTCCAGTCACTGTCAGATCAGCAAGGCTTTTCTTTTCTTTTGTGAATTTGAACTTGTGTTATGGATTTTGACACCCATTATCTGACATCACATTATCTGAGTCAATGATAAAATATTTTTTTTAAATTTCTTGAGAAAATATGCAAATGTGGTAAAACATGAAGGCATCTGGCAATGACTGCACATACATTTTATTCTAGACTCCTTCTTAGCTTTTTAATTATTTTTCATGAAACTTCTCAAAAATATGGTACAATGTATTCTTCCTTACTGCAAAAGCAGTACTTACAGTCCAAATAAATAAGACCAAGGAATTTTCCTATCTCAGGAAAATTACCACGACAACGTATTCTTCGTTATTACAAAAGCAGTACTGACAGGCCAGGTAAATAAAACTAAAAGAATTTGAATCTCAGGAAAATTATCACTACTATGTATTCCTCATTATAACAGAAGTAGTACTAACAGCTAAGAAGCAGAAACAGCTGCCCTGGAATACTGCAGAACTGCTCACAGTGGTGCATTCCATGTGCTACACGTGGAAGCAATGATTGGGCCCTAAGATTGAATGCAGGGTAAGGATAACTTACAGGAGTTCGAGTCTCTTGAAAAGTACCACTGCAATGTATTCTTTATTGCAAAGGTGTTATTTACTGTCCAGAAGCTAGAAAAGCAGGGAGACAGTAACATCTAGAAATAATGAATGGCATCAAAGAGAAAATGGCCACTATGACTGAATGAAGAATAGGAATAGCTTATTCTTGAGATAAGTACATTCCATGAGAACACAGCAAGTAGGAAATATAGTGAGGAAGCTTATCTCACAAAAATAAAGGCAAACCTGTGAAAAGTTTAGAAAATTCACACATCCAGGAGGCATCAATATATACAAAAATCAGGCTACATCTCAGAGTTTTTGAGTTTCGCACATTTCAAAAGGCTCCTGCTTTGAGGCTAAACATGTTAAAATTGGTCTATCTCCTTCCCAAAGAACTCCAGAGGTATAGAAAGTGGTTGGGATACCCTATTTCCCCCAGGGTACCAAAAGGATAGATTATACGGGAAACCTTCCTGGTGGCAAAACATTTAAGTGCTCAGCTGCTAATCGAAATGTCAGGGATTTGAACCCACCCAGTGGCTCCTTGGGATAAAGACCTGGTGATCTGTTCCCATAAACATTACAGAGAAGAAAACCCTAACGGGCAGTTCTACTTTGTCACATGGGATCACTATGTGTCAAAAAGCAACTTGACGGCACACAACAACAATCAGACACTTATAATTTACATATGAGGCTGAGAGGCTTGCAGTAGAATATAATCATGGAACTGGATGGAGAGGTAGTTTTTACAAAATGTATTAAATGTGAATTTCTTTTCTATCTTTTCTCTGACTTCCATTTACATAGTTATAGAGGGGTAGATAAAGAAGATAATGGGCAAACCCAAACCAAAAACCCATCGCCAACAAGTCGATTCCTACTCATAGTGATCCTATGGGACAGAGTAGAACTGCCTCATAGGATTTCCAAGGAGCAGCTGGTGGGTACGAACAGCTGACTTTTTGGTAACATCTATAAATTGTTCAAGTATCTCATGGTCCAGATTTAAAAAAATGCTCTCCCAAAAAAAGCCAGTTTCTGCTTTAACAAAACTTATATTTTCCACTTAACATTGCATAGGATTTATGGTAATCATTTTTATTGTAGCTTCAGTGATAAGGAAAGAACTTAAACTGTTTCTAAAAAGGGTCTCTCTCTCTCTTTTTTAATCCCTTTTACTTTCTTTCTCTTCCCTAGACCAAATTCAGTTTAGACCCAAGTCTCTAAAAGCTTCTATGGTAGACAGAATAATGAACTCCCCACTCCCTAAAGATGTTGGCATCCTAATCCCCAGAAACTGTGAATATGCTGCCTTGGCAAAGTGAACCTTGCAGATGTGATTAATTGAAAGATTTTGAGATGAAGAGATTATCTCGGATTATCCAGATGGGCCCATTGTGATAACAAGTGTCCTTGAAAGAGGCAAGCAGGAATGTCAGAGGCAAAGAAAGAGAGATTTGAAGACGTTACACTCCTGGCTTTGAAGATGGAGGAAGCTGATGAATTCAAGTGGCCTCTAGAAACTGTAAAAAGCAAGGAAAGCGATTTTCCCCTAGAGACTCCAGAAGTAACACAGTGTTGTTGACACATTTATATTAGGACTTCTGACATCTAGAACTGTAAGATAATAAATTTGTGTTGTTCTATACGACTAAGTTTGTGGTAATTTGTTACAGCAGCAATAGGAAACTATGTAACTATGGTATGCCTATAACTTTATTTTATTTTATATTTTTGGTTTGAATACAGGTAGTCCTCAACTTACTACGCATTTGAGTTACAGCAAACTGTACTTAGAACTGTCTTTTTTTGTTGTTGTTTATTTTGTTAGTAATATGTACTACATACAGTGCTGCAGTGCATAATATGCTAATGTTATTCCCAGATGTTCACTCGCAGATGTTCAATGTTAACATTTACTGTTCAAAACACTGCCGTATAGCAGGCAATGATGAAAACTGAAGGAAAAAAAAAGAAAAGAGAGAGAGCTATTCGTCATTGGAACAGAACCCTGTTGTAAGTTAGGGACTATCTGTATTGGCAAAGGAGCAAAGAACTAGGATTGACTCACCTCAGAGAGTCAACTATTTTGCTGTTGCTGAGGAAAAGACAATTAAAGCTATTCTTAGAACACTCTAATGATAGAGAAATCCACTTTTGCTTTTCTCTTTAGAGATACTGTAAGTGGCTTCGATATATCTTAATTTTTCAAAACTGAATTACCCCTGGAGAAGCAAGAGATTGATAGTGGGAGTGGGAACAGAAATATAGATGGAAATACATGCAGACTTATTGATTTAAATATGCACTTAATTTATAAAGTATCAATTTATAAATTAATTTCTAAAAATTCCATTGTCTAAGATTGTCAGAGGAAATAAAAAAAAATAGCAAGAGAGAATTAATGATATAAATAAAAGCCATTCTGGAATTATATATTTCAAGCCACACTTTTAAACTAGCTAAAATGAATGGAAGTAATGATGAAGGAAAAGAGCTGAACAGAAAAATTTCAAATGGTGGCTCCAGAAGACAAAGTAAAGTGTTATGCTGAAATGTGCAAAGACCAGGAGTTAGAAAATCAAAACAGAAGACCATGCTTGGCATTTCTCAAGCTGAAAGAACTGAAGACATAATTCAAATCTCTAGTTGCAATATTGAAGGATTCTATGGGCAAATACTGAATGACACAGGAAGCATCAAAAGAAGATGGAAGGAATACACAGAGTCACTGTACCAAAAACAACTGGTCGATGTTCAAACATTTCAGGAGGTAGCATATGATAAAGAACCGATGGTACTGAAGGAAGAAGTCCAAGCTGCACTGGAGGCATTGGCAAAAAACAAGGCTCCAGGAATTGAGGGAATACCAGTTAAGATGTTTCAACAAACAGATGCAATGCTGGAAGTGCTCACTCATCTCTGCTAAGAAATTTGGAAGACAGCTACCTGGCCAGCTAACTGGAAGGGGTCCATATTCGTGCCCATTCCAAAGAAAGGTGAAGCAACAAAATGCAGAAATTATTAAACAATATTATTAATATCACACGCAAGTAAAATTTTGCTGAAGATGATTCAAAAGTGGTTGCAATAGTATATCAACAGGGAACTGCTAGAAATTCAAGCTGGATTAGAAGAGAACATGGAATGAAGGCTATCATTGCTGATGTCAGATGGATCCTGGCTGAAAGCAGAGAACACCAGAAGGATGTTTACCTGTGTTTTATGGACTATGCAAAGGCATTCGACTGTGTGGAACGTAACAAATTATGGGTAACAATTGTGAAGAATGGGAATTCCAGAGCACTTAATTGTGCTTATGTGGAAACTGTACATAGACCAAGAGGCAGTCAATTGAACAGAATAAGGGGATACTGTGTGATATAAAATCAAAAATGGTGTGACTAAGGGTTGTATCCTTTCACCATACTTATTCAATCCGTATGCTGAGCAAATAATCCAAGAAGATGGATTATATGAAGAATAACGAGGCATCGGGATTGGAAAAGAAGACTCATTAACAACCTGCAATATGCAGACGACACAACCTTGTTTGCTGAAAACAAAGAGGACTTGAAGCACTTACTGATGAAGATCAAAGACTACAGCCTTCAATATGGATTACACCTCAACATAAAGAAAACAAAAATCCTTACAACTGGACCAATAAGCGAGCTCATAAAACAGAGAAAATATTGAAGTTGTCAAGGGTTTCATTTTACTTGGATCCAAAATCAATGTCCATGGAAGCAGCAGTCAAGAAATCAAACTATGTACTGCATTAGGCAAATCTGCTACAAAAGACCTCTTTAAAGTGTTAAAAAGCAAAGGTGTCACTTTAAGGACTAAGGAGCGCCTGACCCAAGCCGTGGTCTTTTCAATTGCCTTATATACATGTGAAAGCTGGACAATGAATAAGGAAGACCAAAGAAGAATTGAAGCATTTAAATTATGGTGTTAGCGAAGAATATAGAATATACCATGGACTGCCAGAAGAGGGAACAAATCTGTCTCAGAAGAACTACAGCCAGAATGCTCCTTAGAAGCAAAGATGGTGAAATTTCCTCTCACATACTTTGGACATGTTATCAGGAGGGACCAGTCCCTGGAGAAGGACATCACACTTAGTAAAGTAGAAGGTCAGCAAAAAAGAGGAAGACCCTCAAGGAGAAGGACTGACACAGTGGCTGCAACAATGAGCTCAAACACAGCAATGATTGTGAAGATGGCTCAGGACTAGGCAGTGTTTAGTTCTGTTGCACATAGGGTCGCTATGAGTGGGGACCAACTTGATGGCACCTAACAATGAAAACAACAACAACAACGACAGACAAATGGATCTTTTTGCTTCACCCCAGTAATTTGTTGGCCTTGCCCCCATTTTTTTGGTGAAGAATATATCTTTGTGCTTGAATTACATTCTTCTCAAGTTTGAACACTTGAACTCAATGAAAACGTAAAAATTGGTAACTAGCCTTCCTTTTATGTGCTTGTTCTGGCATCAATCATCACTTTGTAGTTGTACTTCATTATGCCAAACTGTTCATTTAAGTGAATACCATTGACCGTTGTAATTCATTCCACAGTCTTTTGCAATTTTGCATTGTCTCATTAGGTTCAGTTCCAGTCTGTTTCACGGTCAGAATGTAGTTTGTTAGTCTTCCATTAACTTCATTATAGGCAATCATTTAAAAGGCCCTTTTAAAGAGTTGTCAAATGTAAGTGAATTCAGCACGTTTTGGAGTTACTCTGCCTTTGGGTATACTCTAGGCAGATGATAACATTCTGGAAACCATCTGGACTGGCTCTTAAGTAGCCTTAGGCCCTTACGTTAATCTCCGTGGTTGCTATAGTCATGAGGTTTGTTTGAGTGAGCCTAATTAATCACTCTTCTCATCTTTGTAAATTAACCAATTGAAGTCAAAGCAGTAGCCAGTAAGTATCAAAAAAGACTCAGAACATTTACTATAAAGCTGGATCAAAGAGAATGGCAAAGTTATTCAACCTTTTTTTTTTTTTTTTATCATCTAGAATCTGGGACTCTCAAGTCTCTGACCTGTCCACCAAGTTCAGGTGAAGAAGCTGGCCTAAAAGAGGCCCTGCTCCTTCAGCTTACTCCATGGAACTGATAAGAGCAATCACTTGCTACGACTACATACAGTTGTTTCCAAAGGGACAAGATAGAATTTGCTTTACACTGCCTGGATTATAATGCTTGGGCCCTAAACTCTTGTTAATGTGATGCAGTGAATGGCAGACTCCTTTGGAATGGTCACTTTGTCTACTCTGGGGAGAAATCAAAGTTAGGGCATGGTAGGGAGGGAGGGTGAGGTAAAGTGCTAATTCCAACACATTCTTTCCTGGGGAGTGGAGTGGAAGCAGCTTCACAGAAAACTGGGCATGGAGAAATAGCTCCCTACATCTAGGAAAAATACCCTTATATGCAGGTTATAGGACACCATGAACTTTCAAGTATTCTTATACAGCTGTTTAGCACTTTGACTCAGAAATTAGGTAGACATAATTTGAAATCCCAATCTGCCACCTTTTAACTAGGGAGTTGGATAAATATCTTATGCATCTAAGCCCCCAGATTCTTCATCTAGAAAAGGGCAATAGTAACGGTACCTACTTTATAGGGTTGATGTGGATATTAAATAAAGTAATACAAGTAAAACACTGTATAAAGTGCCTGACCTGTAGGAAGGTCTTGCAAAAATTGTTAACTATAGGAGTAATTGTAAATATTATCATTTTTATTATTATCATTATTATTTTTCTCAAAAAAATACCTTCTTGATTTTGACTGAAATTGCCTATGCATTCACAGATAGATTAACAGTGCCTGTTGGATTGTCAAGATCAGTATTTACCTCACAGTCGGCAAACATGACCCATGGGCCAAATTTAGCCCCTACTGCCTTTTTTTCTTTTAAAAATAAATTTGTATTGGAACACAGCCATGCTTATTCATTTATATATTATTTATGTTGACTTTTGAGCGACAATGACAGAATGAAGCAGTTGTGACACAGAGTTCAAGGCTTACAAAACCTGAGATATTTACCATCTGGCCCTTTACAGAAAAAGTTTACTGACCCCTCATAACCTCTGTGCAGTAATATATGAAGCATCAAAATGGGCCCAGCTTGGGTGGTAAATATCACTTATGACTATTCAAAATTAGATGAAGTATCAATACACTTTGAAAAAGTTAATGATGAAAATGTTAAATTGTCTCTGATTTGTGTTTATGAGGCAACTGGATTTTGAAACCTTTGGGCTGATTTTGAAATAGTGTTGTTTGGACCCTCCAACTAGACACAAACAGGCAAATTTTTATTTTATACTGTTGTGTCTTAAGCAGTTCTGAAGCAACAAGTCGTTTTCATCTTTACTAATTCTCTATTCTCATTCCTTTGGATTTCTCATTCTTTTTTTAAACTTATTTTGTTGTTGTTGAGATCATTCTTTTAAATAGCTTAAGGTAAATATCAACTTTTTTGCTTTTCATCTTCTTTATAAATTGAGTCACTTAGGGGTACAATTTTTTCTCAATCCTGCTTTTTCTGCATTGCATACGGTTTGTTATAAACTACTCTTTTTCATTGTTTTCCAGTTTGTAGTTTTACTTTTGGTTTCCTTTTATTCAAAATTTATTTAGGAGTATATTGCTTAATGTCCCAATAATTACAATACATTTTTATTATTTTGCTTGTTTCATTATATTATGGGAATATGACTTATAAACACTTTACTTTTTGATTTTAAAATATTTATTTTGTTAAACACCTGATTTATTTTTGTAAATGTCCACAGTTTTAAGATAAAGTTTATTCTGTATTTAGTGAATTTAAGGTTCTCTCTCTCTCTGTATACATATATGTATACAGATAGCCATTGTTAGATAACCAAATATATTGATTGCATTTTATTCAGAGCTTGTCTTAGGCTGGGTTCTCTAGAGAAGCAAAACCAGTAAAGTGTATAAATATACACAGAGAGAGATTTATATCAAGGAAACAGCTCACGCGATTGTAGAGGCTAGAACGTCCCAAGTCCATGGATCAAGGTAGAGGCCTCTCCCAGTTCACACAGCTGCAGAAACTGGCAAGCCCAAGATCAGCAGGTCAGACAGCAGCACTCCCGCTCACAGGCTGTGAAGGTTGAAGAATTCCGAGATCGACAGGCAAGACCGCAAGTTTTCTCCTGATTCATATAGCTGCAGGGGCTGGCAAACCCAAGATCGGCAGGTAAGAGAGCAGGGCTCCACTCGCAGGCTGTGAAGATGGATGAATCCCAAGTTTGGCAGATAAGCTGACAGTTCAAGTCCCAAGAACTGGAGGTGAGATGACAGGAGGCAGCTGCAGGATCCAGAGTGAGCAAAAAGCCAGAAGGTCTGCTTATATTCAGCTGCAGGCCACACCCACAAGGAAACTCCCTTTCATCTGATTGGCTACTCACAGCATATTCAATCATGGGAGTGATCACATATAAACTCTAAGAATCATGGCCCAGCCAAGTTGACACAAAATCTTAACCATCACAGAGCTTCTACGTCCTTACATATTTTTTTTTTGTCTAGTATCTCAATCCATTCATTGAAATCTTCCACTTGTACTAAAAAAAAAAGAGCACAATATGATTCCATTCATGCATATGTAAAATCACCTTTTATATTCCCAGGTGTTATTGCCACCATCCCCTACATCAGCATTCCTTTCACGTTTCTACCAAATCAGATTTCTGTTTATCTCAAAACTTGCTATTTTTAAAGTTGATATATGAATGAGCACTTCTACTGATTGGCCCTGTAAATATTTGCACTCAACTACTAATCTAATGGTTGGTGGTTAGAATCCACCCAGCAGTGCTGCAGAAGAAAGGCCGGACAATCTGTTTCCATAAAGATTAAAGCCAAGAAAACCCGATGGAGCAGTTTTACTCTGTAACATGTGGGGTTGCCATGAATCAGAATTGACTCTACGGCAATGGGTTTGATGGTTTTGTTTGTACATATTTGATTAATTCCTTAGATCTAAAAAGGTATGCTCTTGCATGGATGTTTTTGGAATGGTAACCAAGAAACACACAGCAACATCCCTTGACTGCACCTGTTTGAATCAATGTCCAGCTTTATGCTTGCTGCCTAACGAAAGAGTCTTACCCATGATGGGTTAGTTTCCACTTTCATGAAGCAATCTCACTACAGGATGCTAGGTTGGGCTAAAATCTCACTTACTGCTTCTAATAGGAACACCAGTCTGAGTTTTCTCCCAAATCACCCTCAAACTTTAAATATTTTTTAATGTGCTGTCTTCTTGAATTTCATAAATAGACCGCATTCAACAGTGATTTTTAATCTGCTGGAAGTTACCTGCTGCATAAACCTGTGTATGCTCATATGGAAGATAAGGAGATTGAAACAGGAAAATATCAAGCTTATTTGCCCCCTTTGGTTAGCTGTAACTGCTGCCAGGAGTCTGAGCTCCAAAAATATCAATTAACGTCAGGTGGAGTTCAGAATTTACTTATTATTCTCCAAGTCTTCATGGACAGAATGATTTATAAATTTGACAAAATAAGGTATGATTTCTGAATAAACCTTCATTTGATTTGTTTTTCAGAATAAAGCAAATATAAGAACAGAGAAAGAAAAAAACTAATTAATTGGTACCTGAGTCTCTCCTTCATTGCCCACTCAGCACAATGCAAAATTAATCATTACTCTCATTTTTTAGGGGGCGTTTGTTTAAGAATATTTTCCCTATCCGGGGGCTCTAAAGGGGGAAAAATAAGCCTGGACCTTCCTTATATCTGGTACAAAGGCAGATTCCAAACACATTATGGCAAAATGCAAAATTTATATTATAATCAAATACAAGAAAATTAGGATAGATTTGTTGACCATGGGTGGGAGTAGACTTCTTCTACAAGACCTCTAACCACAGATTACAATGTCAAAGAAATGAATCATATGACATGATCAATAGTAAGCTTTTCTATTCAGTTAAGGATACCATTGACAAATAGTTAAATTATTGGCTAAATTTAAAATTAATAGGGATGGTGATCCAGAATATAAGATCTAGAATATAGAAATAACTTCTGTTAATCAAGGAAAAGACAGAAATTCCAATGGGAAAAAATGGACCGATGAAATAGACAAGCTACCCACAGATAGGAAATCTGCACAGCTAAATAGCACACAAAGAAACACTCATACTCACTAGTAATTATAGAAATGCAAATTAAGACTGAGAAACCATGTTACTGTTATCAAAAAGACTATAATTATAAAGTGTAAAAATATCAAATGTTGGTGAGTGTATGGAGTGGTAACTTTCACTCACTGGCTGTTGAAAATAATCTAGAAAGTAACTTTTTAAAAATTAAGTATGCATATGTTTTATGGTTCTATGGTCCTGTGTGTATTTCCCACAGAAATTCTCAGAAATACCCATATATAGACAAAGGAAAAGATACTGTGCTATTATTTGTGATAACAAAGTGTTGGTGGCAAACTTCATGTCCATTACTAAGATATGGGCAGTTAAACTCTGGTGGATATTCACTATGGATCACTATGAGATAGTAAGAATAAACTAACATGTTTCAACAACACTGGAAAATCTCTGATCAGATGCTTGGATAAGAAAGTAGAAAACAGAATGAGATTTACACCATACAGGTGAATTGAAAACACATCCACAAAACAACATTACATATTTTATAAAGTTATATTCATATTTCAGAACATATATGAAACACATTATCTATGGGAAGAAGGGAATAGGAATAGTGATAATGAAAGAAAGACAAAAATAAAATAAGAAAGTGTAGTGGGAAATACATGATGGCAATGAGCTTTTAATTTAAAAGTGTGATTAACTCAATTTTTTGAAACTGAGCTCCAATAGAAAAACTAAGAAAAGAAGAAAGTAAGAAAGGAAAAATCCTAATCTCTGATATTTGCTACTTGGAATTCTGAATGTTTTATTTAACACTTTATTTTAAAAATAAACATATTAAGGGAAATACTAAATGGACAATAGATAAGTGGTAACTTTGGTGAAGGGTAAGACAGTATACAATACTGGGGAAGCCAGTACAATCTGTACAAGGAAAGGTCATGGAAGCTCCATAGACATATCCAAACACCCTGAGGGACTGAATTTCTGGGCAGAAGGCTGTGGGCACCATGGTCTCTCAGAACATCTAGCTCAGCTGGCATAACACAGTTTATAAAGACAATGTTCTACATCCTACCTTGATGAGTAGTGTCTAGGGTCTTCAAAGCCTGTAAGCAGCCATCTAAGATACTCCACTGGTCTCACCCCTTCGGGAGCAAGAGACAATGAAGAGAACAGGATACAAGGAAAAGATTAGTCCAAAGGACTAATGGACTACGGCTACCAAGGCCTCCTCCAGACTGAGTCCAGTACAGCTAGATGGTGCCCAGCTACCACCACTGACTGCTCTGACGGGGATCACAACAGAAGGTCCTGGACAGAGCTGGAGAAGGATGCAGAACAAAATTCTAACTCACAAAAAAAAAAAAAAAGACCAGATTTGCTGGCCTGACAGAGACTGAAGACACCCCGAAAGTATGGCCCCTGGACACCCTTTTAGCTCAGTGGTGAAGTCACTCCTGAGGTTCACCATTCAGCCAGGAATCGGACAGCCCCATAAAACAAAACAGTACTAATGAGGCGTAGCAGTCCAGGGACAAGGACTAGAAGGCAGAGGGGACAGGAAAGCTGGTGATGGGGACCTCAATATAAAGAAAACAAAAATTCTCACGACTAGACCAACAAACATCATGATAACTGGAGAAAATAATAAAAGTTGTCGAGGATTTTATTTTACTTGGATCCACAATCAATGCCCATGGAAGCAGCAGTCAAGAAGTCAAATAATGTATTGCACTGGGAAAATCTGCTACAAAATACCCCTTTGAAGTTAAAAAAGCAAAGATGTCAGGTGTGCCTGACCCAAGCCACAGTATTTTCAATCGTCTCATATACATGCAAAAGCTGGACAATTAATAAGGAAGACCAAAGAAGAATTGAAACATTTGAATTTTGGTGTTGGCAAAGAACATTGAATATACCATGGACTGCCAGAAAAAGCTACAAATCTGTCTTGGAAGAAGTGCAGCCAGAATCCTCCTTAGAAGCAAAGATGTTGAGGCTTCGTCTCATGTACTTTGGACATGTTATCAGGGGTTACCAGTTCCTGGAGAAGGATATCATGCTTTGTGAAGTAGAGGGTCAACAAAAAAGAGGAAGACCCTCAAGTAGATGGATTGATATTGTAGCTGCAACAATTGGCTTAAATGTAGCAATGATTGTGAGGATGGCTCAAGACTGGGTAGTGTTTCATTCTGTTGTACATAGGTTGCTATGAGTAAGAACTGACACAACAGTATCTAATAACAACAATTTTATTTTTGGTTCCCATGGATGTTTACCTTATTTTTGAGAATTGCTATACTTTTCAATTTTTTTCTTTCCAGTTTTTTCCTATAATCAATATTTTTTTGATGTACAAAGACTATCTTGAAGAGTAAACTGGTCTCTTTGTCTTCTTTTTCACTAAGAACAAAACAACAAAAAATTTATTGTGAGGCTTAAGAGAGATTATTTTTAAGTTATTTAAATCTAATTATTTTCTCAAGCAAAGTTTTAAAATGTATAATTATATTCAAATCTCCATTCTAAAATCTTTTACAAGAGGGTAATGTTTCACAAAGCGTTCTAAATTCATGCGAATTACTTTTAATCTTCTAGTTGCTGGGCATAGTTTTAAAGTCTGAAATAAAAAAATTACACCTTTTAGAAGAGTCGGAACCCTGAAAGCCCTGTGATTAAGAGCTCGGCTGTTAACTAAAAGATCGACTGGTTGAATCCATCAGCTGCTCCGCTCTTTGGAAACCCAATGGGGCAGTTCTACAATCGGTTTGATTGTTTTTTGGTTTTTAGAAGCGTCACAACACTTTTTTTCTTTTGATAACATACTACCAATACATAATTGCAAGTAATATTGCTTAATGACAGAATTATTTCAGTAGCTTTATTTTACAAATATAAAACTTGGGGATGCAACGTGCTTTATCTGAGTTATTAATTTGGGCCAATCTCTACATTGCAAAGTATAATTTAACACCAGCCCTTGGTAATAGGTGAAGTTTTGAAAGTGCATTAAAAATAATGTTGTTGTTGTTGTTTGGTGCCATTGAATCGATTCCAAAGCATAACGACCCAATGGATAACAGAACGAAACACTTCCGGGTCTTGCGCCATCCCCACAATCGTCGTTATGCTTCAGCCCATTGTTGCAGCCACTGTGTCAATCCATCTTTTTGAGGGTCTTCCTTTTTCTCGCTGACACTCTACCAAGCATGATATCCTTCTCCAGGGACTGGTCCCTCTGACGCCATGTCCAAAGTAAGTGAGACGTAGTCTCACCATCCTCACTTCTAAGGAGCATTCTGGCTACTTCTTCCAAGACAGATTCATTTGTTCCTCTGGCAGTCCATGGTATATTCAATATTCTTTGCCAACACCATAATTCAAAAGCATCAATTCTTCTTTCATCTTCTTTATACATTTTCCAGCTTTCACGTGCATATGAGGCAGTTGAAAACACCATGACTTGGGTAAGGTGCACATTAGTCTTCAAGGTGACATCTTTGTTTTTTAACACTTTAATTTTATATGAATATTTTCATCACGGAAAGATAAATCTATTTTAATATTAATAAAAATTTACTCAAAAGTATAGTATTTATATGAGTTTGGGTTTTGCAGTAAGGGTGTAAAATAGTTATTTCTGTAAATCGTCCTTTTCAGAGATTTGTCATAAAAGTATCCATTCATTTGCATCGATGTGTATACAGAATACAAAGTACATAGTTTTTCAAAAAAGAATTTTTTAATTTTGTTTCTCTAAAAGGTAATAATGTAGCAATCAAAAATACTAAAAAGATATTTTACTCCCTCTATGGCATAACCAAAATAAATTTCTGTATTAAATTAAATTGCATTTGAGTGATTTTATGCTTTAGCAATTAGTTACAACTTCATATATCTTTATTTCCAATTTTTTTAATTTTATTACTTTAGTAAGTTCATGTAACAAATATCCTAAGCCAACTTGAATAGTCTTAGGTTTATTTTTTTTTTTATATTATTTATTTTGTTGTTGAGAATATACAAAGCAAAACATATACTAATTCAACAGTTTCTACATGCACAATTCAGTGACATTGATTACATTCTTCAAGTTGTGCAATCATTATCACCCTCTTTTTCTAAATTTTTCTCCTCCGTTAACATAAACTCACTGTTCCTTAAGTTTCCTGTCTAATCTTTCGAGCTGCTGTTGTCATGTTCTTAAAAAATATACTGCCCAAGAAAGATATTCTTTATTAGCTAAGCTAAATTACTGTTTGGTTTTCAGAATAATTCAGAGGATGTTTTTGGTTTAAGTTAGGTGTATTTTTTGTCTATCATTACACTGGAAGAACAGGACAATCAGATGGTTACATAGAAAAACATCTGACCAACTTCACACAAATTAAATAGGAAAAGAACTTGAACTCTGGAGTCTACGAGATCTGAATTCTGGTTTCACTAGCTACCTCTGTGATCTTAGGAGTTACTTAAGTATCATTTTTATCGTTTGTGAAATTCTGAAAATAGCATATACTTTTAGGTTTGTTGAAGTATAAAAGGAGATAATGTAAATCCATTGGTCCCACACCTATCCCATACTAGGGGCTCTCTCAGTAATGATTCTATCAAATATGAGAGCTCCAAATGATTTGAGTCCTGGGACCAAAGCATTTAAATCAAATTATTTTCGTATATATATAAATATGTATGCTATAAATATATACATGCTGTATGTGTACATATATGCTATAAACATATATATTTAAGCAATAACCATTTGTTGTGTTCTTACTATGAGGTAAGTATATTACTAGTTGTTGGAAGTGCAAACGTGCTTGAATTCTACTCTGGTAAGGGAGAACGTCTCTAATTAGAAAATTTTCCAATTTCAAATAAAATGGCAGATAGACTTTACTATTACTTAAGGTATTTTCATGGATAATGTTTTGACTTTGGTAAATGCCCCCTAGATAAAGCTAATTTGCTTGCAAGTAAACAAATCCTACTAAAATTAGGTTTTACAAATGGGAAAATATTGAAATGGTATGAAATGTATAAAAGAACCAGATATAGGTAACCACAACTAGACTTAGCCATGTGAACAAAACCAAGAATTAGAAAATAATCAGACACTAAGAAAGCTATTGTCCTTATTTCTTGTTTTCTGTCTCTCTCCCTGGGTTCACATTTTCTGTATATATGTGTATCAGCTTCTTTCATCTTTCTCCCTGCACACCAGCTTTCTTTATTCAAGTTACACATGGCAGCTTGAGGACTGTAAAAAAATACTATCTTGGTGCCAGAGACTGCGTTCTGTAATCTCTCTGGGTAACTACACATTCCCTGGAAATAAACTTCAATTGGTCGTATTTTGGTTGAATGTCCACCTAGTCAAATCAGCTGCTACAGAAACAATGTCATGGACCCAGTTGCTTACTTAGAATAAGCTGAGAGGATTAAGTGGATGGTTTCCTCTCTACTAGTAAATATTCTTAAGAAGAAAAAATATATTATTCAGAGAGAAGGAACTTAAAAAAGAAAATAAACAAAACAAAAAAATAAAACTAGAACAGGCTGATTGAAATGAAATCAACCATGTCATATCTGACTTCATCTAAAAGTGTCCACATCAAAGCATCTTATTTGATGCAATGACAAAAAGGGAAATATTTATGATAGCTGAAGAAACTTTTATGTGAAGCCAAGAGTTCCCTGGCAAGACATTTGGTGTCTTGACAAACTGTTATAATCGTACAAAGCCTTCTTTAGACACGCTCATAAACCACATTTATTTGTTAGCTCTTTTGTTTCAGTCACCTTGCTTTTGTAAACAAGGACATAAAACATTTGTTTTCCTCTACTCCAGTGATTCAAATTGTTCTCCAAATAATAGCTAAATAGATTCTAGTGGTCTGAAGGATGAACAGTTGAAACTCTGTGTGTATGTGTTTTTTATATATGTTTGTACAACAATATTTGAAAAAGGATTTACGGTAGCTGGCTTAATATTGCATCAAAAATATTAGCCTTCTAGGGAACTAATGGAACCTTGGTGGTGCGGTGTTTAAGAGCTCGGCTGCTAACCAAAAGGTCGGCAGTTCGAATCCACCAGTCGTTCCTTGGAAACTCTATGGGGCAGTTCTACTCTGTCCTAAAGGGTTGCTGTGAGTCAGAATTAACTCTACGGCAATGGGTAGGAGACTAATATATGCCCTAGTAAAAGTTGATGAAGGGCATCATTCAATACTGCACACCATAATCAATAGTGTTATCTGGAATTTAGATCTAGGAAAAAAGAAATTGTGATATCCAAGGACAAAGAACAAGTCAGATAGTAGTAGAAACATAATATGGATTCTTAATGCCAACTAATTCCTCAGCGGGAGCAGTAAAATTTAAAACTTGGTGATCAACTTAGAGAGTGGAGCTAATTTACATAAATAAATAAATAAAAGCATTCTCAGATAGTGTACTGCTAAGGCGAACTAATAGTATATGATTTACGTGGCTGAAAATTACTCTTTTTCTTGATCAAAATTACCTTTAGTAAGTTCAGGGCAGTCAGTACTTATGGAATACCCACCATGTTACAACTCCATTCTAGAATAGAGGACAAAGAATTAATAAAAAATTTAGTGCCTTCCTTTAGGATTTTAAAACTTAGTAGATGAGAAAAACATGGATAGATATAATTATCAATTCAGTGTTACTTTCACTATGATGGAAACATATAAGCAATACAAAAATAATACAAAAGAACGTATAATGAAATTACCAGTGTGAAAACCACATTATATTCACAGGATCCCCATATTTTTATAGATTCCAGACATAAGGACTGGAGAGTCTCCATAATTCCTAGTGTCAACTTGCTGAGGTAAAAAGAATTGATAACAGATTCCTCCTCTGTGGAAGGTCAAAGCTTTAAGTCAAGTGTTACATATTAAATCAACAGTCGTTTAATAGGTAAAGGAATATTCTTTCTTTTTGTTGCAAACAGCAGGGACTTCCAATGCATCTGAAATCAAGCTTGACAGGCAAATTCCTTAATTCCTTGTAAATGGAATGGGTCGCTTTTCAACATGACCCCACTTGGGACCCCTGTTTGTGGCAGATCTCAAACAATATTCCTGGCTTTCTTGTCTCTAGGCTTCTTTTCTTATCCCCAGTTTAATTCTTGCCTGTGACATCATATACTCTTCTTGTGACCTCCTGCTCTAGATATATTTGAAGACTGTCCCCTGATTTTCTTCTCAGACTTGTAATCCATGATGTTCCCTCTGTTCTGTCCTGATGACTCAAATAGTGCCTACATTTTTCCACTAGATTCATGGCTTTCTACATTATTATGTCTCAATTGCAACACATGATTATTATCCCTTGTTTACCTGGCCCAGATTCTGTCCTTTGCTCTTTACAGCCTGCTTCAAAGAATTTGGGACTATTACATATACACAGTAGTTCTGTAGTGCCCCAAATCTGATTTATATTGGGTAGTTTACATTAAGGTCTTGCAAACATACAGCAAAATCTTATCCCATCAAACTTCATTTCCCTCCTTTTCCCAATGCCAACATGAGGTACCTTGGCTAAGTCTGTGATTAGAAGCTTAACATGTGACATGCTCAGAAAATACTTCAATATTGCAAGTGAATGGTTTGGTGGAGGATGGAAGCCATCAGGTTGTTTCCTTAGCATTATGCTCTCTCATTGTAAAATTATGTTCTGTGTGTAGAGATTTGACTTTTAACAAGCTCTGATAAAAATACATGTGTTATTTAGGAGAATAATGCCTTAAGAATTAGTTGATACAGCTTCAATTATGATTATATACATTGTTATTTCTGTTAGGTCCCATCGAGTTGGTACTGACTCATAGCCACCCTATGTACAACAGAACAAAAACACTGCCCGGTCCTGCATCATCCTCACAACAGTAGTTATGCTTAAAACCGTTGTTGCAGCTACTGTGTCAATCCATTTCACTGAGGAGCTTTTTTGTTGACCCTCTGCTTTACTAAGCATAGTGTCCTTCTCCAGGGACTGATCCCTCCTAACAACATGCCCAAAGTATGTGAGACATAGTCTCGCCAACCTTGCTTCTAAGGAACATTCTGCTTGTACTTCTTCCAAGACAGCTTTGTTTGTTCTTTTGGCAGTCCATGGTATATTCAATATTCTTCACCAATACGACAATTCAAAGATGTCAGGTCTCCTTCTGTTTTCCTTATTCAACATCCAGCTTTCACATGCATAGGAGACAACTGAAAACACCATGGCTTGGGTCAGGCACACCTCAGTCTTCAAGGTGACATCTTTGCTTTTCAACACTTTAAAGAGCTCTTTTGCAGCAGATTTGCCCAGTGAAAGGCATCTTTTGATTTCTTGACTGCTACTTCCGTGGGTGTTGATTATAGAGTCAAGTAAAATGAAATCCTTGACAACTTCCGTATCTTCTCTGTTCATCATGATGTTGCTTATTGGTCCAGTTGTGAGGACTTTTGTTTTCTTTATGTTGAGGTGTAATCCATACTGAAAGCTGTGGTCCTTGATCTCCATCAGTAAGTGCTTCAAGTCCTCTTCGCTTTCAGCAAGCAAGGTTGTGTCATCTGCATGTTGTAGGTTATTAGTGAGTCTTCCTCCAATCCTGAAATCCTGTTCTTCTTCACAGAGTCCAGCTTTATATACATTAGTAATATTTTATTGAGATCTATACTGAGAGCCCAAGTGGGATATGGGACAAAGACATAGGTAGATGGAAAGCAATTTAGAGGGATGTGAGTGGAAGGATTGTTAATGATACCACATACACTAAGTGCTAAGGGACTGGTAATTATGGGATCTCTGTTTTAGTCTTGTATCTGTTTCTGACTACGATAATTGAAAACCAAATGTTTTCAAATTTTCCTTCAGCAAGTAAGGGAAATTAATTTTATAACTTTACGATGCCTCCATTTACCATTTGCAATTTTTGAGATGGCTGTTAAGCTTTATTCTTTGCTTTAGGTTCTTTTTTTATTGGAAAGACAAATATTTTTATTGCTTTATAAGATTACACTGATATAATAGAGGTAGTTTATTAGTTGTAGAATGAAAAAGAGAAGACATAGAACACTTTTCAGGTTTGGGGGTTACCTGTATTAAAACATCCTTTGTAATATGGGTTATTAGGAAGACATACATATTGCAAAAATACTGTTGCTGTTGTTGCTGCTGCTGCTGTTATTGCTTGCTGTTGAGTAGGTTCCAACTAGTAGCAACCCAATGTGACAGAGTAGAACTTCCCCATAGGGTTTCCTAGGCTGCAGTCTTTAGGGGAGTAGATCACCAGATCTTTTCTCCCATGGAGTGGCTGGTAGGTTTGAACTGTCGATCTTCCGATTAGCTGCTGGGCTATTAACCATTGTGTCACCAGGGCTCCTTAAAAATATAGGTAAGAAAGTGTATATATTAGTGACATTTATTAACACCCACAGTTCTTGCATTTTGCATTCTTTCCATTCTCAGAGATACACTTCCTTCAATTTTTTCAGTCACCCAGTGCTCTCAAATTCTTAACTTCATCTTTCCTGTCCAAGAAATTACAACTTATTTATAATAAAGTATAGATAGAAGATGAATTTATTACTTACCCCAGAAGTATTTGCATTTAAGCCGTGTCAAAGCTTTAAGCCAAATGACTGAAGTATTAATGTGGAATATCAACAACAAATCAATGGGTACAGGAATTTTCTGTTCTTTTTCTTTTAAACAGCAGGACCTTACAATGCATCTGCAGTAGAGCTTGGTAGACAATTACCTACTTCATATCAGAATAATGATATCTTTATATTAGTTATTTGTTCTTTTATATTTCGGAAGAATTCATATCCGAATTATCCACAATACACAATTTGTTTAAATTTTTCATTTTTCATGTCATGTTTAGAAAGACTTTTTAAAATTAGAACAAAACCTAAAATACACGAGTATTGAAGTACATTTAATTTCATTTCACCTGTGCTATCTGCAATAGGTATATTGAGACAGCCTGTGCATTTTCTTTTTTAAATGTAATTGAATTTGTTTTCTTTACGGTGAGCTACAGGGAAGGGAAGAAACATGATTTCAATCCAGGGAGACAGAGTATATTACACTGCTGAGTTTCACACTTTGGACTGCTTCTAGGTCTATGTCATGTTTGTGATTTTCCAAGGTGGTGTGGAAATCTGATCATGAAAAACTGGTCTTGCTGAAATAGTGGAAACACTACCCAGAAGGCAGAAAGTGATGGAGAAAATCAGAGCAATGGTTGCTGACTATTTTTAATACCCCTGTTGTATATTTATTGGTCTTGGTTTTATGGCTTGGGAAAATTAATTTTATTGGTGTTTCTTGTTAATGTTTTTCCTCTTATTTCTAGTATGTTATTTGTACATAACTACCACATGATAACAGTTTGTAAATCAGGGTACAAAGAGCATAGAGAACTTAATTTAGTCTACCTTTGAGATTTATTACCTTACAAAAACAGGCACAGGAGAGAAATTCAAGAACCTTGTTGTAGTGCAAATTGAATGACACTGAGGGTTGTGTTGTTAGAATGTAAATTAATTTATCAATATGTAATCTTGTTGCATACAAACATAATGATGCTGTCTATGTTTATCTATCTTAAAACAATTTTTGACTTGAGAACTATGCCTACAAATTAAACATATAGCAATACATTGTTCTTTCTTTTTATAAATACGAATAAACTTTGTTCTAACAGTTAAAAAAATGTTTTGTTTATGAGGGCTGAGCTGAGATGCTGATAGGCAGATGAATTCAACTCACATCACTAAGACACGGAGTGATCTTCCAATCCTTTCATAATTGTAATGCTCAATATTATTTCTCACTGTATATAAGGTACTCACTCATCTATGCCAAGAAATTGGGACGACAGCTACCTGGCCAACGGACTGGAAGAGATCTATACTTGTGCCCGTTCCAAAGAAAGGTGATTCCGTGGAATGTGGAAATTATCTAACAATATCATTAATATCATACCCAAGTGAAATTTTGCTAAAGATCATTCAAAAACAGTTTCAACAGTACATTGACAGGGAAGTGCCAGAAATTCAAGCTGGATTCAGAAGAGAACACGGTAAGAAGGATATCATTGCTGATGTCAGGTGGATCCTGGCTGAAAGCAGAGAATACAAGAAAGGTGTTCACCTGTGTTTTATTGACTATGCAAAGGCATTTGATTGTGTGGATCATAACAAATTATAGATAACATTGCGAAGAGTGGAAATTCCAGAACACTTAGTTGTGCTCATGTGAAACCTGTACATAGACCAAGAAGCAGTCATTCAAACAGAACAAGGGGATACTGTGTGGTTTAAAATCAAGAGAGGTGTGCGTCAGGGTATCCTTTCATCGTACTTATTCAATCTGTATACTAAGCAAATAATCTGAGGAACCTGGACTATATGAAGAAAAGAGGAAGACTCATTAACAACCTGCACTATGCAGATGACACAACCTTGCTTGCTGAAAGTGAAGAGGACTTGAAGCACTTACTGATGAAGATCATAGACCACAGCCTTCTATGGATTATACCTCAACATAAGAAAACAAAAGTCCTCACAACTGGACCAATAAGCAACATCATAATAAACAGAGAAAATACTGAAGTTGTCAAGGATTTCATTTTACTTGGATCCACAATCAATGCCCCATGAAAGCAGCAGTCAAGAAATCAAAAGATGCCTTGAATTGGGCAAACTGCTGCAAAAGACCTCTTCAAAGTGTTAAAAAGCAAAGATGTCACTTTGAGGACTATGGTGTGCCTCACCCAAGCCATCCTATTTTAAATTGCCTCATATGCATGCAAAAGCTGAGCTATGAATAATGAAGACTGAAGAAGAATTGACACCTTTGAATTGTGGTGTTGGTGAAGAGTATTGAATGTACCATGGAGTGCAGAAGAATGAACAAATCTGTCTTGGAAGAAGTACAGCCAGCCAGAATGCTCCTTAGGAGCGAGGATGGTGAGACTTTGTCTCATGTACTTTGAACATGTTATCAAGAGGGCTCAGTCCCTGGAGAAGGACATTATGCTTGGCAAAGTAGAGGGTCAGCGGAAGAGAGGAAGACCATCAATGAGACGGATTGGCACAGTGGCTGCAATGATGTGCTCAGGTATAGCAACAATTGTGAGGATGGCACAGGACAGAGTAGTGTTTTGTTCTGTTGTACATAGGGTTGCTATGAGTAGGAACCAAACCTACCAACAACAACAAATAAGGTGTGGTATTCTTATTCAGCTTTATAAAATAATTAATTAAACAATATTTATCCTGATTTATATGTACATTGTATATTGAGTTTAAAAATGTTTAAATTTGCAATTATCCCATACTCAGAATCTTAGGCATAATTCGCAAGAATTAAACCATAAAATGACTTATGTAAAGAGCAACACAAGTGAGGTTTAAGTTATTTTCCAATAAAATTGAAGCCAAAGCCATTTGACCATTATTATCATTTTTGAAGCCTCGTTGGAATTAATGGTGTTTGAAAAATATGAAGGTATTCTGCTAAAATAGAATTAGTAGACATAGACGTTTAAATAGTTATTATAACTATATTTCATATATTTAAGAACCTGAGCAAAAATTTGAGCATGTTTAGTAGAGATATGGGATATATTAAAAAGCCTAATTAAAACTTCTAAATATTAAATATGAAATCTCTTAGATAAACAATGCATTGGAATAGATTTACAGAAAGTTAGGCATTTCAGAAGAAAAGGTAGTAAACTTGAAGATGTAGCAATAGAAACTATCCAAAATGAAAATTGTAGAGGAAAATGACTTTAAAAAATGAGCAGAGTTGCTAGGAGTTGAGAGGAAAATGTAAGTGGCCTAACAAATGTATAACTGAATCCCAAAAGGAGAAACAAGGTCAGAAAAAAAATTTGAAGAAACAAGGGACAAAAAATTTCCAAATATGATAAAAATTATAAACCAACAAATCCAAGATACTTAATGAAACCCAAGTATAAGAAATATTAAGAAAACGACACCAAGGCACGTCATAATCAAATTGTTTAAAACAAATGATACATATTATTTTCAGAGGAACAGCAATAAGGATGTCAGCAGACTTTTTGCTGGAAATAATGTAAGCCAGAAGAGAGTCAGCAACACCTTTGAAATGCTAAAGGAATAAAACTACTCATCTAGAATGGTATACACAGTGAAAATAGCTCTCAAAAATGTTGGAGAAGTAAAGACATTGTCAGACATACAAAAGCTGAAGAAATTTATCATTGGCAGACTCACAGTATAAAAAAATGTTAAAGGACTATGCTTTTCCATTTTGTTGATGAAGTTAAAGTTGGGGTTTTCTCAGTTAGAGCCAATATGTTCCCGACTAATCCAACATTAATTTTGATTATTATCAGATTAATGGGATGATTATTACAACATTTAACAGTAGTGGTGTCTCAAATGTTGCTCTGGATTATTGGGAAATCACCTTTTGGGTCAGTAGGGGTTCACACTTTGGGACATACAGGGTGCTGAATCTTTTCCAAACAACTGTTTAGTCCTCTGGATAGAAGGACTTTATTTCACTTTTCGTTTCAAGAACTCTAATCTACAAATTACTTTCTCATCCTGGTTTCTCGTATATTCTTCCAACTCCATGATTGTCCAGTTTTGAAATGGAAAAACTGATTCTGCAAGCACCACCTTCATCTCTCAGTCTCAAAAGCTGAGAAGGTTTCTCAGAGCTGATAAAAAGCATGAGAGAAAGGAAATATGGAGAAAATAAACGGGTTAGTTACTTGAAATAAAATTGTGTAGAAGACTGGATCAGATGGAAGAAAAGGCCCCTTCAAATTCTAAGACCCCAATATGTTAGCCACTACGTTATTGGAATACACGCGATTGCAGTTTCCTGATTTGCCCTTGCCCTCAAGTCCAAACACCATATTGCATCTTTTAGAAGTTATCTTTATTATCAATAGGCTTTTATGGTATTCATAAATTATCTCAGGAATTATGTACTTTCTGGATCTTAAGAAAGAAAAATCTTCATAATCTAAAATAGTAAGAGGTCTTATGTCTCGTTAAAACTTAAACTTCATAAAAATTTTAAGCTCCATAAATTTAGTTAAGCCTCATTAAATAAGGCTCAGTGTTTCTAAGCCCTCTTAAACCAATCTCAGAAGAGCTATACTTTTAAAAGTTCTTGTTATGCTTTTAGGCTCAAAAGACTAGATAAGACTGGTTAGGCATCCCCACAACTAATTTACCCGGGATCATTTAATATTGTTTCTACATGGTTGACTGAACACTTAGGTTGTTAAATGAATTTGAATTTCATTAAATAGTTCTAAATATTGCTAAAATTTGTTAAGCATCATTAGTCCAATTAACACTGTAAAGACAGTAAATACTGTGGAAATTTTGTTCAATTTTTAGGAAAAATTCTTACTTAGTTTGGATAAAATTCATCAAGTTTATGAGTATTTAACATTAATATTTCTTATGTCACTTTAGAATTAATAACTTAAGCAATTCCTATTCAAAGATGAAGACATTGAGTTTGTGAAATTTATAAGGATTTCTTTTACCAACCTATATATACATCCAGCGTCATAGAGATTCAGTTAAAATCTACTGTTCCATATATTATTCAGGTTTTCTAAATATGCATGAACAAAATAATGAATGAATGAATAAATATGCCAGATATGGGAATTTCATATATATGCAATTGTTGGTCAATAAGGAAAAGAAAATGCATAGCAAAAAGCACTTGAAGAAAACCCATAGTTCTTTTTCTGGATCAACATATGCTATTTGGTGGGCAGTGTGGTTACCTCTATTTCAATTCCATATGAATTAATATTTAAGAATATCCTGTATACCTCTCAAACAATTAAATTTATCTTGTTACTTTTATACCTTTCAATTAAAGGAATGTATCAATCAGAACAAGTTGTTGTAAAAGGGAAATAAAACTTTTGAAAATGAGAAAAAGTAACACTTTCATTCTTTTAACAATTATCTTCATTTAAGCACGGGATGCTGCTGTTCATGTCCAACTTTATCATTCAATGATCAGATAATACCCAGGTCATGAAGGAAAGTTCACTTTGATTAGTTACTTAGTGTCCACAACTAAGCATTCGGTATCTACCAGATTGTAGTAGCAATCCAAATGCTCTGCAGAGAAGGGCATTGCCTTAGTCTAAAATCCTGCACTCTGATTCCCTTATAAATTGCCAGTTGCTCCATACAGTATCTTTGGCACTGCCACTCCCATTTCCACTGGGTATGCTAGGTAATAAGGCCTGAGCAGCAGGGCAACTTGTTCTGCAGCCTAGATTTGCTATAGAGTCTTTTCTTCACCCAGACCCTCACACTAATCTGTCTGATAAGTGGGTCAGAATCATAGGCTCTCATGTGGCATATTTTTCTCCCAATTATCCTAATAATTCAAACAATTATCCTAATAATTATGCTTCTTTCTTTATAGGATATAGTGGAAATTGTCTCCCGCTTAGAAGGGATATCCCAACATATCCCTTTTTCCTAGAAACTACAGACATGGCAGGCCCCTTAACTTTTATAAGGCTCGTCTCACGTCCTCTTGCATACTTGTGTCTTCTAGGACAATTGGAGAGTTTGCTACATCCTGCCACCGGTTAGCACAATGTCATCAATCTGAAGCTATTATCCTGAGGAATAATAGGAAAATCAAGGTCCCTTTCAACTACATGATGACCAGGAACAGCAGAGCTGAGTGAGGTAATACAGTGAGGGTGTTTTGTTGTTTCTGCACATGATTATCTTTTGTTGATAGAAATTCTAAAGAAAGTAAAACAGGTGTATGCAGATACACTGATTTGATCTACTAAAACACTATTTGTCCACCTTGGTTGTGATTGGTAAAACTGCTTGATTAAGTTTGCAATAATTTACAGTGATTTTGCAAGGCCTGTCCAGCTTTTATACCAACCAAAAATGTAAATTAAAGGTGATACGGTAGGAATCATTACCCCTGAGTCTTTGAAGTCTTTGATTAATAGCACTGATCTCTGCAAATACACTGGGATGGAGTATTGCTTTTATTATCTTGGTACTGGTGTGGCATAGTGGCTTCCACTTGTCCTTCACTTGACAGGTTAGATAACCAATCTGGGGATTTTTCTGGTTACTATATAAATATTCTAAGATGAAAGATAGAACCACAGTAGGTCACTATGATTCCACTCTATGCCCTATGAGACGACTCAGACCAAGTCTTCATCTTTCAACTGACCTCTTTTGCCACCTACTCTAATCAGTGAATCACAGTGGAGTTTTGGGTCTCTAAGAATTAGTTTCAGTTCAGAGCCAACCTCTGATATTCCCTGAAAAGTGTGGGTATTTCTCTTTCCCCAGGCATATTTACCCCTGTAAATGTCTGTAGGTCTACCTGAGGAAGGCTTACAGCAAAAGTTCTCAACCACGGCTGTTTGTTGGAGTCATCTGACCCCATTGCCGTCTAGTCGATTCCAACTCATGCGACCCTATAGGACAGAGTAGAACAGCCCCATAAGGTTTCCAAGGCTGTAATCTTTATGGAAGCAGATTGCCATATCTTTTTCCCGCAGAGCGGCTGTGAGTTAGAACCAATGACCTTTTGGTTAGCAGCCAAGTACTTAACAACTGGGCCACCAGGATGCCTTTGGAGTTATCTAGGGAACTTGAAAAAATACTGATTTTAAACTTTAAAAAATACTGGGTCCCTCCTCAGAGATTCTGATTTAATTGTTCTAGGAGGTGACCTCATTATAGGGATTTTTAAGTCTCCTCTGATTATTCTTTCTAATGTACAACCAAAGTTAAGAATCAATATCAGCTGGAAGCTTGTTAGAAACTTGGCCCAAACTTGTGTTGTGTGCAGTTGAGTCAATTCTGACTCATAGCCATCCTATAGTGCAAAGTAGAACTGCCACATGGGGTGTCCAGCAGTGAAATCTTTACGGGAGCAGATTGCCAGGTCTTTTCTCCCATCATTGTGGTTTGTAGGTTTGAATCACCAACCTTTTGTTTAGCAGCTGAGTACTTAACCATTGAGCTACCAGGGCTCTTTTGGCCCAAGTGTAGACCTACTGGATTTGAATTTGCATGTTAACAAAATAATCCAGTGAATTATATGAACATTAACATGCTGGTTTAAAACAGTGATTCTCTAAGTGTGATTTCTGGACCATCAGTGTGGATATCACCAAGGAACTTGTTAGAAATGGATTATCGGGCCTCACCCAGACCTTGCAAATTGGAAACTCTGTGAGTGGGGTCCAGTAATCTGTGTTTGAACAAACTCTCTTGGTAATTGTTTTGTACTCTAAAGCTGGATAACCACTGGTTTAAAGGCATTTTCAGTGTATAAAGCTATGGCCCTATAGCAAAGTCGTTTAAAGAAAGCTAACTTCCTTCAGTCAAATCTGAAAACTGGCTTAGGTCAGTACTGGGTAAGAGTACATTATGAATTCCCATTATGTTGACTTGAGTGAAGTTTCTGGCCCACAGGCCCAGATTTATTTTCTCCTTATATGTGTTAGTTATGCAAGTGTTGGTGCATTGACTGACGATTTGCTTTATGCCTATGGATCCTGTGATCATAGAGCTGTCACCTGAATTCCTATGGGCCTTTACGAATCTGGGATCCCATTATTTTCATTTACTTCAAGAAATCCCATTTAACTGCAGCATCCCCCACTGTTTTCTTCATCCTATAGAGGACAGACACCATAGTTTGTGATGAAGATGTATCCCTCATCAATACAATCTTAAATGCCCTGATGAAGAGAGTTCCTCCTTGGTATATGAACCTTCGAATCTGCTCCTGTACGTGATGCCCAAGTTCCAGCTAATGCACATAGCAATGTTTTGCAACTTTTTTGGATAAGGATTATTATTTCCCAGACTAGGTATTTTACTTCTCTATTTGATTAAAAACTGCTTGTCATGGGCCTGGAGAAAATGAGATGTGGAGGAGTTAGGTTCTTATGAGAATTGGGCAATTCTGTTGAGGTAGCTGCCCAGGTGAAAGATTTTATTGAGAGTAAAGCTGGTTCCCTCAGAAATGGAGGGCTGTTTTTGTAGGTAAAGAAAGTTTAAGGTAAGTTAAGGCTTTAAAGATCTTGGTCTTATCTCTGGTTTTGCCATAATTGCCCTGTTTCTCAAGTTCCAATTTCTTCCACGTCAGATTTTAATGTTGGTGAAGAGACCTGGTGGTATTCCAAATTTCATTGTTGCTGTAACTTCATAACTCTTAAAATCAGACTCAGCTTTATCTGTCTTGTGGCTGTATGAGATCAGGAGCCTTTAAAGCATCCATAGAGATTTTATTTGTGTTTTTTCTTTTTTCCCATCTTTTGAGTTGAGCATGCAGGAACTTTCATTTCTCCTTTTCCCTAGGTACAGTCAGGGTTTTCAGGAGCACCCATCCCACCCCACAGTCATTGTAATCCCTACTGTGACATAACCATTAATGGAAAAGCCACTTGATATACAATTATAAATGTAAGCATATAAAAATGTATAATATTTTCTCATTAATCTATATAGGGTTTAAATCCTTTAAAAATCTGTTTTAATAAATTAGAATGGCAATTTGAATTATTTGGTACATTTGAACCATTTAGCACAAAGCTATGCCAAATCAAGTATGGTTAAATAGCAGTGACCATCCTCCTCTTTTGAGAGCTAACTCTAAGCTAAAACTGTCTTCAAGCCTAAGTCTAAATGAATATTTATTTCAGTCAGGAAAGCTAGGTCTAAACTACAGGCAAGAGATATTTAGTCAGCATCTTGACAGTACTAGTTTCCTAGGGCTGCCATAATAAAGTAACACAAATTGTGTTGCTTATAAGAACAGAAATTTATCGTCTCACAGTTCTGGAGCCTGAGAGTCTGATTTCCTGATGTCAGTAGGACTACATTCTCTCTGAAGCCTTTAGGGTATAATCTTTTCTTGTCTATCCCAGTTTCTGGTAGCCCACAGAATTCCTTGCCTTGCAGCTTCAGCATAACTCCATTGTCACATGGCATTCCCCTAGGTGTCTCTTCTCATCTTTTATAAGGACACCACTTATATTGGATTAGGACTCACCCTATTCCAATATGGCCTCAGGTTAACTGATAACATCTTCAAAGTCCGTGTTTCCAAATGCGGTCATACTCCCAGGCACTGGGGGTTAGAACTTCAGCACATCTTTTGGGGGGACACAATTCAATCCATAACACTGATGTATAATCTGAGGAATATGTGAAATTGGAACCATATTAAGAATGGATTTCATATAACCATATGAGATCAACATTAAAATGACATGATGATCCATCACTGATCTAGTATGGTGATGGTTGGGAGTACTTTCACCCAAGCATCATGTTAGAAACAATAATCTGTTTGAATTCTTTTAAGCCGTATAAGGATCTTGAGGCTTGAAGGTACTGAAAATAATTTAGAGTTGGGGTGAAATAGTAACGTTTGTTCAGTGGAACTTATCTGAGCTTCAAGTCTGTGATAAGCTTGCTTCTTTATGAGATGTCCAAACCACACACTCAGTTTTCTTCCCAGCCATCTGGAGCATGAATTCTCACTACTACTCTCAATAGCCACTAACAGATGTTTGACTCATTGAGGGCTCACATTACAAAGTGAGAATATTTTAGGATTTTTCACCTGTAAATTGCTATAATAGATGCAGCCAGACTCGCTCAGTCTCTTAAATCCTGTTGAGAAATGTTAGCCATGCACATCTTCAGTCCCTTCTGTACCCTCATTATGCCAAAAAAATCCAATTAGGTGCAGTTACATGATTATTTTCATAATAGCGCATGATACTAATATTCAAAGTCACACTGTATAATAACTTGCCTTGGCTTTCTAAGTGCTAGCTTTATCAATTATAGAAATCATCAATTTTAATATCAATCCACTCAAATAATCCTCTCTCTCAGAATGTGAACGAATTAGAAAATAGGAATAATATCTAAAAAAGGAAATATACTGTAGGTTGTTTCATCTAAAAGAAATATGTCTATTTAAATAAAGAAAACTTATGTATTAGAAAGCGTTAAATTTTTTTTGTTGCTGTTGAGTTGATTCTGACTCATCGTGTCCCCATACTATAAATGTATCCCTGGTGCGCAATGGTTAAGTGCTCAGTTGCTAACCAAAGATTGGCAGTTCAAACCTACCCAGTGACTCCATAAGAGAAAGACCTGGCTGTCTGCTCTCGTAAAGATTAGAGCCCAGAACACCCAAAGGGGCATTCTACTCTGTTACAGAGGGTCACTATGAGTTGAAATTGACTCAGCAGCACCTAGCAACAACAACAGTGTCCCTGGGTGACACAAACAGTTAAGAGCTCAACTACTAACTAAAAGATTGGGGGTTCAAATCCATCAGAGGTGCCTCCGAAGACAGGCCTGGTGATCTGCTTCTGAAAGGTCACAGCCTTGAAAACCCTCTGAAACAGTCCTAATGTGCACATACTGGGTCACCAGGAGCCAGAATCAACTCAACAGCAACTGACAACAACAACAAATCTAAGAAAAAGCTTTTTAATCCATAAATTTTCTTTATTTAAATAGACTTGTATTTCTTTTAGATGAAACAACTTACACTTTCTTTATTAGATATTATTTCTATAACACACTCTACCATGCTATGGAGCCCTGGTGACGTCGTGGTTAAGAGATTGGCTGCTAACCAAAAGTTCGAATCCACTGCTCCTTGGAAATCCTATGGGGCAGTAGAACTGGCCTATAGGGTCACTATGAGTCGGAAACGACTTGACAGCAATGGGTTTGTTTGTTTGTTTGTTGCTACCATGCTATATTCTGCACTGAACTAGAGAGTCTCCTAAAGAAATGGAACTTAGAAAACTTGATTTAACTAATAGCTGAGAATGATCTATAATTAGTATATCAATTATTCATATATAAATATTTCTAGGCTACAAGGAATATGTATACAATCTGTCACATAAGCAGGGCAATTTCTTCACAAGATAAATACACTTAGGAAATTATTTTCTCATAAAGCAAAGGTAAAATTAAGCTCAACCCTTGCTGAAATATCAAAAATATGAATTAGGAAGGCCCAAATTAGTTTTTACTATAGCCTTAAAAACAGTATCTAATAGCTTTAAAATCATGTGATATTTAGTATTCATATATATGCATATAAATTACTCTTCAGGATATCTTTAATATTTATATGGTAAGAGTGGTAAAAAATGTAGTCAATGCTAAAAGCAGCAATAAAATGTGTCTATTGTTTAAAAAATATTTCCATGAAGACTGCATCAGTGACTTCCATATTAAATTTTCTTAGTTTATGCTTCCAAACAATATTTTTCTTATGTCACAAGCATAGCAAGCTGACTGCAAATCAAGCTGTGTTTATTCTGTTTCTAGTCATCAACACTAAAATAAAAATTTTGGAGTCAGAATTTAGCTGACAATTTTGCAGTTGATGCAAGAAGCAGACTAGCACACCTCCCCTAATATTCCTTCACTATTATGGCTCTAATACTGAGAATAAAAGCCAAGTATGTCTACTTCCAAACAAAAAAGATTTGAAAGAATATCATTTTAAAGTAGGAAAAGTGCAATGGATGGGCAGCTTAAACTTGCATGCCTCTTGATGTCTTGGATTAGAGCCTCTCTAATACCTGGAAAGAATTGGAAGATTGTGGCACAAAACCTGGATTTCTACCATGAGCTGACTACTGTCCATGAAGATAAAGTAGGCCTCTATGGAAACCCAAACCAAACCAAACCTATTGCCATCGAGTTGATTCCAACTCATAGAAACCCTATAGGACAGAGTAGAACTGTCCCATAAGGCTTCCAAGGAGCGGCTGGTGGATTTGCAATGCCGACTTTTTTTGGTTAACAGCCAAGCTCTTAACCACAGTACCAGATATGTGTTATTTTGAAGGGATGATGAAGTAATATATTAGCATCCGTTAACATGTTAGTCATCTCCCTGAAAACGAATTCCTTGAAGAAGTGAAACAAAATCACATACACTTTTGAAGAGGGTAAGGAAAGTAACAAAGAATGATAAGCTACCCAAAAAGGAGTGATTCACCAAGGCCTGCCCATTTTGTTCCCTTGTCATTCATGGGGAGGATCCAAATCTATTAAGTGGCAAAGCAAAAAACTGTGGGCTGGGTAGTAATCACAGTGTTGGAAATACCCACTTAATTCAACATTTCACTGAGGAGCAGAATAAAAACATCAAGATTTCTTATGATGTTCACATTAAGACCAAGGGTAAGAGGAGATTGCATAAAGATAAAGAAATTCTTTACATAGAATACAAAGGTCTTTAAACATCATAGTATTCAGTATTTACTGGTGTTAGAATAACATGCAGGCTAGAGAACATTAGTGGAAGTAATCAGTGTTCAATAAATTGAACTGAATTATTCCTTAACATGTAACACAGTGATAATACCATTACAAATGCTATGGTGATAAAGAAAGAATATTCATAAGCTAAGAATGGACCATTTAAAAACTGTAATCATCTGGAATAATTTATTTTATTTTATCTAATACTTGCATAAAGCTTCATTGAGATCTTATGGCAGCTATAGTCATTTAAGCAAAAGCCCCAAAGATAGATTGTGCCAGGAAAAAGCCAGTCAAGAAATCAAACTCTTATAATATGAATATAACAGAATTCATAACTATAGTTTTAATCTGTCTTCTGAAACTTTTTTTTAGTACATTCATCTTTTCAGTTGTTATCTAAATGACGAAAAAGATCACGTGGTAATTCAGATAAACTATTAAGGCCTTCCTAAATATAAACTTAATTGTCCTTGGAACCAATTTTTTTGATGGTTTAATGAACCAACCATATTATAAAAAATGGGAGTCTATTCAACTTACAGACATCCTAAAACATACTTTAATTCTTGAGGGTTTTTTTTTTTCCTTCTACCTAAGGTGTGGGAATTTACAGAGCTATTTAGGAGCTGAAGCTATGTAGACGAGGAAGTCAGAGGCAAATATACAGTTGGGATCACTGTAAATAAATGGAGGTCTAATACAATTCAGAAATTTATTACATCATTTATTTAACTGTCAGAAAAAATTATTCTAAACTTGAAATAGGCAGGAAAGATTATTGGGTATTCTTTCAGTGCAGTGCTGGTTTTGACTGTGTTCACTGGGCAATTTTCTCTGATTTATCAGTGTTAAATACAATACAAAGGCGCATTTTATTCTTTATAAGATTTAGATTTGTTCCCTCATGAAGAGACTAGTGAATCAGAACTATTTATACTGGTTACTGATCAAATAAGCTGAAATTATTTCTTCATAATGTTCAAGCTTAGGAAAAATATAAATTTGTATTCAACTAGATTGAATAATATTTCTAACAGATAATCTTATATAATAGTGATTATGTTTTCAATTTGTTAGCTTGAACATAATTTTATATATATATATTTATACAAGGTAAAACCTTGGACTAATATTGTTATTGTTAGGTGCCATCGAGTTGGTTCCGACTCATAGCGACCCCACATACAACAGAACAAAACACTGCCCTGTCCTTCACCATCCTCACAATCGTTGTATGTTTGAGCCCATTGTTGCAGCCACTGTCAATCCATCTCGTTGAGGGTCTTCCTCTCTTTTGCTGACTCTCTACTTTGCCAAGCATGATGTCCTTCTCAAGGGGCTGTTCGTTCCTGATAACATTTCCAAAGCACCTGAGACTAAGTCTCGCCATCCTTGCTTCTAAGGACTATTCTGGCTGTACTTCTTCCAAGACAAACTTGTTTGTTCTTCTGGCAGTCCATGGTATATTCAATATCCTTCACCAACCCTACAATTCAAAAGCATTAATTCTTCTTCTGTTTTTCTTATTCATTGTCCAGCTTTTGCATGCATTTGCGGCAATTGAAAATACTATGGCTTGGATCAGGCACACCTTAGTCCTTAAAGTGACATCTTTGCTTTTTAATATTGACAGAGGTCTTTTGCAGCAGATTTGCCCAATGCAATGGGTCATTTGATTTCTTAACTGCTGCTTCCATGGGTTTGAACTGGTATTAAATTGAGTTAATTAATGAGTAGCATTTCCATACTTAGATAATGATTAATATTGAATAACAAAACATTGATTGCTAAGCATACATTTAAATCTATATACTTTTGCTTCTTGGTTTTATATGCTACAAAACTGCTATACTTTTGAATAACATTAATGAATGTTCTCATCATTTTTGCTACTTTAAAAAGATGTAAGAAGGTGTGGCTATAGAAAGTTCTGTTATATATATAAATAAGCATGCTTGTCTATAACAGACACTTCTCACCTGCCTCTTTTCTCTATGAATACAAATCACTACTTTTGCTAAAAATTAAAATTTATGTGAGTAGGTAAAATAATATAGTGTTAACAAGAGATACTAAAATATTATTTACCTTCTCTAAACTGTGTCCATTAGCAGAATTTCCATAGCTTTCTAGTGTAATTGTTCTTTGTGTTGAACTTATCATAGCCTCAATAATTAAAAAAAAAAAAGAAGAAGAAGAAGAAGAAGTTTATTTGCTTGTGAATATGTTATGGTCTCTTAAAATCATGTGGATTTGGCTATGTTTATCTTAAAGTATTTTATTGAACTTGGGCTAAATAGGCAACAGAATGTTGTTTCTGAGTCATTCGTGATCTAATAATCTTAATCAAGTGACCAAATCTCTGATATTGCTTTGGTTTTTGATTTCCAAGTTTGCATCCTGAGTCCAGAAAAAAATTTTTTTTTCACAATGTCCTTCACACCTAAAGCTGTCTTTGAGATTTCCAAGAGACCTCCTGGAAAATCACAAAGATCTGTTATCTCTCATTTATATAAAGGAGAGAAGGACGCTAGAAATATTTAGGTTTTTCGATATGCTTATTTTTATTAATTAGCTCAAAGCTATTGTGAAATCCAAAGAGACATGAAGCCTTCTGTTATTAAGATGTAAGAACTATCAAATCAGAAGAGTTGTTCAGCCTCTCTAGGTTTGTGTAGGTAAACTTTTATTGACATTAATGTTTCAGAAATTAGGAACTTCTTGGAAAGACTATGGGTTTTTGTCAAGGTTCAACTCTGGGCCATATTCAGCTCTGTAGGAGTAGAGGCAAACTTGTAGACTTTTTTTCTGAGCAAATGCAAATGATTTCTGACTAATGAAACAGATAACCCAACGGGTTATGGTTTCGCATCCTGTTAGTATCAGATAAAGTGCCTAGAGAAGGCTTCACTGAAAAGGTGGCATTTGAGAAAATTCCCAAGAAAGAAAGGAGATAAGCCCTGTGAATTTGGGAGAGATGGAGAAAACTTCAAGGCAAATGAAAGATCAAGGGTAAAGGTCTGTGGTGGACTCTTCCATAGTGTGTAAGAGGAACAATGAAAGATTCATGTGAGAGAAGTTAGCAAGAGCGAGAGTAGTAGGAGAAAGTTTCAGAGTAGAAATGGGTGGAAATTGTGTGTGTTCATGTGTGTCTGTGTGTGGGTGCATGTGTTTGTGTTTCACTTATTATATTATGGTCATCTTTCCAAATCAGTAGGAATATAAAAGACAAACTTCATCCCTTTAAATTGTGACTTTGTATTCCATGGTCTGAATATAACATAATTTATTTAAATTTTTTATTATTCATGTAAATGTAGGTTATATCTAAAATTTGTAATTACAAAAAATCTGAAAAAATAAATTTTATGTGCAATATTTACTAACGCAATCAGAGGTTCTTGAAAGTGGATTAGTACCATATTTTTTTTAAGATACCGTTTGTATGTCTGCCTATTATTCCATTTTATATGTAGTTTATTAAACATGCCACATAGATTACCATCTACTTTTAAAAACAAATATTTCATTGTGTTTTAGGTGAAAGCTTACACAGCAAATTAGGTTCCCGTTTAGCAATTTTTATAAAAATTATTCTGTGACATTGGTTTCAATTTTTACAATGTGTCAGCATTCTCATTTCCATTCTGTTCGTTCTGTTTCCATTTATCCATCTTCCTTGCCCCTCCTTGCCTTCTCTTCTTTGCTTTTGGGTAAATGTTGACCTTTTAGTCTCCCACAATTGATTGCTTAAGGAAACACATTCCTCATGGATGATATTGTTTATTTTATAAGCCAGTCTATTATTTGGCTTAAAGGTGACCTCCGGAATAGCTTCAGTTCCCAGTTAAAAGAGTCTTTTAGGGCAATAGTCTTGGGTGTTCCTCTAGTTTCTATCAGTCCAGTAAGTCTGATCTTTTTTGGAAACTTGAATTTCATTGTACATTTCTCCCCCATTCTATCTGGGACCTTCTATTGTGTCCCTGATCAGAACAGTCAGTAGTGGTAGCCAGGCACCATCTAGTTCCTCTGGTCTCAGGCTAGAAGATGCCGTGGTTCACGTGAGCTGTTAGTCCTATGGACTAGTTTCTTCTTTGAATCTCTCGTTTCCTTCATTCTTTTTTGCTCCAGATGAGAAGAGACCAATAGTTGTGTCTTAGATGGCCTCTTGCAAGCTTTTAAGACCCCAGAAGCTACTCACCAAGCTAGGATGGAGAACATTATCTTTATGAACTATGTTATGCCAATTGACTGAGCTGTCCCATGAAACTATGGTCCCAGCATCTTAACCCAGTAAACCAATCCTGTGAGGCATTTGGGTATGTCTAGGAGGTCTCTATAACTGTGCCTCCTATGTTCTTTATTATATTTATATGAATATATATACAGGACACACAAACATGTATATACATATACCTACGAATATACCTATACATGCACATGCACGTACTTACATATGCCTTTCTATACACATATAGCATACATATCTACCTATATAACCACACGTATATTTCTCATTGTTATTACTATTGTGGCAAAATGACCATCTACTTTTATGGAGTTTTCCCCATGATTTGTCTAAAATAGGTTATTAACACAGGTTATCTATTACTGAGTGATGAAATAAAGGGTATTTGAGTTTTTCATTTGTTCATCTTTATTTTTAAAATCTTCCTAAATTTAATGCTATATTGGGATAAGTCAGTTTTCAGCTGCAATGTCACCATAAAAATAAGATTCCCCTTGGCCATCCAATGAAAATAAAAACTCCCCACTTACATCTCACTCTCCTTAACCTCTTTTGTTTTTCTTCAAAGCACTTATCACATCTTACATGTTGTTTATTTAGCTATTTGTTTATTCCTGTGTCCTTCAAACTAGAATTTAAGCTGAATGAATGTGAAGAATTTATCTGTGTTCTTCATTGCTCTACCAAGAATACTTCCTGGCACATAAAAGACACTCAATAACTATTTCTGAATAAAATAAAAATAGCAATAAATGCAAATCTAAAAGTTAATATAATCAGTTCGGAGGCAAACTCTTTTGTATCTTGAGTTATTCAAGGCAGGGAGTGATGGTGAAATAAGTAATACTATTTTGTTTTCACCTTATTTGTATCTCAAAGTATAGAGCAAGGTTCCTCAATACAAATCATCTCTCCCTCTCTCTGTTACCCCAGGAGATTGCTCTTCTCTTGTAGTCAATTGCTGATTGACACTTCTCAGCAAGCTTCCTGCCCCATCTCCTTTCTTTGCTCCCTGTTCTTGTTTTTGCTTTTCTTTGCTCTGATGTGAGTCAGAATACAGTGCCCAGTATAGCAGAGCCCCCCTCCTACCCCCAAATGGAGGGCAATCATAAGTACAGCCATTGCACAATCTCTTCATTATCACCTCCTGGGAATTCTGTGAGGTAATTCTAAAGGGAACCCTGGGAAAGTGTTCACACAAAATAAATTGGCTTTTTTTTTTTTTTTTTTGTACTGTGCTTAAGCATTCAAGGGCCCATTTTTATTGAACCATGTGAAAAAGCAAGAACAGGGTAAGTTTCCTAATTAGGAACAGCCAGGTCACCCATACACTTTGTATCAGAACTGGATAAGTCATTCAAAAAAAGTTCTGAGCCATACTGTAAATAAATGTTGAAGGGAAACCCAAGGTGCCCAGACAGACAGCTAGTAAATATATGAGTTCTGCCCATAGGATGGGGGTTAACTTAGTTATTCTCTGGGATACCAGTTTATCCTAAACATAATTCTATACATTAATAAAGAAAATGTAGGGGAACTTTATGTCTATGGACAAAAGGAATCTTTCATTTATAAACCTCCCATGGGGCTAGTTAGAACATAAAGATACAAAAGTGTGACAGTGAAATGGAAGAGTTCATTTGAGTCTTTTGTAGTAATTGCTTATTCTTTTTGTAAAGAATATTTTTTAGTAAATTTATAGTAACTATATCTTATGAATATACCACCAATTATTAATTCTGTCACCTTGGGATAGACATTTTAGTTGTTTCCAGTTTTTGAGTATTACAAATAAAGCTTCTACTAACATTCTTGTACAAATATTTGTATAGCCATACACTTTCATTTCTCTTGGTTAAATTCTTAGGAGAAGAATGGCTGGGTCAAATGGTAGGTATATGTTTAAATTCTTATGAAACTTCCAAACTGTTTTCCAACTGGTTGCATCATTTAATATTCCCACCAGAAGTGTATAAGAGTTCCATTTATTCCACATCCTTGCTAACACTTGATATGGTCGGTCGTTTTTTTTTTTTTAAATTTTAGCCACTCAAATAGGTGTATAGTGGTTATAGGGTTACAGTTTTAATTTACATTTCCTTGATGATTAATAATATTGAGCATCCTTTCATGGGCTTATTTTCCATCTCTCTATCTTCTTTGGTGAAGGGTCTGTTCAAATATATTCTCTTTTTTAATTGGGTTGTTTGTTTTCTCATTATTGAGTTTCGAGTGTTCTTTCCATAATCTGGATGCAAGGTGTTTATCACATTTTTGGTTTGCAAATTGTCTTAGGCTGGGTTCTCTAGAGAATCAAAACCAGTAAAGTGTATAAATGTATATATAGAGAGATTTATATTAAGGAAATGGCTCATGTGGTTGTAGAGGCTGGAATGTGGGTCAGGCTGGAAGCTTCTCCTGATTCATGTAGCCACAGGGGCTGGCAAACCCAAGATCAACAAGTTAGACAGCAGGGCTCTGGCTCACAGGCTGTGAAGATCCGTGAATCCAAAAATCAGCAGGCAAGATGGCAGGTAGGCTACTAGCTCAAGTTCCAAGAACCGGAAATCAGATGAACAGGAGCCAGCTGCAGGATCCAGTTTGAGCAAAAGCCAACGAACCTTGCCAGAAAGTCCACTTATATTGGATGCAGGCCACACTGCCGAGGAAAACCCCTTTCAACTGATTGACTACTCACAGCAGATCCCATCATGGAGGTGATCACACTATATCAAATCATAGAGGCGATCACATCATTATATGACTACCAAACTACATCATAATTGCCAAACCACTGAGAATCATGGCCCAGCCAAGTTGACACACAACCTTTACAATCACACAAATGTTTTCTCCCAGCCTGTGACTTAGCTTTTCATTCTTTTAACAGTCATTTGCACAGCAGAATTTTTTTTTTATTAAATGCAACTTATTAATTTTTTCTTTCATGGATGTGAGACTGTCATGAATTGAATTGTGTCCCCCAAAAATATGTGTTAACTTAATTAAGCTATGATTCCCAGTATTGTGTGGTTGTCCTCCATTTTGTGATTTTCCTATGTGTTATAAATCATAATCTCTGCCTGTGGTTAAAGAGGATTAGGGTGGCATGTAACACCCTTGCTCAGGTCACATCCCTGATCCAAGGTAAAGGGAGTTTCCCTGGGGTGTGGCCTGCACCACCTTTTATCTTACAAGAGATAAAAGGGAAGGGAAGCAAGCAGAGAGTTGGGGACCTCATACCACCAAGAAAACAGTGCTGGGAGCAGAATGCTTCCTTTGGACCAGGGGTTCCTGCATGGAGAAGCTCCTAGTCCAGGGGAAGATTGATGACAAGGACCTTCCTCTGAGCTGACAGAAAGAGAAAGCCTTCCACTGGAGCTGATGCCCTGAATAGGGACTTCTAGCCTACTAAACTCTGAGAAAATAAATTTTGCTTTGTTAAAGCCATCCACTTGTGATATTTCTGTTATAGCAGCACTAGATGACTAAGACAAGGACAAAGAACTTAGTTTGGCCCTTTGACTCTGGGTTTCTGAAAATAACCCAGGCAATCAAGACGCCTTTGTCTTCCAAAATAGCCAGGCAATTAGTGGCTACATAGGCCCCAAACCTGGTAAACTAACTTCTGGAAGGGGATGGTGGGAGGCTAATGTAATCATGCATATTCATTGAGGTCCTAATGACTAGGGAACCTGGAACCTGGGAGCACTCGCTGTCTTTGGGGGTCTCCTGGATCCGTGAGAACATCCATGCACAGAAGAGGGGGCAGCACATCCCTGGGAACAACAGATGTCGCTTGCCAGGAATTGTCCCAGACCTTGTCTGATGTATCTCTATGCTTGTTTCATGGTTATAATAAATGGATAATGGTAAGTATTAAAAAAAAAAAACAAAAAAAAAAAAACCCAGTACCATCAAGTTGATTCTGACTTATAGTGACTCAATAGAACAGAGCAGAACTGCCCTATAGGGTTTCCAAAGCTGTAAATCTTTACGAAAGCAGACTGCCACATCTTTCTCCTGCAGAGTGGCTGGTGGGTTCCAACCACCAGTCTTTCCGTTAGCAGCTGAGCACTTTAACCACTGTACCACCAGGGCTCTTCAAGTATAAGTAATAATTTTTATGAGTTCTGTGTGTCATTCTATCAAATTGTTGAACCCACCTGGGGTAGTGAGAACCAGCAGAAAGGCTGGCATTTACCTGTTTAGCAGGGACTGGAAGGACAGAGTCCTAACCTGTGGAGACCTAAGTCTTGGTGGTTAAGGTCAGACAGGGAAAGTGCCGCGTGGGTGGCTTGTGTCAGAATGATAAAGTTGGAAAGTGGCGTATGAGTTATCTTCACATTTTGGAAATTAGCCTGATGTTGGCTGTTATTCATACAATGGATCATGATTTTGGTGTTGAATCTATAACTCATCCCCAAACCTAAGTTCTTTTGAAGATCAGAAGCTATCCATTTTGAGGAAATACAATTTATCTACTTTTTTTTTTCCATTTATGGATATGGCTTTTTGTCTCTTATCTATAAAATCGTTGCCAATATAAGACTACAAAGAATTCCTCTGGTTTCTTCTAGAATTTTTATCATCTTAGGTTTTATATTTAGGTTTATGTTCCATTTGATGTAATTTTTTCATGTAGTATAATGTATGGATCAAAGTTTGATCTCTTGCATATGGATTGTTTCAACATTTGTGTTTCCTTTGCCAATTTTTCAAAAATCAGTTGCCTTTATTTATATGTCTTTGGATTTTACAAATAATACTGGATGTAGATGTTGAAGTGTTATTTCTGGATGCCATTCTGTTTCATTTATAGATTTGTCTGTCTTTATGCCAGTGTAACACTATCTTGATCCCTGTAGGTTTATCGTAAGACTTGACATGAAGTAGTTCTAGCCTTTGAAATTTCCTCTTCTTTTTCAAAATGTTTTGTCTAGCCTTTTGTATTTCCATATTAATTTTAGAATCAGCTCATAAATTTCTACAAAAAATGCCTGCTGAGATTTTGATTGGATTATATTGAATCTATAAATCAACTTGCAGAGAATTGACATCCTAACAATATTTAGAGTTTTGACCCATTGACAGGGTATATCTCTTTACTTATTTAGACTGTCTTTAACTTCTCTCAGAAATGTCTCGTTATTTTCAATGTATAGGTGTTGTACACCTTTTGTCAGATTTATTCCTGCATTTCATATTTTTAATGCCATTGTAAACGGTATTGATTTTATAATTTCACTTTTCTTTTGTTTGTGACTAGTGTATGAAAATGCAATTAATTTTTGTGTGTTGCTCTTGTATCCTCAAACCTTACTAAATTCACTTATTAATTCTAGTAACTTTCTTATAGATTCCATAAGATTTTCTACAGAAATGATTGTCATTGCGAATAAAGAGAGTTTTACTTCTTCCCTTATAATCTGTATGCCGTTTCTTTCTTCGTTCCTTGTTTTTTTTTTTCCCCCTTATTGACCTGGCAGTCTATTTAATTTTAACTGGAGACACTCAACTATATTTCTATGAGTATCAAACTTGGTTATGAATCCATATAGGAGTTCTAAGGAAAACAAAAAAGCCACAGAATAAATATGGTACATCTTCTAAGAATATTAAAATTGGTGGGGTGGTATTTGAATTTTCACTTTTGAAAATGTAACTTGCATGTATAATCAAACCAAGAAATCCTTTTTTTCCCCAGGTTAATCAATCTTGGGAGCAACATGGTCATTTACTTCCTAAACATTTCCAGAATCGGACCATTCCCCAGCTCCCCACCATTACTCGTAATCATCTCCTACATAGACTATTGCATTGGCCCCCTAAAGGGTCTCTCTGGTTTCATTTTTTTAACATTTTTACAACTGCAAATAAGGAATCAATAAGAGCAATAATAAAATCTTACTATGTGCTCAGCTGCTACCTATATATGGGTTTTATTATTGTGAAATTACAAATAAGCTGCTTCCTTTCCTTTGGTAAAAACCACAATAACTGCGTGAAAACGTAGTTAGCATTGGAAAAAAAAAGAGTAGCTTTTGAAAGAAAACCTCAAAATTTCTTTGCGATTGAAAAGAGAAAATTCTTGGCCAGAATCAATACAATGTAAAGCAAAAATAAACACGTGAAATCTTGCTTAAAACTTTCTTCAAGATCAGTTTCAAGAATCACCTTGGAGAGTGAAGTTCACATAATAACAGAAATTTAATAAAGCCCTGTTCTGTTATTGTAGTCAAACTCTTTAAAGGTTAAAAAAAAAAAAAAAATTACACCAACTAAAAAGTTTTCCCTATCTAATAACATATTGACATGCCAATATTTCAATATGTGTTGTTATTGCTAGGTGCTGTCAAGTCAATTTTCTAGTCACAGCGACCCGATGTGTACTTCACTAAGGCTTACAGGTATTTATATGTCAAAATCGGGAGGACGCTCTACCATTAAACATTTCATTTTGCTATTAATTAAAATGTATATAATGTATAATAATACTATTTTCTATTCAAAACTTTTAGACTGGCTACTTCTGTTCTAAACCCACTCATAAACAAACAAAAATAAAACTAAACATAAACAAATAAACAAAGAAGCAAGACTATGTCCTTTATATGCATTAATTTTTGCCCAAAATTTTCACCACACTCACTAACCTATTATTGCTTTTGTTGGCAAAAACTTCATCTTCTTTTCATTTCTGCATACATCCCTCTACAACTCCTTAATTCACCAGTATTTAGAATAGTATTTTGTATTTTAATATACAACAAACATTTTATTTTTTAATCCTCAAATAGTTCAGATTCCTGTTATACATAGATTTGATGTATAATGAAGCCAATAAAGGACTTTCTCAGAATGAACAATATATCAATAGTCTCATGACAGTTAGATAGATTAATTAAAATTAATACCATAGTAGACCATGATATATTGGTTTCTCAATAGTACTTTGTCTTATAAACAGGAAACCCACTATACAGTGTAGGTAACATTTAGAACTCTTTGGGCTCTAAATTGACATGACTGGTATAAATAAAATTCATGACAATACCTGGGAAGAGAAACAGAATCATATTACTTTTTTTGGTAAAAGGACTTGTTTCGGAGACACCAACATAAGTGGTAAAAATATATTAAAAGTTTTCTTCAGCTGAAGTGATAAAATTTCTACTTTTATGTTTTAAGATACAAAAGTCCAAAGTTCAATTTCCAGTAGAAATTCATTTTTCTTGCATTAAGAATACACATAGTCTTGATATTCATCTCTGATTAGAGGGAAAATCACAAGACAAAGTTCTAGAATAATTTAAAAGATCTACTTTCTGATCTCCCAAATACTTGAGAGGAAAAAAAATGGAGAGAAATATTTGTAGACAAACACCTATGATATTTAGAAAATTGCTCCCATTTTATCATTTAAATTTCTTCAGAAGCAATTAATATAAAACTGGCTTAAACAATAAAATTGTGATAGGGAGCACAAGGTTGAATAAGGACAGTGTTGACATGTAGTGGGGTTCTTAACCATTGTCATAGGGCAACATGTGTACCAGCTGTTTAATGAGAAACTATTTTGTTCTGTAAACCTTCATCTAAAGTGAGAATAGCAGCACAACTGAAAGAATGTAATCGACGTCACTGAATTGTACATGTAGAAATATTTGAAATGGTGTATCTTTGGCTATGTATATTTTCACCCCCCAAAAAAAAAAAAAAAAAAGTCCTCCAAGGCCGAGAAGGGAGAGTGTTGACATATCATGGGGTTGTTAATCAATGTCATAAAACAATATGTGTACTGACTGTTTAACAAGAAACTATTTGTTCTGTAAACCTTCACCTAAAGTACAATAAAAAAAATTTTTTTTAAAGTAAATTAAAACAAGTCCATAAAGAGCCAAAATACAATCTCGACTATATTCCACCTGAATTTAGAGACAATCTCAAGAGTAGATCTGACACATTGAACAATAGTGACTGAAGACCAGATGAGTTGTGGGATGACATCAAAGATATCATACATGAATAGAGCAAAAGGTCCATTAAAAAGACAGAAAAGAAAGAAAAGACCAAAATGGATGTCAGAAGAGACTCTGAAACTTGCTCTTCAACATACAGCAGCTAAAGCAAATGGAAGAAATGATGAAGTAAAAGAGCTGAACAGCAGATTTCAAAGGGCAGCTCGAGAAGACAAAGTAAAGTATTACAACAACATGTGCAAGGACCTGGAGGTAGAAAACCAAAAGGGAAGAACATGCTTGGCATTTCTCAAGCTGAAAGAATTGAAGAAAAACTTCAAACCTCGATTTGCAATACTGAAGGATTCTATGAGCAAAATATTGAATGATGCAGGAAGCAACACAAGAATATGGAAGGAATACACAGAGTCATTGTATCAAAAAGAATGGTTGATGTTCAAACATTTAAGGAGGTGGCATATGATCAAGAACTGATGGTATGGAAGGAAGAAATCCAAGCTTCACTGAAGGCACTGGTGAAAAACAAGTCTCCAGGAACTGACAGAATACCAACAGAGATATTTCAACAAATGGATGCAGTGCTGGAGGCTCTCACTCGTCTACGCCAACAAATTTGGAAGACAGCTACCTGGCCCACCAACTAGAAGAGATTCATATTTGTGCCCAATTTCAAAGAAAGGTGATCAAAGGGAATGAGTAAATTATCAACAATATCGTTAATATCACACAAAAGTAAAATTTTGCTGAAGATCATTCAAAAGCAGTTGCAGCAGTATGACAGGGAATTGCCAGAAATTTAAGCCAGATTCAGAAGAGGATGTGGAACAAGGGCTATCATTGCTGATGTCAGATGGATCTTGGCTGAAAGCAGAGAATACCAGAAGGATGTTTACATGTGTTTCATTAACTATGCAAAGGCATTCGACTGTGTGGATCATAACAAATTATGGATAATATTGCAAAGAATGGGAATTTCAGAACACTTAACTGTGCTCATGCAGAACCGGTACCTAGACCAAGAGGCAATTGTTCCAACAGAACAAGAGGATACTGCTTGTTTAAAATCAGGAAAAGTGTGCATCAGAGTTGTATCCTTTCACCATACTTATTCAATCTGTATGCAGAGCAAATAATCTGAGAAGCTGAACTATATGAAGTAGAACATGGCATCAAGATTGGAGGAAGACTCATTAACAATGTGTCATATGCAGATGACACAATCTTGCTTGCTGAAAGTGAAGAGGGCTTGAAGCACTTCCTGATGAACATCAGACTATAGCCTACAGTATGGATTATACGTCAACATAAAGAAAACAAAAATCTTCACAACTGGACCAATAAGCAACATCATGATAAATGGAGAAAAGATTGAAGTTGTCAAGGATTTCATTTTACTTGAATCCACAATCAACACCCCTGAAAGCAGCAGTCAAGAAATCAAAGGACACATTGCAACGGGCAAATCTGCTGCAAAAGACCTCTTTCAAGTGTTAAAAAGTAAAAATGTCACTTTAAGGTATGCCTGACCCAAGCCATGGTGTTTTTGATCACCTCATATGCATGTGATAGCTGCACGATGAATAAGGAAGACCAAAGAAGAACTGACGCCTTTGAATTGTGGTGCTGGCAAAGAATATTGAATATACCATGGACTGCCAGAAGAAAGAACAAATCTGTCTTGGAAGAATTACAACCAGAATGCTCCTTAGAAATGAAGACGACGAGACTTTGTCTTAAGTACTTTGGACATGTTATTGGGAGGGACCATTCCCTGGAGAAGGACATCATGCTTGGCAAAGTAGAGGGCCAGCCAAAAAGAGGAAAATTCTCAAGGAAATGGACTGATACATTGGCTGCAACAAAGGGCTCAAACATAGCAATGATCGTGAAGGTGGTGCAGGACCTTGTAGTTTTTTGTTATGTTTCACACAGGGTTGTTGTAAGTCAGAACTGACTTGATGGCACCTAAAAACAATAACGATATTTTAGAATTTCAAGGATATTCATCCACACAAATATATAATATACATATATTTCAGATAACCAAACAATGCTTTTATTAACCCAAAATATGTTGCCCTATTAAATCTGCTATAAAGGAAACTGTTTGATTTCCCAACTCCTCAATATCTTCATTCATTGTGCTGCTTTTGTATTCCATATAACTGCCTTGATTTTGCTAGGAAGTCTTGTTAGAAGAGCCCTTGAGCAATTTCGAAATGCAAGTAATTTCTCGGAAAGGACTCTTAAAATAATTTTAATACGATTTATTATATTTCTTCTAAAATTTCTGGATAAGAACACTTTAGAGTGAGACGAATTTAAAATAGATCATTCTGAAGCCTCAGAAGGTGGCTGATCTAATTTAAGAGCAATCAGACTCTTATTTGAAGAAGATGTAGGAAGAACTTTTCTGAGATCAAAGTCATAGGAAGGTTTTTTAATTTATTTTAATTTTTTAAGAGCCTCAGGTTTTGCTAGTACAAGTTTTGGAGGCAGATTCTTAGAGAACAGGCCATAGAGTCAGACAGAACTAGAACTGAGTCCAGCTTCTTCATGCACCAACTGTTTGATCATTTGCAAGCAAGCTTTTTTGATTATGATTTTTATGTCTAAAATGGAGATAATAATAGTAATCACCACACCAGCCTGCTGAATGAATCTAATGAGGTAATGTATATACAGCATCAGTAGAGTGCCTAACACAGAAAACAATTCAATGTATGAAGCCTACAATTAAATATTCACTATTCTTTTTCTCCAAATTACAGCATTTTGCCCTATTCTTACATTTCCAGTATTCTCCTTATTAGTAAATGGTGTTTCTTTCCCAACAATATTATCACACCAGGAGTTCATTGTCTTATGGGAGTCTAGTGGGAGAACATAAACTCCCAGGAACTTGTCTATGTCTGAGGGAAGCTCCATCATTACCATGATGGCTGTTCCCTGAAGACAGTCCTCAGGTGATGACCCTTAGAAGCAAACTCACAGAGATGCCAGGGGAGAGGTTCTCAGAAATACAAGGGAGGTCCTAGAGATCTGGACAGAGCACTACAGTATCTGTTCAGTCTTTCAAATACACCGTGCTTCCTTTTGTCACAGGAAGTGATAAATAAAATGTGGAGTTGAAATCTCCACATTTCAGATTTCAACTTAAGTGTCACTGTCTCAGGAAAACTTTATCTAATACAGCTAATCCAAGCTTTTCAAATATCATGCCCTCAAAATGTTACTGTTGTTGTTAGATGCTGTCGAGCCGGTTCCAACTCATAGTGACCCTATGTAAGACAGAACAAAACACTGCTGGTCCTGCGCCATCCTCAGAATTGTTGTTATGTTTGAGCTGTTTGTTGCAGCCACTGTGTCAGTCCATCTCGTTGAGGGTCTTCCCCCTTTTCACTGACCCTCTACCAAGCATGATGTCCTTCTCCAGGAATGGTTCCTCTTAATAACGTGTCCAAAGTACTTAAGACAAAGTCTCACCATCCTCGCTTCTAAGGAGTATTCTGTCTTCCAAGACAGATTTGTTCATTCTTCTGGCAGTCTATGGTATATTCAATATTCTTAATCAACACCATAATTCAAAGGCCAAATCTTCTTTGGTCTTCCTTATTCACTGTCAGCTTTCGCATGCATATGAGGTGATTAAAAATACCACTGCTTGGGTCAGGGGCACTTTAGTCCTCATAGTGACATCTTTGCTTTTTAACACTTTAAAGAGGCCTTTTGCAACAGATTTGTCCAATGCAATACATCCTTTGATTTCTTGACTGCTGTTTCCTTGGGCATTGATAGTGGATCCAAGCAAAATGAAATCCTTGACAGCTTTAGTCTTTTCTCCATTGATCATGTTGTTGCTTATTGGTCCAGTTGTGAGAAGTTTTGTTTTCTTTAGGTTGAAGTGCAATCCATACTGAAGGCTTTCAAGCGCTTCAGCAAGTGCTTCAAATCCTCTTCACTTTCAGCAAGCAAGGTTGTGTCATCTGCATATCACACGTCGTTAATGAGTCTTCTTCCAATCCCGATGCCACATTCTTCTTCATATAGTCCAGCTTCTCAGATTATTTGCTCAGTTTACAGATTGAATAAGTATGGTGAAAGGATATAACCATCATGTACACCTTTCCTGATTTTAAACCATGCAGTATCCCCTTGTTCTGTTTGAATGACTGCCCCTTGGTCTGTGTACAGGTTCCTTATGAGCATAATTAAGTGTTCTGGATTTTCCATTCTTCCCAATGTTATCCATGATTTGTTATGATCTGCACAGTCAAATGCCTTTGCAGAGTCAATAAAACACAGATAAACATCCTTCTGGTAGTCTCTACTTTCAGCCAAGATCCCTCTGACATCATCAACGGTATCCCTCATTCCATGTCTTCTTCTGAATCCAGCTTGAATCTCTGGCGGTTCACTGTCAATGTACTGCTGCAACAGTTTTTGAATAATCTTCAGCAAAATTTTACTTGTGTGTGATATTAATGATATTGTTTGGTAATTTCCACATTCCGTTGGACGACCTTTCTTTAGAATGGGCACAAATCTAGATCTCTTCCAGTTGGTTGGCCAGGTAGCTGTCTTTCAAATTTCTTGGCATAGATGAGTGAGTGCTTTCAGTGTTGCATCCGTTTGTTGAAGAATCTCAATTGCTGTTCCGTCAAGTCCTGGAGCCATGTTTTTTGCCAATGCCTTCGGTGCATCTTGGACTTCTTCCTTCAATACCATCAGTTCTTGAACACATGTCCTTAAAATAGTATGCACATATTCCAAAAAATTTTCAGTTTGGGATGACATATTTATTATTATGGGTACTTGCCTAACCACAGGCAAACTGTATTCCCCTCCTCCACATTGTCCAATGCATATAATAGGATTCTAAGTAAATATTTGTGGAAGTAAAGGAAAGAGCAGGGGAGGAAAATGGCAGCCTAAGGGCTTAGGAAGTGAACTCTGTGAGGCAGTTAGCTTTAGTGGGAATTTTCAACACCCTTTTTTGTGACTTGGAGGCTTTGGTGCTAAACCAATATGATTCCATTAATTACATACAGTTTGAAAAGTGAAGTTTGACTCCATGTATGATCAGCTATGAGTCAGAATTGACCCCATGGCAATGGGTTTTGGGTGGTCAGACTGGGTCTTTTTTTTTTTTTTGGCTGATGGGCACAAACACATGTTCAGGTGGTTAAGTCAAGTTTATCCTCAGAGGATATTTCACATTTCCCACTATTAGTTAAATCCCACCTAAATCAATACATTTTTAGCTCAATAATTCAGGCTTTCTTTCAGCAAATCTTTATTGAAGGATGACTTTGCGCTGAGTAGCAGAAGTTACTGAGGATACAAAGATGAGGAAGATATATATCTATCTTTATGATATTTAGTCAATTGAGAGAGAAGGATATTAAATAAATGAGGACACACATATTTAGTTCAGAATAGTTGATAAATCATTTGAAGGTAAAGTACAGCCATAAATAATGATAACAAATAAAAAATAATATTAATACACAAGTTACACAGTGATATACAGGACACAACAAGAATGCTCATATATTATTGTTGAATTTACTGTACAGATGAGAATAATGGCATGTTATATCTTTGACTCATTTTGCTGATACATGGCTTTGGGGAAACAAAAATACCTTTAGGTATTTTAGTATGTAATTTTTTTCATTCTTGTTCCAAAAATTTCTGATTGTGCTTATGTCATCATTTTGTATTGATTGCAGACATTGAATGCTAAAACTGTTTCACAAGCATTTCTGTAATGCTTACGTTTTATAAACAACTTACATTTTCTTTTTCTATTGAAGAAGAATGTCAGAATACCTTTCTCTTTTGTTGAGAGAAGACAAATACAATTTAAAAATGAAGGCAACACAAAAAAATAAAATAAAATTCAATAATGAATCCCAGTATGTAAGATCTTATAGAAATCAAACATTGAGCACTTAAGGAAAAAATAATACTTGTGAAGTACTAAGTAAGGAAGCAGATTAAAATAGCAAACGTAAGCTATAATTTCTGACTTTAAGAAATGTTCAGTTGAAGAGATGACTTAATTGTATCATCAACAAAACCATGACGATAGCTATCACTTATTGAGCATTTATTGCTTGCCAAACTCTACACTTTAGATGCATTTTTTCTTGTTTAATTCAAATAAAATCCTATGACTTAGGAACTATTATCATCTATGTTTTATATATTACTAGAGAGGATAATAAAAAGCTTATTCAGCTCACACTGTTGTTAAGTGACAGATCTGGGAACAAATTTGAAGATCACAGTTTTTTTCATGTAAAATTTATATTATAAATATTTTTAGACACACATCAAAGAACAGAGACAATACAAAGAACAGTTATTGACCCACCATCAGTTTTAGCCATTTCTAATAATTTTCAATACTTGCCCCTTATTTGCTTACATTGGCTTTAATAGGTAATATATTCACATGGATCAAAATGAAAGAATTATAAAAAATATATACATTACAATGTCTCTCTCAACCCTGTTGTTCAGCCACTTATTGCTGCTCCTTATAGGCAACAATTATCACTAATTTATTCTGTATTCCTCCAAGGATACTTCACAGATACCTGCCAAATAATATGCATTTCCTCCTCCCTCTACCTTGACAAATGATATCACACTATTTACATTGTTCATCACCGCGCTTTTTTCACTTAAAGCTTAGATGTCTTCCCATACCAGTACATGAAATTAAAAGGCCATAATCTCAATCACCATGCTAAATTGATTTTCTTGTCACCAGTATTGATTGAACAGTGTACACACACACACACACACACACACACACACATATAGAGCAAAGACCTTGCCCTATAATGCTATTGTCTCCTCTTTTGATGAACACACACCTTTTTGTTTACTGGACTTCTTTGTCTAGAATCTAGACATTAAATATTGATTCCTTTTGGTCACCCTCTCTGAGCCAAGTTTCAGGTAACTGCTACCCTAATTCTTCAGAAATTAGATTAAGAAATAATTCACTGTCTCAATAAAGCAGACGTGGGAAGTGTCAAGCTATATTACGTTTCATATGGAAGAAAAAAAAAGAATAGCAAAGTCAATTTTGAAAGAGAGAGAAAATAATACTAATAGAATTTGCCTTATTGGTTAATTAGCTATAAAAGATACCTTAATGGAGGATAGAAATCTTTAAAAAAAAACTATTTTTTCAGAAAAAGACAAATCAATTAACAAAAAATAGAGCATCCAGCAAAACACACACACACACACACACACACACACACACATTCACACGTGGCATACAATGAAGATGGCATTTAAAAGGAAAGGAATCTAGAAAAAAAATTTCTATGCATTTAAAAAGAACTTGGGGAATACTATTCTACACAATAAACACATAAAAATATGACTAAAGAACTCAAGTATTAAATATATTAACTACTTGGAGAAGCTATAGGACACTTTTTTTTGTAATATTTGTAGAAACAGGCTTGCTGATACCTGACACAAAAAAGAGGCCATAAACAAACATTGGTAAATGGAAAACAAAAAAAACAAAACAAAACTGTTCACTTACTGATTACAAGGGATCAATTTTAAAATTAAGGACACCATTTGATTGAAAATTCAGGACACAGATTAAAAATAAAATATACATCATTCAAATGCAACTATAAAAATCTGATGTAGTTGTATTAATATCAGCAAAAATAGATTTTAAGGCAAGTATTTCTGGAGATAAAAAGGAATATAGTAATAAAGGATGAATTAAACAGGTGTTACCTATTTTCCTTGGTATTCTATGTGATTTGTTTTATCTTTTCCTATTTTATTTTTATCACTTGGGTTTTGATTTAAATTCCCTTATCCTACTAGTTGTTTTACAAATTTACACTCTATTTGTGTTTTTTGTCCTCATCTTTAAACTCTTAAATATATGTGCTTAGTTTAATTATGCCCACATTTATTCATTATGTTTACTTTTCTCTAAAGCGGTACAAGGATATTAGAACAACTTAATCCTCTTTCTCCTGCCTTGCAAGTTATTTTCATCTGGACTCCTGGTTTTATCTAGATTTATTTCCCAAATTAGTCATTGTTATTCTTGTTTCATATGTTCAATTTTCTCTAAATGTACCAATTTATCAGTTTCTCTGCCCCTCCCCGCATTTCTTCTTACTTCTCAGCTATTCCTTTTGGGATCATTTTCATGCTGTCCGAAGGACATTCTTTACAATTTTGTTAGCGAGGGTTCACTGTGGGAAAGGTAACTCGGCTTGCTTTTGCTTTTCTGAAAATGCTTTTATTTTTCCTCACCCTACAATAAAATTTCAGCTGACCATGAAATTCTATGTTGATATTTACTTTTGCTCAGCACAACTAAGCTATTTTCCACTGTTTTTTGACATCCATTAATAATGTTGAGGAGTCTGATGTCAGTCTAATTTTCAATGCTTTATAAATTATTTACATCTTTTATTTTATGATCTTCTCTTTGTGTTTGGTGCTCTTCACTTTCGCTATTAAGTCTCATGGTACAGATTTCTTGTATTTATTGTGCTTGGGATTCATTGCACATCCTGAATCTGGGGACACATGTTTTTACTTATTCTAGGAAATTCTCATCCAGACCCTTGCATATATCGTCTCTTGACACTTATTTTGTAACACCAATTACATTTATATTAGACTTTATGGTTCTATACAGGCAGTCTCTGGGTTACGAATGTCCAACTTATGGACAACTTGTACTTGGCTTTTAGTGTTATCTAAATTTGCCCTCACTTTTAAACAACTGAACAAACCCCTACTCACAACAAATTCTTCTTCAGAATCACCTTCACTTGCTGCACTTGCAGCTTTTAAATCATTGAAAAGGTTTTGATCCTTTTCTTGCGTTAAAGTAAGGCTAAATAAGAACCTTAAGCACCTCTTCTGACTTCCCTGGAAATTCTTAAAGACACAGGAATGGATCTCATTCGTAACTCGGGGACAGCCTATAGGTCACGTCTCTTAAATTGACTTTCATACTTTCCATTTCTTTCTGCGCTGTCTTTCTATTCAATAACTTCTTTTATATTGTTATTATTTTTTCCTTTTTTATTACATTTTGTATTTCTAAAAGTTTTATTTGCTTCTTCAAATATGCTTAGCCTATTTTTTTAAATTATACTTTGTTTCTTTCACATAATCATGATACTTTTATTCTACGTTTTCTGTACATATTTTAAATACATTTATTTTAAAAATTGTATCTGACTATTAAAATTGCTGAAATTCTTGGTGGGCCTAATATGTATGTGTATTCTTTCTAATCATTCATCCTCTTTTGGCTAGCTTTCTAATCTATTTTGTTAAATTGTGGACTGCGGGCTTATTTTACTTTTAGTTTTATCAATAAAATAATGAGATAAATCTATTTACTATGAGTTTCTCCTTAAAGGATTCATTATTGTTGTGGCTATGTATCTTGGATGCAGCTATTCTCTGATAAATTTTAAAATTTTACTTAACAGATTTCATGTTTAGAAGTTTTAGATTTAAAGAAAATTGTGCAGATATTACAGAGAACTGTCATATCATCCTCCCTGCATAAAGTTTTCCTTATTATTAACATCTTGGATTGTTGGTGCTGCTGAGTCAGTTCTGACTCATAGCGACCCTACGCACAGCAGGATGAAACACTGCCCGGTCCTGTACCATCCTCATGATCATTGTTACGCTTGAGCCCATTATTGCAGCCACTGTGTTAATCCATCTTGTTGAGGGTCTTTCTCTTTTTCGATGATCCTGTTTTACCAAGCATGATGTACTTCTCAGGGACCCATCCCGTCTGATAACATGTCCAAAGTATGTGAGACGAAGTCTCGCCATTCTCGCTTCTAAGAAATATTCTGACTGTACTTCCTCCAAGACAGATTTTTTCATTTTTTTTGCAGTCCATGGTATATTCAATATTCTTTGCCAACACCATAATTCAAAGGCATCAATTCTTCAGTCTTCCTTATTCACTGCCCAGCTTTCGCATACATACGAGGTGATTGAAAACACCATGGTTTGGGTCAGGCTCGCCTTAGTCCTTAGAGTGACATCTTTGCTGGTTAACACTTTAACGAAGTCTTTTGTGGCAGATTTGGCCAATGCAATGTGTCTTGTGATTTCTTGACTACTGCTTCCAGGGATTTGATTGTGGATCCAAGTAAAATGAAATCCTTGACAACTACAATCTTTTCTCCATTTATCATGATGTTGCTTATTGGTGCAGTTGTGAGGATTTTTGTTTTCTTTATGCTGAGGTGTAATCCATACTGAAGACTATAGTCTTTGATCTTCATCAGTAAGTGCTTCAAGTCTTCTTCACTTTCAGCAAGCAAGGTTGTGTCATCTGCATATTGCAGGTTGTTAATGGGTCTTCCTCCAGTTCTGATGCCACATTCATCTTCATACAGTCCAGCTTTTTGGATTATTTGCTCAGAATACAGATTGAATAAATATGGGGAAAGGATTAGTGTGGTATATTTGTTACAATTAATGGACCAATATCAATACATTGTTAATAACTAACATTCATAGTTTACATTAAGATTCACTTTTTGTAGTGTATAATTCTGTGGTTTTTAAAAAGCGTATAATGCCATATATTCACCTCATAGTAGCATACAAAATAGCTTCACAGTCCTAAAATTCCCCAGAGGTTAGTCTATTCATTCTCCTCTCCCCTAAAACCCTAGTAGCTTTTTACTGTCTCTATAATTTTGCCTTCTCAAGAATGTCATTTTTTCCTTTATGTCTTTTTGTGGTTTGACAGCTCATTTCTTTTTTCTTGTGCTTTAGGTGAAAGTTTACAGCTCAAGTTAATTTCTCATTCAAAAATTTATACATATATTGTTTTGTGACATTAGTTGCAATCCCCATAATGTGACAGCACACTTCCCCTTTCCACCCCAGGTTCCCTATGTCCATTGAAACAGTTCCTGTCCCTTCCTGCCTTCTCATCCTGCTTTTGGACAGGAGTTGCCCATTTGGTCTCGTATATCTGATTGAACTAAGAGGCACATTCCTTACGTGTATTATTTTTTGTTTTACAGTCCTGTCTGGTCTTTGTATGAAGAGTGAGATTTGGGAATGGTTTCAGTTCTGGGTTAACAGTATGTCAGGGGGCCATAGTTTCAGAGGTTTCTCCAGTCTCTGTCAGACCATTAAGTCTGGTGTTTTTACATGAATTTGAGTTCTGTTCTACATTTTTCTCCTGCTCTGTCTGGGACTCTCTGTGGTGTTCCCTGTCAAGGCAGTAATTGGTGGTAGCTGGGCACCATCTAGTTCTTCGGGTCTCAGGATGGTGGAGTTTTTAGTTCACGCGGTCCTTTAGTCTTTTGGGGTAACATTTTCCTTGTATCTTTGTTGTTCTTCATTTTCCTTTGCTCCAAGTGGGATGGGACCAATTGATTATCTTAGATAGCCACTTGCAATATTTTAAGACCCCAGATGCTGTACACCAAAGTGGGAAGTAGAACATTTTCTTAATAAAATTTGTTGTGCCAACTGACCTAGATGGACCCCAAAACTATGGTTCCCAGGCCCCAGCCCCAGCTGTATTTCAAAGTATTTGGATGTGTCTAGGAAACTGCTTGATTTAGTCCAGTTGTGCTAACTTCCCCTGTATTGTGTGTTGTCCTTCCTTTCACCGAATTGATCCTTGACAGCTCATTTCCTTTTATTGCTGAATAATATTTTACTGTATGAATGTGCCAATTTGTTTATCCTTTTACCTACTGAAGAACATCTTGGTCACTTCCAGTTTTTGGCAATTATTGATAAAACTGTTATAAACATTTTTGTACAAGCTTTGTGTGGTCATAAGTTTTCAACTCAATTAGGTAGCATGATTGGTGGATCATATAATAAGACTGTTTAGCTTTGTAGGAAACTGCCAGGAAACTTCCAAAGTGGTTGTGCTATTTTGAATTTCCACCAGCAATGAATGAGTGTTCCTGCTGCTCCACATTCTCGTAGGCAGTTGTTATTGCTTTGAAAAACAAAGTACTGATGGTATGTACAGCATGATAAGAGAACACAGTGAAGAGAGAGTGCCTAAATATGCCTTATGGGGGTAGAGATGTTGCCAGATGGAAACCCCAATATCTGCTTGGCATGACTCGTATTGGCCAATAAACGAGAGACCGAAGTGGGAGAGCAGAAAAGTAACTGTGTATCATTGCACAAGGAAAGGAGACAGTCAGAGCTGTTGCCACCAAGACTGCTCATTGAGAGTGAGGGGAAAAATTACCTTTAAGCGGTTTACAAGTAAGAAATTTATACAAATTACATCAGTAACATTCTTAATCATACTACACAGGCGCAATGGAGTTTATCTATAACTTCATACATCACCAGGATTTTAAAGTAAAATTACGGGTCGTGCCAAGCAAAGGAAACAGGATTCTAATGCAAAGCTGCAGGGCAAGCTAAGCTTGGTTAGCTGCTTGAGGCAGTGGAATTTTCCACAGCCTGGGGACCTCTGTCCTAGAGATAATGGAGGGTGTCTGAGGGAAGGCAGCATAGAAGAGGTGACAACTGAGGGGAAACTTGAAAAGTAGCTAGAGATGTCCCGTATCTAAAAATATAGGTAGGACATTCCAACCACCAGAAAAAACAATATACAGACATCAAAGGGAAGCATATGTATTTCAGTGTGGCTGGCATGCTGGTGCTGGGAGATGAGCCTAGCAGAGAAATATATGAGTCAGACCACCTGAAGCCTTTATGCTAAGAACCCTGGGCCTGGGTTTCATTTAGATGGTGAAATGGGAACTGTTGAAGTATTTTAAGCAGAGCAGCAGGAGCATGGTGAGAAACGTGCTTTAGAAAAATCCTGCTGGTGAGTATGTAGAGCAATGGTTCTCAAACTTTAGATACACCAGGCTGTCTTGGAGGACTTTTTAAAATCAGATTGCTGTTCCCCACCCCCGATATTGTTTTGATTCCAGGTTTGGAATTGGGCCTGAAAATTTGCATTTCTAACAAGTGCCCTGGTGATGCTGACGCTGCTGGTCTGAGAACCACACTGAAAATCCTGAAGTAGAGGATGCATTCACTAAATGAAGGACAGGCAAGATAACGAGAAAGGCCAATTAGCTAATGTGAAAGCAATAAAATCCATCAACCAGGCAAAAAATCACAAAAGCAGCAACAACCAAAATATTGACTATTGACCCCATTTATTCATGCTGTTAGTAAAGATATAAATCTAAGCCATATAGCTGTAGCAATATACTCCTAATTGATCACTGTGCCCCTGTTTTCTTCTTCCCTTCCTCTCCCTTTACTTTTATTTCCCATCCTCCTAGCCCTTCCTTACTCCCTAACTAGTCTATCATCATCTAAAGTGAAATATCTGGGTAGACATCAAGAAGGCAGCAAAGTTAAAATACAAAAAAGAAATGAAAGATACAAGAGTAATAGGGTTGATAAATGATTGCTATGCTTTAATTTCAGTAACTTTTTATTTTATGGTGCAATTGTTTTTACATGTTGTGGCCCACCATAATTTTAGGTGGTAAGGCCTTCTGACATCTTCGTCTGGCTTTGAGTAAATGATCCAAGAAATGAGAAAGAAAAAACAATAAAAAAACTTGGGAGTAGATAAAGCATGCATGGTCATGGAACATGAGCATGAAAAGGGGAAAAATGAAAGCTGAAACACCAAAAGAATATTTAGTTACTAGGATTTATCATTAGTCTAGTAAGTGTGAATGAAGACGAAGTTAAGACATTTATGCTGCATACTCTTAAGCCTTCTTGACAGTTCTCAAAATCGTGACTCCAAAATAAAATACCCACCATGGGCAGGGGATAGGATCTGAGATAATTGCAAAAATGCAGCTGGAGAAGTAGAAATCACAATTTATCAACATTACTACTAAAAATAGGAGCCCCGGTGGCACAGTGGTTAAAAGCTAGGTTCAAATCCACAAGCTACTCTATGGGAGAAAGATGTGGCATAAAGATTTACTTTATGGAAGATTTGCTTCTATATAGATTTACAGCTTGGAAACTCTATGGGGCAGTTCTACTCTGTCCTATAGGGTCACTATGAGTTGGAATCAACTCAACGGTGAAGGGTTTAATACTAAAAATATAAAACTATGTTTTTCCTCTTATAAAATAGTTACATATCGAACTTAACCATGAGTAGAGAGGTTCGTCATCTCAGTATGAACACAAAATATTTAGGGAGACATTTTTAAAAGACCACTGTGATATTAAAACCTGAAATACAAATGTGAATATCATTATACCATATATCATTCTACTTTCAAAATAACTTATTTTCATTAAAATAAGTCAACATTGGGTTGTTTCCTCTTCTCTGTAATTCCTAAATTACAAGAAATGATTTCAAACTGTTCTTTTTTGGTACACGGAACAATCTGCAGTGGCTTATTGAGCGCTGGCTTTTTCAAGACTTCACAGCTTGAGTGAATACCATATTCTACATACTCATTATTGGCTTATTAGTGTAGTAAAAATAGTAGAATAAAAATAATAGTGGAATGTGAAGTTTCTTAAAGATTTTTGTACCTACATCCAGAGTCTTAGCCTCTGGACCACACAGTTCCTCTTCTAGATTTGTAATGCAATCCCTAATTTTCTTGAAAAATATAAAAAGGAGGCAAGTTACTTTAAAAAGATTCTCACCTTTTTATTTCACAGTAGCAGCAGCTGCTGCTCCTGGCATCATTGTTATCCATGTGCAAGAATATAGCTGAAAAGACCAATTCATGATTATGCAAGAAGAACTGTGATTCAAAAAGGTGTTATAAGGAAGCTCAATCAAAAATGTAAAAATAATTCTTTTTGAAAGTTAAATCTTTTTTTTAAACATTTACTCTAAAATATACATAATGTACTGCATATTAAGATACAGATTTTTACCTTGGCTTTCTTTTTCTTGACCCTTCCTTGTGGTTTTGCCAAAATTAAATATATGAAAAAATAAAAATCCTATTAATGGATGAGTTGGAGATTTTAAGGCACTAATAAAACTACAACTGCGTTTCTTCTTATTGCAGATGTAGCAGATATAGCAGTAAGCTAATACTTCCTCATTAGCTACATTCTGGATAATGTAAAATACAGACCTACTGCTTTGAAGATCAGACTTTGGCAGATGTTTAATCCTTTGTGAAATAAAGCATGTTCAACAAATGCTATGAATATGGATGAAAACTGTAGAAGTACTTCCCAAAGTTTCTCAATGCTTTTACTGAGCAGATTAACCTTAGTTAACTTGAATCTTCATGAAAGAAAATGCCAAAAAACATAAAGGATGGTTCCCAAACGCATGTTTATGACCAAACATGCAGAGAAAGAGTGAAATACCTCTTGTGCTGTTTCGTTTTTAATCCAAACCTAGGTGGAGTACATCATTAGAATATGGGATAGAATTTATCTCATCTGTTAGGAACAGAGTCAACCCGATGGTTTTATCCTGTAAAAGAACATTGTTAAAAACATTAACTTTTCACAAAATGTTTCAGGGGAGACTTTTACCACTGATGTTGTCAATTGCGTCTACCAAAACCAAATAAGAAAACTAAGAAATACTTAGTGAAGAAATAACTTCAATGTGTTTTGTTTTTAAAATTCTCTTTTTTAAATCGCATAAAGTAGTTCCATATAGTGTTTTGTTTAACAATCTATGGTTAGTGTGTCACACATAGTTATTAATCCAGAGATAAAAATAATGTCTCCAGAAACCAAGTGACTACAATTTTACTGTAGACATTGTTAGTATCAACTTAGAAGAAATTCAGAAGTATTCTCCAAGAAAATGATTCTCAGATGCAGGCACAATTTCCTAGAAAAAAATTAAGCCAGAATGTTTGGGCATTTTTTTTTTAAGGTTCCCAAGATGATTCTAATGTGATGATCACCACTGGTCTAGTATATGTAGATCATAGGATATGTAGCAGACTGATTGAGAAGTAGAACTTAGGATGGAGTAAATATTACTGGTGCTCATTAATACTTCCAGTTCTCTCCCTGCTCCTAGATATAAAGGAAGATTATATATTGAAATCCCCGACACGTCTGTGTTTGTCACACTGTGGGGGCTTATGTGTTGCTGTGATGATGGAAGCTACGTCATTGGTATTCAAATATCAGCAGGGTCACCCATGATGTATACAGGTTTCAGATGAGCTTCCAGACTAAGACAGACTAGGAAGAAGGATCTGGCTATCTACTGCTAGAAAAAATAAGCCAGTGAAAACTTTATGAATAGCAGTGGAACATTGTCTGATATAGTGCCAGAAGATGAGTCCCTCAAATTGGAAGACACACAAAAGATGACTGGGAAAGAGCTGCCTCCTCAAAATAGAGTTGACCTTAATGATGTAGATGGAGTCAAGCTTTTGGGATCTTCATTTGCTGACATGGCACAACTCAAAATGAGAAGAAACAGCTGCAAACATCCATTAATAACTGGAATATGGAATGTGCAAAGCATGAAACTAGGACAATCGGAAATCATCAAAGATGAAATGGAACACATGAACATCAATATCCTAGGCTTTAGTGAAATGAGATGAACTAGTATTGGCCATTTTGAATTGGACAATCATATGATCTACTATGCCAGGAATTACAAGTTGAAGAGGAATGGCGTTGAATTCACTGCCAAAAAGAACATTTGAAGATCTATCCTGAAGTTCAATGCTGTTAGTAAGAGGATACAATCCATACGCCTACCAAGAAGACCAATTAATATGACTATTATTCGTGCACCAACCACTAAGGCCAAAGATAAAGAAATTGAAGATTTTTACCAACTTCTGTAGTCTGAAATTGATCAAACATGCAATAAGGATGCATTGATAATTACTGAACATTGGAATGCGAAAGTTGAAAACAAAGAAGGATCAGTAGTTGGAAAATATGACCTTGGTGATAAATGATGCTAGAGATCACATGATAGAATTTTGCAAGACCAATGACTTCTTAATGCAAATACCTTTTTTCAACAACTAAACAGGACTATACATGTGAACCTGTCTGGATGCAGTACACAGGAGTCAAATTGACCACATCTGTAGAAAAAAACAAGGGGGAAGCTCAATATTATCGGGTAGAACAAGGCCAGGGGCCGACTGCAGAACAGACCATCGATTGCTCATATCCAAGTTCAAATTGAAGTTGAAGAAAATTAGGGCAAGCCTACAAGAGCCAAAATACAACCTTGAGTATATCCCACCTGAATTTAGAGACCATATCAAGAATAGATTTGACACATTGAACACTAATGACTGAAGATCAGACGAGTTGCAGAATGACATCAAGGACATCATATATGAAGAAAGCAAGAGGTCATTAAAAAGAGAGGAAAGAAAGAAAAGACTAAAATGGATGTCAGAAGAGACTCTGAAACTTGCTTTTGAATGTCAAGTAACTAAAGCAAATGGAAGAAATGAAGAAGTAAAAGAGCTGAACAGAAGATTTCAAAGGGCCACTGGAGAAGACAAAATAAAGTATTATAATGACATAGACCTGGAGATAGAAAACCAAAAGGGAAGAACATGCTCAGCATTTCTCAAGTTGAAAGAAATGAAGAAAAAATTCAAGCCTCAAGTTGCAATAGTGAAGAATGTTATGGGCAAAATACTGAACAAAACATAAAGCATCAAAAGAAGATGGAAAGAATATACATAGTTACTGCACTAAAAGAATTAGTCGATGTTCAATCATTTCAGGAGGTAGCGTATGATCAAGAATCAATAATACTGAAGGAAGAAGTCCAAGCTGCACTGAAGGCTTTCGTGAAAAACAAGGCTCCAGGAATTGATCGAATACCAACTGAGCTATTTCAACAAATGGATGCAGGGCTCCAAGTGCTCACTCATCTATACTAAGGAATTTGGAAGACAGCTACCTAGCTAATCGACTGGAAGAGATCCATATTTATGCTTCTTTCAAAGAAAAGTGATTCAACCAAATGTGGCAATTATCGAACAATATCATTAATATCACAAGTAACATTTTGCTGAAGATCATTCTAAAGCTCTTGCAGTAGTACATAGAGAGGGAACTGCCAGAAATTCAAGCTGGATTCAGAAGAGGACCTGGAACAAGAGATATCATTGCTGATGTTAGATGGATCCTGGATGAAAGAAGAGAATACCAGAATGATGTTTACCTGCATTTTATTAACTATGCAAGGGCATTTGACTGTGTGGATCATAACAAATTATGGATAACATTGTGAAAAATGGGAATTACAGAACACTTAATTGTGTTCATGAGGAACCTGTACCAAGAGGCAGTCGTTCGAACAGAACAAGGGGATATTTTGTGGTTTAAAGTCAGGAAAGGTGTGCATCAGGGTTGTATCTTTTCACCATACTTATTCAATACATGTGCTGAGCAAATAATCTGAGAAGCTGAACTATATGAAGAAGAACACGGCATCAGGTTGGAGGAACGTGGCATCCATTTGTTGAAACATTTGGTATTCTGTCAATTCCTGGAGCCTAGATTTTCACCAATGCCTTCAGTGCAGCTTGGACTTCTTCCTTCAGTACTATTGGTTCTTTATCATGTGCTACCTCCTGAAATGACTGAACATTGACCAATTCTCTTTAGTGCAACCTGGGATATGCAGATGACAAGACCTTGCTTGTTGAAAATGAAGAGGACTTGAAGCACTTACTGATGAAGATCAAAGACTACAGCCTTCAGTATGGATTACACCTCAACATAAAGAAAACAAAAATCCTCGCAACTGCACCAATAAGCAACATCATGATAAATGGAGAAAAGATTGAAGTTGTCAAGAATTTCATTTTACTTGAATCCACAATCAAAACCCATGGAAGCAGCAGTCAAGAAATCAAAGGACGCATTGCACTGGGCAAATCTGGTGCAAAAGACCTCTTTCAAGTGTTAGAAAGCAAAGATGTCACTTTAAAGACTAAGGTATGCCTGACCCAAGCCATGGTATTTTAGATTGCCTCATATGCATGCAAAAGCTGGACAATGAATAAGGAAGATCAGAGAAGAATTGATGCCTTTGAATTATGGTGTTGGCTAAGAATATTGAATATACTATGGTCTGCCAGAAGAATGAACAAATCTGTCTTGGAAGAAGTATAGCCAGAACGCTCCTTGGAAGCGACGATGGCGAGACTTCATCTCACATAGTTTGGACGTGTTTTTCAGGAGGGATCAGTCCCTGAAGAAGGACATCATGCTTGTAAAAGTCAAGGGTCAGCAAAAAAGAGGAAGACCTTCAACGAGATGGATTGACACAGTAGCTGAAACATTGAGCTCAAGCATAGCAACGATTGTGAGGATGGCGCAGGGACCAGGCAGTATTTCATTCTGTTTTATGTCGGGTTGCTATGAGTTGGAATCAACTTGAGGGCATCTAACAACAACAACATGTATATTGAAGTTAGCCAAGGCCATCTGAGTTGCTTCAGTCACCAGAATATGAGTGGAAGCATTTAAGATAATGATTTGCTACATGTTTTTCCCTTGCCTGAGTAAACCCTGAACTATCTTGTTAAGAGAAAGGTGCCATAACATTGCCTGGAATACTGAGTTACCTCATGGATATTAAGTGTCCTTGAGAGCCACTTAGCATCCCAGCTGCCATTGTATGAACAAGACATAATCCTTTGCAACGTTAAATCCCTGAAAATTTGGTGCTGTTTATTCCTGCAGCATAATTTACCCTATACTGACTGACATACATGGTTCCAATGTTCATAACTCTCAAACTTCAACCTATTTTTCTTTTCTACTTCTACAGTAGAGTGTTCTCGATTATATTACATTTTTACTTCCCAACACAGTGCCTGACACATGCTAGGCACTCAATAAATATTTGTTGAATGAATGAATGAGTGCACAAATAATTGATATAGTTTTTTTGTGAGATACTAATTTTGTTTCATTGTTGACTTACCCGAGTAAATCTATTGAATCCTTTTGTAATTTCTATTCAAGCATACATATACATAAACTAAGAAATGCAAATTATCATAAATCATGCCTTAGTTCTAGCTATTAAAAGTATCAGCCAAGTAATCTTCAGATGGAAATGAAAGAGATAAAGGGCAGTACTACTATTAAAAGTGAAAACTGTAGAGAGTTACAGTGCAATGAATCACTTTTATATGGCCTTTCTAGACATGGTCTTGTAATTCCCACAAAATGATTGGCTAGGACTATGCAAATTGAGTGCCTTACTGTCTACTGAAGGGATTAGTCAGCCCATGGTCGGGAGTCAGCAGCAGAAGTCAGCAAGCCTCAGCAGAAGAGTAGAAGCCTCAGGTACCATGCAGGTCCCCCTAGCTGTAGGCACCAGTGATATCAACATCACATTTGACCGGAAAAACAGTGTGCCTACCCAGCAACAAAAGAATGGACGTGGGTAATCTGAGGAAGGGTAAGCACTTTCCATTTGGAATCTGTAGTTATTGTTTACTATTTGCTTTCTGTAAGTAATAATAATGGCTTTCACTTTGTGTCATGGATTTAATTATGTCCCCCCAAAAATGTGTGTATCAATTTGGCTGGGTCATGATTCCTAGTATTGTGTGGTTGTCCTCCATTTTGTGATGGTAATTTTATGTTAAAGAGGATTAGGGTGGGATTGTAACACTCTTACTAACGTCACATGGGAGTTTCCCTGGGGTGTGGCCTGCACCACCTTTTATCTTACAAGAGATTAAAGGAAAAGGAAGCAAGCAGAGAGGGGGGAACCTCATACCACCAAGAAAGCAGTGCCCAGAGCAGAGTGCATTCTTCGAACCTGGGGTCCCTGCACGGAGAGGCTCCCAGTCCAGGCTAAGATTGATGACAAGGACCTTCCTCCAGAGCCAACAGAGAGAGAAAGCCTTCCCCTGGAGCTGACACCCTGTATTTGGACTTCTAGCCTACTAGACTGTGAGAAAATATATTTCTCTTTGTTAAAGCCCTCCACTTGTGGTATTTCTGTTATAGCAGCACTAGATGACTAAGACACTTTGCCAACACTGTAATTGCCTTGTGTGTCTGGATCGATCACAGATGAATGTAGTAACCATGGAATGGTTGATTCCAATACTTTGTTTCTAGCAGCCTTATTGCTGCCTAGAAGTTTGAGGCACAGCCTGTCTGCATGTGCAATGCAGATAGAAAGACATGCATACAAGGGTCCTTTGATTCTTATAAATATCTTTGTTTCTCTAAGTGAAGACTTTTATTTGGAAATGACTAATATAGTTGAGGCTGGAACCACAATAGTACATTCTTCTAGTGTGTATGAGATATTTTCTGAATGTTAGGTCTAGTTCGATACCAATGACAAATTTCTGAATGCAGAAGTACTGATTATTTTCAGAGGAGTTGATATTTTCAGGTTAAAATCGTGTTGCTAATAACTAAAGAAACTATTGCTCTACTCTGTATCATTTCTGTGAACATAATGACAGCACCACCACGTGTGGTTGTGTTGGTTGTGCACCACACAGAGCTAGTTGGTCTAGAGGGCAGGTATGGACTGAAATTAATACGTGGAATATGTAGAAACATATCTTGTTTCCAAGTTCTTCCTAAATTTTTTTCCCCTCGAGAAGCAAATTATTCATCTATTGGCTCATACTTCAAAAAATGGTTAACGTTATTAAGAACAGACCAGCTTAATCAAAAATGATTTAAAAACTGTGAGAACCTGTCATGGTTTGAATTCTGTCCCCCCAAAAATGTGTGTATCAGTTTGGCTAGGCCATGATTCCTGGTACTGCGTGATTTTCCTGTATGTTGTAAACCTGCTTCTACGATGTCAATGAGGGAGGATGGGTGGCAGTTGTATTAGTAAGGCAGGACCTGATCTACAAGACTGGATTGTGTCCTGTGGCAATCTCTTGAGATATAAAAGACAGAAGTGAGCAGTGAGACAGGGGGACCTCCTGCCATCAAAAAAAACAGTGCTGGGAGCAGAGCGCGTCCTTTGGACCGGGGTCCCTGCGCGGAGAAGCTCCTAGTCCGGGGGAACATTGACGAGAAGGCCGACAGAGACAGAAAAAGGCTTCCCCTGGAGCTGACACCTTGAATTTGGACTTTTAGCCTACTTTGATTATGAGGAAATAAACTTCTCTTCATTAAAACCATCCACTTGTGGTGTTCCTGTTATAGCAGCACTAGATGACTAAGACAGAACCTAAATAAAGTTCACATAAATCTCCTGTTATATACAGCAATATGGTGGTTTAGCAAGGAATAGTTCTCTTCTTTTTCCCTGAATTTTTTTTATTGTTGTAAAAATATATATAACATGACATTTGTTAATTTAACATTTTCAGATGTACAATTTATTGATAGCAATTACATTAATCATGTTGTGCAACCACCACCGGCAATCATTGCCTAATTTCCCATCATGGTATCCCTAAATTTTAAAAGCTACTCCTTAAGGGTTTTATCTTTATCTTAGTCTCTGACCTTCTAATTGAGTTAAAAATCCCCTAAAAGAGCCAAAACATTTGCATATCCAGTACATCCAGGGCTTCATTATGGGACGGCCATAATGAGAACCACCATACGTGAGAGCACATTCACTTCAGCACGCTGTGGTATAAATTAACATCCATGTGTGGTGCTTAAGGATTCAGGAGTCTTTGGAGGAAGGGTCAAGGTTCCCTGGTGCCTGAATGTGTGAAATGGCACTATGGCCACAGCTGCTCCTTTAGCTTGGCGACTTTTGACTATTACCTGGGGAGTTTGCCCATCCTCTGTGAGTTCTGTGCACGGAATAAAAAAAAAAAAATTTCCATAGCTTTAATAGAAAGGAATTTGCTGTTTTGTAGCTGCAATAAAAATGGCTATTTGTACTGTATCTCAGATGCAATCTTTAAATCTGGGTTTACATTTACACCACACATTTGTCAACCTGGCTCATCTTGTCACTTAGAGTCTCTAGGCAGAGGTTTGCAAGTCCCTTCGGGAAGACAGAAAGCAGCAAAGAAAAACATCATTTTAACAAAGCCAGTGAAGAATTGTTGCTCTTTAGAATCATTTAGGCTTGTATCCAAAGCAAGAGATTTTCAGAAAATTAGCATTCTTTAAGACTGCCATTTACCTTTTGAAGAGCAGGAAATCAACCAAATTACATTAGGAAAAAAAAATTCTCTACAAAATAAAAAGGTTAACTTAGAATGCTGATTTTAGAAGAATTGCAACAATTTAGCTTAATGATTGATTCTTGAGTGGTAACATTTGCCAGTGACAATCATCATAATGTGACTTCCTTCTTATTTGGAAAAGCAGTACCACTTTTCATAATATTGAATTATAGACCATCATCTATAGCTGTAAAAACACAGGCTCACATTTAAATATATTATATGATATTTTGGTTATTATTAATAATGCCGCTAGGAACATTGTTGTTGTTGTTAGTTGCCATTGAATCGGCTCCAACTCATGGCGACATTATCTATAACAGAACAAAGCATTGCCTGGTACTGTGCCATCCTCATAACTGTTGGTATGTTTGAGCTCATGGTTGCAGCATTTGTGCAGGAGTACTTGGCTGTTACAAATGGTTAAGTGCTCAACTGCTTACCAAAAAGTTGGCTGTTTGAACCTGCCCAGAGGTGCCTCAGAAGAAAGACCTGGCAGTCTTCTTCCAAAAAGTCACGGCCTTGAAAATCCAATGGAGTGCCATTCTGCTCTGCAGCGTATGATGGTCTTTATGAGTCAGAATCAACTTGATAACACCTGGCTCTTGAATATTAGTGTACAAGTTTTTGTGTGGATATATGTTTTCATTTCACTTGAGTATAAACCTAGGAGTAGACTTACTGCTGGGTAGTATGGTAATCCTCTTTAACCTTTGAGGAACTGCTGAACTGTTTTTCAAAGCTGATGCACCAGTTTACATTCCAACTAACAGTGTATGAAAGTCTCAATTTCTCCATAACCTCACAAATGCAAGTTATTATCTGTCTCTTAGATTATAGCCATGCTAATGGGTGTGAAGTGGTATCTCTTACAGTTTTGATATGCTTTCTCAGATGGTTAATGATGTTAAACATCTTTTCATATGTTTATTTGCTATTTTTTTAATCTTCTTTGGAGAAATGTCTGTTCAGATCCTTTGTCCAGTTTTTAATTAGGTTACTTATCTTTGTATCATTGAGTTATAAGAGTTTTTCTGCATATTAGAAAAAAGTCCTTTATAAATTATATGAATTGCAAAAAATTTCTATAATTGGATAGTTTGTCTTTTCACTTTCTTTATAGTGTGCTTTGAAGCAAAAAAAAAAAGTTTTAAATTTTATCATGTCTAATTTATATATATATGTTTTTCTTTACTTGCCTGTGTGTTTGGTATTATATGTAAGAAACCATTGCCTCATTCAAGGTCACAAAAATTTATGTCTATGTATTCTTTGAAGAGTTTTGTAATTTTAACTTATACCTTTGCATCTTTGATCTATTTTGAGTTAATTTTTGTGTATGGTGTGAGGTAGGGGTCTAACTTTATTACTTCATATGTGGATATTCCATTGTCCCATCACTTTTTTTGAAAACACTACTCTTTCCCCATTGAATGGTCACGGAACCTGTGTTGAAAATCAGTTGACTATAAATGTGAAAGTTTGTTTCTGATCTCTAAATTCTAGTCTATACTTCTATTCTTATGACAGTACAAAATTGTCTTGATTACTATAACTTTGTAGTGAGTTTTGGAATCAGGAAGTGTGAGATAAAAATAGAACTTCATATTGTCTTTCTAATAATTTTTTCCTGCTCCTTTCTCTCTCTTCCTCTGCTACTACTGTTATGTGTACGTGGGTACACTTAATAGTTTTCTGCATTTCTCTGAGGTTCTGTTTATTCTTTTTCTTCGTTCTTTTTTCTTTCTGTTCTTTAGATTACCTCATTTCTATTGATCTATCTTTAAGTCCCTGATATTTTTTTTCTCCCAGTTCAAATCTGTTGATCTCTGCCAGAGAATTTTTCATTTAGTTAATTATAATTTCAACTCCAGAATTTCACTTGATTCTTTTTTTATAATATCTATCTCTTTATTGATATTCTCTATGAGGTATGGCATTGTCTTCATGCCTTTCTTTACTTCTTTAAACATTTTTTAGAGCTCTTTGAACATATTAGTAATAGCTACCTTGATGCTTTTTTAATTTAATCCAACATCTGGGCCTTCTTATAGGCAGTTTCTGTTGCTGGCTTTTTATCTTGTTTATTGGTCACATTTTCCTGTTTCTTTTCATGTTTCCTAATTTATGAGGGGCTGGAAACTTGACATTTTAGGAAATATATTGTAGTAACTCTGGGTACTGATTCTCCTCCTTCCTGCCTAGAATTTGTTTATGATGTTATTTGTTTAATGACTTGGTAAATTTGTTTCCTATTATTCTGTAACACAGTATAACAAACTTGGTGGCTTAAAAAAAAGCACACACTTTCTTCCTCTGTTATGGAGGTCAGAAGTCCAAAATGGCTTTCAATGGACTGAAGTTAAGTCATTAACTGGTCTGCATTCCTTCTGGAAACTCTAGAGAAGAAACCATTTTCTTGCTTTTTCCAGCTTCTAGATACTGTCCAGATTCTTTGGTTTATGATTTCTTTCCATCTTCAAAGCCAGCAATGGCTGACTGAGTCTTTCCATACTGCAGCGCTCAGACATGGGCTCTTCTGCCTCATGTTTTCACACTCTGAGGAGTTCTCTGGTGGTGCAAACAGTTAAGCACTTGACTACTAACCAAAATGTCTGCAGTTTGAACTCACCCAGAGGCACCTCAGAAGAAGGGCCTGGTGATCTGTTTCCAAAAGGTTACAACCTTGAAAACCCTATGGAGCGCCATTCTACTCTGACACACAAGAGGTTGTCATGAATTGGAATCTTCTTGAGGGCAACTGCTTTGGTTTGGTTTTGGGGAGTTTACACTGGGCCCACTCAGATATTCCAGGAGGTTCTCCTCATCCCAAAAGCAGTTGATTAGCAACCTTAATTCTATCTGCAACCTTACTTCCTTTTGTCATGTAACCTAACATACTCACAGTTTGTAAGGATTTGAATATAGACATATTTTTTGGGGGGAGGCATTATTCTGCCTACCACAGTTGGCAATAGTATTTTAATATAATGTATTTACCCACTGTGAAGTCTCTGGTGTTGCTTCTCAAAGGGTGTAGCCTTGGACATGCATAGAGTCAATTTGGGATGATTTTATTTTCATTTTATTTTGCATATTGGAAATAGGTGTCCATAAATATCAAGAATCTTTCAAATGTCATTTATAGGTAGATACCAATAGAGCTTAGGCTTAAAACTAATTACTTTGAGCCTCAGTTTAGTGCATATTTTTCTCATCAGTCTGCTATCCTGGTAAAATACTTCCATGTGAGATCTGTAATAGTGGTGTATATGTAGATTCATCTCTCTCTCTATAGGGCATTATGTTATTAATATAACTTTATGTATGTAAACACATGCAGTCATTGGACAAGAGATTATCACAACTAAATCTATTCTCATGCTAAGTCATAAAATTTACATTTTATAGAAAAAATTTCCACTGTTCCTGGTACTATTTGCTGACAAGCAAATTTAGAAATGATTTACAAAGAAATGAAAAGTTAAATTTACAGCTATTCACTTTCAACAAAATGTGTTCTGAATATATTGCAAGAACTGTGAAGTCATCTGGGTTAATTTGCACTGAGGTAATAAATGCAATCATTACAAGGGTTATCAGACGGTGACTGTGTCTCCAGAGAATTATGAGAAAAGAGATCAAATTGCAAGGCACTAAGTACTGATTTTAGCATGACCTCAAAATCTAGTGTTTAGTACTTACTGAATAGCTGTCTTTTTTGTGATAAAATAGATGTATAGGCCCTTTTAGAAATTTTCATGCTGTTTTCTGTTGGTACGTATCTGTAATATGTAGTACTGTTTAATCATGAAAATTGGAATTTTGTCCAAGTTATTAAATGCCATTGATGTTATTACATTAGAATGTTTTGTCGAGATAAGCATTAATAGGAATATGTCTTTAATATTTGTCAATGCTATGCAAATAGATTCTTAGTTTTGCTTCAGTACCAAATAAGAGAGAGATAGAGAACTTTTTAAGCACTGCACCCCCTGTCATAGACTAGCTTCACAGCAACTGGATGAATTCTTAAATTAAAAAACACAGCACATGTGTATATGTCAAGCAGAACATAAAGATAACACGCAGTGAATAAATCAGGGTTATCAATAGTAAGTTCTGATAACTGAAATTAACAAAAATAAGAAGTAGCACCAAAGAAGAATAAACCTATTTAGAGATGGAATTGTAAATGCGATGGAGAGTCCAAAAGGAGAGGTGAAATAATCCAGTTGTTCCAGATGAAAGATGCTACAGAAAATAACAACTCAGCCATCACAGGAACTTATGAGCAGGCAGACCCAGTGTTATACAAACCTTAGCTTAATTGAAAACTCTTTAGTACATTAACCATGAAAACTGGTCATTAGCAATACTCATGCCTAGTTCTCGAATTTACTGCTTTCATAACTGAAATAGCTATTGAAATAGGAAAGACTCATAATTGCTATGGTTATTTTTGATTGAAAGTGTCAAACTTTTCAAGGGGAACCTGAAGATATACTGAGATTTTAATGGCTCCTGTAGGAGTCTACAACTTATATAAGAAGATGAAAAAGATGTAATCTTTCTAGAGGTTTTCTGCTACTTGACTAGAAAATAATATTTGCTTATCAAAATAATGAATGGTCACTATAAATGATACTGGGAGAAAAGGCAGAGTGTTCTTAGTCATTACAAGTCCAAAGTTTGCTTTCTCCTGCGGATGCTGAGGGTAAGAAGATGAAGGTCCTATATTTGGTATATTTGGTTATGACTGACTGAAAAAAAGAAACTTTATGTCATATCTGCCTTACCTTATGCCTGGTTCTAGTGTGTATATGCAAACTCACAGATAGTCAAGATAATTGTTACACTCGGTTGTCCAGCAAAATAATAAAATCCATCAAAATATCTCCATGGTTTAAAATCCTTGTGGAAACCCAAAGTAGCCTTTCACTTTATTTTATATGTTTCTTTTAATCTGCACTATGCTGCAGATAATTCAAAGATAACAGGCTTTTTGTATCAGTTGAGTGGTCTGTAGGAAATTTGTCTCACTTGGTGCAAAAACTTTATGTATGCTACTGAACATTATACTTAAAGATTATTTGTTTTATTCTTAAAATCTTAATTATAAACTACCATCAAAACTTTGACAAGAGGGACCATTAAGAATAGTTTTGCACAGGTTATCAGCCTATTAGAAGCACACCAACGGACAAAACTTTTGAAGGAATCCTACTAGGTGAATAAAGCTACTAATCACTTAGACCAAAGTCTAGTATCCTTTGTCCAGAATCTGAGTAAATGAGGATCCTGGTTAGGAGCACCACTCACTCCTCATGGACTATTTAAACTAATTGGGGTAACTCTGGTTTAACCGCTTAATCTTAAGCGAATCTTCAGAGAATTGCTGTTAGGTGCCCTCGAGTCAGTTCCAACTCATAGCGACGCCATGCACAACAGAACAAAACGCTGCCCGGTCCTGTGCCATCCTCACGACCGTTGTTATGCTTGAGCCCATTGTTGCAGCCAGTGTGTCCATCCATCTCATTGAGGGCCTTCCTCTTTTTCCCTGATCCTCTATTTTACCAAGCATGATGACCTTTCCCAGGGACTCGTCCCTCCTAATAACATGTCCAAAGCATATGAGACAAAGTCTCTCCATCTTTGCTTCTAAGGAGCTTTCTGGTTGTACTTCTTCCAAGACAGATTTATTCATTCTTCTGACACTCCATGGTATATTCAATATTCTTCCCCAAAATGATTAATTCAAAGGTGTCAATTCTTCTTTGGTCTTTCTTCCTTATTCATTGCCCAGCTGATGACTAAGTTTAATGTGTTCTATAGATTCTTTCAATATTAGTGATAGAAGAGACCTTAAAGATCATCTAGACAAATTGTTGTACAATTTGTCATAGGTAATTTGTAATAAATAGTCAGGTACTTTAATTTGTCAATCAAGTAGTTTTATTACATGAAATAATGGCTAATTCAGAGTTAGTTTGATAATAACATAATTCTCATTCTTCTGCATATGTTTATTTGAGTGATAGAGAAAGGGGAAGATTTATAGATTTAGAGTTACCATGACAGAAATTGAGTGTGTATTGTTTATAAGAAATTAAACACCACCTGCAGTGGTGGGAAAACGTTTGAGACCTGCTGGTTTAGAACAACCTGTGCAGGGAAGTTTCTCAATATGTAAGTAGCAATACGAGAAGTAGAACTTCAAGACTGTCTTGTTTTACTACCATGCCACTCTAAATCATCTCTGAAATTCTGAAAATAAATGGGGAAAAAATTAATCTTGCTTCATTTCAGGCCCCTCTTTGGTCGTCTTAAGAAATGCCGTTGCAGGAGTAAAATTATGATGTGGCTGAATGGTTGGCTGATGTGGAGCCACTGCAATCCAAGTGAGCAGAAGAAATTACCTGAAGATTTCAGCCTGTTGCAGTGGTACTTTACTATAAATAATACCAAGAGAAAAAATAGCCCAGCATGGTGTGCCATGTAGAGATCGGGGAATCTGGAGATGAGGTTCCATATGTGCAGGTAAACTCAGTTTACTGAAAAGCAGAGTAGGTGAATCACATCCAGGAAAGGGATTACAAACCCAAACAACAAGGTTGGCAGATAAATTATCCATTTGGAATGATGTAAATTAATATCGCTGCCACATGCCATGCAAAATAAACAAATTCAAATATGGATTAAACTTGTGAATGTTAGAACTACAAAAGGACGTTAAGTTGGTTCTAAAACTTTGTATCTTACATAGATTCCTGAATGGCTGGGTTTCTTTCTAATAATAAGCATATATCAGATTTAATTTAAAAGTCAAGCAATTTAAAATTAAAATAATATGAAAATAACTACTGGTATCTACATAAACAGCAGCATCTTACATCCCACATGGGGATACTATATCTGTGACAAGTAGATAGTATTTGCATTATGCATTTGTTAATCTTATTTATAAACGAAGACTTTAAACCCTACTAAGAATCATAATTTCTAGTAATCTACATTTAAATCACCATTTTATAAAGCTACTTAAAACAAGCTTAATCTGTAATAAAAATGTCAAGGATATAAACATTCAGAACAGAACATTCCCAAGAGACCAGTTTGAGTCAGTTTCAAATACTGCAAAAGCAAAAGCTCTTGTTTAATAGGATGATATAGTTACAAGAAGAATTGTAATGCAAAAGAATAGCAGACTAATTCTTTTAGAAGGGCAAACTTGTGGCTCAGTATATGAATGAAACTTCCATTTCCCTTAGATAACCTCTTACATATAAATATTGAACATTACTGTTAATATCAGTGCTGCTATCCTTTAAATGTTATTTGTTGCAGTTTTGCTCATAAATTTGGAATATGAAGGTGTTGTTGTTAGGTGTTGTCAAGTAGATTTTTGACTCATAGCGACCCCATGTGACAGAGTAGAACAGCCTCATAGGGTTTTCTAGGTTGTACTCTTTTTTTTTCTTTACATTTTATTTATTTTGTTGTTATTGTTGAAAACATACACAACAAAACATACACCAATTCAACAGTTTCTACATGTACCGTTTAGTGACATTGATTACATTCTTCGAGTAGTGCAACCATTCTCACTCTCATTTTCTGAGTTGGTGTTCCTCTGTTAATATAAACTCACCACCCCTAAAGTTCCTAGCTAATCTTCTGAGTTGCTATTGTCAATCTGATCCCAAATAGATAGTTCTTAAAAGAGCATAATGCTCAAGGCAGACTTTTTTTACTAGTTGAGCTGAACTATTATTAGATATGAAGAAGACTTTAGGGGATAGTTTTGGTTCAAGGTTCAAAGATTATCTCATGGCAATAGTTCCAGGGGTTCATCCACCCTCCGTGGCTCCAGAAAGTCTAGAGTCCATGAAAATTTGAAATTCTATTCTGTATTTCCCTCCTTTTGATCAGGATTCTTCTATGGAATCTTTGCTTAAAATGTTCAGTAATGGTAGCTGGGCACCATCCGCTTCTTTGGGTCTCATGGCAAAGGGCGTAGTTGTTCATGGAGGCAATAAGCCACACATTCCTTATCCTCCTCCTATTCCTGACTCTCCTTCTTCCCCTGTTGTTCCAGGTGAATAGAGACCAATACTTGTGCCTTGGATGGCTGGTTGCAAGCTTTTAAGATCCCAGGCACTCTGCAACGAACCAGGAGGTAGAATAGAAGCATTAAACACATTATTAGGCCAATTAACTGGGATGTCCATGAAATGACCCTATACCTCCAAACCAAGGAACCAAATCCCATGAGGTGTTTTGTTGTACCTAAGCAGCCTCAGCAGCTACTCTTTTTCTTTTTGGTCATTGTTGTAAATATATCTATTAGACAACTTTTGCCAATTCAACTTTTTACAGGTGTACAACTTATTGACAGCAATTACAGTAATTGGCTGTGCAACCCTATCCTTAATCAATGCGATTTTTTCATCACTGTTACCCTCCTTGTCCTCCTCCTTCATGCCCCTATTAACCACTAATAAGCTTTGGTCTCTATGCATTTGCTTTTTCTTGTCTTTTTATATAAGTGAAGTCATACAATATTTGTACTTTTGTGATTGGCTTCTTTTGCTCAGCATAATGTCTTCAAACTCCATCCATACTGTAGCATGTATCAAGATTTCATTTCTCCTACTGGCTGAGTAGTATTCCATTGTATTTATGTACCATATTTTATTTATTCATTTATCTGTTGATGGGAATTTCCACATTTTGGCTATTGTTTATAGAACTGCAATGAACACTGGTGTACAAGTCTCTTTCTGAGTCTATGCTTTTAAGTATTTTTGGTATATACCTAGGAGTGGAATTGCTGGATCACATGGCAGTTCTAGTTTTAGTTTTTTGAGGAACACCACAGTATTTTCCACAATGACTACACCATTTTGCATCCCCACCAGCATGGATAAAGTGTCCAGTTTCCCCATATCCTCACCGACATTTGTTATTTTCTGTTTTTTTAAAAATCTTAGCCATCCTAGGGAGAGTGTAATGGTATCTCATTGTGGTTTTGATTGGCATCTCCTGATGGCTAATGACACTGAGTATCTTTTCATGTGTTTGATGGCCATCTTAATCTCCTCTTTGGTGAAATGTCTATTCAAGTCCTTTACACATTTTGTAATTGGGTTCTCTTTTTGTTGTTAAGTTGTCAAAGTTTTATATATATTTTCGTTGTTGGATTCTTGTTGGATATATGGTTTCCGAAGATATTCTTCCAGTCAGTAGCTTATCTTTTTGCTTTTTTGGTAATGACTTTTGATGAACAAAAGTTTTTAATTTTTATGAAGTCCCATTTATTTATTTTGTCTTTTGCTGTTTATGCTTTTGTTATTCTATTAGATAATCCATTGTTGAAAGCTAGGCCTTACAGCATTGTCCCTGCTTGTTTTTTACAAATTTAGTATCTAAGTTGCACATTTAGGTCCTTAATCCATTTTGAATTTGATTTTGTATATAGTGTGAGGCAAGGACATTGTTTCATTTTTCTGCTTATGGAAATCTAATTTTCCCAGCACTGTTTATTGAAGAGATTCATCTTTCTCCATTGAATGGACTTAGCACCCTTATAAAAAAAATCAGTTGACCATAGATGTGTGGGTTTATTTCTGGACTCTCAACTCTATTCCATTGGTCTATGTGCCTATTGTTATACTAGTACCAGGCTGTTTTGATTACTATAGCTGTATAGTATGTTTTAAAATCAGGAAGTTTGAGTCTTCCTACTTTGTTCGTCTCTTTCAGCACTGTGTTAGCTATTTGGGACCTCTCACCTTTCCATATAAAATTGAGGATTGGTTTTTCTATTTCTGTAAAGAAAGCCAATGGAATTTTTATCAGGATTGCAATTGAATCTATAGATAGCTTTGGGTAGTACTAACAACTTAACTACATTAAGTCTTCTAATCCACTAACATGGAACATCTTTCCATTTATTTAAGTTTCTTCTTTACTCTCTTTCAGCAGTGTTTTATAGTTTTCATTGTATAAGTCCTTCATATCCCTAGTTAGATTTATTCCTAGGTATTTTATTCTCTTAGCTGCTGTTGTAAACGGAATTGTTTCCTTAATTTTCCTTTCAGATTTCTCATTGCTGGTATATAGAAACCCAACTGATTTTTGTTTGTTGACCTTGTACCCAACAATTTTGCTAAATTCCTCTATTAGATCTAGACGTTTTGTTGTGGATTCTTTGGATCTACACAGGATCATATCCTCCGTGAATAGAGATAATTTTACTTCTTCTTTTCCAATCTAGATAGCTTTTATTTCTTTTTCTTGTCTTATTGATCTAGCTAGGACTTCTGATGCAATATTGAATAGAAATGGAGAGACAGGACACCCTCATCTTATTTCTAATTTCAAGGGGAAAGCTCTCAGTCTTTCCCCACTAAGTGTAATGTTGGCTGTTCGCTTTTCATATATGCCTTGAATCATATTGAGGAATTTTCCTTCTATTCCAATCATCTTTAGGGTTTTCATCAAGAAATGTGTTGGATTTTATCAAATGCTTTTTCCACATCCATAGAGATGATCATGTGGTTCATTTCTTTTGTTCTGTTGATCTTTGTTTGATTTTCTCATGTTGAACCATCCCTGCATTCCTGGAATAAATCCCACTTGGTCAAGGTGTATGACTCTTAATATGCTGTTAGATTCTGTCCACTGGTATTTTCTTGAGGATTTTTGCATCTATATTTATAAGAGATATTGGCCTGTAGTTTTTTTTTTTTTTTTTTTTTTTTTTTTTTTAGTATATTTGTCTGGTTTGGGTATGTTTGCTTCATAGAATGAATTAGGAAGTATTCCTTTCTTTTCTATCTTTTGGAAGAGTTTAAACAGCATTGGTGTCATTTCTTCTCTAAATGTTTGGTAGAATTCCCCAGTGAAGCCATCAGGTCCAGGACTTTTTTGGGGGGAGGTTGTTGATCACTGATTTGGTCTCTTCACTTGTTATGGGTCTGTTGAGACATTCTATTTCCTCTTGAGTCAGTTCGGGTAGGTTGTGTGCTTTTAAGAATTTGTCCATTTCATCTAGGTTATCTAATTTTTTGCCATCAGGTGTTCATAATATTCTGTCATAATTCTCTTTATTTCTTTTGGGTCAGTGGTAATGACTGACCTCTTTCATTTTTTATTTTGGTTATTTGCATCTTTTATTTGTCAGTCTAGCTAAAGGTTTGTCGATTTTATTGATCTTTTCAAAGAGGCAACTTCTGGTTTTATTGATTCTCTCTATTATTTTTCTGTTTTTGATTTCATTTATTTCTGCTCTTATCTTTGTTATTAATTTTCTTCCAGTAGGCTTAGGGTTGATTTGCTCTTCTCTTTCTAGTTCCTGGAGTAGTTAAGTTAGGAAGTTAATTTGAAATCTTCCTTCTTTTTTTTTAGTGTAGGCATATGTTGCTATAAATTTCCCTCTGAGTATTACCTTCTCTGCATCCCATAAGTTTTGGTATGTTGTACTTTAATTTTCATTTGATTCTAAGAAATTTGTAATTTCTTCTTTGACTCAATGGTAGTTTAATATTGTGTTGTTTTATTTCCATATGTCTGTGTATTTTCCAGGTTTTTTTCTGTAACTGATTCTAGCTTCACTCTGTTGTCCTCAGAGAAAATACTTTGTATGATATCAGTCTTTTTAAATTTATCAAGACTTGCTTTGTGACCTAAAATGTGGTCTATTCTGAGAATAATTCACGTTCTCTGGAGTAGAATGTACATTGTGGTGTTTTTGGGTAGAGTGTTCTATATATGTCTGTTAAGTCTAGTTGGTTTATAGTGTCATTCATGTCCTTTGTTTCCTTGTTGATCTTCTTTCTAGGTGTTCTGTCCAATATTGAAAGTGGTGGATTAAAGTCTCCAACTATTATTGTAATACTATCTATTTCTCCCTTCAATTCTATCAAAGCTTGCTTTATATATTGAGGTACTCTGATGTTGGGTGCATATATATTTATGATTGTTAAATCTTGATCTGTTGACCCTTTTATCACTGTATAATGTCCATCTTTACCTCTTCTGACAAATTTTGTCTTAAAGTCTACTTTGTCTGATATTAAGATTACTACTCCAGCTCTCTTTTGATTATTATTTGCATTGGATATTTTTTTTGCATCTGTCTTAGTTATCTAGTGCTGCTATAATAGAAATACCACAAGTGGATGGCTTCAAAAAAGAGAAGTTTGTTTATTCTTTTGCAGTCTAGTAGACTAGAAGTCCAAATTCAGGGTGCCAGCTCCAGGTGGAGGCTTTCTCTCTCTGTCAGCCCTAGAGGAAGGTCCTTATCATCAATCTTTCCCTGGACTAGTAGCTTCTCACCACAGGGACCCCGGGTCTAAAGGACATGCTTTTCTTCTGGCACTACTTTCTTGGTGGTATGAGGTCCCCTTGTCTCTCTGCTCGCTTCTCTCTTGTATATCTCAAAAGAGATTGGCTTAAGACACATAATAATCCTGTAGATTGAGTCCTGCTTCATTAACACAACTGCCTTTAATTCTGTCTCATTAACATCGTAGAGGTAGGATTTACAACACAGGATAATCACATCAGATGGCAAAATGGTGGAAAATCACACAATACTGGGAATCATGGCTTAGACAAGTTGACACATAGTTTTGTTGTTAGGTGCTGTCAAATCACTTCTGACATATAGTAACCCTATGTACAACAGAACGAAACACTGCCTGGTCCTGTGCCATCCTCACAATCGTTGTTATGCTTGAGCCCGTTGTTGCAGCCACTGTGTCAGTCCATTTTGTCCAGGGTCTTCCTTTTTTCTCTGACCCTCTGCTTTACCAAACATGATGTCCTTCTCCAGGGATTGATCCCTCTTGAAAACATGTCCCAAATACGTGAGGTGTAGTCTTGCCATCCTTGTTTCTAAGGAGCATTCTGGTTGTACTTCTTCCAAGACAGATTTGTTCATTCTTCTGGCATTCCATGGTACATTCAATATTCTTTGCAAACACCACAATTCAAAAGTGTCAATTCTTCTTTGGTCTTCTTTATTCATTGTCCAGTTTTTGCATGCATATGAGGTGATTGAAAACACCATGGCTTGGGTCAGGCACACCTTAGTCTTCAAGGTGACACTTTTGCTTTTTAATATTTTAAAGATGTATTTAAATAAGTTGATACATATTTTGGGGACACAATTGAATCCATGACACCATCCTTTCACTTTCAAATCTATTTGTGTCCTTGGGTTTAAAGTGTGTCTCTTATAAACAGTTATAGATGGATAGTGTTTTCTTTTTTTTTAATCTATTCTGCCACTCTCTGCCTTTTGATTGGAGCATCTAGTTCATTTACATTCACTGTAATTACTGATAAGAAGTGACTTACTTCTGCCATTTTGTTATTTGTTTTTTATGTGCCTTAAGCCTTTTTGTTTTTGTCCTTTAGTACTGTTTGCTTTTATGTTTTGTTGGTTTATTATAGTGAGCCTTTTTTGTTCTATTTCTCCTTTCCTTTTGTGTATGTTTTTTATATTTTTCTTAGTGGTTACCATGAATATTAAATTTAAGGGCTTATATTTATAACATTCTAGGGTAAATTGGTGCTATCTTAACTCAGTAACGTACAAGAAATTCTATATGTATACCATTTCTCTCCTCTTCCTTTTGTTGTTGTTATCACTAACTATGTGTTTACATTTCATTTGCCCGGTAATATAATTTAGTCTTGCCTTTTATATATTTGTTATTAGAAATTGTGAAGGAAAAAACATTGAGTTATCAAGCATGAATAACTTATTAATGGCCCTTATACTTGTCCATGCATTCTCTTTATTAGGGATCTTTCTTTTCATGTATAGCTTGGAATTACTTTCTAGTGTCTTTACCCTTCCATCTACAGAACTCCTATTTGTACTTTTTGTAGGGCATATATGGTGGATATGAACTCTCTCAGCTTCTGTTTGGGAATGTTTTAATCTCACCTTCATCCTTGAAGGGTAGTTTCACTGGGTATAGTATTCTTGGTTAACAGTTGTTTTTTTTTTTTTTTTCTTTCTTTCAGCACTTTAAATATATCATTCTGTTGCCTTTTGGCCTTCAATATTTCTTGGGAGAAATCAGTACTTAATCTTATTGGGGATCCTTTGTATGTGACTGTTGGCTTCTCTCTCACTGCTTTCAGGATTCGTTCTTTATCTTTAATTTTTGAAAGCCTAACTATAGTGTGTCTTGTTGTAGATGTCTTTGGATTTATCCTGCTGGGGTTCTTTGAGCTTCTTGGATTTGTAGATTCATGCCCTTTGTTAGATTGGGGAAATTTTCTGTCATTTCTTCAAATATTCTTTCTTTCCCTTTCTTGCTCTCATCTTCTGGAATTCCCATGGTAAGTTTATTAGGTCTCTTGTTGTTGTCCCATAATTCCATTACACTGTGCTCAGCCTTCTTGAGCCTCCATTCTTGTTGCTCTTCAGTGTCTGTAATTTTAACTATCTTATCCTCTAATTCATTGATTCATTTTTTTGCCTGATTATATCTGTTGGTAGGTCCTTCTATTGTGTTTCTCATTTCAGTTATTGTCCCTTTCAGTTGCAATATCTCTTTTCTTAGATCCTCATTTTGTTATTGCATTGTTTTCCTAACTTCTTTTAGCTCTTTGTCTATGTTTCCTTTAGTTCTTCAATTATGTTTATTGCTGTTATATTATGTTCTTCCATTTTTTTCATTACTTGGTCATCCCTTTTTCACATTTATTTGGATGGGCCATTGTTTCTCTATTCTTTTTGGGTCTTGTGATTTTTTGTTGGGGCATTGGAATTTTTAAGGGTGTTAGCTTTCTCGGTTTTCCCCAGTACTCGGTGTTTTTGCCATACTCTGTCTGCAAAAAACTCTTAGATGGGCAGAATCTTTGGCCTTTGCTTACTGTTTCCTCTCTCTCTCTGTGATAGCTCCTTTTCCCTCCTTGGTTTAAATGGAATTCAAAAGTTCCATATGCCTTTTTTAAACTTTCAGTCTCTCCCAAATGCACCAGAAAACACACTGGGATCAGTTTGTCCACCAGCCGACACTACCACTCAGGGGAGCTATCATGTACTAATCAATCTGTAGGCCAGGGAGCACACTCCCCTTTCTCTGATATTACTCCCTTCCCTTGTCTGTTTCTGCAATCATGTGTTTGATCTGAAAACCCACACCCAGTGACCTCCCTTCAAGGCTGGGTGTTGCCTTCTGGTTTTGCCTGAGGCTTCCTTCCTGGCTCTGTGGGGGCTGCTTGTATCTGAGCTGGCATTCAGGGAAAGTACAGGCATACTTTCCACTGTTTCAGGAGGAGGAGGGGCCGGCACTCCCCAGAAGGACCTCTGGAACATGCCTTTTTGGTTTCAGAGCACCGGTGGCCCTGTGGTGTTTGGGAGAGCAGTGTCCACTTAGGTGACCCACCTCCTGACTCTTCAGTAGGGAACCTTCTGTAGGAGCTTGTATCATTCTAGCAGCTAACAGTTACAGGTTGGGGGAAGGATAGTCACACTCCAAATGGACCAACAGGAGAGTCTGCCCTGTTGCTATCAGAGCCTGCCGCATAGTATGTCAGCTGTAGGTGTAGCCTCCAGTCAGGATGCCTGCTTCCTAGCACACAGCATAGACTATAATCTTTATGAGAGCAGATAACCATGCATTTCTCCTGCAGAGCCACTGGGTGGGTTTGAACTGCCAACTTTTTGGTTAGCAGCTGAGGGCTTAATTGTTGTGCCACCAGGGAATATGGAGATGTACATAAGATTAAATTTTGAAACACTGACACACAAGAAGAGAAATTTAATAATCATTGAGAATTATCCTCTGAGAGTATAGAAAGAAGAAATAAATTCATTACTTCCAATTCATTGCTAATGCAAAGAATCTACCAAGGGTAAAAATTATGAAGGCAATTAGAAGAGAAGCTTCAAGAGATAAGACTTTTTGTATAGTAATCGTGTTTACATAGAATCAGTTTTCAAAAGTATTATGTCATATCTATAATTTATAAAGATAACCTTATGTATTTAATGCAGAATATAGGTCTAAGGATAATTTAACCTGTATGTTGGGGAATTTATACATTAAAATTAACCCTTAAATGACCACATAATTGTAATATTTGTTGAATTATTATGTAGAATGAAAGTTAGATATGTGCATCATGTTTGTTTTTTAATGGTGGTTCCTCTTTTAAAATGTCTTGAGGCCAGAACAATAGACTTACTTACATTTGTGCTCCTCATTGTCAACTTAGAGCCGGGTACATAGCAAGCATTTAATAAAAAATTATTGACTTGAAGAGAGCATATTGGTAAAAATAGAATAGTACTCCCATGTGCTTTCAATACCTTCCAAAAATATGATTGTTCTTATATATACTTTTAGTTTGATTTTAATTAAATTTTTTTCATAAAATGGTTTTCTAATTATAAAAGTATTATAAAATTATCATCAAAACTGAAACACACAACGAAGTATGAAAAATAACAACTCATTATGCACACTTTGGCTTATATTATCACAGTCCTTTTGTTGTGATGTAGTTGTTGTAGTTCATATATGCATTTTTCTTCTGCTTCTTTTCACTTAGCATAAAAACATTTTAAATGTCTCCTTTGTGGAGAGTAGATTGTATGGAGTCAAGGAAGAATCCAGGAAAACGTTACAGAGATTTTTGCTATAGTCAAAGTGATAGGTGATTGTTTGGACTAGAAGATATTGGTGGAGGATGTGGGAAATGTCAGATCTGGATAAATTTTGAAAGTAGAGTCAATAATACCTGCAAAAGATGAAACATGGTCTGTAGCTTAAAGAGAGGATTCAAGGATGACTCCTGTGTTTTCAACTTAAGCAACTGGGTGAAGGCCTTTTATTGAAATGGAGAGATGTGGGGAGGAATAAACGGTGTGAAGAAATTTAGAATTCTGTTTAAGTCATTAGGATTGAGATGTCTTGCAGAAATCCAAGTAGAGATGTCATGTTGGAAGCTGGGTATACATATACAGAGCTCAGGGAATTAGTCATCACTGGAGATAAAAAATTGGAACTCATATCCCAATTAGAAGTTAGCTCCTATAGAAGTTAGGAGATAAGGAGAAAATGGTTATCCCTACTATATACATATTTATTAAATATAATCATCCATTAATTCTGAAGTAAAAGTAGATACATATCTACTAAGCAACCTATTGGAAATACACTATTGCACAATTTAAATAAAAGCTGACATTTCTAAGTACCAGACACATTTCCCAGTATATTTGTTAAAATGACATTTAATCTTCACAAACACTCCTATGACTCAGTTAACTTATTATCACCATAGAGCAAGCATGGGGAGGCAAGATGGCCCATAGAAGTCTAAGAAATTAGGTTTACAAGTAACCTGAGAACAGCATAAATGTTCCTGCCAAATTTTAGCAAGCTCTCTGACTCCTGCTTAAAATTCATAAACTCCTGAATTTAGTGACCCCTTTTATTAACCGGCAAAGGGTCTGAAGGCATATTTCTCACTCTGGCACTAGTCTGGCTGGACACCTGCAGCACTGTATAATATATACATCTGAGCCGATGATGATATTGCCTAGCTTTTCTTTGAGTACTTTTACATCACAAAATTTTCATGTTCAATTTTGTTGTATCTGAAAAGGATTTAAATATATATATATTTATTTAAAAGGACACTGAAAGTTCATGTCGAGTGAATTTTTATCTTTTTATCCTGTCTTTCAAAAACGACAACTCTTGTAGTTCTTTGAGCTGTCCTGATTATCAAACGCAGAATCCTGAGCTGCACAGATGACAGTTCTAACCCAGCTTGAGAATTTTTAGGAAGCTGTGTAGTAACATAGAACAGTTGAAACACGTTTGGCTGGTATCAGAAAGATCAGCATATCAATTAATCTAATAGTCATTGGTTCAATAACATCTCGATTACAGAAGTTCTGTGGAAATTAATTTGACATATTAAAATGCCCTCAATTTAGTTTTATTTTTAAAAATATAAGCAAAAATTCACCATTAGAGATATATTTCAGGTTTTGAATTTGATACTCCACTTCACGGATTTAAAAAAACAAAATAAATCTTATGCCGTGATCTGGCTGATGTTCTTTTTTGTTGATGGTGTTGGTAATTTCCATGCACAAATAAAGAATGGAATATAAGACCCGTGAACCGCGCTGACTGAAGTAAAGAATGATTCTGATAAGTTTAAATCCGACTTGCTATGAAAGCCAGATCTTCTAGAATGATGAGTAATTTTTCAAGCCTACCCTTTACGGGAAATACGATGTTGGAGACCATTACACTTATAAAAAAAATGAAATACCATTACACAGAATGAGAAAAGATTGTGTTTCATTTTCTTCCTACTAGTAGTTTTCTTTCTCCTTGCTCCTTTCTGTTCTAGGTACCTACAGACCCATACTGTGCTCTGCAGTTTGAAATGTTGTATGATGCATGCCTGGAGTTGCTGATATTTCCTCTTACACTGTATGAAATGCTGAGAAAACAAGCAATTTGCACGGGGTTGCTTTCTAAAGCTGCGAAGGAGAGGGCTATGGCCACGAGCCTGATTAGCTGAAAACGGATTCTCTGATGAGGATATGATGACTAGCTTCAAGCTTTATGATTCTTTGCTGGAAATACCACTGATTTTCTAAAAGCTACTTAAGGAATGAATTTTGGAATGGAAGAGAAAGCACTGGCCCAGAAGTCAGGTATATATCTTCTACTCCTGGTTCTTTACCTAATTTATTAGATTGCATAATCTCTTTTAGCTTCAATTTCCCTATGTATGAATAGGGTTATGATGGCTATCTTTCCTGACACAGCGTGGATGTAAGACCCAAATGAAATAATACATGAATAAGAATATTTGTACAACTATGCTTTAATTATAAAATGTAACTGTAATTTACTTTATCTTTAGTTAATCACCTGGACACAATCCAAATAAAATATTTCATTTTTTTTAATTTAATAAAATGCCTAAATGAATATTCTAAAACGTAGTAGATTTCTAGCAGACAGCTTAAAAAATCTTTTTTTCATTGGCTTATTTAAAAAAAATACAGATGAGTACTGGTTCCTCTGCAAGCTAAGTTTGCAAAGAATTAATGCAGTTAAATAAATTCTTAGTATAGATATATACATTTTTAAACCAGATGATCCCCACAGGAATATAGAAAAACATTTGTGAATGATTTATGCTATTTCTGAGGTTGGTACATTTTTAAAGCTCCTTGATTACTTATGTAAATTTGTTCACCATTTCCCAGCTATCCTAAAGCATCACTATTCCCAGTGGTACGGGCAGTTTGGTTGTCTTCAGGCAAAACGAAACAAAAGAAACACCATAGTTTTACTCAGAGCAGAACGTATAGAACAAATCTGAATTATGCACCATGTTTGGATGAACTCACCATGTCTGACTGTGTAACTACATCAAGCAAGAAGGTAACATTTGGGCAGAGAGCTAGATAACATAAATGATGATTGTCTTAGGCTGGGTTCTCTAGAGAAGCAAAACCAGTAAAGTGTATAATATGTATATAGAGAGAGCTGTATATCAAGGAAACAGCTCACGTGATTGTAGAGGCTGGAAAGTCCCAAGTTTGTGGATTAGGATAGAAGCTTTTGATTCACGTTGTCACAGGGGCTGGTGAACCCAAGAACCCAAGATTGGCAGGTCAGAGAGCAGGCGCCAGTTGCAGGATCCAGAACAGGCCAATGCCAGAATGTCTGCTTATATTCCGATGTAGGCCACACGCCCGAGGAAACTCCCTTTCAGCTGATTGGGTACTCATAGCAGACCCCATCACGGGGGTGATCACATATAAACACTGAGAATCATGGTGCAGCCAAGTTGGCAGTCAGTCTTAACCATCATAATGATCCATACTAATATGCAGAAAGGGCATGCTTGGCAGAAGGAATAGCCACAATGATTGCTGCGAGGCTGAGCATACTCCACATATTGGAAGAACAAAAAGGAGGTTAGTGTGGCTGGAGCAGAGTGAGAAAGGGAAAGAATGACAAAAATGAAGTTAGGTAAGTAGGCAATGGCAGATAATGTGGAAAATTTTGACCAAGGTAAGAGTATTGAACTTTACAGACATAATTTACATAATATTGTTCAATTAATGGCTTTTGCCACTCGTTTTCCACAAAACACTACACTTAGTAAATGTGACCTAAAAGGTGATATTTTGATATTATCATTTCAGAAAGACACACCCACCTATTTACTTGACACAGATTTTATTCAGAGCATAACATATGGAACACATTTGAATTATGCACGTTTAGATGGATCCACCATGTTTAGCTCTGTGTCAGTTCACCAAGTAAGTGGGGTGCAAGGAGAACATCTTCTACAATCCTCTGTCTGTTGAATGCACATTCTATTTCCATGTGTTTCAAAATACTCTTATTTTACCCCCAAATTGTTCTTTTTGCTATATCTTTAAGTGAAGTTTGAGTGCAGTGTAATAATGATCTCTAAAATGATTAAAAATTGGGAAGATAGAATACAGAAATAATTCATCTACAAAAGATGACTCCTTTGCACACTCCTCCACTACCCAGCATCCATTATTAAGACTCTCTTCCTCCTTTGACAAGTACCTTCCCTTAAAATATTTTATCAGACTGTATAATTATATTTATTTACTTTCAATTATTTATTGTTTATATTAACCTGTTCTCATTATTCAAATAACATCTTTCTAGCCATGAAAAATTGTTTGGGTAAATTGGGTTAAGATGGAATGAATCATAACTGTGTACTTTAAAGTTAATTTTTTAAAAATTTAAACATTTTTCACTTAAGGCAGAGAGGATAGGTATAAATAAAACTCATTAAGTAAAATAGAGCTGCGTCCTGAAATGGGAAACCTGTGAAGGGCCCAGATACTTAAACAAAGCTGTCTGCTTCAAGTTGACTTGCTGTCTGCAAATCTAGACACATTGTAAAATTTTAAAAGCAATTTTTTTTGTTCTTAGTAACCAATGACGACAACAACGTCAACAACAAAGTTTCTTCCTTTATGGGCATGCCACCATGCTTACTTAGCAGGGCACAACTGCAATAAACTTTCTTTAAAATATCCCCCTTCATCAGAGCTCAAGGTATTGATAGAATCCCACTTGAGAATTTGTTTTTGATATTTTATATATACATATAAATATTTGGTTTTATATGCATATATATTTGGAATATATATATATACACATATATTTGGCTTAATATATATGTACATATGGCTTGCATGTTGCTGTGATAATAGAAGCTATGCCACTGGTATTTCAAATACTAGCAGGGTCACTCATGATGGACAGGTTTCAGCATAATTTCCAGACTAAGCCAGACTAGCTAGAAGGACCTGGTGATCTACTTCTAAAAAAATTGGCCAGTGAAAACCATATGAATAACAGAGGAACATTGTCTGATGTAGTGCCAGAAGATGAGCCCTTCTGGTTGGAAAACAATCAAAATACCACTGGGGAAGAGCTGCCTCCTTAAAGTAGAGTTGACTTTAATAACTTGGATGGAGTCAAGCATTTGGGACCTCCATTTGCTTATGTGGCACAACTCAAAATAAGAAGAAACAGTGGCAAACATTCACTAATAATTGGAACATGGAATGTATGAAGTATAAAGCTAGGAAAATTGGAGATAATGAAAAATGAAATGGAATGCATAAACATCAATATCATAAGCATTAATGAGCTGAAATGGATTCATAGTGGTCATTTTGAATCAGCAATCATATGGTCTACTATTCTGGGAATGACAACTTGAAGAAGAATGGTGGTGTATTCATTGTCAAAAAGAATATTTCAAAATCTGTCCTGAAGTACAACTCTATCAGTGAAAGGTTAATATCCATACGCCTACAAGGGAGACCAGTTAATACCACTATTATTCAAATTTAGGCACTATCATGGTTTGAATTATGTCCCCCCAAAAATGTGTGTATCTGTTTGGCTAGGCCATGATTCCCAGAATTGTGTGGTTGGCCTCCACTCTGTGATTGTAATTTTATGTTAAAGAGGATTAGGGTGGTACTGTAACACCACCTTACCCAGGTCACATCCCTGATCCAATGTAAAGGAAGTTTCCCTATGGTGTGGCCACCACCACCTTTTACCTTACAAGAGATAAAAGGAAAGAGAAGCAAGCAGAGAATGGGGGACCTCATACCACCAAGAAAGCAGTGCCAGGAGCAGAGCCTGTCCTTTGGACCCGGGGTCCCTGCACAGAGAAGCTCCTAGTCTGGGGGAACATTGATGAGAAGGTCGACAGAGACAGAAAGGCTTCCCCTGGAGCTGATGCCCTGAATTTGGACTTTTAACCTACTTTACTGGGAAGAAAAAAATTTTACTTTGTTAAAGCCATCCACGTGTGGTATTCCTGTTGCAGCAGCACTAGATGACTAAGACATGTGCCAACCACTAAGGCCAAAGATGAAAAAAATTAAGATTTTTACCAATTTCTACAGACTGAGATTGATCAAACATGCAATCAAGGTGCATTGATAATTACTGGTGACTGGAATGCAGAAGTTGGAAACAAAGAAGAAGGATCGGCAGTTGGAAAATATGGCCTTGGTGATAGAAATGATGCCAGAGATTGCATGATAGAATTTTGCAGGACTAAGGATTTATTCATTACAAATACATTTTCTCAACAATATAAATGGTGACTATACACATTAACCTTGCCAGATGGAATACACAGGAATCAAATCAAGTACATGGAGAAGCTCAATATCATCAGTCAGAACAAGTGCAGGGGCTGACAGTGGAACAGATCATTAATTGATCCTATGCACGTTCAAGTTGAAGCCAAAGAAAATTTTAAAATGTCCCTGAGAATCAAAGTATGGCCTTGAGTGTATCCCACCTGAATTCAGAGACTATCTCAGGAATAGATTTGACGCATTGAGCACTAATGACAGAGGACCAGAGGAGTTGTGGGATAACATCAAGGACATCATACATGAAGAAAGAAAAAGGTAATTAAAAAGACAGGAAAGAAAGAAAAGAGCAAAATGGATGTCAGAGGAGATTCTGAAATTAGCTCTTGAGCGTAGAGTAGCTAAAGTGAATGGAAGAAACGGTGAAGTAAAAGAGCTGAGCAGAGATTTCAGAGGGTGGCTCGAGAAGACAAAGTATTTAATGAAATATTCAAAACTTGGAGTTAGAAAACCAAAAAGGATGAACATGCTCAGCATTTTCCAGCTGAAAGAACAGAAGAAAAAATTCAAGCATTGAGTTGCAATAGTGAAGGATTCTATGGGCAAGATATTGAATGACACAGGAAGCATCAAAAGAAGATGGAAGGAATACACAGAGTCACTGTACCAAAAAGAGTTGGTCAACGTTCAGCCTTTTCAGGAGATAGCATATGATCAAGAACTGATAGTATTGAAAGAAGAAATCCAAGGTGCACTGAAGACGGTGAAAAACAAGGCTCCAGGAATTGAGGAATACCAATTGAGATGTTTCAACAAAAGGGTGCAGCATTGGAAATGCTCACTCGTCTATGTCAAGAAATTCTGAAGACAGCTACCTGGCCAACTGACTAGAAGAGATCCATATCTGTGGCCGTTCCAAAGAAAGGTGATGCAACAGAATGCAGAAACTATTTAATAATATTATTAATGTCACTTGCAAGTAAAATTTTGCTTAAGATAATTAAAAAATGCTTGTAGCAGTACATCGACAGGGAACTGCCAGAAGTTCAAGCTGGATTCAGAAGAGGATGTGGAATGAAGGATATCACTGCTGATATCAGATGGATCTTGGCTGAAAGCAGAGAATACCAGAAAGATGTTTATCTGTGTTTTATTGACTATGCAAAGGCATTCGACAGTGTGGATCATAACAAATTATGGATAACATTGTGAAGAATGGGAATTTGCCGACTACTTAGTTGTGGTCATGAGGTACTTATATATAGACCAAGAGGCAGTCGTATGAACAGTACTAGGGGATACTGTGTGGTTAAAATCAGGAAAAGTGTGCATCAGGGTTGTATTCTTTCACCATACTTATTCAATATGTGTGCTGAGCAAATAATCTGAGATGCTGGACTATATGAACAAGAACTCAGCATCAGGATTTTAGGAAGAATCATAAACAACATGGACTATGTAGATGACACAACCTTGCTTGCTGAAAGTGAAGAGGACTTGAAGCACTTACTGATGAAGGTCAAAGGCTACAGCCTTCAGTACGGATTATACCTAAGCATAAAGAAAACAACTCTCACAACTTGACCAATAAGCAGCATCATGATAAACACAGAAAATACTGAAGTTGTAAAGGATTTCATTTTGCTTGGTTCCACAACCGATGCCCATGGAAGCAGCAGTCTAGAAATCAAGCAGCGCATTGCATTGAGCATATCTGCTGCAAAAGGCCTCTTTGAAGTGTTAAAACCAAAGACGTCACTTTGAGGACCGAGGTGTGCCTGACCCAAGTCTTGGTATTTTCTGTCACCTCTTATGCATGTGAAACTGGACAATGAATAAGGGAGACATAAGAAGAATGGATGTCATTAATTATGGTGAAGGGGAAGAATATTAAACGGAACTGCTGGAGGAATGAACAATTCTGTCTTGGAAGAAGTACAGCCAGAATGCTCCTTAGACATGAGGATGGTGATACTTCATTTCATTTACTTTGGACTTGTTATCAAGAGGACCAATCCCTGGAGAAAGACATCATGCTTCATAAAGTTGAAGATCAGGGAAAAAGAGAAAGCCCTCAATGAGATGGATTGACACAGTGGCTGCAACAATGGGCTCAAACATAGCAACGATTGTGAGGATGGTGTGGGACGGGGCAGTGTTTCTTTCTGTTGTGCATGGGGTCGCTATAACTCAACAGTACCTAACAACAACATATATATAAATACATGGGTATTTAGAAATAGCCTTCTCAGATTCGTCAAATCAACACACCCTTTCCTTTATATTGCGATATATTTTTATAGATTTTTTAAATTTATTCTTTGCTTATCTTTGAATGAGGCTCCAGTATCAAAGATAAATATTTCTTAACATTCAGGGTGTATGGAATGTTCTTATCCTCTCTTGCTATCTTCCTGTCAGATCTAAACTTGGAAAATTCCCATGTGGTGCCCAGCAGATATTTATCTAAAGCATAGCTACTGGATGGAACTGAGGTTTTGTTTGGCTCCAATTGTTCTGTCAATGGAAGCCTGCAATTCTTCTTTAGAGAATGTAGCTCAGCCAGATGTCCAGCCCTCATGGAGAGTTGGAACGTGTTTTAGTGTACAAACAACTCTAATAATCCAGTAGTCTTATTGACCCTGTAGCAACAGGTATCTCGTTTTTTCTTAGTCTATCACTCTATCAATAAAATGCTCCTTCTCACTCATACACCTTTTCATGTACTACCAAATAAAGCTCTCTCTCTCTGTGTCTTTATATTTCTCTCTCTCAATCTCTCTTTCTGTATCTGTTTCCCTCATCCTTCTATCCTTCACCTCTGTCTTTATCTCTGTATTCCTGTCTCTTTCTTCCTTATCTCTACTGCTATCTCTTGCACTCAAACTTCCTAAGAGACAAACTTTCTAAGTTAGCCTTAGGCAGATCTTTTATACCAATCTTTGTCTTAGGTCACTGGTGATCCTAAAGATTACTGATTTAATTCATGCACCATGCCCTGGACTAATTTGTTATGTCAATCGAGTAGGATAAAATGGTACAAACAATTGCAGCCTAAATGTAAAACCATCACTCTAGTCTTCTGTTCAAAACATGGCTGTTGGCATAGCAAGAACTCAAGAGTTTCATACCCAGAATAGCCACATAATCACACACAGACACATGCACATACACACATACACACACACACGTTACCAGGATGCACTGCTCACAGATTTTTGTTTGTGTCAAATTCTCAAAAAATAGCAAGATTTTTGAGGAAACCTCCCAACACTGTCAACCTCATTGACTTCTTACTCTGTTGTACTGGTAGCATATTCTCTAACTGGAGGTAGAAATAGTTACACTACTAGGATTAGGTAAAGTGAGGAGCATGATCCTGTGTGACTCAGAGGATAATTCCCATGTAGTAGGAGTGTGAAAGTATATTTTAGATCAAAGTTACTTTTGAATCCTAAACACAAAAATATATTAGGGACAATTCATAATTTTTTTTCATTCTTTGCAAAGCAATGCTATCCTGTCTATGAAGGAGGATTACATCTAATCAAATAACTAATCATTTCCAATAATTATGAAGTTAAACCCCCTAAATGTTATTATATGAAACTTCCTTATTATTAGTTTGTGCTGCTATTACCAGATTCTTTTCTTAATTTTGGAAATTTTTATAAATAGTGTGATCAAAATGTTGGTCAATTTCCAAAAACACCTGTTAGTCTGCCCTCAGATTTACCTAGAAATCTAGGTCCAAGTTTACAACTCAAATGATTTAGGGACCAAACAGGCAACATAAATATATGACGTAAGCAGTGTATAATATGACAGGGAATGGTAGGAGCCATGCCCTTATCCAAATTAAATTAAATTAAATTAAAATTTATTTTTCTCAAAACACAATTGTGGCAAAATAAATACATTCATGAGATGTATTGGGTTTATAGACCATTAGATTGTAACATCTGCTTTTTGTTTTTGTTTTCACATAACTTACTTGGCAAGAGGAGAAGAAATAACTAGATCTGGTCCAGAGTGAAAGAAGATGTCTTCATGTTTATTTGAGTTGGAAAGATCACAACATGTTTAAGGGGAGAAAGAGTGAGAAGAGGAATAATAGGTTGAATAGGATGCCAAAACTGAAGAGCAGTGGGGAAGGGTCAGGCCTGGATGGAGAATTCAACTTGTGAGATTTAAGTGGTTCCTTTTCTTCTGAGCCTGGAGCCTAGCTCTGAGACTGTGTGAACTTCTCATTTCTCAAATCTTTGCTCAACACTCACTTCCTCAATGAGGCCTCCCATAATCATTCTGTTTAATACTGTAAGCACCCCGACACTCCTAATCCCCTTAACCTTGCTTTACTTTTGCTTTTTTCCATAACACTGACCCATAATACCAATAGTATATATATTATATTTTTTTCTATAGCGCTGATCCATAAAATATTGTATTGCAATAAGCAATAGCTTTGATAAATGTTGTTGGGTGCTGTCGAGTCAATTCCAACTCATAGCAATGACATGTGATAGAACACAACTGCTCTATAGGGTTTTCTTGGCTGTAATCTTTACAGAAGAGGTCGCCAGGGTTTTCTCCCATGGAGCCTCAGGGTGGGTTCGAATTGCCAACTTCTCGGTTAGCACCCAAGTGCTTAACCATTGCGCCACAATGGATCCTTACATGATAAATACATGAATACATATACATATTTATATCATTACTTACTGCCCATTTTTCTTGTTAGAATGTAAACTACATGAATGCAGAAATCTTTGTCAGTTTATCCTCTGATGTATCCCAAGTACCCAGAAGAGATATTGAAGCACGGTAGTTTCTCAGTTGGGCTCAAACATAGCAATGGTTGTGAGCATGGTGCAGGACTGGGTAGTGTTTCGTTCTGTTGTATATAGGGTTACCATGAGTTGGAACAACAGGTTCTCAATAAATATTTGTGGAATGAATGAAGAAAATGTAAGTGGACACAAGTGTGGCTAAGTACAGATAGCCAAGAAATTTATTTTTGAGTGACTTTGTATTCTTGCAAAGCAGGAAGAAGAGTCATCTGTTCAGAGATAAGGATATGAACAAGTAGCAGGGTTTTTGGGTAGAATGATGCAGTTGATAACATCTTAAAATGTGACCAGGAATAGAAAATCATCTGCCTTACTCCACTGAAACACTATCTGAAGATGAACACTTTAATTTTATAGTAGTTCATATAAGTTTTGCTCTGTGATTTTCTTTAGCGGTACTCTACAGCCAGTGGCAAAGGAATTATGTACTAAAATTAAATCAAAGTAGTGGACTCATGGATTGGAAATGGCCCAGGACAAGGTGCATTGATAAGATACCAGACAATGATTAAAGCATTGATACAGTACAGAGTCTAAAAAGGTAATTAAAGCGAAGAATGAAGCATTAGCCTGGGAGAAAATTAAAGCTTTATTAAAGATGCAGAGGTGTCAGAGAAGACAGGGTGCAGGCATACTGGAAAAATGGAACGTGAACATTGAGGTTAGAGTAAACCAAAGACCAAACTCGTTGCCATCAAGTCAATTCCGACCAATAGTGAGCCTAGAGGACAGAGTAGGAGCGACTGGTAGATTTGAACTGCTGACTTTTTGGTTAGCAGCTGTATCACTTAACCACTGGGCCACCAGGGATCTAAGGCTAGAAAATCCTTGGTAAAAGCAAGTTCCATGAGCACAGGGATTTTGTCTGTTTGGATCACTGCTGTATACTCAGAAGAACTTGACACATAGTAGATGCTTGAATACATATTTGAATGAATGGTGAGGTCCACAGAAAATGACCATCGGGAGGATATGGTCCTTCAACTGCAGAGGATAGGTAAAGACTTTTTAAATAAGAGGGAGAAAAATATCAATGATGAGGCTGCTGTGTGGTTTACACATAGCCTTAGATGCTTCTGTGATTCTGCAGGAATAAAGATGTAAAGACCAACTGTAAGTCATTTGTTAAAGACCTCACATAATGAGGCTCTCTGACCAGGAGATCTGCACATGGTAGGTTGGACAGAAGATATATGACATGAACCTTGAAAGAGGTGGGATTTTCTGCATCAGAGTAGAAGAGTAATGGTCTTGAAGTGACATAAGCTGTTTGGTTCCTACTGATATTTCCTCTGACACCTGAAATATAGCGGGTATGGCTAACTAAGCGTAACTTCTCCAAAAAGTTACAGCAAGAAAAATCCAACTTTCACTTAAGGCAAAGGGGCACAAGTAACATTCTGTGAGTACTCTGAAGTATAAGAAGATTGACTTACAACGAAACTCTTCTCCTACAGATGACATGCGAAAGAGCTGGGGAGAAGGCTGGGGAAGGGGACAAGTGGACATATGTGAGGAGGAGTTTCTGATGATAAGTGGTAAGATAGAATGGGCAATGATAAGTTACCTGTCCTCCTGGGGAACGATCAAGAAGCTTATCCTTTAAGGATAATGTCCATTGCTTTGAGGGTATTCAGATTATATTTTAGTGCCACTAGTATTTATTATTTGTAATTAAAACAAGTCATAGTTTTATTTCCTAAGAACTTAATTGCATTGTTGTTGTTGTTGCATGCCCTAGAGTCGATTCTGACTCATAGTGATCCTACAGGACAGGGTAGAACTGCCCCATAGTGTTTCCTAGGCTGTAATCTTTAGGGGAGCAGATTGCCAGGTCTTTTCTCCAGTGAAGCTGCTGGGTGAGTTTGAACCACCGACCTTTCTGTTAACTGCTTAGCACTTAACCATTTCATCACCAGGGCTCCTTTATTGCATTATGTCATTTAATTCTTGTCCTATGAGGTGGCTGCTATCATAATCCACATCTTATAGAAGCACAAATTGGGGCTTAGAGTAACTTGCCCAAAGCCACAGATAACAAGTGGAAAAGCTGTGATTTAGCAACAGGCAGTTTAATTTCAAAGTCCTCCTTCTTAACCATGCATATATCTGCCATGCTCAAAGAACTTGCAAGTTATTCATGTCTTAATATAAAGTAAATTCCTCTCTTAATCTACATTCCAAGCATTCATTTCATTAGAATATATGTTCCAAGTGCATCTGATTCTGCCAGTCTCACTCAGGCACAGCTCCCAATGCCATAAACTTGAAACTCTAAGATAGTACTCAATTTTGAAGACGTGTATTGAGGTTACAAAATAAAGTGTTATGTTTAAGTCGAGACTCTAAACCATTAAACGTTTTATTGGTGCAAATACATATAAAAAAACTTCATTATGAATAGTGGATGAATTCTAACTTATTGGATTACACTGGGAATGGGAAAGGGGCCAAAGAGGAGAACTGACCTTTATATGCCTACCGTATATTCCAGATACAAGATTCATATGCATAAACTAATTCAGTTTTCATATCAATTTTATAAAGTATGTATATAAATGAGAAAACTGAGTTTCAGAATGGTTAAGGTCACAAAGCTACTGAGTTGCAGAGCTGGGATTTGAAATCAAATATATACAAAATACTCCAAAGCCTCCATTTTTTCTTCCACTATCTTATGCTTCCCTAGAAGAATATGATTCAATTAGTAAACTTTATCCCTGCACACACTTTACATGGGAAATTCTGCATAAATGAAAGGCTATCTCCTTAAATATAAGGGTTGCATGACGGCTTTAATAAAAAATGCCCGTCTAAATAGACTGATATTTGCTTGCCCACACCCCAAAAAAGTGAGAAATTTATTGATAAAATTTAATATATTCATGTTACATTACAGTATCAATGCTTAAAAAAAATACATATTGATCTTATATGAAAACAATAGCAACAATTAACACTTAAACTGAGCATTTACTATGTGCCATGTACTGTGCTAAGCATTGTACATCTACGTTAATTATCATAAGAATCTATGGAGACCTTTGAATCCTGGCTCTTCTCTGACTCTGTAAGAGCCTCTGTCAGCATGCTGTATCTCAGTAGCTCCCCCAGTGCTGGTCTTAAGATTGGTGCCAGTCTGGCTTCAAAGTATTTGTCCTAGATCTAAGGAATTAGAAATTCTACGGGTGGTGCCTAAAAGTGTTCATTTTAAACAAGTTTCCCAAACAAGTGAAAGAAACAACAAAGTACCTACATTACACTTAAGATATGTTGCATTAATCAGTCCATAGGTTATTCAGACTAACAGTTATTTCCACACAGCTATCTGATGTAAGAATTGAATAAAAATATTGAACACATTCAATAAATTCAGAGTAGATTTTATTTTTCCAAAATATTAATTCAATTTCAAGAATGAAGATTACGTCCAAAGCATAAGTAGTCAACAAGGGAATACTGCGTCGTTTAAAATCAGGAAACGTGTGTGTCAGGGTTGTATTCTTTCACCATACTTATTCCATCAGTATGCTGAGCAAATAATTGGAGAAGCTGGACTATGTGAAGAAGAACGGGGCATCAGGATTGGAGAAAGACTCATTAATGACTTTCGATATGCAGATGACACAATTTTGCTTGCTGAAAGTGAAGAGGACTTGAAGCACTTACTGATGAAGATCGAAGACTACAGCCTTCAGTATGAATTACACTTCAACATAAAGAAAACAAAAATCCTCACAACTGGACCAATAAGTAACATCATGATAAATGAAGAGAAGATTGAAGCTGTCAAGGATATCCAGAATCAACACCTATGGAAGCAGCAGTCAGGAAATCAAACAATGCATTGCACTGGGCAAATCTGCTGCAAAAGTCCTCTTTAAAATGTTAAAAAGCAAAGATGTCACTTTAAGGACTAAGGTGCGCCTGAGCCAAGCCATGATATTTTCAATTGCTTCATATGCATGGGAAAGCTGGACAATGAATAAGGAAAACTGGAGAAGAATTGACACCTTTGAATTATGGTGTTGGTGAAGAATATTGAATGTACAATGAACTGCCAAAAGAACAAACAAATCTGTCTTGGAAGAAGTACAGCCAGAATGCTCCTTAGAAGCAAGGAGGGAGACTTCATCTCATGTACTTTGGACATTTTATTATGAGGGACCAAGCCCTGGAGAAGAACATCATGCTTGGTAAAGTAGAGAGGGTCAGCAAAAAGGAGGAAGACTATCGATGAAATGGGTTGACACAGTGACTGCAACAATGGGCTCAAACATAACAATGATTGTGAAGATGGCAAAGGACCAGGTAGTATTTTGTTCTGTTGTACATAGGGCTGCTATGAGTCGGAAGCAACTCGAGGGCACCTAACAACAACGGTAATAGTCTTAATTAGAGCAGGCCTACAGCATGTAATTTGAAGAGCATCCAGTGGTATGTCCTTACTTCAAATCTCTCTCTTGTAGTCCCTAACTCTGTGCATAAATTCACATATTACTCTTAATCAAGGCCTTGGAAGCCACTGATAAAAGCCACATGTTAGTGGTGAAAGATTATGAACTGTCAACATACTGGAATTCAACTGTATTTTTTTTCTCAAATTTGATTTTGATTACTTTGCAGTCATATAGTAAGACCCTATTTGATCTAATTTACAAGGTTCAGAGAATTTCAATAGGTGTTATAAACCAAGGAAAACAATATTAATAAAAAAGCAAAAGGCATTCTCTCTCAATGATTAGGGCAAATATAGTTTCATGTATGTCTCTTAGAAATCTGCTTTATTTCTAGGAATATAGGAAATAAAGGAAAAATCTTTGAATAATTTCTTAATTCTTCCTTCCAAAGCACTCTGTATTCTTTTGAATACTATTCTGGCACAGAATAACAGTGAAATGAACATTTGGACTAAATGCATTTCAAGGATTCTTAGTTTTACTTGCAGAGGAAGGGCTGGCCTGTGTTCCTCATGGTCGGCAAAAGTTCTAAACAGTCCCACACCTGGGAAAGGCTCAAAGTGAATGCCTGATTTGAATAATTTTGTATTAAAGAATATTGTTATGTCAGAATAAAGAGAGAATTGACTATAATCCCCTTATTATCTTCTGCATTGTCTTTCTAACATGACAGTTTAGCTGCTTTTTTTTCCTGATAACGCATGGTGTTGTCAATATATAAATGTCCATGCATTTTTTAATGAGACTGCCTAATCAGTAAACAAAACATAATAAAAATTTGTGGGTAGTTCAGTAGGAAGGGGAAGAATCTATTGTGCTATATTGTGGCAAATAATCTTTTATGGATAAAATGAAAGGGAAATACAGTGATTACATATTATATATCAGACAAGGCTATGTTTAATTTTATAGTCCTTTTAGACTTTCATCATAACTCTTGATTTAGCAGCAGAATTGTTCAGAGGTATTTTACGTTTAAGGAGGTACCATCTTTGAAGAGTGATAAGGAAATATTTCATTAGAATATCCCATGCTATGCTCAGCACCTTCTCATTATTTTGCATTTAGTTACCATCTTCATGTAAATACTTCCTTCTCCCTTTCAAGAACTCCTTTCTAAAATCTCATCAGCTAAGTGAGTTTTGTTCCCGGGCTGAGGAGAAAACACAAAGAAACCACTCATGCATCTATTCATTCTTTCTTCCAGATTGTATTTGTTGAATATCTGCTACGTGCCAGATGCTGACAGCACCATGATTAACAAGGCATGCGTCTGCACTCAAGAGCTCTCAATCTGGTGGAGACAGAAACAAAACCAAAGATATCCATTAAGAAAACCAAAGATAGCCATAGTAGAAACATGTATAATCCTGGCTTTCCTAATAGCCTGAATTGGTGGGCTAGTGGAGTTGGGGTGGTGGTAAATGTATTTCCAGGAAGGCTTCAAAGACATAGTGAGGCATGAGTAATCTTGAAGAATAAGTACAAGATGATCAGCAGGGTGGAGGGAAATGTTCCAAATAGGGGATTAGTAAATTCATAGAAATGGAGCCACAAGATAGCATAGTACATTCAAGGAATTGATGTAGTTCAGGATGATTGACTGTCGGATGCTATAAAGGAAATGGACAGTACAAGACTGAAGAGGTGCAACAGAGCAGATCATGAGAGGGACTTATCTTTCATGCTGAGGACTTTGAATGTCAGAGAAAAGGTCATCAGGAGCCATTGAAGGATACTGAGTGTAGAGAGGGGGTAGTTGCATTTTAGAAAGCTCATTCTACGTAAGGGTGGAGGATGGAGGAGGCTAGACTGGTGACACAATTATCAGTCAGTAGGTAACAATAAACGGTGAGTTTCTATTTTAGGGCAGAAATAGCAGGAATATTGAAAGGGAAACAAAATAGTAGAGATATTTATGAGTGAAATAACAGAATCTAGTTACTAACTGATGTAGAAGAAAGCAGGGAGAGGAAGTCTTTTAGGGTCAAGTCATAGTTTTTACTTTGAACTTTCATCGTGGACATAAAAATTATAGCAGAAGAAATAGGTTTGTTGGGGACTGTAAAGGGGATAGAGTTCAACATTGTGCACGGTGACTTTAAGCTATCCTCAGGACATTTTTCCAATGACTATGAATAAAGAATAAAAAGTCACATGATCTCAGACTCAGACTGGGAGGAGACTGTAATGTTAGAGTGGTTGGGGGTCATTAATTGGGACCATTAAATGCAATCAATCTATACTCTATCCATTGGCCCAGAGCCATAAAAATTCCATTCTGGCCATAAGGTGAAATTATATTTCCTCTTCTTTCATAGGCTTGGCTCTTTATATTGTGTAATTTCTCCTCCACCTTCTTCTGGTCTGTGTTGTTACCCTTTTGTGTATCAGGGAACAAGTTTTCTGAATCAAATTTTTAAAGTAGAGCTACTTTAAAACTTGATTTGTAAGGGCAACATTTACAAAAGTGTTTTGATAAAAATGATGATTATCATTGAATCATTCGTTCCTTAAATATGTATACAGCATTTGTAATCTTTTGGGCCCAGTTTTATGTGCTAGGAATACAGTGGTGAGTAAGAGAGACAGGTTCCTTGATCTCATGAATTGACATTCTTGAAGGGGAAACAGAAAATAAACAAGTAACCCCAAAAAAAAAAAAAAAAAAAGATTGTTTCAGAGCATGATACAGTCTTTCAGAAAAATAAAGTAGAATGAGTTCATAGAGAATGACTGGGAAGGGTGGAAACATTTGCTAGGGTGGTTAGAAAGGACATCCATAGTAAGGTCTTAGTCATCTGACAAAAGAATATTCTAAGCAGAGGAAGTAAAAAGTACTGAAAGCCTGAAATGAAAACAAGTTCAGTATATCAGAAAGGCAGGTCAGATTACAGAAGCATGGATCAGAGGGCAGTGTTAGTTTAATGGTGGGATTCTCACCTTCCATGCAGGAGACTTGGGTTCAATCCCTGGCCATTGCGCCTCATATGCAGCCACCACTTGTCTGTCAGTGTAGCTTGTATGTTGCTATGATGCTGAACACATTTCAGCAGAACTTCCAGACTAAGAAGGCATAAGAAGAAAGGCCTGGTGGTCTACTTTAGATAAATCAGGTCCAATCACCTTGTATATGCAGTCACCATGAGTCAGGGGCTTATGTGAGGGCATCTAACAACTACATCCATGAGTGACTAACATGAAATGAGAAGGGGACAGACCTTTGGAGTCTTGCGTGCTCTGGTAGGGTTTGAAATTTACTCAAAATAAAAAGAGGAGGTATTGGAAAGTTTTAAGCAGAAGCATGGCATGCTCTGATTGTTGAGTAGTGGAGATCATTGGGCAATTTAATCACTACACCTCTGCTTTCACCCAGGAGCCCTCATCTTCTTAGAGCAGATATTTTCTAACTCATATAGGTCAACTAGGTCACTCCAATTTAAAATTTAGTGTCCCTAGACAAACTATTCAGACAAATGAAGATGTTATAATTATCTCAGTTTCTGGTGACAATTTAATGATTTCTTTCCAAATCTCCTCCTCATCAGAAAAATCCAACGGATTTGCCTTTCATCCATCACCTAGACAGTGAGAATCTATTTACATGGGGCATAGGAAAGTAGGAGGAAATGGGAAGGTTTTCTGGCTGGTTGTAGTCAGTTCACTGCTGGCCTGTCTGCTTCTCCCTGTGACTCTGCTACCTCTATTCTCCCTAACCCCCAGAAATTCTGCTCACAGTTTTCTGCTGTTGGAAAATCTAGGAGGAATGCACTTTACTTGGTCACCTCTCCTTCAACAATAGGTTTACCATTCATTCTCAGCCAATAAGATCTTTTGGCCCCTCTGAGTTTCCTAGTGGTGAGGGGTTGGGGGAAGGTGACTTGCAAAGTTGCTATCATGCATTGCCTTTTAGCTCACTGGAAACCTAGAGATTCCTTGTCAAACCAACAGCCACACTATAAGAAACTGGGGGCAAGTTTTGCTCTATCCAGATTAGCTTAAACATTTTGCCTTCGCTCTTCATGTGTCTCCATACTTCAGTAACTTTTCCTGTGCTCAATGATCTATAGTGGCAAACAAACCCTAGACCATTTAGAACCATTCTGTGTCCTAAATTCAGGAAAAATTATCTGGTGGTGGGGAAAATGTCTTCAAGGGGAGATTCATGTGTGAAGCAGATCACCACAATGAAAAGAGAACCAGTCAAGAAGAAATATAAGTGCCAACAATGTGCCCCTTTCCCAAAGGAAAATGCAAAAATTCTAATGCTCCAAAAAGACTCTTTCCTCCCAGAAAATACTTCTCTACCTTCCAAGTTCTTTTACTTATTTTCTCCTGAAAATGGAAAAGGACAAAAACTTTTTTTTATGTTTCATCATGTGCCTATCTTACTCCAGAAAATACCTGTTTTAGTCATCTAGTGCTGCTATAACAGAAATACCACAAGTGGATGGCTTTACTAAAGAGAAATTTGTTCTTTCACAGTTCAGGAGGCTAGAAGTCCAAATTCAGGGTGCCAACTCCAGGGAGAAGGCTTTCTCTCTCTGTCAGCTCTGGGAGAAGGTCCTTGTCATCAATCTTCCCTGGTAGAGGAGCTTCTCAGCGTAAGGACCCCAGATCCAAAGGACATGCTATTCTCCTGGCTCTTGTTTCTTTGTGGTATGAGGTCCCCTTGTCCCTCTGCCCACTTCTCTCTTTTATATCTCAAAAGAGATTGACTTAGGACACAACCTAATCTTGTAGATTGAGTCCTGCCTCATTAACATAACTGCCACTAATCCCACTTCATTAACATCATAGAGGTAGGACTTACAACACATAGGAAAATCACATCAGATGACAAAATGGACAATCATACAATAGTGGGAATCATGGGCTAGTCGAGTTGACACACTTCTCCTGATTCACATAGCTGTGGGGGGCTGGCAAACCCAAGATTCACAGGTCAGAGAGCAGGGCTCTGATCATAAGCTGCGAAGATTGACGGATCCCAATATTGGCAGGTGAGACCTCAGGTAAACTGCTAGCTCAAGTCCCAAGACCCAGAGATGAGATGAACAGGAGCCAACTGCAGGATCTGGAGTGAACAAAAGCCAATGAGGCTTGCCAGAATGTCCACTTATATTTGATGCAGGCTACACGCCCAAGAAAACTCCCTTCCAACTGATTGGCTACTCACAGCAGATCCCATTGTGGAGGTGATTGCATTATATCAAATCTCATCATGGAAGTAATCACAACATCATATGACTGCCAAACAACTGAGAATCATGGTCCAGTTAAGTTGACACACAACCTTAACCATGACAGTCCACTCCTTGTCAACTTGGCACCTGTACACATCTCCCTAAACCACACATAATCTCTGAATAAAGACAATTATAAAGTCATACTTGTGCCTAACATGATACAACAAACATACATACAACTGAAAATGCACTATCCCTGTTTACATCTTATATTTTATAAGTGAAGAGAACAAAAATATTTGATGAACACATACAAAGCAAAAATACTCATAACAATTGCTGTCCTCATTTCTGCAAATGGTCACATGGTCATAACTGATATTTAGAACTAGCTTCTTCCACCACCCATTCCACATTCCCTTCACCCTCAGCAAGCACCTTATCTGGTCATGGTTCTTTGCCTGGTGGGGTGACCCAAACCTTCATTCCTGAAGTGTCTGGGCCGTTAGCAGGCATGTTGGAATTGGGTTACTGTCGTTTTCCATTGACTTCAATCACAGGGCATGGAAGTACTAAGAGATACCCTAAGGGATCTCCTGCATTCCAGACACACTCTTCTTTACCTCCATTATGTACTGTCAATCCGATTTCCTCTTGGTAATCAGGATCAATCTCACCAGCCACTATGGTAACTCCCTTCTTTGCCTGTTGATCCAGAGGCATAAGGAGCCCAAAGTGGCCAGGTGGCATTCTTAGCTTCCAGTGCAAAGGAATCAGTGATGTGTCTCCAGTATTCATCCCTTTGGAACTAAGATCTCTAGACCTGCAGAGCATAAGGTTGCAGTGACAGGGAGCAGAAATCTTGTGAATGTGTCACTAGGGGTAATAGTGAGAGGTGCCACTCCCATTTCCACCCCTTGATTCCTGGATCCATGAATCCTGGCTATGGGAGAAACAGCACTATATATTTGATGCTGGTTTAGAGCATATACAGCCTCCTGGAAAACAGTGCCCCAACCCTGCAAGGTATTGCCACCTATCTGGCATTGTAACTGTATCTTTAGAAGATCATTCCATCATTCTATCAAATCACCTACTTCAGGATGATGGGGAACATGGCAAGACCAGTGAATTCCATGAGCTTGGGTCCACTGCTGCACTTCATTTGCTGTAAAGTGAGTCCCTTGATCCAAGGAGATGCTGTGTGGGATAATAGGATGGTGGATAAGGCATTCTGTGAGGCCACAAATGGTAGTTTTCGCAGAAGCTTTGTGTGCAGGTAAGGCAAATCCATATCCAGAGTAAGTGTCTATTCCAGTAAGAACAAAACGCTGCCCTTTCCATGATGAAGGTTGTCCAATGTGATCAACTTGCCACCAGGTTGCTGGCTATCACCTCCAGGGACGGTGTCATATCGGGGATTCAGTTTTGGTCTCTGCTGCCGGCAGATTAGGCACTCAGCAGTGGCTGTAGCCAAGTCAGCACTAGTGAGTGGAAGTCCATGCTGCTGGGCCCATGCATAACCTCCATCCCTGCCACCATGGCCACTTTGTTCACGAGCAAATGATGGGAGAAGCTGAGGAAAGAGGATGACTTGTTTCCACGGAACACGTCATCCTATCCACCTGATTGTTAAAATCATCCTCTGCTGAGGTCACCCTTTGGTGCATGTTCACATGAGACACAAATATCTTCACTTCTTTGGCCCATTCAGAGAGGTCTATCCACATACCTCTCCCCCCACACGTCCTTGTCTCCAATTTTCCAATCATATTCCTTCCAAATCCCTGACCATCCAGCCAAACCATTGGCCACAGCCCATGAATCAGTATATAATTGCACATCTGGCCATTTCTCCCTCCAAGCAAAGTGAACAACCAGGTGCACTGCTCAAAGTTCTGCCCATTGGGAGTATTTCCCTTCACCACTGTCCTTCAAAGAGGTCCCAGAAAGGGACTGTAATGCTGCCACTGTCCACTTTCAAGTGGTGCCTGCATATCACGCAGAACCATCTGTAAACCAGGCACGAGTTTTCTCTTCTTCAGTCAACTGGTCATAAGGAACTCCCCATGAGTGCAGATTGGGAGATGGAAGGATATGTGACAAGAGTGGAGACCATGGGCATTTGGGTCACTTCCTCATGCAACCTGCTTGTGCTTTCATGTCCTGCTTGGGTCTGATTTTGTATATACAACTCCTGTTTAATGACAGAGTGCTACTGTGCATGTCCAACTTTATGACTCCGTGGGTCAGACAACACCCAGTTCATGATGGGCAGCTCAGGCCACACAGTGACTTGGTGTTCCATGGTTAAGTGTTCAGTTTCTACTAAGGCCCGGAAACAAGCCAAAAGCTGTTTCTCAAAAGGAGAGTAGTTATCTGCAGATGGCAGGGCTTTGCTCCAAAATCTAAGGGTCTGCACTGTGATTCACCAGTTGGGGACTGCCAAAGACTGCAAACAGTATCTCTGTGTGCCACTGTCACTTCAAGCACCACTGGATCAGCCGGATCATATGGTCCAAGTGGCAGAGCGGCTTGCGCAGCAGCCTGAGCCTGTCGCAGAGCCTTCTCTTGTTCTGGTCCCCACTCAAAACTAGCAGCTTTTTGAGTCACTTGCTAAATAGGTCGGAGTAGCACACCCAAAGAGGAATATGTTGCCTCCAAAATCCAAAGAGGCCCACTAGGTATTGTGCCTCCTTTTTAGTTGTGCGAACAGCCAGATGCAATAACTTATCCTTCATTTACAAGGAATATCTTGGCATGTCCCACACCACTGGAGCCCTAGAAATTTCACTGAGGTGAAGACTCCTGAATTTTTGTGGGATTCATTTTCCACCCTTTAGCAGGCAAACGTTTTACCAATAAGTCCAGAGTCATTGATAGAATGTTCACTTATATTCAATGCAAGCCACATACCCAAGGAAACTCCCTTTCAACTGATTGCCTACTCACAGTACATCCCATTACGGAGGTGATCACATTGTATAAAATCTTATCATGGAAGTGATCACATCATCGTACGACTGCTAAATTACATCATAACTGGCAAACCACTGAGAATAGAGAATTGTGGACCAGGCAAGTTGACACACAGCATTAACCATCACAATACCTAAATTCATTTTAGCCGTTTGCAATCCTTGTTCATTGCAAACTAAGCTGAGAATTATTATAAGAAAAGGAGTTAAATTATTGCCACAGAGAAATACTCCACATGCCATTCCATTACATATGATTTTATAGGCTAACTTTTTAGCTGTGTAGAGTCACTGTTAGGGGGCACATTTGGAAGCAGGGAGAACAGTTAGGCCATCATAGAGAATTAATGCAAATGCTAAGAGAAGAACAAACTAATCAAAACTCTCCAGTGTTTTCTTCCATAGAGGGCCTGATAGAGAAATGGATACATTGTAGGCACTGAATTTTTCTTCTTTGTTGGTTTATCACTTTCAGGGGATATCTAACTCTTAGCTAAGCTTTGAGGGTACCCTGAGGACAAGAACAGGGAACTCTAAGACAGAAAAAGTTATATTGAAAACAGCATTTTAGAGATATCTGGAGCATTAACTTTACTGCAGAGTTGTACTACTAGTAAAAATACTAACATGAAAGGGTTTTAAGCAAAGCATTTATCAACAAGCCTTTTGAATTTCTAAGTATTTAATAGATGAATTTTATTATTGGTTTAAATAGGGTATAAACTCTAAAAGAAAACTACATAAATCTAGAATCTGAGATATAAATGTGTAAGCAGAAGCTAGCCAGTTAGCAGTCAGAACTCTCAATAGACAAACTTCACAGACTTTAATACTTATTGAGGATTCTTTTAAAATTTGTATATCATTCCGGGCAAGCTATATGGATACTGTCATTTAAAAATCTGGGCTGCTTTCTTGCTGCTAAAGAAAATATACCAAGACAAAGGGATGGTCATATCATCCCAATTTTAATAGTCCGAAAAGATAAGTTATTTAATTCTAGGAGATAAAGTCAGAAAATAATAAAATAGAGATGCGTTTAGCTTTATTAAAATGAGTAGAAAGTATAATTGTTATTTTAGCTTGAGCTGATGCATTATGTCAATACCCTAATAGTTTTGACATGTAGTGTCAAATTCTTTTTTTTTTTTTTTTTGGTAGACCTATTCAGTGCGCAATGCACTTAAGCAAATCTTATTGTAATGAGTATTGATGTGTGCAGGCATACACACACACACACACACACACACACACACACACACACACACACACACACGCGTACACATGCACGTATCACTAAAAGCCCTGTCAGGAGCCCTTCAGGAACAGGACATTATTGACATGTTATAGCACATTTTCATACTACAGACAATTCAGTTTGACAAATTTTTTTCCTTTTTCAACCCCGCTTCCTTTTGTATCTTAGCCTCTCCTCATAATGTAAAAATATATAATACTTTCAAACCTCGAAAGTGTAGAGGAGAGCTGAACAGTGTAATTGATCATAGCTGAGCTGAATTAAGAAGCCAGAGTTCCAGAAATTTGCTTTGGTTAAAGCAGGGTGGGGTTCTTAGAGCTTCACCCACTTGGTGTCTTGCTCAGAATCTTTTGAGAGGCCCAGTCCCAAAGATTATGTCTTTCCTGCAGGACCCAGGTGGTGGCAGTGCAGGTACAGGGGTAGCAATCAGTAATAACTTAGACTTGATGGATGAGCGAGCATGTCTATATGCTTATTGTACCTTCACCATGGTTAAGCACCTCTACACCCTACTTCACATTAGCCTGCAGTAAGTACAGAATAAACTTTACCATATATGACTTGGGAAGGTTAATTTACTTGTTCATTGTTCATATCACTTTAGCAGAAACAGTCCCTCTGAAACCTTCAAACTCAAAGTCTGGTCCACAGAAGGGCAGCATCAGCAAGACCTGGGAGTTTTTAAAAATGCAAAACCTCAGGTCCTGGCTCAAACCTACTGAATCAGAATCTGCATTTTAGTAAGATCCTTAAGTGATTTTTATTGTGTATTAACGTTTTAGATGTCTAGTCTACAACAGTGGTTCTAAACAATGGTTACACATTAAAATCTCCTAAAAAGTACTTTTAAAAAGCATATCAGAACAAGGGCCCCTACCAACATCAATTAAATCAGAATATGTAGACTGGGCTCCAGGCATTGATACTAAAAAAAAAAAAAAATTCCCAAGTGATTTTGAAGTCCTCTAAGGATATGAATCACTAGATAACTTTAATGCCCAGGACCCCCAACATGGAATGACTCAATTCCAGAGGGCTTATATGCCATATTCCATAGGTCCTCACTGATAAAATGTAGGATCAGAAGAGAAGTCCTGTAGGTTAACTTGACCAAACCTGTTGTATCAGTCGCCTGACTGAAAGAGTGGCTGGCTCAGTCACCCATGCCAGTCAAGGCTCTCTGAATTGAGAGACAAAAGTTGCAGAATACAAGTTGGATTCCCCTATTTGGACTCAGTAACTACAGAATGATATGATATTGACTGCTTCTGGAGTTACGAGGCTCCCATGACACATTTTTTTGAGGCTGCATTTTGGCAGGGTGGGGATTATGTTCTATATGATATAACACATATATTCTATAGTCTGTGAGAGACAGTGGTGATCCAGTGGTAGAATTCTTACCTTCCATGCAGGAGACCCAGGTTCAACTTTAGGCCAATGCACCTCAAGTGCAGCCACCACCTATTTGTCAGTGGAAGTTTGTGTGTTGTTATGGTGCTGAACAGATTTTAGCAGAGCTTGCAAACTAAGACAGACTAGGAAGAAAGTCCTGGTGATCTACTTCCAAAAAATCAGCCAACAGAAACCCTATGGATAAGATCATCATGCATGGAGTCACCATAAGTAGGCAGCCCACTCCACAGCAACTAACTACAATAACAGCGATATTCTATAGACTATATATTCTATAGTCTAAGAGGGGTAGGGTACAGCAACAATTCTAAAAACTTAAAATTATTTTTATAATTGCTACTGTCTTAGTTAGCTAGTGCTGCTATAACACTAATACCACAAGTGGATGGCTTCAACAAACAGAAGTTTATTCTCTCACAGTCTAGTAGGCTAGACTTCCAAATTCAGGGTATCAGCTCCAGGAGAAGGCTTTCTCTCTCTGTCGATTCTGGAGGAAGGTCCTTGTCATCAGGGACCCTGGGTCCAAAGGGCACACTCCTCTCCTGGCTCTTGCTTCTTTGTAGTATGAGATCCCCCTGTCTCTCTGCTCTCTTCTTTCTTTCATATCTCTGGAGAGATTGGCTTAAATTGTAGATTAATCTTGTAGATTGAGTCTACATAACTGCCTCTAATCCCATCTCATTAACATCATAGAGATAGGATTTACTACACACAGGAAAATAACATCAGATGACAAAATTGTGGACAATCACACAACAATCTGACCTAGCCAAATTGACAGATATTTTTAGGGGACACAATTCAGTCCGTGACAACTACTTAAGAGTTGCAAATTCCTAATCAAAAGAATCTAATATCTTGCTAAACTCCAAACCATGGGGTATATTCTCCTGAATTTGCCTAAACTGGCCATTTTCTTTGCTAAACTAAAACCTTCGTAATGTACATTCCTGGTTTAGGGCATCTACTTTGGAAATCTGATAATAGAACATATGCCTTGCCTCATACATTTTATTTCCTTGTTTCTCTTTCCTCTGTTCAGCCTGAATACCTGTAATATATCAAACTTCTGCTGACTACCAGAAGGCAGGGTAGTCTCACTTTCAGACTGACCTTTCTGCTAAAAGTTTTAAATAAAGTCTTGTCTTTCTCTTTGTTGCTCCACTTTGGTAGTCTTTCTTTCAGGATCTTTTGATAAATCTCATGATTGGCTTGCATATGCTGCATTACAACTTCTTTAGAAAACCTCCCCTCTAAGGGTACAGTGAAACCCAAGCAGCTAGGAGGCAGCTTCAGATTATTGGCTTCCATTGGAGGGATGCATATATGTTTGCCAAAAGATTTCCCGGATTTGGTAAAAATAAATAAAACTTTGGATATGAATAGTGTTTTGAATCAATTAATTTAATGAAAATAAATTATGCTAGTCTTTGAATCAATGTTTCCTAACAGTTTTTTTTTCACTTATACCCAATAAATACTTTTTTGCATCATGATTGCATTGTTTGGATGTGCTACATTTAATTACCCACTGCCATCAAGTTGATTCCGACTCATAATGACCCTATAGGGCAGAGTACAGCTGCCCCATAAGGTTTCCAAGGCTGTAAATTTTTACAGAAGCAGACTACTTCATCTTTCTCCCATACATTTAATTAATCTCCTATTTTTATATATGCAATGTTTTTCCTTCTGGTAGTACAGGACTGGTAAAAAAAATACCTAAAAATGATTCAGAATTAAAGAGCAAAAGAAAAAGAACCTAAAATTGAAACTTGTATAAATATACATAGAAGTTGCAAAAGAGGTGATATTTGGGGGTGGAGTCAACATGACGCTATGGCCAGAAGCACCACACCATCCCTCCACCGCAAAGATCCGAAAAACTAAGTAAAACAGAGACAAACATCAATCCTGGAATCCTAACCTTTAAATGAAGAGATAAAGAACTCAACCAGGCACCGAAAGTGATAGGAAACTGACAGAATACAGGGAATGAGGAGAGATACGAGCTGCCTTAGGCTGGGTTCACTAGAGAAGCAAAACCAGTAAAGCGTATAAATATATACATACAGAGATTTATATAAAGGAAACTGCTCACATGATTGCAGAGGCTGGAATGTCTGAAGTCCATGGATCAGAATAGAAGCCGCCAGAAGAAACGAAATAATAAAGATCAGAGCAGATACAAATGAAATAGAGAATAGAAAATCAGTGGAAAGAATCAATAAAACCAAAAGTTGATTCTCTGAAAGGATCAACAAAATTGACAAAGCAGTGGCCAAACAGACAAAAGAAAAACAGAAGAGGACGCAAATAACCCAAATAAGAAATGAAATGGGAGACTTTACAATAGACCCAATTAAAATAAAAAAGGATCATAACAGAGTATTATGAAAAACTATACTCCAATAAATTTGAAAACCTAGAGGAAATGAACAAATTTCTAGAAACACACTACCTGCCCAAACTAACACAAAATGATGTTGAAAATCTGAATAGACCCATAACAAGAGAAGAGACTGAAAAGGTAATAAAAAAAAAAACTCCCAACAAAAAAAAGCCCTAGCCCAGATGGCTTCACGAAGAGCTTACACCAGTACTACTCAAACTATTTCAGAACATAGAAAAGGAAGGGATACTTCTGAATTCATTCCGTGAAGCCAAAATAACCCTGATACCAAAACTAGGCAAAGACATCACAAAAAATGAAAATTACAGACCAATATCTCTCATGAATATAGATGCAAAAATTCTCAACAAAATTCTAGCCAATAGAATTTAGCACCATATCAAAAAAAGTAATACACAAAAAAACTATGACCAAGTAGGATTCATATCAGCTATGCAAGGATGTCTTAACATTAGAAAATCAATCAATGTATTCCACCACATAAATAAAAGAAAAGAATCACATGATCATCTCAATCGACACAGACAAGGCATTCAGCAAAGTCCAACACCCATTTCTGATAAAAACTCTCAATAAAATAGGTATAGAAGGGAAATTTCTCAACATAATAAATAGCATCAATGCAAAACCAACAGCCAACATCATTCTTTTTTTTTTTTTAATATTTTATTGTACTTCAGGTGAAGGCTTACAGAACAAATGGTTTCTCATGAAACAGTAGTACACATGTTGTTTTATGACATTGGTTAACCACCCCACAACATATTCACCCTCTAACTTCTCAACCCTTTTTTTTCTTGGTGAAAATACACAGCCAAAGATACACCGTTTCAAAAATTTCTACATGCACAGTTTGGTGACATTGATTACGCTCTTCCAATTGTGTTATTCTCACTTAAGATGAAGGCTTACAGAACAAAATAGTTTCTCATTTAACAGTTACTACAAATGTTGCCCTATGACAAAGGTTAACAATCTCACAACACATCAACAATATCTTTACTCAATCTTGGCTTCCCTATCACAAGCTCCCTTGTCCCCTTCTGCCTTCTGGCTCTTGTCTCTGGACGCCGGTACCTTGTTAGTCTCATTTGGTTTTACAGGGCTGTCCACTCCCAGGCTGAACAGTGAACCTTGGAGGTAACTTCACCACCGAGGTAAAAGGGTGTCTGGGGGCCATACTCTCAAGGTTTCTCCAGTCTCCTTTATGCCAGTAAATCTGGTGTTTTTTTTGTGTGAGTTAGAATTATGTTTTACATCCTTCTCCAGCTCTGTCTAGAGCCCTCTGATGTGATCCTGGTTAGAGCAGTCAGTGGTGGTAGCCGGGCACCATCTAGCTGTACTGGACTCAGTCCGGTGGAGGCCTTGGTAGCTGTGGACAATTAGTCCTTCGGACTAATCTTTTCCTTGTGTCCTGTTCTCTTCATTCTCCCTTGCTTCCAAAGGGATGAGATCAGTGAAGTATCTTAGATGGCCACTCACAGGCTTTTAAGACCCCAGACACAATTCACCAAGGTAGAATTGTCTTTATAAGCTGTGTCATGCCAGTTGAGCTGGATATTCCCCGAGACCATGGTCCCCACAGCCCTCCGCCCAGCAATTCAGTCCCTCGGGGAGTTTGGATGTGTCTATGGGGCTTCCATGACCTTTCCTTGTACAAGTTGTGCTAGTTTCCCCTGTATTGTGTACTGTCTCACCCTTCACCCAAGATACCACTTATCTACTGCCTATTTAGTATTTCCCCCCCACCCTTCCCATCCCTGGTAACCAACAAAGATTGTTACATTTTGTGTGTGAACTTTTTCATGGGTTTTTACAATAGAGGTCTCATACAATATTTGTCTTTTTGTGATTGACTTATTTCACTCAGCATAATGTCCTCCAGTTTCATCCATGTTATGAGATGGTTCACAGATTTATTGTTGTTCTTTCTCATTGCATAGTACACCATTGTGTGTATGTACCATAGTTTGTTTATCCATTCATCTGTTGATGGGCATCTAGGTTGTTTCCATCGTTTTGCTATTGTGAACAATGCTGCCATGAACATAGGTGTGCATATGTCTATTCGATTGACGACTCTTATTTCTCTAGGATATATTCCTAGGAGTGGGATTGCTGGATCAAATGGTATGTCTATTTCTAGCTTTCTGAGGAAGCACCATATCATTTTCCAAAATGGTTGTACCATTTTGCATTCCCACCAGCAGTGCGTAAGTGTTCCCATCTCCCCGCAGCCCCTCCAACATTTGTTATTTCCAGTGTTTTTGATTCTTACCAGTAATGCCGGGGTGAGATGGTATCTCATTGTGGTTTTAATTTGCATTTCTCTAATGGCTAGTGATTGCGAGCATTTCCTCATGTGTCTATTGGCCATTTGAATGTCTTCTTTGGTGAAGTGTCTGTTCATTTCCTTTGCCCATTTTTTAATATGATTATTTGTCTTTTTGTTGTAGAGGTGTTGGATTTTCTTGTAGATTATGGAGATTAGAACTTTGTCTGACTTGTACTGTCCAGAAATTTTTCCAAGTTTGTAGGTTCTCTTTTGACTCTTTTGGTGAAGTCTTTTGAAGAGCATAGGTGTTTGATTTTTAGACGATCCCAGTTATCTAGCTTATCTGTTGGGGTTTGTGCATTGATGGTTATTGTTTGTATCCTGTTAATGCCATGTATTAAGGCCTGAAGTGTTGGTCCTATTTTTTCTTCTATGAACTTTATAGTTTTAGGCTTTATATTCAGGCCTTTGATCCATTTTGCAGTAGTTTTTGTATACAGTGTGAAGTATGAGTACTGTTTCATTTTTTTGCAAACGGATATCCAGTTTTGCCAGCACCATTTGTTAAAAAGACTGTCTTTTCCCCATTTGATGGACTTTGGGCCCTTGTCGAAGATCAGGCTACCGTAGGTGGCTGGATTTACATCTGGGTTCTCAATTCTGTTCCATTGGTCAATGTATCTGTCGTTGTACAAGTACCGGGCTGTTTTGACTACTGTAGCTGTATAATAGGTTCTGAAGTCAGGTAGTGTGAGTCCTCCAACTTTATTCTTCTTCTTCAGTAGTGCTTTACTTATTCGGGGCTTCTTCCCTTTCCATATAAAGTTATGACTAGTTTTTCCATCTCTTTGAAGAATGTTGTTATTTGGATCAGGATTGTGTTGTCTTTGTAAATTGCTTTGGGTAGAATTGTCATTTTCACAATGTTGAGTCTGCCTATCCATGAGCATGGTATATTTTTCCATTTATGTAGATCCCTTTGGGTTTCACGCAGTAGTGTTTTGTAGTTTTCTTTGTATAGGTCTTTTACATCCCCGGTGAGATTTATTCCTAAGTATTTTATCTTTTTAGAGGCTATTGAAAATGGTATTGTTTTCCTGATTTCCTTTTCATCGTTCTCCTTACTGGTGTATAGGAATCCAACTTATTTTTGAATGTTTATCTTGTATCCTGCCACTCTGCTGAATCTTTCTATTAGTTCCAGTAGATTTCTCGTGGAGTCTTTAGGGTTTTCTATGTATAGTATCATATCATCTGCAAACAGGGACAGTTTAATTTCTTCATTACCAATTTGGATGCCCTGTATTTCTTTTTCTTGCGTTATTCCTCTAGCTAGAACTTCCAGCACAATGTTAAATAGGAGTGGTGATAAAGGGCATCCTTGCCTTGTTCCTGTTTTCAAGGGGAATGTTTTCAGCCTCTCTCCATTAAGAATGAGGTTGGCTGTTGGTTTTGCATAGATGCCCTTTTTATGTTGAGAAATTTCCATTCTATACCTATTTTATTGAGAGTTTTTATCAGGAATGGGTGTTGGACCCTGTCAAATGCCTTTTCTGCGTCAGTTGAGAAGATCATGTGATTCTTTTCTTTCCTTTTATTTATGTGGTGGATTACGTTGATTGATTTTCTAATGTTGAACCATCCTTGCATACCTGGTATGAATCCTACTTGGTCGTGGTGTATTATTTTTTGATATGATGCTGAATTCTATTGGCTAGAATTTTGTTCAGAATTTTTGCATCTATATTCATGAGAGATATTGGTCTGTAATTTTCTTTTTTTGTGACGTCTTTGCCTGGTTTTGGTATCAGCGTTATGCTGGCTTCATAGAATGAATTTGGAAGTGTTGCTTCCTCTTCTGTGCTCTGAAATAGCTTGAGTAGTACTGGTACAAGCTCTTCTGTAAATGTTTTGTAGAACTGTCCAGTGAAGCCATCTGGGCCAGGGGTTTTCTTGGTTGGGAGTTTTTTTATTACCTTTTCAATCTCTTCTATTGTTATGGGTCTGTTCAGATTTTCAACATCACTTTGTTGTAGTTTGGGTAGGCCATGTGTTTCTAGAAATTTATCCTTTTCCTCTAGGACTTCAAATTTGTTGGAGTATAGTTTTTCATAATATTCTGTTATAATCCTTTTGATTTCAGTTGGGTCTGTTGTAATGTCCCCCATTTCATTTCTTATTTGGGTTATTTATGTCCTCTCCTGTTTTTCTTTTGTCAGTCTGGCCAGTGGTTTGTCGATTTTGTTAATTCTTTCAAAGAACCAACTTTTGGTTTTGTTAATTCTTTCTACTGTTTTTCTGTTCTCTATTTAATTTATTTCTGCTCTGATCTTTACTATTTCCTTTCTTCTGGTGATTGTGGGCTTTTTTTGCTGTTCTCTTTCTATTTGTTTGAGTTCGGTAGTTAATGTTTTGATTTGGTCCCTTTCTTCTTTTTTGATATGTGCATCTATTGCTATAAATTGTCCTCTGAGGACTGCTTTTGCTGTGTCCCAAAGGTTTTGGTATGATGTGTTTTCATTTTCATTTGATTCTAGGAATTTTTTTATTCCATCTCTGATTTCTTCTATTACTCAGTGATGCGTAAGCAGGGTATTATTCAGTTTCCACGTAGTTGTTTTTTTTTTCCCTGATCTTTCTATTGTTAATTTCTACTTTGATGGCATTGTGGTCAGAGAGGATACTTTGAATTATCTCAATGTTTTGGATCTTGTTGAGGATTACTCTGTGGCCTAAGATGTGGTCTATTCTGGAGGAAGTTCTGCGTGCATTGGAAAGGAATGTGTACTTTGCAGCTGTTGGATGGAGTGCTCTATATATGTCTATGAGGTCAGGTAGGCTGATTGTGCACTTTAGGTCTTCTGTGTCTTTGCTGAGTTTCTTCTTAGCTGTTCTGTCCTTTACTGAGAATGATGTGTTGAAGTCTCCTACTATTATTGTGGAACTGTCAATTTCTCTTTTCAGTGATATTAGAGTTTGTTTTATGTATTTTGGAGCCTTGTCATTGGGAGCATAGATGTTTATTATGGCTATGTCTTCATGATGGATCATCCCCTTAATCATTATATAGTGTCCTTTTTTGTCTTTTATGGTAGATTTTGTTTTAAAGTCTATTTTATCTGAGATTGGAATTGCCACTCCTGCTCTTTTTTGGTAGTTGTTAGCTTGATGTATTTTTTTCCAACCTTTGACTTTTAATAAATTCACATCTTTGTTTCTAAGGTGTGTCTCTTGTAGACAGCATATTGATGGATCCTGTTTTCCTATCCATTCTGTCACTCTCCATCTCTTTATGGGTGCACTGAGTCCATTTACATTCAGTGTAATTGTTGATAGATGTGAGTTTGTTGCTGTCATTTTGTAGTGCTTTTTTTTGTGGTGCTGAAGTTTTCTTTGTTCTTCTTACTCTCTTGTGCTGAGTTACTTTTGTTTGTGGATTTTTTTTCATTTCTTTTGTTTTTGTAGGTTTTGTTTTTGCCGAGACTTTATGTTTTTCCTCTTTACTTGAGTATGTTTGTTAACTTTCTTTGTGGTTACCATAAATTTTACCCTTATCTTTCTAAGTTTGAAGCAGTCTACCATAACTTGTTATCACTTTGCCTTCCTTATCATTAGAAGGTTCTATACCTATGCCGTTTATTCCCTCTTTTATTGTTTTGATGTTGTTGTCATTTACTGATTAACTGCTCTGATTCCCTGTTGTATTTCTTTTGGGTTTGGATAGTCCTTGAGAGTTCATTTCCTAGATTGGTATGTGGCTGGTACGATCCTGCATCCTAGGTTCTGCCCGTGAGCTGAAGCTGTTTGTCCTCAGATCAAAGAACTCCCTTTAATAATTCTTGTAAGTTTGGTTTAACTTTTACATATTCCCTTAATTTTTGTTTATCTGGAAATGACCTAATATCACCATCAAATCTGAACAAGAGTTTTGCAGGATATATTATTCTTGGCTGACAATTTTTTTTTTCTTTGTAGATTTTATGTATGTCATCCCACTGCCATCTTGCCTGCATGGTTTCTGCCGAATAATCTGAGCTTAGTCTTATTGTTTCTCCTCTGTAAGTGACGTCTTGTTTTTCATGAGCTGCTGTCAGGATTCTTTGTATGTCTTTGGTTTGGCAAGTGTGAATATGATATGCCTGGGTGATTTTCTTTTGGGGTCTCTTCTGTATAGGGTTCGTTGAGCTACTTAGATGGCCAGCTTTTCATCTTTCAGGTTATTGGGGAAGTTTTCTCTCAGTAGTTCCTCAATGATCCTCTCTGTTTCTGGTTTCTCCCCTTGTTCTGGAATTCCAATCACTTGCAGATTTTTGCTTTTAATTGTGTCCCACATAACTCTCAGGGTCTCTTCATTTTTCTTTGGTCTTTTTTCTGAGTTTTCCTCAAACAGAGTTGTATCCAAGTGTTTGTCTTCAGTTCCACTGATCCTGTCTTCCACAGTTTCAAATCTGCCTCTCAGCCCTTCTATGACATCCATTTCTGAAATCTTGTTGTTTATCTTTTGGATTTCTAATTGTTGTTTTTGTATAATTTCTAGTTGTGAATTTGTTTTGGCATTTTGTTCCTGCATCATCTTCCTGAATTCTTCCAATTTTTTGTCTGTATTTTCCATGAATTTGTCTATTTTTTCCTCATGTTTGTCAGCTTTTTGCCTCAGTTCTTGGAAAATTCCGAGTATTAGAGATTTGAATTCCCTATCAGGTACTTCTAGTGCATTTTTTTCCACAGGAGACTCATCTGGTGTTTTAATTTGGATGCCTACTGGAAGCACCCTGTGCTGTTTTTGTAAATGTTTTGATACTGTCTGCTGTATTTGGGGCATTCAGTAGTTATTTTTCTCATTTATTAATTGTAGATTTGTTTGTTTCATCCCTTTTTTAAAAAAATATTTCACTTTGAGCAGGCGGACTGTATGTTCTTTGTTGTGTGCTCGTCTGTGTGCTCAATACTTTTCGCCTCCTTCTCCAAATGGCAGGGTCAGTCATTCAGATATGGTATGGCAGGGCAGGTCTAGCTGAAGAGGAGTTACTGGGATGGGTTGTTTGTGGCACTTACTACAGCCACCAGAGCAGTCCGGTAATCAGTGCAGGGCAGGTTCCAGTAGGCCATGGCCATGCTGCTTGGTGGTGTGATATCAAGAGCACAGTGCAGGTAGGCAGGATGTAGCAGGGAGATTGTTATGTGTGGAGCTAAGATGGATATGGGAGAGAGGATAGAGGAACAGGAGCCAAAAACATAGAAACAAACCAAAAAGATTGCTAGGGGAGCTTGCCATTTTAATGGAGAGATGAGAGACTATGAAATGGAGAGAAACAGAAACGGGAAGAGGAAGAAGAGAAAAGAATGAATAAATAAAAATCAGAAAGGTTAAAGAATCACAAAGTTCCCAGGGATCCCACCAGTGCAGCTATGGGGTCTGGGGAAGTCGCTCTCAGGTGTTGCAATACAGCCTGGCTAGAAGGCTTAGAGGTATACAATGCCTGGTTTTCAGGGTTCAGAAAGAGAAGGAAGATATAGAGGGACGAGAAACTGAGCAATGAAGAAAGACAAAAAGAGAAAAAGAGGGAAAAGAAAACAAAACAAATTAAAAAAAAAAAAAGAACAAGAAAGGCCCCCCCCCCCAAAAAAAAAACAGAAAAAAAAAACCAATGAAAAAAGAAATGTCCTCAGGGATCCCTCTGCACATCTGTGGAAGCTGAAGGGGAGTTCCTTGCCACTCAGCTCCGCCTGGCCAGAAAGGCCTCCCAAGTCAATAAAAGGAAAAGAAAACAAACAAACAATTCAAAATGAACAAATAAACAAAAGCCCCAGGATCCCACCGGCGTGGTAGCCCAGACCGGGAAGCAGCTCCACACTCGATGGAGCTCTGCAGCCCCTCAGGAAGAAGCAAAGATGGCGCACAGAGCCAGGCACTCGAGCGAAATGAGAGGGAGGCGGTGAGAGGCAAGCAAGAAATCAAAAGAAGCAGAAAAGAAAAAAAGAAAAGCAACACCAGCAGCCAAAAAATGGCACTCAGAGAGCCTAACAGTGCGGGCTGGTGTTTCTGGACAAGAGACTGTGTCCGTGGGAAGCAGAGGAGGCCGAGTGTGGGTGATGAAGGGTAGAGAGTGGGAAAGCGTGTATCACAAATTGCCGGCACTCTGCAGCCTCTCAGGAAGAAGCAAAGATGGTGCATGGAGCCAGGCACTTGAGTGAAAGGAGGGGGAGGTGGCGAAGCAAGTGAGAAATCCAAAGAAGCAGAAAGAAAAGCAACACTAGCAGCCAACAAATGGCACCCAGAGAGCCGCCCGCTTGGGTGTGTGGAATCCAAGCAGCTGGAGGTTCCTGGTCAAGAGACTGTGGCCGTGGGAAGCAGAGGAGGCCAAGCCGGGGCGAAGAGGTGTGGGGGGTGGGAAAGCGCACACTGCAAATTACCGGTTGTTTTGTCTCCCTCTGGACGCTCCGTGAGGCTGCTTTCTCGTACCCCCAATTGCTGGTCTCCAATAGGAGTCCAAGATGGTGGATCCACACTGCGTTAGCTGGTAGGGGACCTCTGCATGAATCTCTCCTCGCTCTCCATTCTCTGTGAGTTTTCTCACTCCATTTGGTGCTTGGCTGAGTTCTTTATCTCTTCATTTGATGTTTTAGGGTTTCAGGATTGTTGTATTCTCTGTTCGGCTTAGTTTTTTGGATCTTTGCTGTGGAGGGACGTCGTGATGCTTCTGCCTAGAGCGCCATTTTGCTGGAACTCCTCCCAACATCATTCTTAATGGAGAGAGGCTGAAAACATTCCCCCTGAGAACAGGAACAAGACATGAATGCCTTTTATCACCACTCCTATTTAACATTGTGCTGGAAGTTCTAGCTAGAGGAATAAAGCAAGAAAAAGAAATAAAGGGTATCCAAATTGGTAATGAAGTTAAACTGTCCCTATTTGTGGATGATATGATACTATACAGAGAGAACAGTAAAGACTCCACGAGAAATACACTCGAACTAATAGAAAGATTCAGCAGAGTAGCAGGATACAAGATAAACATACAAAAATCAGTTGGATTCCTATACACCAATAAAGAGAATGATGAAAAGGAAATCAGGAAAACAATACCATTTATAACAGCCCCTAAAAAAAAAAAAGGAATAAATCTAACCAGGGATGTAAAAGACCTATACAAAGAAAACGACAAAGCGTTACTGCAAGAAACTAAAAGAGATCTACGTGAATGAAAAACATACCATGCTCATGGATAGGTAGACTAAACAGTGTGAAAATGACAATTCTACTGAAAGCAATCTACAAATATAATGCAATCCCAATATAAATACCAACAACATTCTTTAAAGAGATAGAAAAACTAATCACTAACTTTACATGGAAAGGGAAGAGGCCCCAGATAAGTAAAGCACTACTAAAGAAGAGGAATAAAGTAGGAGGACTTGCACTACCTGACCTCAGAACCTACTATACAGCTATGGTAGTCAAAACAGCCTGGTACTGGTACAATGACAGATAGATAGAATAATGGAACAGAATTGAGAATTCAGATGTAAATCCATCCACCTATGCTCACCTGATCTTTGACAATGGCCCAAAGTCCATCAAATGGGGAAAAGACCATCTTTTTAACAAATGATGCTGATAAAACTGGAGGTCCACCTGCAAAAATTGAAACAGTACCCATACCTCACACCATACACAAAAACCAATTCAAAATAGATCAAATACCTCAATATAAAACCCAAAACTAGAAAGATCATAGAAGAAAAAATAGAATCAACTCTGGAGGCCCTAATACAAGGCATTAACAGGATACAAACCATAACTAACAACACGCAAACTCCAGAAGATAAACTAGATAACTGGGATCTTCTAAAAATTAAACACTAATGCTCATCAAAAGACTTCATCAAAAGAGTGAAAATAGAACCTACAGACTGGGGAAAAAATTTTGGCTATTACTAATCCAACAGAGGTCAAATCTCTAAAATCTACAGGAAAATCCAATGTCTCTGCAAAAAAAGACAAATAATCCAATTAAAAAATGGGCAAAGGAATTGAACAGACACTTCACCAAAGAAGACATTCAAGCGACTAACAGACACATGAGGAAATGCTCGCGATCACTAGCCATTAGAGAAATGCAAATCAAAACCACAAGGAGATACCATCTCAACCCAGCATCACTGGCACGAATCAAAAAACAGAAAACAAAATTTGGAGAGGCTGTGGGGAGATTGGAATCTTATGCACTGCTAGTGGGAATGCAAAATGGTACAAGCATTTTGGAAAACAATATGGTGCTTCCTTAGAAAGCTAGAAATAGAAATAACATATGATCCAGCAATCCCACTGCTAGGAATATAACCTAGAGAAATAAGAGCTGTCACACAAATAGGCATATGCACACCCATGTTCGTTGCAGCATTGTTCACAGTAGTAAAAAGATGGAAACAACCTAGCTGCCCAACAACAGATGAATGGATAAACTATGGTACATACATACAATGGAGTACTACACAACAATAAAGAACAATAATGAATCTGTGAAGCATCTCACAACATGGATGAATCTGGCGGACATTATGCTGAGTGAAATAAGTCAATCACAAAAGGACAAATACTGTATGAGACCACTACTGTAAAAACTCATGAAAATGTTTACGCACAAAAAGAAATAATTTTGGATGGTTATGAGGGAGAGGAGGCGTGGGGATGGAAAAACATTAAATAGATAATAGATAAGTTGTAACTTTGGTGAAGGGTAAGACAGTACACAGTAGGGGGGAAGTCAGCACAACTTGTCCGAGGCAAGGTTATGGAAGCTCCATAGATACATCCAAATTCCCTGAGGGACTGAATTACTGGGTTCAAGGCTGTGAGGACCATGGTCTCAGGGAACATCTAGCTCAACTGGCATAACACAGTTTATAAAGAAAATGTTCTACATTCTACTTTGGTGAGTAGCATCTGGGGTCTTAAAATCCTGAGAGTGGCCATCTAAGATACTTCACTGGTCTCACTCTTTTGGGAGCAAGGGAGAATGAAGAAAACCAAAGACACAAGGGAAAGATTAGTCCAAAGGACTAATGGAGCACAATTGCCACGGCCTCTACCAGACTGAGTCCAGCACAACTAGATGGTGCCCAGCTACCACCACTGACTGCTCTTACAGGGATCACAATAGAAGTTTCTGGACAGAGTTGGAGAAAATTGTAGAACAAAATTCTAACTCAAAAAAAGACCAGACTTACTGGCCTGATGGAGACTGGAGAAGCCTGAGAGTATGGCCCCCAGATTCCCTTTTAGTTCAGTAATGAAGCCACTCCTGAGGTTCACCCTTCAGCCAAAGATTAGAAAAACCCATAAAACAAAACAAGACTAAAGGGGCACACCAGCCCTGGGGTAAGGACTGGAAGGCAGGAGGTGACAGGAAAACTGGTAATAGGGAACCCAGCGTCAAGAAGGGAGAGTATTGACATGTTGTGGGGTTGTTAACCAATGTCATAAAACAATATGTGTACGACTATTTCATGAGAAACTGTTTGTTCTGTAAGCCTTCACCTGAAGTACAATAAAAAAATAAAATAAAATAAAAAATACTTTGGAGCAAGGCAAAATTACCTATTTCAAATTTTGCTTAAGACAAGTGCAAAAATAAAAAAAAATATGCCCTACATAAGGACAAAGGGAATTCCTAGATTTTTTAGATTGAAAGACTCATTCTAAACCATTATAAATAAAAATGTTATTTTGATTCAGACTTTCTTACTTCAACCATGCCATTAAGAGTGGGTAAAAGAAACTTAAAGGTTTGCAAAGTGCCTCATTGCTAGTACTTATCATTACTGCCCAAGAATCATAAATCGATTTTCTGGCTTTATATCTCTAAGAAACAGTGAACCTTCTTAATACAATAATTTTTCATAAGCTGATGAATAAGGGGATGATAAATGAGCTTTCATCCCACAGTCTCATGCAAGTTGGCTCTTTAAAAGAATGCTGTTATTTTGAAGTTATCTTTGTATTAGTTTTTGTTGTTGTTGTTATTGATACTCTCCATTGCTTTCAGAGCTTTCTGGAAATTACATTCCTATCCTTATCATTTATTAAGTCCCACAGATTCATTTTGTTCCTTTCAGGTATGGAAGTTATTTACGTACACGGAGCTGGAGAAGGAGACAGATGGGTCCCTTGTGCTAGCCCACATCTGAAGATAAGACAGGCCAGGTGGCATTAACACCAGCATGTAGCAGCAAACTATGGATTAGGAATAAGATTCTAAAAACATGCGTGAGGAGGGGCAGAAATGATATCTTCAGAAAGAAAGCCATGTTAGAGGAGATAAAAAAAGGAATGATACCTCAGCTTCCTTCTGTCCATCCCCAGGGTGCTACTTCATATAAACAATTATGTTAGCTATAAAAAGCAAGTATTCAGAGGGTCACAATTTAGCCAGGTGTGTGTTTAGTGTTTCTCCTCCCTGCAGTTTCCTCCATTTGTCTAGGGGAGAACACATCCGAACCGTTCAGATATTCAGAGGTCTTAAATTCTTTCCATTCTAACGTATCTACTCTCATGAAACACAGGTCGAGTGCTACTGTCCTCAGAGATTCTAGTCTTTTGACAGGATGTGACTGTAGTGAGGAACATGGGGATGGGCCAATTGTATTTGTTAGTGTCTTTCACACATATCAACAGAGTAATTCAGGGTACCAGAAAAAAATGAACAAGTGGAAAACTCTACCTTATTTGGAGCAAAGTAAATTTTATTACGTCTATCTATCCATCGATTAACATCTATTAACTATGTATCTATCTCTCTATGTATCTATCATATATTTAATCCTTTTTCATCAAGTTTATTATAGTATAATTCACATATAGTAAAATCCACCCCTTTAAGCATACAGTTCTCTTGAGTTTTGACAGATATAACTATGTAAACATCACCACCATCAAGGTAGAAGACAATTCTATCACTCCAAAAATTTTCTTTGTGCTCCTTTGTACTCAACCACTCCCTACACCACCAGACTCTGGCAGTTCTGACATGTTCTCTCTCCCTTTAATTTTGCCTTTCCAGAATGCCATATAAATGAAATCATACAGTACATAGCCTTTGGAGTCTGGCTCCTTTGTTTATCATTGGGTGTTTCAAATTCATTTATTTCGAAGTATGTTTTCCTTTATATTGCTCAGGAATATCTCACTGTGTGGATGTACTACTGTTTGTATATGCATTCACTTATTGAAGGACATTTAGGCTGTTTCCAGTTTTTGGTAATTATGGACAAAGCCACTATAAACATTCTTTTGTGAATATAAGTTTTTATTTCTCTTGAGTAAATAGGAATGGGATCCTCCCCCATTTGAAATTAGTAAATTAATGTTATGGTTTATATGTATTCAATCTTCTTGGAGTTTATTTCAAATGTAGTAGACCTAAGTATACGAATAAAATTGAGGTTCTGGATTTGCAGAGATGAAGACCCTCGGATAAAACTTAATTGGTCAAGTCATATTATCTTTATATTTATGTATTCTATTTGTCAATATATTTTTGTAAGAGCTTTATTGAATTATAATTCATATACCATAACATTCACCCTTTTAAAGTGTACAGTTCAGTGGTTTTTTTTTTTTTTTTTTGTTATAGTCACAGTTGTGCACCCAAAAGTAAACTACCTACCATTACCAGTTACACCCTATTCATCACCCTCCCCCGCAGGTGAATGCCTGACAACAGCTAATCCACTTTCTGTTTCTATGGTTTTGCCTATTTTGGACAGTTTTTATAGATAGATTAATGCAATATGCAGTCGTTAGTGACTGGCTTCTCTCACTTAGCATAGTGCTTTCAATGTGCTTCCATGTTGTAGCCTGTATCAGTACTTCGTTCCTTTTTATTGCCAGATAATATGGATATACCACATTTTATTTATATATGCATCAGTTGATGGACATTTGGGCTCTTTTCATTTCTTGGTTATTGTCAATTATGCCACTATGAACGTCTGTGTACAAGTTCTCATGCAGACATATGGTTTAACTTCTCTTCAGTATATTCCTAAAAGTGGAATTTCTGGGTTATATGGTAACTCTATGATTAACATTTTAAGAAAGTTCCAAAATGTGTTCCAAAGTGGCTGCAGCATTTTACATTCCAAACTAGCAAAGAATGAGGGCTTGAGTTTCTCCACATCTGCACTAACACTTATTATTGTCTGTCCTTTTTATTTTAGACATCTTAGTAGTGTGTTCTGTTATACATAGTATGTACTTGGTAGTTCATTCTGCTGTACATACGGTTGCTATGAGTCGGAGCTGCCTCGATGGCACCTAACAACAATAGGTTGTGTGATGTGGCAAAACTAATTTTTATGTATGCTTTTGTAATGCTCTCTAACCAAGTATGTGTAAATCACCTATCCTGGGAAGTTAGAAATAGAAAAATAGAAATATGTTAAATACATCATAAACAGCCTCTCTAAGTTGCCTTTGCAACTGCATGCTGTGATAAAAGGAAATGTAACATACAACTAAATCTTTGCAAGGTGGCCTTGAGACATTAAGTATGTTAAACAACCCCTGTAAACTCTAACCTTAAAGAAAAGATGAACATATAACTGAATCTTTGTAAGGTGGCCTTGAGACATTAAGTGAATCGTGAACAAATCCCCTTAACCTCTAACCTTAAAGAAAAGATGCTACATACAGCCAATCTATGACCTTGAAGAGGATATGTAACACGCTAGTGTTTGTTAAACATGACATCACCTGTCCCTTATTGTGTGAGGCCAAGCTGAGAAGATTACATATAAACTCTGGACTTCAGCTCACTCAGCGAGAGAAGGCAGAGGTCAAATCTCTCTCTACTCTCTCCAAAGATGAAAATTCTTCCAGAGATAAAGGCCGAGATTGCCTACTATCTCTGACGTTGTACCCCAGCTGTAACGAACCCCCACTGAGCTCTAGATGTAGTCAAGACTTCCTCCTGAGACCACCCGTTAAAGGTAAATGCCTGAAGTTTAAAGATTTGAACTCTAACCATTGGACTAATCTTACACTGTCATGATTATCCAGTCCTAATTGAATGTCTTGTAGTCCTACGTGTGTGCCTTGCCATGACTACCACGTAATAACCTAATTGAGTTTATGCATGACAAACTTAAGTATTTCTTTACTTGAACGTAGAACATCTTTATATTTTGAGTTTCATATTTAATCTATAAATTTCCTTTGAATCTTTAATTTATCTAATTTAAATTTAATTACTATTAAGCACTATTTTTAAGAGGACTTTTAAGCCAATTACTGTATATTTTGATTAGAGCTATTCATATAATTATATGCATAAAACTCAAAGGCAGCTGATTTTATTTTAAAGAGCATTATCAAATATGCCATTTCATAATGAAAAAACACTTCTTGGTTTTTAAAGTAAACTTGAGTCTAATCTTTCCTGATGCTGTCTGTGCTGCCTTCCCCCATCCCCCAAAGTTGTGATGGAGTTGTCCCGCCCTGCCTGGGCCACACAACTCAGTGCTGCCTTTGCTTCCTATCACCAAGCCCTGGTCCTGCAGGGACTGCCATCTCCAATATTCCTCCCTGCTGTGTGGGCGGCTTGGACTGAGGAGCAGAGACTGCCAGGTAGGGGACAGAGGTTGTTAGCAGAGGGCGGGACCCTGGCCTCACCCTGTGTGCAAAAAAGAGAAAGCGGGGAGGGGGTGCAGACCCCAGACTGTCCAATAGTGGAAGCTGACTGGCGCTGTGCTGGTTCCTGGCCCAGTGGTGTCTTCTGACTGCTGAGGAAAGTGTGACAGGCCTAGGGCAAGCTGGAGCTGCTCTCTAGCCTGAGAGGCAGGGCCCCTGGTGCCTGAGCTGCATCTCGGGCTGTTCCCAAAGGACCCCCTGGACCAGGGGAGGTGTGGGGACTGAACTGGGTGGAAGATGCCCTGGGGTCCCCATTCACAGCGTTGGGGGTGGGGTGTAGGAATTTTTTTTTTCTTTAATTACAATTTGTTTTGGGGGATAAATACAATTTTAAATGATACTAAAAAAAAAAATTTTGTAGTTAATAGTTTTTGTGTAATATTTTATTCTTCTCAGCCCAACTGGAAGAGAAAAACAAAATTGAAAGTAATCAACTTGGATTTTAAGTTTCTTGTATTCTTTGTCTCATAGCTATAATTATTTAGAAATCAATGGCAAATCTGAGGAAAAAACAGAAGAAAATGCCTATGGTTATTGACTTGTAAGAGGTAGAGTTAAACAGGTTGATCAAGTGAGGCAACTGTGAATAAAGGTAAGGGGAGTGTCTCACTGTGTTGCCAAACCCAAGAAGGGGAGTCCTTGTCCTGAGCACTCAGATTTGCCAAAAATCTGCACATCACCGGTCTTTGAGAAAGAGAAAGTAACTTTACTGCAATGCGTAGAGCAAGGAACCAGAGGGAAGTTCCTCAAATCTGACTCCCCAAGCTATGGGGAAGCAGGGGTTATGTGTGATTTGGACAGCAAGATGATGGCCATCCAGATGTACTGGAGAGGGAAAATTCTAGAAGGAAGACGTTGCAGGAATTATGGCAGCCAGGAAACAGGAGGTGACATGGTTCTTGTTGGACCTATTGCTTTGGAATAGGGTCTGGGTGATGATTTTCCTTCTGATTCATTCCACCTGTTGCTGCGTCCGCTGTTGAGGTCAATTAAAGGTCACAGCTGGCCCTTCTGTGCATGCGAGGCAGGCCACCTCTAGCTTGAGCTAGTTTAAGGCAGTCTTTTATGACTAATGGAAATTTACTGGCATTCATAGGGTCAGGCTGCAATTGCAGAGGGAGATGAGGGGCAGAGAGGGGCAGTTGCTCAAAGACAGCTTCTAACACAGGTAGACTTTTGTGTTGGAAATAGGCTTAACCTTCAAGTACCCTGCTTTTAAAAATTTATAAAATAACTATAAGAATTATACCTACTTCACATTATTGGTGAAACAATGAATGAGAAATCAAGAATGAGAGCTCAGATCCTGGGATTGTAGGTAGAGCAGAATTACTGTAAAATGGGACTGGGTACAGATCCTGTTATCATCTGCTGCTTCTCTGCGAGGGGTCTTCTGGCTCCAGGGAAGGAGCTGCTGGTGTTGGAGGCTTCCTGGGGCCATGTGATACCACTGACCCTGAGTGGTGATCCTGCCTGACGTCCCCCGCCAGGGGCTTCCAAGCACAAATCTCAAGTATTCCCAAGTTCTTGGGTTCTACTGCATTCCAAGTTCCTTTTGTCCTATCAGTCAATGACATTGTCCAATCTCCTTTTATTTAGGTCTATGAGTTTGTTTGTTTTTTTTGGAGCCTTCCAAGGAGCCTTTGTAGAGGGCAAGATAAACTACTGGGACCCAAGTCAGAGACAAAAATCAAATGATAACGAGGGATCTAAAGAAATAAGTATAGCAAGTGTCTAGCATGTACTAGAACAAGTTAAGAAAGTGGTCAAATGGTAAAGATTGATTACTACTCTCCTTTTTTATTTATTTATTTATTTTTATTCTGCTTTAGGTGAAAGTTTACGGAGCAAATTAGTTTCTCATTAAACAATTAATACACAAATTGTTTTGTGACATTGGTTGTCAACCCCACGATGTGTCAACATTCTCCCCTTCTCCACCCTGGGTTCCCCATTTCCATTCGTCCAGTTTTCCTGTCTCTTCCTGCCTTCTTGTCTTTGCTTTTGGGCAGGTGTGCCCATTTAGTCTCGTATACATGATTGAATTACAAAGCATGTTCCTCATGTAGGCTGTTGTTTGTTTTGTAGACTTGTCTAATCTTTGGCTGAAGGGTGAACTTCAGGAGTGACTTCAGTTCTGAGTTAAAAGGTTGTCTGAGGGCTGTACTCTTAGAGTATCTCCAGTCTCTGGCAGACTGGTAAGTCTAGCCTTTTTTTTGGTGAGTTTGAATTTTGTTCTATATTTTTCTTCGGCTCTATCCGGAACCCCCTATTGTGATCCCTGTCAGAGCAGTTGGTGGTGGTAGCCAGGCACCATCTAGTTGTTCTAGGTTCAGGCTGGTGGAGGTTACTACTCTCCTTTTGTCTTTCCAACAAATGTTATTGAGAACCTGCATTGAGCAAAAGCAGTTTACTAGGTGAAGTTGAGGATACAGAAAAGTAAGTGACGATTCCAATCCTAATGACTTCTCTGGTTAAGGCATTTAAAACCTAGGTAGAGTTTTAAAAATTTTCACATGTCAAGGCATGCCTGGCAAACTGGTGGGGCAATAAAGCTAGAGGCCTATTTGCATGGGGCCATTAAACTTCCAAAAGGAAGAATTACTCCCACTACTAGAATTTAGACATACTTTGGCAGGGTATGAGGTGATGAGGCCTGAATGAGGTTCTTTGTAGAGTTCTGAGGAGGGACTTCAGAAAGAACTTAGCCTATGAAAAGCAAGAACATGGACAGGGGTTTGTATCAAAGACTTAGTGGACAAAGTGAAGGGCAATTCTGAATCTGAATACAGTCAGGTATCAATGACCATTTATATTTGTTCCTGACACAGTATCCATTGGGTTTATGTTTGATTTTAGGAAGCATGTTAGTCAAGAAACAGCAGATTCTCTTCCAGGTCGTCTTTCTCTAGGATCTGGCTCTCATTCTAGTATAAGAGCACTACACCAAATGTAAGGATGTATTCATTTTCTCTTAGTCCTCACAACAAAGTTGCAAGGCGGTTATTAGTATTCCTATTTTTGAGAGAAGAAAATGTATGGTCTGGAGTTTACATTACTTTTCTAGATTAAAACAGTAAGTATTGGAATTGAGACTTTGATCTGAATCCCATGCTCTATCCCCTAAGTGACTCTCTTGCCCTCAAGGGCTGAGGTAAATGTACAACTAGGAAAAGATTCTTACCTCAGAAATATAATAAAGTTTGTTTAGAACAACTTATTTTTTTGCTTTTTTTGGTTGAGAAAGAGAGTTGGATATTTCAGAGAAAGAGCAGTTAGATCAAAGCAAGGAACTAAAAAGCAGGTAGGTCTGGCAGCATTTGAGAAGTAATGAAAATCTAGTCTGGTTTGGACGAAGGCAGTCTTGGGTCCACTTTCCACTGCGAAAGCCATTTTTCGCTGTCTTTTTCCTTCTTCCTATTGCTTTCAGTAGAAGTCCATGGGTGGTGCAAACGGTTAATGTACACAGCTGTTAATCAAGTCCACTCAGAGATGCCTCAGAAGAAAGGCCTGGCAAGCTACTTCTGAAAAATCAGCCACAGAAAATCCTATGGAGCACAGTTCTACTCTGACATGTGTGCGGTCTCCATGAGGCAGAACTGACTCAATGGCAACTATATATATACATATATATATATATATTTATTGCTTTCAGTAAATTAATGTTCTGGGGAAAAACAAAACTATATAGTTTGCTTTTTGCCTGTCTGTCCTAAGCAAGGGGCAAACCCATAGAATTTAATTGAAAGCAAAACTTTCCCTGACAATTTGATCATTTAATATTAGCAAAAAAATCCTAAAAATTTTAAAAATTAAATTGAAAACTCATCTATACCTCTTATTTATTTTGAAAATTAGTCTTAGAGATTTTCTTTTCTTTTCTGAATCAGATCAGCCTTAACTTATATTCATTAAGAAACAGAAGTTTCTATTACTATGTGCTTGATCTTTGGTATTATGTGGGTAGGTAGCCTCCTTCAAGTGGGCCATGACATTATATATTTTTATTCCAATTCTTAAAAATATATTCTTAATTAAAATTTCATTTTGTTGAGTTTATCTACGTATAATTTTTTAAAAATAATATTTTATTGTGTTTTATGTGAAAGGTTACATAGCAAATTAGGTTCCCCTTTAATAATTTTTATACAAATTGTTCCATGACATTGATTACAATTTTTACAACGTTAGTTTCCTCATTCTTTTCGTTCTGTTTGTTCTGTTTCCATTGATTTAAGCTGCAGAAATAGCTTCAATTCTTACGTTCAAAGAGTATGTTAGGGTGATAGTCTCGGGGGTTCATCTAGTCTCTATTGGTCCAGTAGGTCTTGCCTTTTTTAGAAATCTGAGTTTTGTTTTACATTTTTCTCCCATTCTGTCTGGAACCTTCTGTTGTTTCCCTGGTCAGAATGGTTGGTAGTGGTAGCCAGGCACCATCTAGTTCTGATCTCAAGTTAGAAGAGGCTGTGGTCTGTGTGGGCTGTTAGTCCTGTGGATTAGTTTCTTCTCTGAGCCTTTGACTTCCTTCTTTCTCTTTTGCTCCAGACGAGCAGAGACCAGGAGTTGTATCTCAGAATGGCTGCTCGCAAACTTTTAAGATCCCAGACACTACTCACCGAACTAGGATGCAGAACATTTTCTTTGTGAATCATTTTACGCCAATTGACTAAGTTGTCCCACGAAGCTACAGTCCCAACCCTTTTAACTCAGTAAACCAATCTCAAGAATTGTTTGGATATGTCTAGGAAGCCTCCGTAATTGTGCCTCCTATGTGGTTTTTTATATATGTGGGTGGATGTGTAGCACATACAAACATGCATACACATATGCCTAGAGATACACCTATATGTGCGCATGCGTTTATGTGCATATGCCTTACTATACACATATACTCATCCATATCTACCTATGTAATGACACACTTTTTTTAATTGTTTTTACTGTTGTTGCAAAATTTATATGTTACAGCCTTTACTGAAATTGTCCGTTTTTCTCGTGTACTTCTTAGTGTCTTTATTTGCAAGTTGTGCTGACTTCACCCATATTTGGTCTTGCCCTTCCCATCACCGAAAGTAACAAGTGTCTACTATCTAGAAAGTAATTTCCCCTCCTTCTCCCTCCCATCCCTGGTAACTATCAAAAAACCTTACTTTCTGTGTATATGCCAAATTTTAACTTTTTATAATAGTGGGACCATGCAATATTTGTCTTTTTGTGATTGATTTATTTCTCTCAGCATAATGTCCTCCAGATTCATCCATGTTATAAGATATTTCATGGACTACTCATTATTCTTTACAGTAGTATATTATTCCGTTGTATGTATGTACCACAATCTGCTTATCCACTCATCCACTGATGGGCACTTAAGTTGTTTCCATCTTTTTGCTTTTGTGAATAATGCTGCTATGAACATAAGCGTGCATATGTCTATTCGTGTGCTGCAGGTATTTTAACATCTTTCTTTAACATTTTTTTAGGGATCTGGAGGCCAGTTCCTAAACAAGCTCTCCAAGTATCCTGAAAAAAAACCCAAACCAGCTGCCATCGAGTCAATTCCGACTCATAGCGACCTTACAGGACGGAGCAGAACTGCCCTGATAGGGTTTCCAAGGAGCAGCTGGTGGATTGAAACTGCCAACCTTTTGGTTAGCAGCTGTAGCTCTTAACCATGGAGCCACTGGGGCTCCCCAAATCTCCTTAGAGAACAATATACTAATCATTAAAAATATATTAGAGAAATTCCTATAATTCAAATGTGTTGTATAATAACAATATTATTTTCTATTTTGGTGTTATTTTTCATTCTTCTTATACTTTCTCACATACAGTGGAATATGAAATTCAATGGACTATGCTGTTACAAAATCCTCAGTGAAAATTTAAATACACAAAAGAGAAGATATTTCTAGTTATTTTTTTTATGTGTATCTATCTATGTACCATAGAAAATAAGAATATTGTTACAATTTTAAAAAGTATGTAATTCTGGTTACAACATACACTACTGTACAGAAGAGAATATAGAGGAAAAGGCATGGTTATGGCCTTCGATGAAATGCTATTTTCTCCCTTTGTCTGCAGATCATGATCAGCAGTTTTGGCTGCCAACAGAGGGCTGTTAGAAAGAAAATATGGATCTTCCAGTTGCTGCTTGTTCCCTCTTCTCTCCTTAAAAACAAACAAAAACCAAACCAGTTTCCATCTAGTCAATTCTGACTTATAGTCATCCCAAGTGTTGCAGAGTAGAGCTGCACTCCATAGGCTTTTCAATGACTGTGACCTTTCCAAAGCAGATCACCAGGCCTTTTTTGTGAGGTGCCTCAGGGTGAGCTCAAACTGCTAACCTTTCAGTTAGTAGCCGAGAGCTTAACAGTTTGCCCCCCGCTCCTCCAGACTCCTTCTCTCTTTACTCCCTTGGAAACAGATATTTTTTATTTACACCTTTTTCTGAGGCATAAATTCCTATTATATGTAATATTACTTGCGAAAATCACTGTAATTTCCTGTTGTGAACTTTTTGTTTCGGTCCTTTACGTAGTAACCTCCCTCAACCTCCTTGACAGATAATATTCTTCCTTTGATATTTCTGAGTGGAAGGATGGGAACCAAACTGTCTAGTTGTACTATATCAAGCCAATATAAAAATCCTTTCTTTTTTGAAAAACTAAGAAAGTTTTCTTTCCTTAGTTTCCCCTATGCAGACTGTAGTTTGTATTTTATAAATGAAAGGAAACTCTCTCATGGGCAAGGCTTTAAGAGCTCTACAGTTAGCTCTTCCTCTGGACGTTGTCAACAGAAAACCTTCATTTTCCTAAACAGGAAAAATTCATGCTGTCATTTTTGGTACAGGACATCCTGCAAAGGATTGAAGTGTAAAAAAGTAAAATGAGTGAATAAGAATTCTGGCAGCTTTCTGTATATGTTTATGTATATGTTTGCATGTGTGGGCTTTTATGGGCTGACTACATACTTGCTCACCATATGTTGACTTCGGAAACTCAAAGGAGTGTGAGAAACTTACAACTGAGGCTAAAAATGTTTTAATGTCGTGACTTTCAGGAACTCTCAGGAAGAGTGGAGTACAGGATTAGGGACTGTAATTGACTCACATACCACTGGAAGTTGCCATTCTAGAATCCGGATTGCCAAGAGCTGACACAGCGGCTATCACCCATTACCACAATTGCGGTGCTAGCAGGTTTCCATGCCATCTGCAAAAGAGTCTCCTATTAACCACAGGTTTAAAGGAACACTTCGTTTCTAAGAGGCTACGGAATTGTGTGCTGATTCTTAAACGTCCTCCCCTGTCACTAAAGCTTTGACTCAGCACTATAAAGGAAATAAAACATAGAAACAAACAAAAAAAGATCTCTGAACTGAAAGTGTAGAAACCCTAATTTGAGTCCCAACTTTGTCTTTAACTAGCTGTAAAAGCTTAGGCAAGGCATTTTAACCTCTCTATGTCTAACTTCCCTATTTCAAAAAAGAGAAAAAGCAGTTGAACTAGATTATCTCTTAGACTCTATGTAGCTTTAAAATTTAGTAATGTGAAAGTAGTTTAAGAAACTTAGCTTCCAAACTCAGTTCACATTTCCAAGCTTGAGTGGCCAGAGGATCCTGGAGTTCCCTCTGTGCCTGTTAAGTTTGGAACTGAAAAGTAGATTGCTTTCCTTCCTCCAGAAAAGCAGGAGGCATCTCTTGTTGTTTGGCATCTCACTCCTCAAACATATTTAAAAACATGCTTACTCAAATTTTTTTCCCAAATGCCAGTTCATTTATAATTAAGGAACTACATTTTTTAATTATCATAATCTATTTTGTATGTGAGATTATTTTAACAAATGCCACAACCTTAATTTATAAGAACACATTTTTTAATAAATTGTCATAATTAAAAACTCTATTACTAAATGCAATATATTTTTCTAAGACAGTGTACTTCATTGCAAACTCATCTCTTCCTAGCATTTCCAAGATATTTTGATTAATAATCAAGTCGTTTTATGATCTAGATCAGGCTCTTAGCATGTGTTGATGTAGGGAGGGTGGAAGGTGGAAAGTAATCAGTAACTGGGGTCAAGGGGAGGGAGGAGAGGAGGAAAAGGAAAGCATTGAAAAAGAACAAGAACAAATAACTCTAACTTTAAAAAAAGGACCATGGATGGTATGATATCATTTATGTAAAATATTCATGTGTATAATTTTTGTGCATACCTATGCAGTGAGGAAGAGTTGCCTGTATAGTACAACATTTTATTATTCAGGTAAGGCTTTGTCTTGATAATTTTATTTTTAAAATTTAAAGGAAATTATAGAAGAGATGTGATACACATTTATACATTAATAGTTAATGACACAAAATGTTCTTATAAATGTTTTAAGGTTGGTCTTGATCCCAGAATTTAAATTGCATCTTTCAGTATTTTAAAATTATTTGATCTACCTCCCCCATAACTGTCCCTTAGAAACACTTGTTGCAGAACTATTTGTTCCCCTACAGAAATACTGATTTAGATGACTCTTCCAAAAGAATTGGTAGTTCTCTTCAAGAACTTCAAGCCAGGAGGGATTCTATTTCCTGTCATGTGGTTTATTGTACATTTTTATTCAAATAATAACCAACACATCCTTATAGCATCTTTAAATTTTTTTTTTTTTATTTAAACACTCTTTGGGTGAAAATTCTTCTGTTTTCTACCTATCAAAAAAACAAGTGGAGAGGCAACTACTGACAACCTCCTGTGGAAAATAATCTGCAAAAAAAGAAAAAAAAAAGCAATAGTGAAGAATGAAATTAATGACCATAGTATCACCCTGACAAGAAGATAGTTTCATTTTATGTTTTATTTTTTTTTAAGTTGTAAACACAATGACTAGATACTCCAAGCAGGTTACAATTTTAATAACATTTATAGGTAGATGTGATTTGCAGCAAACACCTGATTATGGTTGACTTCATTTAAAACTAAGCCCTTTGCAGAGAGTATATTAATATTTGGTGTTTACTGCTTGGGATACATTCTGTTTGTCAAAACCCGACGCCTCAGAGGACCAAGGGAGGGCATTCAATTAATGCCGGGTAAGTTGCAGTAGTGAAGAGATGTTTTGTCTTGTGTTCCCCCCCCCCTTTTTATTTTCCCGGGGTCTTTAAAAGCACAGACAGGGTTCCTCTGTCAACAGTACCACAAAAGACTGTTGTTACTGCAAGTAAAACTGGCTGCATCGAATTTGTGTCATTGGTACTTCCTTGAAGTACATGGTCAAGACAATTTGGGGGCTAGACTATCAAATTAAAGGAATTGGATATGGTTTCTATGTCTCTGACGTGATGTTAGAGAAATATACATATATATTGGTTTAAGTACAGTAAGCCGATTTTTGAGGAAGAAGGAACCCTGCTGGCACAGTGGTTAAAGAGTTCAGCTGCTCACCGAAGGGTCGGCAGTTCGGATCCACCAGCTGCTCCTTGGAAACTCTGTCCTATAGGGTTGCTATGAGTTGGAATTGAAGGAGGGTAATGGTTTTGGTTTAAGGAAGATGACAAGAACTCTTCTCATCTCTGACAAGAAAAAAGAAAATATTCTTAAGATATGACAGGAGAAATTTAAGACAGAACAGATGAATGATTTACTTAAAGTATTTGCTGAACATTTCTGAGCTTTTTGTGAGAAGTGAATGAAAACACACTAAACTAATGATGTAAAGGGTCTAACATGGTATCTGACTCTTTACATCACTTTTCTACAGGCCTTTGTGTAGCCTGGCATAATGAGGTATCTGGACATCTGTCAGATAAAGGAAATAGCTGTCCATCCCAATTGCGGCTGCCAGTGAACATGGGCATATCAGAATCACTTAGAGAGCTTCTTCAAACCAAACCAGCCAGCCCTCTTTTCTTCCCACTTGGAAAATTCCAATATACTGTCTCCTAGGTGAAACTGAAGAAAAAAGACTTTATAATTGTCTTAGTTTCCTAGTGCTGCTGTAACACAAATACCACAACTAGGTGACTTTAAAAAACAGAAATGTATTTTCTCAGAGTTCAGGATGCTAGAAGGTAGTTTTCATATTTGGCAGACATGCCAACCTTGGTAAAGTGTCTTCTATGCTAATATATGTTATCTTTTTAGTTTAACACTTGGCAAGGTATCTAGAATGGAAACTAAGTAATAAGTAGTTTTTTCTGTCTTAACATTCATGCCACTCTGATTTTTAATTATTTTTATTTATTACTTGAGTTTTCTGGCTATTTTTTCATTTTTAATAAAGAAAAAAATTTTATTCCCGTAAATGTCCAAAAGATAGTTATGAATGTCAATGTTTTCTGGCTGCTGCAATTTCAATGTATTTCTGAAAAACATTTGGGAGATGATGAAAAAGCCAAAATCAGTTGTCAGCTTTACTTATTGATTTGTTATCCAGTATTTACTGATAGCCTACTTGTGCCAGGTTTGCTAAGTAATGGAAATATGTCTACCTTCGTTTTCTTATTCATTTAATAATATATGGTAAGGACTTGTTTACAGTATATTTTGGTCCACTCCAATTTTAATGTCTCAGTGTTAACTTTGAACTGTGTTTTTAATACATAAAGAATATTCAAGTGTTTGAAGTGATTTCTTAGGAAATGCAATTGTATGCTGTCATTTAAAAAATACTGAATTACCAGTGTACTTTTTTGTGTTCCAGGTAGCTTGAAAAATAACACTAAATAGCTCTGTGGGAGAGGAGCCTACTGACTCTCCAAAAGCTGCCTTTGGATTGTGCTTTTCTAATTGCGTCTCATCGATTATGACAAACCTACCTTGTTTGAAATTGTTAGATGAACACTTCTCTATCAATACAAACAGAGGATTTTATATTTATTCTTTTGATAGAATGAGCCAAAAATATGTGTTTATGCTACACTAGCATAACATGAGGATTTATATACATTTAATAATCTGTATGTATAGGTTACACAGTTTATATTATTAGATTATCAAGTGGGGAGGGAAGGACAATGGAGAAATGAATGTAACCTATCAAGTTAGGGACAGGAAAACTCAAATTGGTATTCCTATCAGCTAGTACTTAAGAGAGTCTGTTCAGGATCAGATAGATTGATGCAAATCTTGACTCAGTTTCTTACTAACAATGTAATATTGGTCAGCTTGCTTAACTGATCTGTGCTTCAGTTCCATCATCTATGAAATAGGAATATTAACAGCATCTATGAAACACTATGCATGTTGCTGTGATGCTGGAAGCTATGCCAGTGGTGTTCAAATACCAGCAGGGTCACCCATGGCTCACAGGTTTCAGTGAGCTTCCAGACTAAAACAGACAAGGAAGAAGGACCCTGCGGTCTACTTCTGAAAAGAATTAGCCAGTGAAAACCTTATGAACAACAGCCAAACATTATCTGATATAGTGGCAGTGGAAGGCAGTGGAAGGCGCTCAAAAGACAACTGGGGAAGTGTTGCCTCCTCAAAGTAGAGTCAATCCTACTAATGTGAATGGAGTCAAGCTTTTGGGACCTTCATTTTCTGATGTGGCATGTCTCAAAATAAGAAGAAATAGCTGCAAACATCCATTAACAATCAGAAAGTGGAATGTACAAAGTATGAATCTAGGAAAATTGGAAATCATCAAAAATTAAATGGAATGCATAAACATCAATATCCTAGGCATTAGTGAGCTGAAATGGACTGATATTGACCATTTTGAATTGGACAATCATATGGTCTACTATGCCGGGAGTGGCAACTTGAAAAGGAATGGCATTGCATTCATCGTCAAAAAGAAGATTTCAAGAACTATCCTGAAATACAACACTGTCAGTGATAGGATAATATCCATATGCCTAAAAGGAAGGCCAGTTAATACGACTGTTATTCAAATTTATGCACCAACCACTAAGGCCAAAGATGAAGAAATTGAGGGTTTTTAACAACTTTTGCAGTCTGAAATTGATCAAACATGCAATCAGGATGCACTGATAATTACTGGACATGGGAATGTGAAAGTTGGAAACAAAGAAGGATCCATAGTTGGAAAATATGGCGTTGGTGATAGAAACAATGCCAGAGATCACATGATAGAGTTTTGCAGAACCAATGACTTCTTCACTGCAAACAACTTTTTTCACCAACATAAACAGTGACTATACACGTGGACCTTGCTAGATGGAATACACAGGAATCAAATCCACTACATCTGTGGAAAGAAACAATGGAAAAGCTCAATATCATCAGTCAGAACAAGGCCAGGGAATGACTGTGGAACAGACCATCAATTGCTCATATGCAAGTTCAAGTGAAACTGAAGAAAATTAGAGTATATTCCACCTGAATTAGAGACCATCTCAAGAATAGATTTGACGCATTGAACACTAATGACCAAAAACCAGACGAGATGTTGAATGACATTGAGGACATCATAGATGGAGAAAGCAAGAGGTCATTAAAAAGACACGAAAGAAGAAAAGACCAAAACGGATGTGAGAAGATACTCTAAAACTTGCTCTTGAACGTCAAGTAGCTAACGCAAAAGGAAGACATGATGAAGTAAAAGAGCTGAACAGAAGACTTAAAGGGGTGGCTTGAGAAGACGAAATAAAGTATTATAAAGACATGTGCAAAGACCTGGAGATAGAAAACCAGAAGGGAAGAACACGCTCAGCATTTCTCAAGCTGAAAGAACTGAAGAAAAAGTTCAAGCCTTGAGTTGCAATATTGAAGGATTCTATGGGGAAAATATTAACTGATGCAGGAAGCATCAAAAGAAGATGGAAGGAATACACAGAGTAATTATACCAAAAAGAATTGGTCGACCTTCACCATTTCAAGAGGTAGCATATGATCAGGAACCAATGGTACTGAAGGAAGAAGTCCAAGCTACACTGAAGGCATTGGCGAAAAACAAGGCTCCAGGAATTTACAGAATATCAATTTAGATATTTCAACAAACGGATGCAGCACTGGAAGTGCTCACTCATCTATGCCAAAAAATTTGGAAGACAGCTACCTCGCCAATCAACTGGAAGAGGTCCATATTTATGCCTGTTCCCAAGAAAGGTGAATCAACCTAATGCAGAAATTATCGAACAATATCATTAATATCACACGCAAGTAAAATTTTGCTGAAGATCATTCAAAAGCAGCTGCAGCAGTATATTGACAGGGAACTGTGAGAAATTAAAGCCGGATTCAGAAGAGTACATGGAACCAGGGATATCACTGTTGATGTCAGATGGAATGGGGCTGAAAGTAGAGAATACCAGAAGGATGTTTACCTGTGTTTTACTGACTATGCAAAGGCATTTGACTGTGTGGATCATAACTAATTATGGATAAAATTGTGAAGAATGGGAATTCCAAAACAATTATGCTTATGAGGAACCTGTACATAGATTAAGAGGGAGTTGTTTGAACAGAATAAGGGGGATACTGAGTGGTTTAAAGTCTGGAACGGTGTGCGTCAGGGTTGTATCCTTTCACCATACCTATTCAATCTGTATGCTGAGCAAATAATCTGAGAAACTGAACTATATGAAGAAGAATGGGATATCAGAATTGGAGGAAGACTCATTAACAACCTTCGATATGAAGATGACACAACCTTGCTTGCTGAAAATGAAGAGGACTTGAAGTACTTACTGTTGAAGATCAAAGACCACAGCCTTCAGTATGGATTACACCTCAAAATAAAACAAAAATACTAACAACTGGACCAATAAGCAACATCATGATAAACAGAGAAAAGATTGAAATTGTCAAGGATTTCATTTTACCTGGATCCACAATCAACACCCATGGAAGCAGCAGTCCAGAAATCAAACAACGCATTGCATTGAACAAGTCTGCTGCAAAAGAGCTCTTTAAAGTGTTGAAAAGCAAAGATGTCACCTTGAAGACTAAGGTGGGCCTGACTCAAGTCATGGTGTTTTCAATTGCCTCATATGCATGGGAAAGCTGGACGATAAACAAGGAAGACCAAAGAAGAACTGATGCCTTTGAATTGTGGTGTTGATGAAGAATATTGAATATACCACGGACTGCCAAAAGAACAAAGAAATTTGTCTTGAAAGAAGTACAACAAGAATGCTCCTTGGAAGGAAGGATGATGAGACTATGTCTCAGAAACTTTGGACATGTTATCAGGAGGGATCAGTCCCTGGAGAAGGTCATCATGCTTGGTAAAGGAGAGGGTCTGAGAAAAAGAGGAAGACTCTTGATGAGATGGATTGATGGTGGCTGCAACAATGAGCTCAAGCGTAACAAGGATTGTGAGGGTGACGCAGGACGGGGCAGTGTTTCCTTCTGTTGTACATTGGATTGCTAAGAGTCAGAATAGACTTGACAGCGCCTAACAACAACATGAAACACTATTGTGAGAGTTAAATTAATTAATACATGTAAAGGCTTAGATCTGTGCTAAGCTTAATAAATATTAGTCATGTATATTCCCAATGTTTACTTCTTTTTTTCTCTCAGATTACTTATTATGGAGAATATTGAGTTGTGATTGATAAAAAAAATTCAAACTGAACAACAACAAAACAATCTAAGAAACTCTCCATAAAGCCTTATTGTACTTAAAATGATTGGTAGCCAAGTAGAATTTGTAATAAGTTAAATAATACCTGGGACATGACTCTCTTTTATTTTTTTTTTGTATAAAGAGATACCTATCGTAACAAGGATTTTGGTAACCTGTTGTAATATTAGTGGCACTTTAAAAGGTGAACTTTACAAGTTACTTCTATTCTGCTAGCCCTGGAAGCCTTCCAAATGAACCTTCGGGTGTCATAAGAATTGGAATACTGAAATTGATCTAATTATTATTGTCATATGCATCTAAACCATTTACTTTTTTAATTTTCCTTTTTCCTGCAGGGCACAGAATGGGTTATTTGGGTGACAATTGGCAATTGCTTAGACTTTCTGGCTGGATGAACAAGTCTAGATCTTGCACCTTCATTGTGGTTAAGCACCACTGACCTCACCCTACCTCTAGTACTGATAGACTAGAGTTTACCATGTGTGGCTTGGGAAGGATAATATACTTGGTTTACATCAGTCAATATCACTTTATCAGAACTAGTCCCTCTAGAGCCATGCCACTCAAAGTGTTTTCCTAGAAACAACAGTATCTGCTGGATCTAGGAGCTTTGTAGAAATGAAGACACAGAGGCCACAGCCCAGGCTGCCTGAATCAGAATTTGCATTTCAATACGCTCGCCAGATGATTTCTAGGCACATTAAAATTTGAGAAGCACATTTTGCCTCTTGTATGTTAAAAGCAAGAGCTTCGGTTTTACTTTTGCCTGTGTTTTTTCCTATAACATTTTGAAAAAGAAAAAGACACTTGATCACCTATTTTGAATTATCAATGTCAAGAAGAAAATAGAATCCATTATCACCCCTTATATGTAAAATAATGAAAAAAGCACAATTTTTCAGACTCCTACTTGTTTTTGAATTTTCTTTGTCTAATTGAGTTTATCCAGTTTTCTTTTATTAAATTGTAAGCTTTTTTTTACTTTATAAATCTTCTCTGCTATTATTGTGTATGATCTTTGTTTTCTAACCATGTGTATAACAATCGTTTGCACTTAAGAATATCTTGACATTTGCTTGTCTGTTATTTTAATTTTTAATACCAAGCCTTTTATACTGTGGATTTTGCTCCTTAAATTAATTGTGGTTTAATTTAACAGTTAGATTAACTTAGGTTCATTGTTCCATTACCTTTTGAAATGTATTAATGTGTAAGCGATGTCTAAATTCAGTTTCATTTATCTTTGAAAGAAAACTTTAAAAAAATGTTGATGTTTGAAGAAGACTTTTTCAAACTTCAAAATAGCAACATTGCATAAGAATATAGGCACAGAAGTACATATTGTTCTTTTGCAATAATTTTGTTTTGACTATGGTGAAATCATTTTGTTTTTGTTTATAAAAGTCATTAATTTTTAGAAAAACATACAACTAACTAAAAAACCGTCTACAGAATAGTACAAAGAAAAAAATACAATTTACTTTAAATCATCCTATCACAAGATAATGGCTTCACAGTTTCATGAGAATTACTTCAGAAAACTGTCTCCCAATTCCTCTGTCTTTGTCTGTGTCTCTCATTATTGCTCTCTCTCTTGCTGTTTGTATATATACACACATAAATACATACACATATATTATACATACACCTGTGTATGCACACACAGAGTATACACACATACATAGGCACGTATAATTTTACAAAAATTTCATAAAAATATATATGTTATTCTGTAATCGTATGTTCTGGAAATATTTCTGTGTCAATTTATTGTTGTTGTGTGCCATCTAGTTGATTCAGACTCATAACAACTCTGTATAAGAGAGCAGAACTGCCCCATAGGGTTTCCTAGGCTGTAATAATCACAGAAGCAGATCGCTAGGTCTTTTCTCCCTCAGAGCCACTGGGTGGGTTTGAACCACTGATTTTTCAGTTAGCAGCACAGCACTTAGCTATTGTACCACCAGAGCTCCTTTATGTCAATGTAGACCTCTATTATCTTTCAAAAATATTTGTTTAATTTTTTTTATTGTACTTTAGATGAAAGTTTACAGAACAAATAGTTTCTCATTAAATAGTCAGTACACATATTGTTTTATGACATTGGTTAACAACCCCACGACATGTCAACACTCTCCCTTCTCGACCTTGGAGGACCTTTTTTCTTTTTCTTTTTGGTGAAAATATACATAGACAAAGTTACACAATTTCAAAAGTTTTTACATGTACAATGTAAACATCGGTTACATTCTTCCAGTTGTGCTGCTATTCACACTATCCTTTTCCAAATTATTCCATCACCATTATCTTCAACTCACTGCCTGCTAGGTTTCCCATCAAGCCTTTTGAGTTGCTGTTGTCAATTTGATTTCACACAGATAATTCTTTTTTTTTTTTTTTTTTTTACTGTAGATGAAAGTTTACAGAACAAATAGTTTCTCATTAAACAGTTAGTAAACATATTGCCCTATGACAGTGCTTAACAACCCCATGACATGTCAACACTGTCCCTTCTCAACCTTGGGTTCCTTATCACCAGCTTTCCTGTCCCCTCCTGCCTTCTAGTCCTTGCCCTTGGACTGCTGTGCCTCATTAGTCCTGTTTTGTTTTATAGGGCTGTCCAATCCCTGGCTGAATGGTGAACCTCGGGAGTGACTTCACCATTGAGCTAAAAGGGTGTTCGGGGGCCAAACTCTCAGGGTTTCGCCAGTCTGTCAAGCCAGTAAATCTAGTCTTTTTTTGTGAGTTAGAATTTTGTTCTATATCCTTCTCCAGCTCTGTCCAAGACTCTCTGTTGTGATCCCAGACAGAGCAGTCAGTGGTGGTAGCCAGGCACCATCCAGCTGTACTGGACTCAGTCCGGTGCAGGCCTTGATAGCTGTGGTCCATTAGTCCTTTGGACTAATCTTTTCCTTGTATCCTGTTCTCTTCATTCTCCCTTGTTCCTGAAGGGGTGAGACCAGTAAAGTATCTTAGATGTCTGCTCACAGGCTTTAAAGACCCCAGACGCTACTCACCAAGGTAGAATGTAGAACACTGTCTTTATAAACTGTGTTATGCCAGTTGAGCTAGATGTTCCCTGAGACCATGGTCCCCACAGCCCTCCGCCCAGCAATTCAGTTCCCCAGGGAGTTTGGATGTGTCTATGGAGCTTCCATGACCTTTCCTTGTACAAGTTGTGCTGGCTTCTCCAGTATTATGTACTGTCATACTCTTCACCAACATTACCACTTATCTATTGTCTATTTAGTTCCCTGACCCCTCCCATCCTTGGTAACCAACAAAGACTGTTTCTTTTTGTGTGTAAACTTCTACATGAGTTTTTACAGTAGAGGTCTCATACAATATTTGTCCTTTTGTGATAGACTTATTTCACTCAGCTTAAAAATATTTTAATGGTATTTTATTGTATTTGTATGTCATATTTTATTTTATTTGTTCCCTATTGGTGGATATTAATACTATAACAATAATTTACATTTCTTGAACTATTTTGCACCAGGCACTATGCGTACCATTAAACATGCAGTGTTTTAATTAATTCTCACAACAATACTTCATCATCTATTTTTTAACTCAGAAAAGTGAAGGAAATAGAGGTTAAGAGACTTGCACGTGTTTTTTTTTTTATAATAAGTGAGAGCTTGGACATAGGCTATCAAAACCCATAGAGCACATTCTTAGCTGCCATGTCAATGTTCCTCAACTGTGATCCTGAAGACAGGCTTCAAAATCATCTGGGGGACTTGTTTAAAGACAAATGCATGGGAGAGCCTGGTATCAACTATATCTAGGAATGAAATCTAGCTAATCTGAATTTATAATAAACTCCTCAGATGATTTCTTTTGCATTTAAATGAACTTCTTTTGCTTTCTAATGTTTACTTTATTTTTTTCGTTGTAACCAACATTATGATGAGCATCCTTGTTCATAGTCTTTTTCTATTTTTATAATTATCTTCCTAAATACATTGTGTCAACTAAATGCACTTTTTCTTTTTAATCTAGAGATATACTGGTGGAAATTGCCAAACTCTTCCTCAAAAAGGCTGGCCTTATTTACATTCTCTCCCCAAAGAAAGAATGCATCCATTTCTCTTTTTCTTGTAGCATTGCATAATGGTGACACATGGATTCTAAACTCAGACAACCCTGTCTCAAGACTAGGTTCTATGAGTTACTAGCTATGTGACCTTGGCCAAATTATACAACCTCCCCAGACCTTGGTTTTATAATATGTAAAATAGGAACAATAATTGTGCCTGTTCATTAGATTGTCCAGAAGATTAAATAAGTTTATATTTGTAACACTCTTACAAAGTTAGTGGTATATCAGTATCTATTAACTGTTGTTGTGTGCCATCAAGTTGACTCCAATTCAGTGACCTTACATGGCAGAGTAGAACTGCCCCATAGGGTTTTCTAGGCTGTATTCTTTATGGGAGCAGTTTGCCAGGTCTTTTCTCCTGTGGAGCCTCTTGGGGGTTCCAATCATTGACCTTTTGGTTAGCAGCCAACAGCTTAACTATTGCATCACCAGGGCTCCTCATCTGTTAACTAACTCCTTATTCAACAAATACTTAGTGTATGTCAACTATGTGACGAGAACTGTTCTAAGCAATGAATCAAAATATTTAGCAATTTATTAGGAAAAAACAATGTCTTTGTTGTTTTAGATTTATATTTCTATTCACGTATTTGACCTGTAGAGTCAAGCCTTTCTCAGCTTTAAAAAGTTTCTCATATCCTCCATTTTTTTAAATAGTACTTTAGATGAAAGTTTACAGAGTAAATTAGTTTCTCATTAAATAATTAATACACATATTGTTTTGTGACGTTGGTTACCAACACCATGACATATCAATACTCTCTGCTTCTCAACCTTGGGTTCCCTGTTACCAGCTTTCCTGTACCCTCCTGCTTTTTTCTCCTTGCCCTTGCACTGATGTGCTCATTTTGTCTTGTTTTATTTTATGGGCCTGTCTAATCTTTGGCTGAAGGGTAGACCTCAGGAGTGACTTCAGTAGTGAGTTAAAAGAGTGTCCGGGGGCCATACTCTCAGGGTTTCTCCAGTCTCTGTCAGACCAGTAAATCTGTTTTTTGTGTGTGTGTGTGTGTGAGTTAAAATTTTGTTTTACATTTTTCTCCAGCTCTGTCTGGGACCATCTAATTATGATCCCTGTCAGAGCAGTCCGTGGTGGTAGCTGGGCACCATCCAGTTGTGCTGGGCTCAGACTGGTGGAGGTGGTGGTAGTTGTGGTCCATTAGTCCTTTGGACTAATCTTTCCCTTGTGTCTTTGGTTTTATTCATTCTCCCTTGCTCCAGACAGGGTGGGACCAGTGGATTATCTTAGATGACCATTCATGAGCTTTTAAGACCCCAGACACTACTCACCAAAGTAGGGTGTAGAACATTTTCTTTCCATATCATACATTTAATTATGACTTTTTTCAATTGTTTTTCTGTTTTCTTCTTCTGGAGCTCAGCAATTTTTATGTTGGATGTCTTAGTTATTACTAAAATATATATTTTCATCTTTCATCACTTTTTCCTCTTTATCAGTATTCTCTATCAAGTGAGAAGGCTAGGAAGTTTTACCCCACGTCACTGATTATTTTTTACAATGTCAAGTCTACTTATAATACTGGTGCTGATTAAGTATTGTGATGTCATAGTTAACTCCTTTTAGAATTCTCCTTATTTTTTGTCATTTTTGGCCTGTCTCTCAGTTACATTTTCTATTAATCTATTACCTCCTCTAGACTCCTGATATTTTTTTTCCCGTTACGATCCATTTAAAGTTTTTAAGAAGACAAAGGAAATACTGCAGGAGATGTTTTTCCCTGTAGAAAATATTTCCACCAAATTTGTTCTTCTTCCATTTCTTATATGCTAATATTCATACAGTTATGAATTGTATGGTTATGTCTTTGATTACATCTTATTTACTTTTTGTTTTCTTTTCCTTTTATATATTTTCAATGATAAAAGATCAATACAGGTATGACATTGATACCAATTTAGAATGGGTGCATTCTCCTTGGGTGTCCTCCCTCTTCACCTGCATGCTGTTTCACTATTTCTCTTGGATTATAATCTGTAGGGTTAATTAAAGTAAGTTTATGTGCTGGTTTACCAATCCAGCAATCAGAAAGGAGTGCACCAGGGACTAGAGGTGCATACAGTCCAAGCAGGTGAACTTGGTTTCTATGAGTTTTCTTCTTTGAAATTGATAAACACATGGTGATAAAGGCCAGCTCTCCTTATCTAGGATTTATGTACTAGTTATTTATCTGCCATTTCTCAGCTCCAAATCCAGTCATCTATAGTCTTCTCTGTAATGCTGAGCATGGGATTCTGAAAAGTATATTTCCTATACTCCCTTGTTACCCAATTTCCCATTAGGCTTAGCCAACGGAAGAATTGGAGGGATATTGGAAAAGGCAGGGGGAGAAGATGCTTCTTTCCTGTTTCAACATTGCTTGACAGCCACAGTTAGTCCAGCATCCAGCTTCTTCCAACTAGCCTGCCGTGTTCCCTTACAGGTACCAGCAGCAGCTTAGGCATGCTGGCTACTCAGAGGTGGGCACCAGCTCTATGGGGTCTTCTTCTGAGATGCTGAGTTCCTATAACTTCACCTCTTTCCCTTTGTTCCTCCAGCCTTGGAGTGGTGACAGCTTCCTGACATTACTCTATCTAGGTTAACTCATCCTCAACTTAGGAACAAAACCTTTCATATCAAAAAGAAGCCTTGACAACGGAACATCCAACTGTTCAAGAGTTTTAAAGAATGGCTATACTTCCCTGGAATTCTATGCAACTGATTATGAAAGCTATGATGATAATAAGACTTCAAAATGGAAGAGTGGATGTCCCTATCTACTCGATGGCCCATACTCGCCATTCAGCAATTGCCTGTCCAAAAAAACAGTTGGCATTATTAGTGCATTCTATAAGAACGACTGGTATTCAATCATGCATTTTTTTTTTTTTTTGTAATACTGCATGAATAGCTTAAGAAGAAATAATGAGTCAACTTCTGAAGTCTTTCTTTAAATTAGTTCTGGGAATGTTATATCAGGCAGGAATGTCCTAAAGCTTAAGTCATGGCCATGACACCATTACCTAGATTCCAAGATGTTACCTTCCTGTAAATAGAATTTACTTTTGATTTTGGCAAGAAATTATAGTAGAAGATTTTCAACTAATTCAATTAGAAATTCTGCTGACTTGCAAGTGGATTATAGTCTTCATAAGGACAGGTCTATTGCAAGTTCACCCTTAATCACTGGGGATCAAAATGAAAACTTTTGGCTTTTATCAGGGCCCCCTCCTCTTTGGTGACTGTCAGTTACAAATTTTGTCTTCCTAGCCTTGTGAGTCTGCCAAAAGTCTTATTCACCTACTCAACTTCTCACTAGAGTTCATACTCACTGATGGCTTCAGATGTCTTAGGAATATAAACCAGAACATCAGAGGTTTTCTCTGTTGCACACTCTGTTTCATCCAATGTGTTTAATTTATGGCAGCTGAGTCTTGATGTAGCTTCCACCCTTCCTCTCACTGGCAAGATAACAGCCAAAGTTAAGATACTAAAGTTATCGTACAGAAATAATTGTTATATTTATAAATGTTTATGTGTCATAAAATAAGAGGTGCAAATGTTAAGCCATGTTTTACATTGGAACTTCTTTATTTCTGTGGAATTACACAGTTCCTTCTCATCAGAGCTTGGCTCCTTTTCCAGTTGGTGGTATTGGATTCTTTGTGAGAGGTGATGTTTGTACATGAAGGCAAAACTTACAAATCAGAGAGTGGGCAAGCATCATCCTTAGTTTTGTCTTTTTATATATATATATATATATATATATATATATTCTAAAACATGGGTTGGAAAAATTCAAAATGAACTGTCATGTTTTTCAGCCAACATTGATGGCTGCTGTGATAGGTATTGAGGAATTATAAAGCACTTCCTGCCCTTGAGGATCACATGATCTATTAGGGAAAATAAAAACTTAACTCAGTCTAACATAAGCAGTACTACATAGCACACAATGCTATTGGTGTCAGAGAGCCAGATAATGATAGAAAGAAGACTTACGCAAGAGATCAAAGAAATACTGAGATAACATGATAGAGGTTTGTGCTTTTGTCTAGGTTCCTCATCTAAACCACAGAACACAGAACACATGTACCCAAGGATGGTACATGACTAGCGCCATTCTAGATGCAAAGGAAAGATGGTAATTCATTACATATTATGGATGCCTTACGTTACTGGGGCTTAATTCTGTCATGGAATCCTGCTGAAACATCTCAATTATCTTTCCAGAAAGGGCAAAGTACTGAGAGATGCTTAGATGGGCTTTAGACAAAGAAGGTTAGCTGTCCTACTTTTCTGTGTCATGAGAGGCTCAAACCGAGTCAGGAGGATCAAGAAAGGAGAGATTCATGGGTATGAGAGTTCAAGTCTTCTTACTTTTAACAAACATTTCAGTCTGATATAAAAAAAGAAGCCAAATTATAGAAATGAAATCCTAGATACTGGAAGTTTGCAATATAAACCTAAGAAGTCTGTAGATAGATTAGGAAAATGCAACCACCGTATTCTATCATATTCTCTGGCCGGTAATTTGACTATTAAGCTGAAATAAGTTCCTGGAGTTCCTAGGTGTCACAAACTGCCAGTTAAGTCCTTGACTACTCACTGAAAGATTGGTGGTTCAAACTCACCCAGAGGTGCTTTGGAAGTAAGGCCTGCCGATCTACTTCTGAAAGGTCACATCCTTGAAAAGCCTATGGAGCTGCAATCCTGCTCTGCAAAGTGGGGTTGCCATGAGTCGGAATAGCCTCTACTGCAGCTAATGCCAACAACAGAATACAAACTAGAATTGGCACCGTACAATCTAATTCTAGTGACCATTTCAGGAACAGCAAGAATTTAGCATTTGTATGCGTTCTGCTGAAACCAGACCCTTTAAACAATTCAGTTCTCTGCCAACCAAGTTCCCAGTGGCCTGTGTTTAGGTGAATTGAAAACAACCATTTATGACCAGCTGCCTTTCAGCAAGCGATCCTTCTGCTCCAGAGGCTTTGGCTTTCTGTGCCTGGCAGAACGTTAAAGCCAATTCTTTTTCTTACAGGTCACTTATGCGCTCCTCAGAAATTCTCTGCTAGGTCTCTTCACAGATAGCTCTCCGCCCCTCAGTCTCTGGTTTCCAGGCTGCCTACTCTCCAGGAACTCTATTTATTGGAGTCCTATCCCTGTCTTCTTGAGCAGGAGTAAGTTTACTTTCCCATGTTGCCCACCTCTCTTCCGTGGGAAACACTCCTGTATCTTTGACTCTGATAAATGTTTGGAAAGCAGACTGAGCCTGATGCAAAGCTTCTCCTTCAAAATGCAGTCTTTGGTGTCTGGAAACGCCAGCGGCCTCTACATACAATCCCATTGAAGCTCCAAACAAGTACACTTACAGCGAGCTTACTGGTACCTCTACTCTTCCTCCTTGGGCGTGAGGGAGTGGGACTCATAGCATAGCTTTCTACAAAGAGATCCTCCCCAAAAACTGTCTCTTAAAAATCTTCCCTCTACTTCCAGTTGAGACTACTTTTTGTAGCTTCCATCTCTTTACAGATTTCAAGAGTAATAACACTGGTCTTTCACATTACTTTTTGTAATTTTTGTATTTTTGTCTGCCCCCATATTTTGTTATAAAGAAGCTATTGTATCTTGATATCTTGATAAAAAAATGTCAATTTTAACATTCTATTATATCAACTTGTGGTACAATGAATAGCTTTTATAAGGCCTTTCTAGCCATGGTCTTGTAACTCCCACAAAATGATTGGCTGGGCAACAATCTTGCAAGGGATTGGTTGATTATTATGCAAATAGTGGCTTGAAAGTCCACCCAACAGGATTGAGCTCCTTGTGGTCTAGCTAGGGGATTGGTCCATTTTGCCATCCTGTCAGGGTTTATATAAAGGCCAATCCCACAGACATTCAGTAGGACTTCACTACTATCAAGACGAGTCTAGACTGAAGACAGAGAGATGGTGGGCTGGTCAGCCCATGGAGAGAAGTGGCTGTGGTGGAATTGCTGGTCCACAGGGAGAAAGCTTGGTGCCTTTGGGCAGGAAGCTTGCCAGGGTGCCACTGGACACTTGACAACTGTGATAAGAGAGCTGTCACACTTGCCCACACAGGGCAGAGGCCTGAGTGTAGCCCGTGCAGGGATTACACAACCCCCCCCCCCCAACTTAAGAGGTGTGTAGAAGCCATCCTAGCTCTCAGGCAGCGCAGGCGCCTGTAGCATGTCTGGGCTGGTTAGTGTGGCAGGAGCTGGCAGTGAGGCCCAGAAGGATCTGGCAGCAGAACAGATGTCTGGGGAGCCATGCAGCCCCCATCTTCCCTCAGCACCACCCCCCAACCCCCCGGTCCACACACACACACACACACAGTGTGACAGTAGCCAGAGGCAGTGTGACATAAAGACAGCATCTCACTTGAACCACAGTGGGTCTGTCTGGTAACAGAAGAATGGACATTGGTAATATGGGGAAGGATAAGTGGTTCCCCTCTGAGAATCTGTTGTTACTGTTTACTGTTTGCTTTCTATAAATAATAATAATGGCTTTCACTTTGCCAACACTGTGCAAGTGTCTTGCGTGTCCATCTTGATCACAGATGAACCTAGCACCCATGGAATGGTTGATGGCAGTGGGTGTATGTGCCTTATTCCTAACAGTCTTATGGCTGGCTGGAAGTACAGGCAATACATAATTATTATTACTAGCAGACTTACAAGTTCGATTTGGGTAAAAGTATTGTTATAATTGTGCATAAATAACTATAGTTTAAAAAGAAATATTGAAAAATGGGCCACTTTTGTCAAATAATATGTTAAAATATTGAATTAAACACAGTTGCTATTTTCTTAAAATATTATTTCCCATGTAAGAAATTTTTTAAAAGTTCAATGTTACTTTACTTTGAAAGAAGTCACTACAGTTTACCCTTTACTTAATGTACATCATTGCTTGAAAAGGGAATTCATCTAATCAGATTAAATTATGCCATAATCACATACGAATGAGTTGTTTGTTATGCTAGCCTTTGGTTTGAGTCCACCTAGACGTGCCTCTGAAGAAAGACTTGATCTTCTACTTCCAAAAAATCAACCATTTAAAACCCTATGGAGCACAGGTCTACTCATGTACAAAAGGGGTCACCATGAGTCAGAACTAAGTCATTGACAATTAGTAGTTGTTAGCTGTACACATGTTTAACTTAAGAACAAAGTAAATCAATTCAACACATTGAAGAACTAAGGTTAGTGACTAATTAAATAAAATTGTCTTAATCACATGAAGTGATGTTCGCTGTTTGTTAATTTGCCCATCATCATGTGAACTTCATGCCTGTTGAGGAGGAATATCCCATTATGTGCAGACTTATTGAGCCAACATGCCACATTTCCAGTCTTAATTTGCAGGTGGGATATCCTTCCTCTCCTACTTCCCTTTAAAACCAAGATGAGAACATGTGACCTTGTTTCAGCCAATCAGATGCTCCTCCCTTTTACACTTTAAGAAGTAATACAGGGTTGTGAGGATAGAGATGATACATAAAATCAAATTTATCTAAGTAAAAATGATAGGATGATAAAGGTCATAGGAAATAATTTATACAGTAATTTTTTTTTAGTTGAAAGCTAATTAAGCAAATGTATTACTTTAAACCCAGTGCTATTGAACAGAGTGCCTCCTTAGCAATAGCAGTGGACAGTGACCCAAACTAGACCGATCATACCATTCTGTTCCCGTGGATGGGCATGGCATCCATGGTGAATCAAAGAGTGGTTTCTCACAGAATTTTTAAAATTAGAAATGGAGGTAAAGAGTGTCATTCTCTCTAATTACAAAATTGTAAGCATTTGGGTGCAGAGGTTCTGATAGCCAATCCTACCTTATGGAGGAGGTAGTCTCAGGGAAGAGAAACTAGAAAGAAATCAGATGACAGATGTTGGGAGGAAACTCTTACAGAGTTTAAATTCCAGGTTGTCCTGGTTCTACCTCTGTCTTTCTTGTAGATTGGTTACACACACCAATATATTTCCCTTTTCTCTTAAACTAGCTTGAATTGCGTTTCTGTTGTTTGTCACCTGACTGGCCTGAGTAAATTATGGTCCTTCACAAATGAATTTGCACTGAGCAGTCTATCACTGCAGCTAGCTTTTCCAGTCAGACAGGCAAATTAAATTTTTTTCAATTTAAGTAATTAGATTTTATAGAAAATTTGAAAATACAAAAAGTAATAAAGATGAACTATAGAAATTCTATATTACTTATGTATACATGAAATATATATATGTATCTCACTTATTACAGATAAGACACTATTCCATCCTCTGAGAATACACAGTGAACAAGACAGACAAAAGGCTACAAGAGAAAATCTTGTAATAATTGTTTTTATTAGAGGACTAAAGTGATTAAAGAAGTCATCCAAACCAAACTCAAGTCCTGGCAGTGTCATTACCTAGGTGATACAGGACATGTTTACTTAACTTTGCTCTTCATAGTTCTTAGTTCGTAGGGATCTTGTGAGGATTTACCAAGTGCATGTGTTGTGCTTAGTCAAAAGCCTGCCTGGAAATACAGTGAGCACGACATAAAAGTTAGCACTCATTATTGGCGTAAATCTAGAGATTATTTCCATTCACATACGGTATTTTATGAAACTACACTTCTGTATTGCAGGTAAGGGTTACTGTCATCACTGTGTACTTTCCAGGAGACTATATTTCAGCCATCGCTTTTCTTCAACACGATTCATGGCTCAGAAATGAGTTTTTAAAAAGTGAATAATAAGCAGAGGATAACCTTGATTAGCTGAAGTTAATGGAGGCACAGAAACACTTTGGTTAATTACAGGTCATGAGAAACTGGTATTAAGCAGGTTAAACATCGACAGAACTGATAGTAAAACACAATTTTGGATGCTGGATTGATTTAATCAAAGTCATTTTGTAATTAAAAATCAATTACTATAAAACAGGATGGGGAAATGTTGCCTTTGTGGGTATGGCAATGTTAAAATCAGTGAATGTAAATATTTCAATAAAGTATTTATTCATGATATTCTCTTTCTGATCAATTTTTTCCTTGGAATTGATTACCTCTGAAAGCTTTCCTGACATAAGCTTTTGTATGCTGACAAAAAGTGGGTGAAGCGAAGCATCTTGATTAGCTACAATGCAGATCAATTCCTAACAGAGCTTACCAGAGCAAAGGGAACACGTTACATGCACTTAGAAGATGCCGTCCAAGACAAGCTGCCGTGGAAACCCCCTTTTCCTTTAATTGTATTTTCAGACTTAAGAGATTCTCAGCAAAATTTCAGGTCCTATCAGGTAAACTTTTTATAAATTGATTTTCTTTCCTTGACAAATTTCAGCAAGAAAGTGTTATCCCTTTTTTTAAGTAATCTCAGACAATATGGGATTTTACAGATTTGGGCTCCAGTTGATGCTTCTCATTACACATCAAGTGCTTGCTTGTCCAGAAGAAAAATGCACAAACTTACTTTGAATAAGTGTATATGATATGGTTAAGTTTGGTCTGAATCTTTCTTTTAGAATAAATTTGCAAGCACAGCCTAGCTTCCTTTTTAGCAACAGGATCCATATTTCTGGGTTTTCTTTTCAAGACAGATTTTGTTTTACATAGAACAATTGACCCCAAAAATGTGGACTTTAAGGAACAAAGATACTTCAAATTGTGTGGCTCAGCTGAGCTGCAGAATGGCTCTGGGTTGTCACTTAGATGCTTTTTGCTCCCACAGCAACAATAGGTCTTCACCTTCACCTTTATTAGAGCTATTTGATAAGGTGCACAATTAAAATACAATTAAAATTAATTACAAAACCTGACCTTATATGTGTTTAATCTTCGTGATTTACACATGCACACACACACACCCCAGAAAAAATAAAAAGACATCTTTTAAAAAGTATTAATGACTCAACCTGCTTTCAATATTTGATATTGGTTAAAATCAAACATCTTAAATATATAGACCTATTACTTCATTGAGAAACATGCAAACTTTAGAGTCAAATTTGAGTTGGAAACCCTGCACTGCTCTGACTCTTACGGTGTGGTCTAGGGTGAGGAGTCTAACTTCTCTGAGTTAGACATTTCTCACCCGTAAAACGGAAGTGATAATAACTGCCCGCTAGCATCATCATAAGGAGCCCTGGTGGTGCAATGGTTATGCATTTGGCTGCTAACCGAAAGGTCGGTGGTTTGCACCCATCAGCTACTCTGCAGGAGAAAAGACCTGGTGATCTGCTTCCGTAAAGACATCAGCTTCAGAAACCATATGGGGCAGTTGTACTCTGTCCTATAGGGCTGCTATGTGTTGAAATAGGCACGACGACATGTAACAACAACAAAGCGTTGGCATGAGAATTAAATGAGATCCCAAAAGTAAAGCATCCAGTCCTCTATTTAATACTTAAAATATGCTCAGTGAAGAGTAATTATGTTGATGGTGATGATGCTGATAATGACGTTTTCTTTGCCTATTAGCCTTTTCCTAAGGGAAAGTGATCATGAACCTCATTCCTACTTGTTGCTGGGTACGTCAAGTTACTTGATTCCAACTCATAGCAACCCTATGTGACAGAGTAGAACTGCCAAGAAAATAAAGTCTTCTTGGCTGTAACCTTTATGGAAGAAGATCGCCAGGTCTTTCTCCCAAGGAGCCACTGGGTGGGTTAAAACCACCAGCCTTTCAGTTAGCAGCCCAGTGTGCGTAATCGTTTGTGCCCCCAAGGCTCCAATCCTACTTTTAAGGTGATAGAAGGAACACACCAAGAGCTGCCCCTGTGTGTTTAGTATCTATTCCAATCTACTGAACTTTACAAAGAAATCAGTTTTGTAGGCTGCACATGATAAAAATACAATTTCCTAGTTTGATAACTCAATTTGTTAGGAGTCCTATAACTTAGCTGCTTTTTTATGTCAAAGAATTCAGTATATTAAGGTGACTAAAATCAATCCTTTTAGAGACAGCTGTCACATTCGATCATTGAATTTTGTATTCTTCATGTGAAAATTAATTGTGACAATATATGCTCTATCCTAATCATTTAAATAGTACCAGGAATGAGGAAATTCATCTAATAATATTTCATAATTGTGATTCTTAAACCTTAGAAAGGATGTTCTGGACAGTAACAAAACTACAGTGTAGGAAGTATTTTAACTTCTATCTATGTGGAATATTAAAAAAAAAAAAATTGTTGGCTGTATGCCCAAATCCTATAGAGTTGTATAAGGATAGTAAACAACTTAATCAGAGCAATTTTAGTGCAAGGCTATGCTTAAAAATAAATCCAACATGTCAATACATGTTGGAAATGTTGGAAGTATATAATATCCTGCATGTCTTATAACTTGTGACTTCAGAATTTAACACTGTGTGAGGAAAGGGGATAAAATTTAGGGGAAGAGGAAGCAGGCGGTAATGTTTTTAGATTTGCTCTAATGTTTAAGAAACATGTTCATTGCCAACTCAATATTCATCGATATACAAAAGACATGCATCTCTTATTGCTATCACAAACTTCTGCAATTTTTCAGTACAATAAAATTTAGTTATATGCAGATTAGAAAATTCCACTTATGCTAAGGGAAGAATAAAATTTGTCATGTTTTTCCTTTCCTTGATTTTGAATTTTGGTTTCAATAGTTTAGTTTTAATATTGGACGCTGTTTGAACTTGTTTCTTCTTTAATGCTGTAATCTAAGACCGAACCAGTGAGTTAAATCACTTAACTTACCTTCTTTAAACAGTAGTTGGTTTCCATGCAGCCAGCAGAGGGCAGCAAAGCAATAGACATTAACACTAAAATCTATTTTCTTTCATACTAAGCGCGAGGATGGAAAATGGCAGGCAATCTCATTTGACTTGAGTGGGATGTATGTAGCAGATCACAATTCCTTTGGACAGAAGGTTTAAGATTAAGTGGAGAACATCTGAGAGTCAAAAGAGACTAGATAACTCTATATAACAAATACTGAGCACCTACCGTATTCCGTGCTCGTTGCCTTTATAAAGATAAGACCATTCAGGCCATTCTTTCAATGAACATATAACTTCTTGACCAAATATTTAAGATTTAAATTGAATAAATAAACTAATGCGGATAAGAAAGATAGAAGTTTTAAGAGTTGTGAAGAGAACAATATGCACAACGGGTAGCCTTGACTTTTTCTTCTTTTTAGAACATCTTTGCCCTGTTAGTACAGTGGTTAAGAGCTTGGCAGCTAACCAAAAGGACGGTAGTTTGAATCCACCTGCCGCTCCTTGGAAATCCTATGGGGCAGTTCTACTCTGTCCTTTAAGGTCACTATGAGTTGGAATCGACTCGATAGCAATGGATTTTTTTTGGTCTGCTCTTATTTGGGATGCCCTCTGCCTTTATTGTCTTCCCTCTCACAGATACTAACCAATTTAATGCCTGTCGTTCTGCTTCCCTGGCAAAGTTAAATTGGGAGAATCTCAAAACAATATAGAGTACTTCAGGTGAACCTGTGTGTATTTGTTCCCTAAGGAGAATCAATTACTGAGCTATAATCAACAAAATTGCTAATTTTTAATGGAAGAAAACCCATTGAATACATTCCATTCAATAAGTGTTGCATTAGCTATTTCTATACTTCTAACCTAGAAACATATTCATTACCCAAAGGAAATTTAACAGGTGAAATAAGAGTTGAAAAAAGCTAATGGCCATGGGGAGTCGAATTATTTTCTCCTGCTACTTGTATCAACAGAGATACTGTGTTTTTAGTTCTGAGAAGCAAGTAAAAACATACTTGGGGGTACTGTCTTCCATCAGTCCATTCATCACACTGTTGGGGGCAACAAAAAGTACTGTTATGAGATAACTGTTTTGTAAATGTAGGCCTTCTTTTAAGCTCTTAATCTAGTGGGAGGTCCTTATGCCTGCTGGTGAATTTTGGAGACAAAGAACAACAGGATGTTTTTCTCTCCAACAACAGCTTCTATTAACCTCCTGATGTTTGACTCTGAGGGTTGTGATTATGATCCTGCTGACATTAGCCACCCATTGAAAATGAAGGAGTAATGTTTTGGCTCAAGCAGTGAGAGTCTGAATACTTAGGGATTTTGTACCTGATAATATAACTGTGTGAGAATTAAGTGTGAGGAAGCATGTTCTGTTGTCTTCCTAGCTTTCTATTTGTAATGTTACTCAACAAATGTACAGTGAGTTTTTACTGTGGGCTTAGTAATGCATTCAGTATTGCAGGGATGCAGAGAAGCATTAAATATGCCACTAAGAAACCATTTTAATTCTTCAGTAAACCAGATCTCTAGAGTCCATGGACTTAGCATGACCACCCAGGCCATTTGCCCTTAGGTGTCCTTCTGAACCTTGAGCTTTGAGGAAACTGGTTTCTAAAAAATCAATTTAGAGTCAAATGATGGTCTAGATAAACTGATAAGACCGTTTTGCCTTGGTTATTGTGCTCCTTTGAAGGATTCAGTCAACTTTGGAAAACAGAGATGCCAAAGGTCAGGTTGGGAGCTATGTTTTAGGGTAAGTAATTATTTTAATTGTTCTTCAAGACAATGCTGTATGAAATTCTTCCTGAACACAAACTGTTTATCAGTTCTGTTCCAGCCCTTTTTCATGGAAATGCCAGATAAGATGTAGTATAAGAATTTGGGAAGTTCTTCTTATCTTCTGAAAATTTTCTCTAGGTCAAAATGTTACCCCAATTTTCAAATTATATATTATATATAAATATATATATATATATAAAAATATATATATACTCCAATCAGTTGCCATTATTGGCTTAATATGATTTTTGTTTTAACACCACCTGCACTTCAGGAGCTTATAGATTTATCATGGAGAGAAAGTTTACAGAAACACAAAACTACAACATGATTTAAATGCTAAGGTTGAAGGGACTCATGTCAGAGAGGAAGTGAAATTTAAACATTAAATGTTTCTGCTTGATGTCTGGGAGAGGAAAGAAAATTTCTCAGGCAAAAATGCATATAGGAAAATGCTCTACCTTGCTGCCTGTTACAATTTACATACCACAAGTAGGTTAAAAAAAAAAATACTGACTTCCAACAAAATGGTGCTCTAGGCAGAAGCACCATGCTGTCCCTCCACAGCAGAGATCCGAAAAACTAAGCTGAACAGAGAAAACAACAATCCTGAAACCCTAAAACATCAAATGAAGAGATAAAGAACTCAGCCAAGCACCAAATGGAGTGAGAAAACTGACAGAGAAAAGAGAGTGAGGAGAGATTCATGCAGAGGTCCCCTACCAGCTAATGCAGCGCGGATCCGCTATCTAGGACTCCTATAGAAGAATGGCAAACAGGGGGTACGAGAAAGCAGCTTCATGGAGCTTCCAGTGGGAGACAAAACAACCGGTAATTTGTGATATATGCTTTCCCAACCCCACCCTTCCTCACCCCCACTCAACCTCCTCTGCTTCCCGTGGCCACAGTCTCTTGACTGGGAAACAACAGCTGCTTGGATTCCACACACCTGAACGGGCCGGCTCTCTGAGTGCCATTTGTTGGCTGCTGGTGTTGCTTTTTTCTGCTTCTTTTGATTTCTTCCTTACCTCTCACCACCTTCCCCTCCTTTCGCTCAACTACCTGGCTCCGTGTGCCATCTTTGCTTCTTCCTGAGGGGCTGCAGAGCTCCAGTAATTGTGATAAACACTTTCCCACTCCCTACCCTTCTTCACCCACACTCGGCCCCCTCTGCTTCCCACAGACACAGTCTCTTGTCTGAGAAACACTGGCTGCTTGGATTCCACCAGCCCGCACTAGCTGGATCTCTGAGTGCCATTTGTTCGCTGCTGGTGTTGCTTTTTCTTCAGCTTCTTTTGATTTCTTCCTTACCTCTCACCACCTCCCCCTCCCTTTGCTTGAATACCTGGCTTCATGCACCAGCTTTGCTTCTTCCTGAGGGGTTGTGGAGCTCCGTTCGAGTGTGGAGCTGCTTCCTGGTCTGGGCTGCCGTGTTGTGTGATCTCGGGGCTTTTGTTCGTTTGGTTGTTTTGAATTGTTTGTTTTCTTTTCCTTTTCTTGAGTTGGGAGACCGTTCTGGCCAGGTGGCACTGCATGGCTTGGAACTACCCCCTCAGCTTGCACAGATGTGCAGAGGGATCCCTGGGGGCATTTCTTTTTCATTGGTTCTTTTTTTTTGTTTTGTTTTGTTTTGTTTTTTGGGGGGCTTTTCTTGTTCTTTTTTTTTTTATTTGTTTTACTTTCTTTTCCCTCTTTTTCCCTTTTTGTCTTTCTTCATACTCAGTTTTTTGTCTCTCTATACCTTCCTTCTCTTTCTGTTCCCTGAATACCTGGCGTTGTATACCTCTACACCTTCTAGCCAGGCTGTACTGCAACACCTGAGAGCAAGTTCCCAAGACCTCATAGCTGCACTGGTGGGATCCCTGGAACTTTGCAGTTCTTTAACCTTTCCAATTTTTATTTATTCATTCTTTTCTTTTCTCCCTCTTCCCCTTTCTGTTTTTCTCCATTTTATAGTCTCTCATCTCTCCACTCCAACGGCAAGCTCCCCTAGCATTCCTTTTTGTTTGTTTCTATGTTTTTGGCTCCTGTTCCTCTCTCCTCTCTCCCATATCCATCTTAGCTCCACACGTAACAATCTCCCCACTACATCCTGCCTACCTGCACCATGCGCTTAACATCACACCTCCAAGCAGCACAGGCACGGCCTACTGGGACCTGCCCTGCACTGATTACCAACCCACCCTGGTTGCTGTAGTAAGTGCCAAAAACAACCTGTCCTAGTAACTCCTCTTCAGCTAGACCTACCCTGCCGTACCATATCTGAGTGACTGACCCTGCCAATTGGAGAAGGAGGCGAAAAGTAATGTGCCCACAGATGAAAAAACAACAAAGAACTCACAGTCCACCTGCTCAGACATAGTCAAATTTAAAAAAAAAGGGATGAAACAAACAAATCTACAGTCAATAAATGAGAAAAATAACTACTGAATGCCCCAAAGACAGCAGACAATATCAAAACATTTACAAAAACAGGATAAGATGGTTCCAGTACGCGTACAAAATAAAACACCAGATGACTTTCCAGTGGGAGAAAATGCACTAGAACTACCTGATAGGGAATTCTAATCTCTACTACTGAGACTTCTCCAAGAGCTGAGGCAAAAAGCTGACAAACTTGAGGAAAAAATAGAAAAATTCACGGAAAATACAGACAAAAAATTGGAATAATTCAGGAAAATAATTAAGGAACAAAATGCCAAAATAAATCCACAACTACAAATTATACAAAGACAACAATAAGAAATCCAAAAGATAAACAACAAGATTTCAGAAACAGACGGTGTCATAGAAGGGCTGAGAAGCAGATTGGGAACGGTGGAAGACAGGATCAGTGGAATTGAAGACAAACACTTAGATACAACTCTGTTTGAACAAATAAAAATGAAGAGACCCTGAGAGTTATATGGGATACAATAAAAAGCAAAAATTTTCAAGTGATTGGCATTCCAGAACAGGGGGAGAAAACAGAAAACACAGAGAGGATCATTGAAGGACTGCTGACAGAAAACTTCCCCAATATCATGAAAGATGAAAAGCTGGCCATCCAAGAAGCTCAACGAAAACCATATAGGTGAGACGCCAAAAGAAAATCACCAAGGCATATGATAATCACACTCACCAAAACCAAAGACAAACAAAGAATCCTGAGAGAAGCTCGAAAAAGCAAGAAGTCACTTACAGAGGAGAAACAATAAAACTAAGCTCAGATTATTCAGCAGAAACCATGCAGGGAAGAAGGCAATGGGATGAAATATATAAAATCTTGACAGAAAAAAATTTCCAGCCAAGAATAATATATCCTGCAAAACTCTCGTTCAAATTTGATGGTGAAATTAGGTCATTTCCAGATAAACAGAAATTAAGGGAATATGTAAAAGTCAAACCAAACTTACAAGAATTATTAAAGGGAGTTCTTTGATCTGAGGACAAACAACTTCAGTTCACAGGCAGAATCTAAGATGCAGGATTGTACCAGCCAGATACCAATCTAGGAAATGAACTCTTGAGGACTATCCAAAACCAAAAGAAATACAACAGGGAATCAGAGCAGTTAATCAGTAAATGACAACAACATCAAAACAATAAAAGAGAGAATAAACAGCATAGGTATAAAGCCTTCTAATAGAGAGGAAGGCAAAGTGATACCAAGTTATGGTAGACTGCTTCAAACTTAGAAAGATAAGGGCAAAATTCATGGTAACCACAAAGAAAGTTAACAAACATACTCAAAAAAAATAAAGAGGAAAAACATAAAGTCTTGGCAAAAACAAAGCCTACAAAAACAAAAGAAATGAAAAAAAAAAATCCACAAACAAAAGTAACTCAGCACAAGAGAGTAAGAAGAACAAAGAAAACTTCAGCACCACAAAAAAAAGCACTACAAAATGACAGCAACAAACTCACATCTATCAACAATTACACTGAATGTAAATGGACTCAATGCACCCATAAAGAGACAGAGAGTAACAGAATGGATAAGAAAACAGGATCCATCAATATGCTGTCTACAAGAGACACACCTTAGAAACAAAGATGTGAATTTATTAAAAGTCAAAGGTTGGAAAAAAATATATCAAGCTAACAACTACCAAAAAAAAAGCAGGAGTAGCAATTCCAATCTCAGATAAAATAGACTTTAAAACAAAATCTACCATAAAAGACAAAGAAGGACACTATATAATGATTAAGGGGATGATCCATCATGAAGACATAACCATAATAAACATCTGTGCACCCAATGACAGGGCGCCAAAATACATAAAACAAACTCTAACAACACTGAAAAGAGAAATTGACAGTTCCACAATAATAGCAGGAGACTTCAACATACCACTCTCCGTAAAGGACAGAACAACTAAGAAGAAACTCAGCAAAGATACAGAAGACCTAAAGGGCATAATCAGCCAACTTGACCTCACAGACATATATAGAGCACTCCATCCAACAGCAGCAAAGTACACATTCTTTTCCAATGCACATGGAACGTTCTCCAGAATACACCACATCTTAGGCCATAGAGCAATCCTCAACAAGATCCAAAACGTTGAGATAATTCAAAGTATCTTCTCTGACCACAATGCCATCAAGGTAGAAATTAACAACAGAAAGAGCAAGGAAAAAAAATTAATTACATGGAAACTGAATAATACCCTGCTTACACATCAGTGGGTAATAGAAGAAATTAGAGATGGCATCAAAAAATTCCTAGAATCAAATGAGAATGAAAACACATCCTACCAAAACCTTTGGGACACAGCAAAGGCAGTCCTCAGAGGACAATTTATAGCAATAGATGCACACATCAAAAGAGAAGAAAAGTACAAATCAAAACATTAACTACGCAACTCAAAAAAATAGAAAGAGAAAAGCAAAAAAAGCCCACAACCACTGGAAGAAAGGAAATAGTAAAGATCAGAGAAGAATTCAATGAAATAGAGAACAGAAAAACAATAGAAAGAATCAACAAAACCAAAAGTTGGTTCTTTGAAAGAATCAACAAAATCGACAAACCACTGGCCAGACTGACAAAAGAAAAACAGGAGAGGACACAAATAACCCAAATAAGAAATGAAATGGGGGACATTACAACAGACCCAACTGAAATCAAAAGGATTATAACAGAATATTATGAAAAACTATACTCCAACAAATCTGAAAACCTAGAGGAAATGGATAAATTACTAGAAACACATGGCATACCCAAACTACAACAAAGTGATGTTGAAAATCTGAACAGATCCATAACAAGAGAAGAGATTGAAAAGGTAATAAAAAAAACTCCCAACCAAAAAAAGCCCTGGCTCAGATGGCTTCACTGGAGAATTCTACAAAACATTTACAGAAGAGCTTCTACCAGTTCTACTCAAGCTATTTCAGAGCATAGAAGAGGAAGCAACACTTCCAAATTCATTCTATGAAGCCAGCATAACGCTGATACCAAAACCAGGCAAAGACATCACAAACAAAGAAAATTACAGACCAATATCTCTCATGCATATAGATGGAAAAATTCTCAACAAAATTCTAGCCAATAGAATTCAGCATCATATCAAAAAAATTATACACCACGACCAAGTAGGATTCATACCAGGTATGCAAGGATGGTTCAACATTAGAAAATCAATGAATGTAATCCACCACATAAATAAAAGGAAAGAAAAGAATCACATGATCATCTCAATTGACACAGAAAAGGCATTTGACAAAGTCCAGCACCCATTCCTGATAAAAACTCTCAATAAAATAGGTATAGAAGGGAAATTTCTCAACATAATAAAGGGCATCTGTGGAAAACCAACAGCCAACATCATTCTTAATGGAGAGAGGCTGAAAACATTCCCCTTGAAAACAGGAACAAGACAAGGATGCCCTTTATCACCACTCCTATTGAACATTGTGCTGGAACTTCTAGCTAGAGCAATAAGGCAAGAAAACGAAATAAAGGGCATCCAAATTGGTAATGAAGAAGTTAAACTGTCCCTGTTTGCAGATGATATGATACTATACATAGAAAACCCTAAAGACTCCCCAAGAAATCTACTGGAACTAATAGAAAGATTCAGCAGCATAGCAGGATACAAGCTAAACATTCAAAAATCAGTTGGATTCCTATACACCAATAAGGAGAATGATGAAAAGCAAATCAGGAAAACAATACCATTTTCAATAGCCCCTAGAAAGATAAAATACTTAGGAATAGATCTGACCAGGGATGTAAAAGACCTATACAAAGAAAACTATAAAACACTACTGCATGAAACCCAAAGGGATCTACATAAATGGAAAAACATACCATGCTCATGGATAGGCAGACTCAATTTTATGAAAATGTCAATTCTACCCAAAGCAATTTACAAATACAATGCAATCCTGATCCAAATACCAACAACTTTCTTCAAAGAGATGGAAAAACTAATCATTAACTTTATACGGAAAGAGAAGAAGCCTTGAATAAATAAAGCACGACTGAAGAAGAATAAAGTTAGAGGACTCACACTACCTGACTTCAGAACCTACTATACTATACAGCTACAGTAGTCAAAACAGCCCAGTAGTGGTACAATGACAGATACATTGACCAATGGAACAGAATTGAGAACCCAGATGTAAATCCAGTCACCTACAGTCACCTGAACTTCGACAAGGGCCCAAGTCCATCAAATGGGGAAAAGACAGTCATTTTAACAAACGGTGCTGGCAAAATTGGATATCCATCTGCAGAAAAATGAAACAGGACCCATTCCTCATGCCGTATACAAAAACTTTTCAAAATGGATCAAAGACCTGAATATAAAGCCTAAAACTATAAAGTTCATAGAAGAAAAAATAGGACCAACACTTCAGGCCTTAATACACGGCATTAACAGGATACAAACCATAACCATCAATGCACAAACCCCAATAGATAAGCTAGATAACTGGGATCTTCTAAAAATCAAACACCTATGCTCTTCACCGAAAGAGTCAAAAGAGAACCTACAGACTGGGAAAAAATTTTTGGACAGTACAAGTCAGACAAAGGTCTAATCTCCATAATCTACAAGAAAATCCCACAGCTCTACAACAAAAAGACAAATAATCCTATTAAAAAATGGGCAAAGGAAATGAACAGACACTTCACCAAAGAAGACATTCAAATGGCCAACAGACACATGACGAAATGCTCGCAATCACTAGCCATTAGAGAAATGCAAATTAAAAACACAATGAGATAACATCTCACCCCAACGTTACTGGCACGAATCAAAAACACTGGAAATAACAAATGTTGGAGGGGCTGCGGGGAGATGGGAACTCTTCTGCACTGCTGGTGGGAATGCAGAATGATACAACCATTTTGGAAAATGATATGGCGCTTCCTCAGAAAGCTAGAAATAGACATAGTATTCGATCCAGCAATCCCACTCCTAGGAATACATCCTAGAGAAATAAGAGTTGTCACTCGAATAGACATATGCACACCTATGTTCATGGCAGCATTGTTTACAATCGCAAAACGATGGAAACAACCTAGATGCCCATCAACAGATGGATGGATAAACAAACTATGGTACATACACATAATAGAGTACTATGCAACGAGAAAGAACAACAATGAATCTGTGAAGCATCTCATAACATGGTTGAAACTGGAGGACATTATGCTTAGTGAAATAAGTCAATCACAAAAGAACAAATATTGTAGGAGACCTCTATTGTAAAAGCCCAGGAAAAAGTTCACACACAAAATGTAACAATCTTTGTTGGTTACCAGGGCTGTGAGGGGTGGGGGTGGGGGAATACTAAATAGGCAATAGATAAGTGGTATCTTGGGTGAAGGGTGAGACAGTACACAATACAGGGGAAACTAGCACAACTTGTACAAGGAAAGGTCATGGAAGCCCCATAGACACATCCAAACTCCCCGAGGGACTGAATTGCTGGGCGGAGGGCTGTGGGGACCATGGTCTCGGGGAATATCCAGCTCAACTGGCATGACACAGCTTATAAAGACAATTCTACCTTGGTGAATTGTGTCTGGGGTCTTAAAAGCCTGTGAGCGGCCATCTAAGATACTTCACTGATCTCATCCCTTCGGAAGCAAGGGAGAATGAAGAGAACAGGACACAAGGAAAAGACTGGTCCAAAGGACTAAGTTTCCACAGCTACCAAGGCCTCCACCGGACTGAGTCCAGTACAGCTAGATGGTGCCCGGCTACCACCACTGACTGCTCTGACCAGGATCACAACAGAGGGTTCTGGACAGAGCTGGAGAAGGATGTAGAACATAATTCTAACTCACAAAAAAAAAAAAAAAAGGCCAGATTTACTGGCCTAAAGGAGATGGGAGAAACACCGAGAGTATGGTCCCCAGACACCCTTTTAGCCCAGAGGTGAAGTTATGTTCGAGGTTCACCATTCAGCCTGGGAGTGGACACCTCTGTAAAACCAAATATGACTAATGAGATAAAGTAGTCCAGTGACAAGGGCCAGAAGGCAGAAGGGGACAAGGAAGCTGGTGATAGGGAACCCAAGGTTGAGTAAGGGTATTGTTGATGTGTTGTGAGATTGTTAACCATTGTCATAGGGCAGCATGTGTAGTAACTGTTAAATGAGAAAGTATTTTGTTATGTAAGCCTTCATCTTAAGTGAGAATAGCAGCACAACTGGAAGAGCATAGTCTATGTCACTGAACTCTGCATGTAGAAATTTTTGAAATGGTGTATCTTTGGCTATGTGTATTTTCACCAAAAATAATGGTTGAGAAGTTAGAGGGTTGACATGTTGTGGGGTTGTTAACCAATGTCATAAAACAATATGTGTGCTACTGTTTTATGAGAAACTATTTGTTCTGGAAGCCTTCACCTGAAGTACAAAAAAAAAAAAAAATTAAAAAAAAATATTTATCACTCTATACACATTGTAGCATTCTGATGAGTAGGCTCTTCTACTCTTCTCATTTTGTCAATAATGCTGTTAAGCTGTTGGGAGATTGATTAGTCTAGGGACCAAAGTATTAGAGTTAGGGGTAGCATTTGTATATACACTCCTTGAAGTTTTTGTCTCTCGCCCAACCCATGTTTGTGTGAGTCATTTAGCAAATTTTCAATAATAATGCTATTAATGTTTTCATTAAATGTCAACTAAAATATATTAATTCATTTCTGCTAATTTAAAAAGTATTTCATATTAAGGATGAAATGTTAAAGAAAATCCAAGAATGACAAAAGCAGACTAGGTTCTCTGTGCCCTGTGACTATACTGAAATGAAATGAAGTAACTATCAAACTTAAAACCGAGAGATTCAAAACAATGCCTCACTTCAGTGAGTATCCTGCCCTGATGCTAAAACTATATTGATGTTGCCATTTTTCTAGGATAGAGATAATGTCTTATAAAACTCTTAATACTCTATAACAATGTTGCAGCCTGCTAGAGAAAAGGTTTAACTTGTCCAACACTGATCTCTGCAGGCTGGCCTCCTAGGAAAGGAGTGAACCTCCCTGGAAAGCTCCATGAAACTGGCTGTGGCTGGTGCTTAAGGCAATTAATCTAGTTCAAGAACGAGACTCAGACTTCAGTTTCCGAATGATGTCAAGAGGGAAGGCTGTTACTTTACCACCATGATGGCTCATGTGGCTAATTCTGCTCCTAACTGTCATATCATAAAAATGCAACCACAAAATTTGGACCCCCAACTCCCAATCATCATGGAGCTAAACTAGCAGGATAGGACTGGGGCTTAGATGTGGTATCATGGTCCTCAACAACAACAATAGAGGGGCAATTATTTTTCTAATCATTCAGCTTAAAAACCCTACAGGATGAGAGAATGGGTGACCCCACCCTTAGAAAACTAAAGGGTGGGTGTAACAGTACATAAAATAGAGGAGTGTTCAAAAAATACTCTGTCCATTTGGAAGAAAGGGATGTAGAGAACTCCTCCCGAAGAGTTTAGGATAGCAAAGCAATCAGCCTGATGATGTAGTCCGTGAGTGGATCACTACTTAAGTGAGCCATTCAAACCTCAAAATCACTCAGTTACTCAGAAGCTAGGCAGAAACTTTTGCCGTCTGTCATGGATTGAATTGTGTCCCTCAAAAATATCTGTCAACTTGATTAGGTCATGTTTCCCCATATTGTATGATTGTCTACCATTTTGTCATCTGATATGATTTTCATATGTATTGTAAATCCTATCACTATGATGTTAATGAGATGGGTTAGTGGCAGTTATATTGATGAGATCTACAAGGTTAGATAGTGTCTTAAACCAATCTCTTTTGAGATATAAAAGAGAGAAGCAAGCAGAGAGACATAGGGACCTCATACCACCAAGAAAGCAGTGCTGAGAGCAGAGCACATCCTTTGAACCTGAGGTTCCTGCCTGGAGAAGTTCCTAGTCCAGGGGAAGATTGATGAGAAAGACCTTCCTCCGGAGCCAACAGAAAGAGAAAGCCTTCCCCTGGAGCTGACACCCTGAATTTGGACTTGTAGCCTACTAGACTATGACAAAATAAGTTTCTCTTTTATAAAGCCATCTACTTGTGGTATTTCTGTTATAGCAGCACTAGATGACCAAGACACTGTCCAAATAAAGATGCCCTTGCACACAACTCAACCACTGAATGGGTTGGCTTTTTCCTTCCGGGATACCCAGAATCATTCCATCAGTAGCTCTTTATGATTTAAGTATTACAACACTAGGTGGTCTCACAATATATGCATCCCATGCTCCTTAATGCCTGAAGATTGAGGGGCAATAGAACTCTAGAACAGCTAAATCAAAGTCAAATTGCATTAGCACAGCCCTTGCCTTTTTCTGGGAGGCTGGTTGGACTTGATTAATGTTGTCTTCAAGGGTTCATCTCCTCTGACCTGTCCCCAGAGACCCAGGAATTAGAAGGTGATAGGAAATGTCTGGGGTGCCACAAAATTTGGTGGCACATGACCTATATAAACCTTCCCACACATTTTTACCCCTACCCAGACTTCCTAAGGTGAATAGGAAATTTCAGTAGTATCCTGTACCAGGTAGTGAGCAAGCACCAACCTGGAAGGCCCTGCTATCAGCTGAATGGTTCTTGTTGACCCCCTCACCTGAGGTCATACCCATTATCTTGTACCCTACTCATGTGATGTAGCAGTTCCAAATCTAAACATCCTGTGATGAATGTTTTATGCTGGCCAGTCTCACTGTGTCACAGCTGCAGGTCAGTGCATTCAACTGGCTATGGGTGTGTGAAAGTGTGGCTATAATCAAATGATCTCTGAGTAAGAAAAACAGCTTTTGTCTCAATGATTTGCAGGAAGGGCTCACAGGACTTAGAAAATCTATCATACTTATGGTTATGTTTTATTATAGTGAAAGGATACAGATTAAAATCAGCAAAGGTAAAAGGCACATGGACAAAGTCTAGGAGAAAACAGGTGCAAGCTTCGAGATGGGCCCTACCAGTGAAGTCACATAAGAGCATGATTAGTTCTCCTGGCAATGATGTATGACAATACATGCGAAGTATTTCCAACCAGGGAAGCTCACCTGAGCCTTGGAGTCCACTTTTTTTTATTGGAAGTCAGTCACATACGCATATAGCACTCATGTGACTGACTTCAGCTACTCAGGCTCCAGAATTCCCTCCTACCCAGAGCAAGAACAGGCATTCATCATTAAATACATTTTTAAAATAAGCTTACTTGGTAAAACTGGTATAGCATGGCCCCAAGGCATCAGACATATAAAAACAGGCCTTACCATAAATACAATTTGACTCAAGGCCTAAGGCATACAAAAGCACTCTTATAAGGCACAAGTAATCTTCCAGGAGCTCAGAAGTTATCTCCCAGGAGACTGCCAAGGGCCAGTTCTGAAGACAAGCCTTTCTTTGTAACATTCAGAGTTTGAGCAACCAAGGACTGCTGAGTTAAACCTTTCCTGCCCAGAGGAAAACACATAATATTATGGGTGGTAATAAGAGACTGCATATTGATTGTCCTGTACTAGGAGTCTTCCTGGTGCTTCCTGCTGTCACCAGGGTTGTACTGAATTCTATACAGGTAGTCCCTGACTTGTGACATATCCTAGTTGTGACAAGCACACTTACGACTGTCTTTTTTTTGTACATTTCATTGTTAGTAATATGTACTAAATACAGTGTTGCCATGCATAATTTGCTGATGTTATCATTTTCAGATGATCACTTGCAGATGTTCAGTGTTATGATTTATAAAGATACTGATAATAAAAGACAATAATAGTGAAAAATCTTTGCAAAATGAGGTATTCAACTTATGTCAGAACTAACTTACGAAGGAGTCATCAAAACATAACCTCGTCATAAGTTAGGGACTCCATGTATATAAATTTTTGACAGATGGTGGCATTCTCAACTACTGTGTCATGATTTTGGACTTGCTATTTGGAAACCCTGGTGGTGTAGTGGTTAAGAGCTACAGCTGAAAACCAAAAGTTTGGTGGTTCAAATCCACCAGGCGCTCCTTGGAAACTGTATGGGGCAGCTCTACTCTGTCCTATAGGGACAACTTGAAAGCAAGGTGTTTTTGGTTTTGGACCTGCTACTGAATGTGTCTAGTGTAAAACTAGTAGCTATTCCATTGTCTTCTAATACCACTGCTGTGCTGCTGGGACCCCCTAGACTCCTGACACATATCATTGAGTTATATCCATCCAGTATCTGCCAAATAAATAACAATGGATTATGAGGGCAGAGGCTGAGCAAGGCTTGCAACTCTTCTTTCTCCAGTCTTTCAAAGAAATTTCGGGGCATGTCTTTTCTCCAACCACACACTTCAGTAGAGAATGGCAAAGTTGTTGCACTTTCCAGACTAGACATTATACATCTTTTGGACTGTTCATACCAATAAACCTTCCAGGTTTTTTGGAGAGAACATGACTTGCCCTCTGGAGTTGGTCATCTGAAAATTTCTAATCATCTTCCAGGTGTCCTACATTGATTTCAGTGACTGGACTCACAGCTCTTAGGAGTTTTTAGATGATACAGATTCCTAATAGAGTGAGATGTGACACTTTGAGGCCACCACTTAAGATCAGAAGGGTGAAATGAGAAAATCCAAGACTGACACAACATGTTGGCTTCACCAAAAATAATAAATGGCCTTCTTTAAAGTTCAGTGAAAAGAAGCCATGACCCAGTGCTTAAGGTTAACTGCGAGATTATGCCAGGGTGGGGCTGCTGCTTTGCCAGTCATGAATGCTCGTTCAGTTAATATTGCTGCTGACTGGCTATGTCACACAGATTACTCCCTGCCCAAGCTATGAATACTGAGCTGGCAGAACAGAGTTGGAGCCAAAATATAACCGTATCATATTGCTATTGAAATCTGGTTCCTAATCCCAACAAGGAAGCGTCAGTGCTTCCTTAGTTACGCCGCTTAAAAATTCTCACAACCCAAGAAAACCCTGTCTTAAAGGCTGATATCCAGCTATGTCAGATTTCTATGTGTTATACCAGAATGTGAGGTAGCAATGAAGGACTCACACTCTTGCTGCTGATGCTGTCTGCGTAAATTTTCCCCAATGAATTATGCTCTAGAACAACTGAGCAGATGTTAGATGGCCAAAATAAATTACCACTTGGCCATTTGTTTTGTTTACTTCTTGACCATTTGCATGATACAACACTTAGCTCAGGCCCCTGGAACGCAAGATGGCAAACACTATTTATTTTGAATGAATAACTTATTTATGAACTTGTTTTGAGTCTGAGCTATAGGTGGGGGCAGAAGTTCAATGTTCTTGAAATAAATTTACTATTTTCTCCCTTTTCTACAATGGGAGGAAGTTTTAACCTTTTAAAACCATTTTAGATGTTTGCATATGTGGTTAATCATACTTGGTTACTGGAGTCTTGGGACTATTAATTGGTTTTTACATCATGTTAACAAAGCACTTAAAGATGAATGGCACAGTGAAGAGAAAAGCAGTGAATATATCCCTCATAAAATAAACATTAGGAATTCATACTTCTTGCTTTATTGTTTCAGGAATTTTGGATATATGCCAACCAGGCATCCATTTCATTTTCCAAGGTGGTATCTTCAAAAGAAGAGAGTCTAAAAACCAAATTTGAAAGTCAAATTTAGAGATACTGTGCACTGATAGTCAATTTTCTGGGCAGTTAAAAAGGCTAAGAAGTTACCTATGGCACACGGAGATTTGCTATATGATTTATGCGCTGTATTACTTTATTATGCAGTTTTGAGAAAAGACTATAAAATATTATAGATCAGTAGCCATTTGCATTTGGGAGCCAAAAATTTGCATACTCATAGTATGCTATTTTCTGAAAAGAAAGGGAAAGCAAGCTTCAGGGTCTACTTGACCAAAAGGAACAAGTTAGAAATTCTGTGGTTTAGGGGGTAAAAGTGTAGGAACAATTTTTATACAGTTTCATATTTTTAGTCATATATCCACTGGAAGAGAACTTGCTCCATAAAAACCCTGTAATCAATGAACTGTTTATTTCAGAATGAGGCCCTAGGGAATAATCTCATAAGAAACACATCTTGGTTTGTAGAGAACCCAAGAGGATAGTATTCATGAAGCATTATCCCAGCATGGGCAAAAATGACAACCTGTGTAAACTCATCAAGCAATTGAAAAGAAAATGTTTGATTCCTGAATTCTTTTTCCTCTGACTCCTGCTCCTTCCTCAAATGCACAGTCATGATTATGGTATAAAAAAATCGGTTGCTGCTTAGCCAATTCTGACTCATGATGATCTCATACATGTCGAGTAGAACTGCACTCCATAGGATTTTTAATGTCTGATTTTTTGGAAGTAGATCCCCACAACTTTCTTCCAAGGCACCTCTGCGTAGGCTTGAACTTCTAACCTTTCCATTATCAGCCAAGCACATTAACTGTTTGCACCACTCAGGGACTAGACTGATTGATAATCTGTCCTCTCACACACCTTTCCATCTCTGTTCCTATATAATTGTTCTCTAGTTCGCACCAGACTACCAAAGTAAGCAAAGCAAAAGCAAATCTCATTGCAGACCCTGAAGGCTTCCTAACTTACAAGTCAGGCCTTTTATATCATGTAAACTCTATTGCATGCTTTGTGAATTATAATTTTCGTGTTAGATTTATCTCATAATGCTAAATTGTGGTACAGAGACACATAGAGACAAGTTTTGAGATGTCAGCTGTACAAGTTTTTGAATGATTCACTGCCTTATAAATTACAGTGGATTCAAGGTTATCCCTATAATAATGTCATGCTCACTGTCTTGCATTTGCTTTTCAAAGTGAGAGAGAAAGGGTTGGAATTACAACTAGATGAAGGCATTGAACTTAATTCTAAGCTTATGCAGCAACTATAGAGACCTTTGTCTACCGGATGGATTATGGCAGGAGAAAAATTGTCCTGGATACCATATACTCTTGGTTTGATGACAATACATGCATATATTCTTTATCTAAGTCCCATGAGCTCTTCCTTAACCTCTCTAGATATGCTTCTCATTTTTATATTTCATATTCTTCTATACATGAATAGGATGAAGATATTAGAGCTAGTAGCTCCTTCTGGTTCTTTTTGTCTACTTACCAATCCAGGAGACAGCATAAGGAAGGTTTGAGCAATAACCAAAGAAAGATAATATAGGGTTAGGGTTTCAAGCAAGTTCAGTAAGAAGATAATGCACTGTGCAAAACATTTTTGGCAGAATTCAAATCACAAGAGATGCTTCTTACATAGACACAATGGTGTGTAAAGTAATATAAGTAGTACTATGGTGATTGGTGGCTATCAGAAAACAAATATCACCTTTCTCTGAAGAGTACAAGCCTTCTTTATTTTCAGAGTAATGATAGAGAGGGTCAGAGAGAGGGTTGAGATGCTGAAATAAAGCTACCAGATACCCGACATGATGTCATCGCATTGGTGGTCAGGTTGAGAAATGGAGATAGCCTTATTATATGTCCACAGGAGGCATCGTATGGCATCATGGATGTATATTTTTGATGGATTTTTTTTTTTTAACTATTAATAGTGGCGAGGTGGGATCCTTTCTCTAGGCAATCTGAGAACCCTTATCTTCAAAGTAAGTACACCACAGGACTTTGAGATTTCTGTTCCCCTGGCATCTTAAAAGTATCAAACTACTGCAGAGGTGGGCAGTGGTGATCAAAAGAGCCATTAGAGTTACAAATGAAAAGGAATTCAAGCAAGTCACCAATTCTTTTATTGAATTTGAAAAATGAGGGTTTCCTGTGTGTATGAGTCTCTCTTATACACATTCTACTTTTCTGTGATAAGGGTACAGAGACAGGGAGGAGTACCATCCATTCTCTTTCTCAGATTTGCCCTACTGAATTGCCTTGATGGGATTTTGGTCTGTAAACTGACCCTGAAAAGTGACACATTTGACACAGGTCAAAGAAATTTGAAGATTCCACTTCACCGCGTGCGTAACCTTCTGGCAGAAAGACTAAGAGCCAAGTTACCTAGGATTTTGGTGTAATGAAATGGAATTTTTGCTGTTTTCTGTAGATCAGTATTATAGGAAATTGCAAAGCAAAATCTGGCAGCTTTCATGGTTAGAATATTCTGCAGCTCTCCTCTCTGTCTTCACTTTCCCCCACTGCTCTTTACTGCTGAGGCTTCCCGTCTAATGTGAAAGGCATTTTCATGACTTATCATGCTCACTCATAACACGCCTTCTGGAGCTGCTCTTATCAGAAAATGGGGTTTCCAGTCTTTCCCCAAGATTGTAAATAAAGGGAAGAGCATTGTCCTGTAAGAGTTAAATTTGTAAATAGACACATAAAAGCAGAACAATATTGTCACAATATAGAGATAACAGATCCCAGGCCTATAAGATTTGCCTATAATCTGATGAAAGATTTTAATGTATTTTACTAAAGGGATGTAACTGACAGCAGGGAGGTTGATAAGTCTTGAACTCATAAGAGGAGGCAAACTCTGGCTGAAATCACCTATAGGCCAAGACACATTACTTAGAAACACCATCTGTCCGGCCCAGGTGGTAGGTATGACTCTAGGGCAGAGAAGAAAGCATAATCTTTTCTTATATGATTCAAATGCTTAATGGCATGTGGCAACACACTCCACTTATTCTAATCCCATGCTCATCAGGAAACTTTCTGATCATGATTTAGCTTTCCATGAAGCTTGGTTAGAGAGAGAACATATTGACTGGAGAATTCCACCTATCCAGTGCCTTTGGCAGTTATACATGAAAGTTTTCATGTTAAATTAACAAACTAATGTTCAGGTTCTAACTTGATATCCTGTATAGTTGCCTAGAGGGGCAGTCAGTACATGTATGTTAAAGAGAGGATCCTAGTGTCTTTTATCTCAGCAAGAATAGTTAAGATGACAAATTTGGCTTTCTAGTTTTAAACTCAAATCTTTTGAATTTGTTTAATGTGAATCTAGTCCTAGATAGGGATTCGGGACATGGATAGATAAAAGAAGTTTGTTAGCCTTTGAGGCTGGGGTACCCCGACTTCAGACTATGGCACATACTCTAAGCTAATGTCACCCTGTCTGTTGTTATTTCACGAAGCAACTTGTTTTCTCTGAGATTACTTATATTATGTTGTTACCATTACTTAGAAATACTACTCAACACTATTTGGAATGTGCCTGTTGATTTTGATGGTTCAAATTTTTTCTTGCTATTGCATCTCGCATACTGCACACCCTTCAAACAATGAATGATATTATGAATGATGTTACAGCCCTCAAGATTTTGCTTTCCAATGAGTCAGAGACATCTCCATAAAAGGATTTAAAATTCCCAAAGCTAGATGAAAGATGAAAATATCCATTCTATAAATGCTAATATATGCATGATCACCTTCGAGCTGTCAAGCAACCCTATCGAGAACTGTAAATGATATTTTAATTAAGAATTAACACAAGTTAAATCAAAATTTTGAAGCTACTCTTTCTGATTCCAAAACTGAGATTGTTTGTTTTTTCCTTTAGACCTAAATGCATCAGTTCAGGTGTGTGTGTCGTCATGGTAGTGGTGGGACGGTGGGGGTTAAATCCAGGCGCAGAGCAAAGCTAGGGTTAGCGGATGAAACCTGTTGGTGGTGAATGGCTCAGTCACTACAATCTTAGTTGAGTAGTCCTCCATTTTCCTTACTTTGCAGTAATGCTTATCTCAGAGTGAGAACTAGTAAACAATGTCCCAAACATGTTAGTGCCTACAGTAAAGTTCTGTAACAAAAGCTAGGCAAAAATTTAAACTATACTTTTAATAGGTAATATTTTCATTTAACAAAATGCTGGTAGTTACCATCTTTCAAAAAGTAAGTGTGTGGGTATACATATGTATCAGTGTGAGTGTACGTGTGTATATATACATATATATATATAATATATATATATACATACATATATATATATACATATATATATATATACATATAGATCATTATAGGCATTCTCCTAAGGTGTCATACACATAGCACTAAGAAGACTATCTTTCACCATTATAAACAATTTGGATTGCAAATCAGATTGGATTGCAGAGTTCAGAGAAGTGGTTATTTCTAAATTACTACATTACTTCAATTTTAAATTATCATAATGCCAGTGGTTTGATTGGGTGTCTAACTGAACAGAGAAAAGAGGCAGCTTTGATTTTATCTTTAGGAAAGAGAGATGAAGTTAAACGCTACCTGGAGGTGTATGGATTTATGCAAGTTGAAGGGTAAGATTTGAAATAAATATCCCCAAAGTTCAGTGAGCAACAATGAATTAGGAACAGGTAACTGATGAAGCTAACTGGACATGCTGATTATGAAATTCTTATAAATAGAAGAGATACTCATTAAAGTTAGCCTTGTAGTATTAATTTGTTTATTAAATCATCTTTCTTTGGACCCCATTTATCAGAAGAGGTCTTTTTAACATTTGACAAAACAGTATCACTAATGAACTCAGGAACATGACTTCTGTTTTTGGATCTTCTTTTATTTCTCCTTAAGATCTTGGATAATTGATTTATCTATAACTTGTCCTTTTTTAAAGGGAGGAATATATGTCTGCTCCCATCATTAGAAGGATGGTGTCAGACTTTAGCATCAGTCTTTACTACGGTCAGTCTGTGATGAGGTTCTTACTCATCCACAGGAAATGTAGTTAGCGTTTCATAAAGTTAAATTAAACGCAGTATTCATTGTTAAAACATTTTTCATTAAATTATTTATATTCACTAAAACATATTTTAGGAATTTGATGATAATAGATGGCAATTGTTTTCTTTTTCATGCTCTTGCCTGAAAAAATTTAAAGCCAGTAGTCTGGCACCTTTCAAAGAGAATTTTTAAATTATTGTATTGGTTTGTAAATTCCAAACAGGAAATTTTTCTAGTGCTTGAAATCCAGAAGTAAAAAAGAATGTGTGAGAATATTTAGAATGTGGAGAGACAAAGGAAGCATAATCAGACCAGCCTTTCTCCACCTGCATGCAGGTGACTTGAGATGATTTGATGACATGATAAAAGGTGTCATTTTTTTTTTCCAGTTATTCTCCAATATTTCCATCACCTCCCTTTCCTCACATGGTGCCTGGTCTAGCCCTCAGACACCTACAACCTTCTCTCTGCTCTCTCTTTGGCTAAGTCTACCTCTGTAGCCTTCCATCCTTAATTAGAAAGCTGTACAAGCAGAGCTTTAGTTCCTCCAATAAAGGGAAGAATTCTTACTAGAAAGAAATGCACAGATGGACAATATTAAGTAGGCTTATGAAGTGGAATTATATTTCACTACAAAACAAAAGGGGTATATTTTTATTTTAGAAGCACGTTTTTACAGGAAAGCAGAGTCTTGTCGTTAGTGAGGTATGTAGTCTCTAAAATTGGAAACAAGCAGACATTTAAGTATAACAAGTATTTAGAACAAGCTGCTGTGCAAGTGTGTTAGAGTTCTTTATTTACTGGTGTTTATTCAACTAACAATGATTTAAAATTCCATGCTAATCAGTTTGTAACTGGGTACTATTTTAAGTATTACATTGGATCTACCACTTATCAAAAATCCTGTTAATCAGGATATTTAACCAAAAAGCAAGAATCATCCATCCATTCATTCACTCATTTAAACATTGATCAAACATTAATTCAGTAACTACTAGGGGCCCTGGTGCCACAATGGTTAAGCATTTGGCTGCTAATCAAGAGACTGACAGTTTGAATCCACCAGCCACTCCTTTGAAACCCTATGGGGAAGTTCTACTCTGTCCTATAGGGTTGCTATGAGTCGGAATAGACTGGATGGCAGTGGGTTTTTTTTTTTTTTTTTTTTTTTTGTGGGACGAAGATACAAAGATAAATAGAATAAAACCAAGAGATAGACATGAGGCCATCCAATTACCACAATGCAGTGTGTGCTGAAGCAGGGGTGAGAACCATTCACTAAGGGAACACAGAAAGTTCCTCCTGGGGAGACCATGGAATGCTTCTGGGAGAGGTAGCATTGAGTACAATGTTGAACAAAGAGTAAAGGTTTGTTTATGAGTATGAAAGTGTAAATGTGTGGGGTGGCATTTAGTGGAGAAGGAGGAAATTAGCAATAAAGATAAATGAAGCAACCGAGATAGCATAGTTAAAGGTGAGGGGGAGAAAAAATGTTTAGCACATTTTAAAAACTGCAGGAAATTTAATATGCCTAGTGTTCTTGTCACATGCATATGGGATGGTGGCAGGAGATGGAAGCTGGCAAACAGCAGGAATCACATTCCATGAAAAGGTATTTGGACTTGCCTGTCTAGGTAATGGAATATCATTTAACGATTTTAAGCTGAGAAGTCAAATAATTAGTTGCTTATTTTAGAAATTTTGCTCTAGTTCTGTTGTAGATGAATTGAATGTAGGGAGCTAGAGAAAGTGGAAACACATTGAAGAACTCCAGGAGAGAAGTGATAAGGGCATAAGCTAAGGCAATGGAAGTGTAAATTGAGAAGAGAAGATGGATTGAAAAAATTTCTAGGTAGTAGAGTCAATAGAGGACAATGAGTAATTGAATGAAAAGGGTGAGAGAAGGAAGAGTCTAAAATTTTTCTCAGCTTTCTACCACGCCTGGCTCAGTGGGAAAATGTGCTGATAACTAAAATAAGAGAAAATATTAAAAGTTCGGGAAAATCTGTGTGATACAATATATCCTTAAGACTCATTTTCAAATGATACCTGATATACACAGAGTGTGTTGGTTGAATTACCACAGATAATTGTTTGTTTACATGTGCAATTCTTATTTTGCCAGCTCTTAAAGATAGAAACTATGCAAGTGGCTAACTTTCTTTGTACAATATCCACTCAAGTAGACAGTTTTGATGATGATAAAGCTACAGCCAGGAAAACTGGATACACCCCTCGAGCTGAAAACACCTTCCATTAAGTTTTGAGTCTTAACTTAAAAAGCTTTCAGTTTCTAAATATACTCAGTCTTGAAGATGAATGACTATATTTTAACATTAATCACTTTCAAGCAAAGGAGGGATATAGATTTACGCATTCTTTGAAGAGAACATTGTAAGAGCAGTTTAACCTAAACAGTTTCTACTTAAGAGAGCACGATTCTGACTCAAGGACCCTCAAGGACAGAGTAGAACTGCCCCTTATGGTTTCCAAGGAGCTCCTGGTGGATTTGAACTGCCGACTGTTTGGTTAGCAGCCACCAGGGTTTCCTAAAACAGCACAGTATGTTTAAAATGCAGTCAGATGATTCATTTGGCTTTTTGTTTCCGTCCGTTGGCGGTACCAAGATGAAGCTCTGACTCACTGTCCAGAGTGAACTGTGGATGCTGTTATGGTAATACTTTCATTTCCACGTACCTGAAGTTCAAAAGGATTGGGAAATGCTTTGTTACATGAATTATTGCCCAAGGAAGACTAGTTACCTTCACATTTTAGTGAAGGGTGGGGTTTCTCTCAAAAAGAGGACTAAAGGAATAATAGAGGCATTCTACAAGCATATCGATATGGATGGACCAGATCCTGGATGATTATGTGTCTGTTAACACCATCTCTACTCCATGATGCACATTGACCTTTTTTTACTCTTCCCTTAGTTTTAATTAGATCAACTAAGACAAGACTGGAATGAATTATGCCAAACTGCCTCGCTGGTATTTTCTGACTGGAGCTCATTCCCTCAACTACTTCTAAATTTCTTTTCCTTCCCAGCGCCACTCCAGTCAAAAGTGTAAAACTTGACGAGGATACGGGATTTAAATTGAGCTGGCTATGGCCATGGTAATTTTGCAAGGATTGGCATTTTGTCCTCATTCTTTTTTTTTTGTGTAATGCCTTCTTTCTACTGGAGACACAGTTCTCTCGCTTTAAACTGTTAAATGACACACGGTATGGCAGGCCCCTTGGCTCATTCAGTTGCATATGAATAGACCATTTCATTTTATGCATGTCCCGAATATTGCTTAGGATTCCTGACACTGAAATCTGTACCATGCCCGTAAAGATCTGTAGACCCTCTTGGAGCTAAGTAATATGCTTTAAAAAAAAAAATCATAAAAACCTGACTGCAAGGAAAAAGGCAAGAGGGAGCTTAAAGGTTAAACATAAACTATAAGTTTAAAATTCTCATTTGGTTGAGTAATGATTTTTGTGACTGTTGAATAAATAGGAGTAAAATTTTCATTTCATGTAATTCAGCAGAAGAATGCCTAAAGCATAGTGTAGGATGAGAGCCTAAACTATTACGCATTTGTCATCAAGAATAATGCATTTCCTGTTTCACCTGGCTGATAAGGACCTAGAGACCAATTTGCTTCTCTTGAAATTAATGCATAAACTTTAATTCTTGTTGAAGGTCTTTGGGGTTGATATGTTAAGTTTTCTGATGTCTATTACAGTGGGTTTTTTTTTTTTTTTTTTTTTTTTGTGGGACGAAGTAAAAATACTTGATAGGAAAGGGATAAAATAATATCCACTGCCATAGGAAATTTAAAGAAAATATGCAAATGAAAATTTGTTTTATTACACACTAAAAAGACAGTGCAAAAACAAAGCTAGAGCAGCTGAACCTGATTTGAAGCCAAGAGCTGAGTGTAATATTTATTATACTGAGTCTATTCCTCTCTAGGAAGGTGGTACCTCAATTTCACACTTTGAGGAGGGAATATTTACTCTTTCAGGCTGCTAGCCACTATTCATTTAATATCTAGCTCTTTTGTACTAATAGACAAGTGAAAGTATTTGCAAATATCACCAAAGTAAATTATGAGTTATTTTCTCCCACTTTACCACTTAGAGGAAACCCTGGTGGCATAGTAGTTAAGTGCTACGGCTACTAATCAAAAGGTTGGAAGTTCAAATCCACCACGCGCTCCTTGGAAACTCTATGGGGCAGTTCTACTCTGTCCTGTAGGGTCACTATGAGTCGAAATTGACTCGACGGCAACAGGTTTTGGTTTTCACCAACTGTAAAAGTTTTCATGGTGACTGATAAAATATTGCCTTATTGTTGCTCAGATTGCTTGCTATAATGAAAGCCTTGTCTTCTAATGTTTTATTCTGACAAGAATTATAGGTTGTAAAATGTGGGAGCTGCTTACTAATCTCAGCTCTACTGGTCCTTCCGTTTCTAAAACTCAGCTCCCAATCTGTAAAATAAGAGACTTGGACTGCATAATTAATGCATTGTTTCCCACTACTAATAATCTCCAACTTTTTCCCCTTTAAAATTGGAGGTACCAAAGAAACAAAAAGCTTTATCTGATTTGCTTCTGAAAATGATCTAGAAGTATTAAAATGCACACACTGCAACTGAAGGGTTTGATATCCTCCATCTTAGTGTATAACCTTTGATTTGGCGGTAATGTCAGATGACATTTCAGAGTTTGGGAGAGAACCCTGAACACTATAAATCCTGTGTAGGATGAGGAGGTTGGAATAGATAAGGATAGTTAAGCCGTCTGTCTTGATGAAGGTTTGTGGAAGGAAGATGGAGTACTCAACAGTGTACTTTAGGGTGTACACCAGATGTCACTGGAAGCTGATAGATGAGCAAATGTTAACATTTTTCATAGAGAAATTGACCTGAAAATACAATATTTTTGAAGTATTTTGACATAGAAGTTCTTTTATCCTTCTATAAAAATATTTAAAGGCCATAGCTGGTATATGTATGAATGTTTAAAAACTGTGATGGTGATCTTGATATCCTATCTTCTTTTTTTCGTCTTTTCCTATGATCTACTATTACAAAACACTGGATTCCAGTTTCCAAATATTTTTGGGGCATGTTAAGAATCTCAAAAAAAGAAGATGCACATTGTCTAAGGTCCCTTCCCCCCAATGAAAAGTCATCTGAAAATTGTCTCTTCTTTCTTCTTACTCTTGCCAAATTCACGTTTTACTTTATAGAGGCTAGATCTGTAAATAAATGGGGGAGAAGAGACAAATCTCCTTACAGAAGAATTCCAGATAATTTATATAAATGCTACCTTCACCAGGAGGTGGAGCTTAAGCCACCCCCTGCCTCTTTGAGTGTAGGCTGCACTCAAGAATAGAGTATGGAAAGGGTGAAAATACTTTTATGATGGAGAAATCTGGCAAACTCTATGTCACCGGTGATCAGTCATGTTGGTAGCAAGTACCACTTGTACGATGAGATGAGAAGGGAGCTTCGCTTCCGTGGCATTCTTCCCCAAACCCATAATAACAGCCTAACTGTGAGAAAAACATTACACAGAACCAAACTGGGAGACATTCTAGAAAGTAACTGATCAGCACTCCTTAAAACTGTCAACGTCATTTAAAAAAAAAAAAGCAAGGAAAGGCTGAGAAACTTTCATAGATTAGAGGACACTTGGGAGTCATAATGGCTAAATAAAGTGTAGTATCCTGTAATATCCTTGATATTAATTGAGATTCTAGAGGGAAAAAAAAGGACATTAGTGGAAAAACTAGTAGAATTAAAATTAAACCTGGAGTCTATTTAAAAATAATGTACCAGTATTGGTGTCCTAGTTGTGACAAAGGCACTATAGTAATGTAAGATGTTAACAACAGGAGAAAATGCGTGAGGGGTATATGAGAACTCTGTAATGTCTTTGCAACTTTTATGTAAATCTAAAATATTTATAAAGTAAAATAATTATTTTTTAAAAAAGATACCGAATTTCTTTGCTCATTGGACAAGTGTTCAAACTTCATTTATATCATTTAAAAATAAATGTCTTAAATAGTGCTCAATTTTCGCCATCCTGTTTTCATTGTTCTGTTAATGCTTTGATAGGAAAAAATATATAGAAAGAGATATTGCAATTATATTATGACTTAGAGAATTGCTACATGTGACCCACAATGAGTACATTGAGTATGCTGGAAAGGATTTTAAAAGTATGTATTTTGAAGAAATAACCATTTGACAGTAAAATAAATAAATAAAGATTTGAGAAATAAAGTTGTTTGCAGAAACCTATTTAAATTACAAAAACCAATAAGCAATCGAAAAAACAACTGGTTCAATTCTTTCCAGACTAGGTGTGAAAATATGAAGAAAAATACTTTGTAGAAGGCCATGCTATGAACTCACAAAGTAATACGTTTTCTAAAGTCATTTAGTGTTGACTCTTGGAAACCCTATGGGGCAGTCCTACTCTAGCCTACAGAATTGCTATGAACTGGAATCGACTCAGTGGCAACAGGTTGTGGTGCAGTCAAACAGTGCCAACAGACTAAAGAAGAGTTAAGAATTAAATATTTAGAAATTATAAAAAATAAACTTTAATATACAATTTCCTTGAATGTGGAGTTAAGGAACTGGTTTCTAAATAAAATCTAACCATTGCAAAATCTACTGAACAAAGATATTGATTTGTCCCTATGTATAAGACATTGTGCTAAGATTAAGACTTTTGTAGCAACCGGATACATTTTTAACTCATTTTCAGATGATTTAGCTTAGTTTAAACTATATTAGGATTCTTTATCTGCAGCATATTTTACCTTACATCTATTATCCTCATATCGTGTTTTCATATTGATTCATTTTGTTACTTAAGTAAAGATGACTGTGTCCATGGGTGATACAAATGGTTAACACGCTTGGCTGCTAGCCAAAAGATTAGAGGTTTGAGTCCCCCAGAGGTACCTAGGAAGAAAGGTCTGGCACTCTACTTCCAAAAAACAGCTGTTGAAAACCCTATCAAGCACAGTTCTACTCTGACACATATAAGGTCTCCATGAGTCAACACAAAGGCAGCGGTTAGTTGGTTGATTGGTAAAGAGGAAGAGTAGATTTGATGAGGTCTGGAATTCCAAGGTTGTCTTCCATTCTGTTGTTGTTGTTTCTAAGTAATTAAACAGGAAAGTAATATTTACAGTTTCTATGATAGGCAAAGAACCCTGGTGGCGCAGTGGTTAAGAGCTCGGCTGCTAAACAAAAGATCAGCAGTTTAAATCCACCAGCTGCTCCTTGGAAACCTTATGGGGGCAGTTGTACTCTGTCCTACAGGGTCGCTACAAGTCAGAATCAACTTGACAGCAACGGGTTTGGTTTTTTCAGTTATGATAGCCAAATATATCCATCTTATTGAAAGACCACTGTAAAATAATGCTACCAAGAAATCAGAGTACAGAATAAGTTAACGTCTTTAAAAAAGCAAAATAACATAATTACTACAATTCATAGTTACAGTCAACTCTAAAACTCATTATTCCCTAACCCAAAATGAGGACTCAACCCCTGTACAATTCACTAAGTTATAATAGGTTAAAATAAAAGATTAAACAAATGTTAAAATTTCACAAGGAAGCTCAGGGTTATGAAAATATTTGAAAATAGGGCATAGTTGTGAAGTTCACATCATGAAATCTACGCTTCAAATAAAACATAGTTTGTATACTAACAAAATACAGTAATTACTGCAGAGAAGAGGCAGGTAACCTTAAAGAAAAATGACTCAGAATCAAAATGGTATCTAAAGCAGAAGCAATATGTTTAATTTCTATTCATAAGATTGCTACATTTTGTTGGGATTACAGGAAGAAACAACACGAAAAAAAGTAGTCTTAGAGATGGAATACAATTCCAAAATAATTCTTATTGCAATAACCTCTAAAAGATGTTACTGAAAGTGAACGTGAATTATTAGATGCCATTTGTTCATTATCTGAGTTAGAATCAAACACACCAGTCTTTGATTTTGGCTGGTTGTAGCAAAGCTCTAAGAATGAGCACCAGTAAATCATAGAAGGTGCTTTGTTCAGGGTTTTCAAGGTGGCACATTGTTCAGTTTGTAAAAATACTATGTAGAGATGCAAGATGAGACATATGTTTCAAAGACAATCTCAAAAATGTGCTGATGATTTCTGCAAAGCAAATCAACGTCATATTTATGACTTTGCAAAGAGGGAAAAAGATCTCTGCAAAGAGAAACAAAAAGAATAAAAGTTTAAATTATTCATAAACTTGAATGCATTACAAAACCTATTTCCAGAAAACAGTATATTTACATCTAGTTTGTAACCAGAAACTTTTAATCTTGGCTCTCCAGAAAACATTTTCAAACCATCTACCTTAATTTCAAACAGATATCAAAGAGAACTGTGTAAAGATTAATAAATAAGAGTAATTGTTTAAGAACTTGATGAATAATATATTGGCTTCCTGCCCACAATCATATATACATTTTAGCACAATCAGAAGATAACTTTATTCTTTGTTTTGTATAATGTTTTCAATCTCTGAGGGGGACTTAAAAGAAATGGTGTGATAACTGACAGGAACTGAATGTAAACTACCGTATTTTAATTATAAATTACAGTTAAATGAAGCAAAGTTCTGGTAATATACAATCTATACAAATCAAATGGGATAATAGTATATGGATTGCTTGTTCCTTACATTTTCATGTTTTGAATACTAGCATTTTATAACTCATATCAACAACTGAGACAAACCAATGTTAATATCTTTTATTTGAATATTTCAGTAGTTTCCTCTTGTTTTAGGAGCCCCGGTGGCTCAGTGGTGAAAGTGAGCCACTGCTAACTGAAAGGCCAATGGTTCGAAAACACCAGTGGCTCTGTGGAAGAAAGATATAGCAGTCTGCTTCCATAAAGATTTACAGCCTTGGAAACCCTATGGAGTCACTATGAGTTGGAATTGACTCAGTGGCAGTGGGTTTGGCTTTGGTCTTCTTGTTATAACGGCTAAGCCATCTACAGACTGACGTTCTAGCTGAAATGGCAACATTGAGATCTTGGTGACATTGCTACTGTGGTATCAGGTTTCTGGTACTTTCCTGTGAATATATATTTATATTTGTAGTTACATCTCCTACCGTCTGTCAGAAGGAAAATGGGGTGCTTTTATACATTTAAAAACAGAATAAATTAAAGCCCCTGGAGTTAGAAAAGAAACAGGATTGCACATGTGTAAACGAGACACTTTGCAATTGGGTTCCAGATGTCGCGCTTTCACAATGAGCTTTGTAAACTGGATAATAAATTCATTAAACTTCAACTTCCTCTTTGTAGGATAAGAATTATAACAATAATATTAACAAAGTAATATCCTGCCTTATAGAGTCACTGTAAGGAGTGAGACAATACATAAAAATTGTTAATGATCAGGGTTAATATATGTAGCTATAATTATTATGTGAGGATGGCAGGTTTAAAATAGAATAACAAAATTAAGTATATTTGCACCTTTACATATTTAACTTTAATATGCAGAAACAATATCTGTGCATACTGCATTATATAGTCCAATTGCACAAAAATTCATTTTGGGAATATACTAATTTGAAACATAAAGAATTCTAAAGCATTCTAGGAGTAAATTATTCTTTTCCTTAAAAATAAATTTCCTTAACAGAAACCAGACAAGGCTGTCCTTTATCACCACTCTTATTCAACATTGTGCTGGAGGCCCTAGCCAGAGAAATAAGGCAAGAAAAAGAAATGAAAGTCATCCAAGTTAGTAAGGAAGAAGTAAAAGTATCCCTATTTGCAGATGATGTGATTTTATACACAGAAAACACCAAAGAATCCATAAGAAAACTACTGGAACTAATTTAAAATTTCAGCAAAGTATCAGAATACAAGATAAACATACAAAAATCAGTTGGACTCCTCTATACCAACAAAGAAAACTTTGAAGAGGAAATCACCAAATCAATACCATTTACAATAGCTCCCATGAAGATAAAATACTTAGGAATAAATCTAACCAGAGACATAAAAGACCCATACAGAGAAAACTACAAGACACTACTGCAAGAAACTAAAAGAGACCTACGTAAGTGGAAAAACATACCTAGCTCATGCACAGGAAGACTCAACATTGTGAAAATGTCAATTCTACCCAAAGCAATCTACAGATGCAATGCAATCTCCATCCAATGAGATGGAGAAACAAATCACCGACTTCATATGGAAAGGGAAGAGGACCCGGAGAAGTGAAGCATTACTCAAGAAGAAGAACAAAGTGGGAGGCCTCACACTACCTGATTTTAGAACCAATTATACCGCCACATAGACAAAACAGCCTGGTACTGGTACAACAATAGATACATAGACCAATGGAACAGAATTGAGAATCCAGACATAAATTCATCCACTTATGAGGAGCTAATATTTGACAAAGGCCCAAAGTCCATTAAATGGGTAAAAGACAGTCTCTTTAACAAATGGTGCTGACATGACTGGATATCCATCTGCAAAAAAGCGAAACAAGGCCCATACCTCAAACCATGTACAAAAACTAACTCAAAATGGATCAAAGACCTAAATATAAAATCTAAAATGATAAAGATCATGGAAGAAAAAATAAGGACAATAATACATGGCATAAACAAAATACAAACCATAATTAACAATGTACAAACACCAGAAAAGAAACTAGATAACTAAGAGCTCCTAAAAATCAAACGCTTATACTCTTCAAAAGACTTCACCAAAAGAATCAAAAGACAACCTACAGACTGGGAAATAATTTTTGGCTATGGCATATCTAATCAGGGTTTAATCTCTAAAATCTACAAAATACTGCAAAACCCCAACAACAAAAAGACAAATAACCTAATTTAAAAATGGGCAAAGGATATGAACAGACACTTCACCAAAGAAGATATTCAGGCAGCTAACAGATATGTGAGGAAATGCTCACGATCATTAGCCATTGGAGAAATGTAAATCAAAACTACAATGAGATACCATCTCACCCCAACAAGGCTAGCACAAAACTAATAAATGTTAGAGAGGTTGTGGAGACACTGGAACACTTGTACACTGTTGGTGGGAATGTAAAATGGTACAGCCACTTTGGAAATCAATTTGGCGCTTCCTTAAAAAGGTAGAAATAGAAGTACCATAAGATTCAGCAATCCTACTCCTTGGAATATAACCTAGAGAAATAAGAGCCGTCACTCTAATAGATATATGCACACTCATGTTCATTGCAACACTGTTCACAATTGCAAAAAGATGGAAGCAACCTAAGTGCCCATCAACAGATGAATGGATAAACAAATTATGGTACATAAACACGATGGAATACTACAGAACGATAAAGAACAATGATGAATCCTTGAAACATCTCACAACATGAATGAATTTAGAGGGTATTACGCTGAGTGAAATTAGTCAGTCACAAAAGGACAAATATGGTATAAGACCACTATTATAAGACCTCAAGAAAAGGTTCAAACACAGAAAAAAAAACATTCTTTGATGGTGTGGTTATGAGTGTGGGGAGGGAGGGAGGGGGGTATTCACTAATTAGATAGTAGACAATAATCATCCTAGGTGAAGGGAAGGACAACACACAATACAGAGGAAGTCAGCACAACCAGACTAACTCAAAAGCTAAGAAGTTTTCTGAACACAACCGAACACTTTAAGGGACAGAGTAGCAGGGGCTGGGGTCTGGGGACCATGGTTTCAGGGGACATCTAGGTCAATTGGAATAACAAAGCTTATTAAGAAAATTTTCTGCATCCCACTTTGGTGAGTGGTGTCTGGGGTCTTAAAAGCTTGCAAGTGGCCATCTAAGATGCTAAGTCCTAACTTACCTGGAGCCATGGAGAATGAAGAACACCAAAGATATGAGGAAAATATTAGCCCAAGAGACAAAAGGGCTCCATAAACCACAGACACCATCAGCCTGAGACCAGAAGAACTAGATGGTGCCCAGCTACCACCAATGACCACCCTGACAGGGAACACAACAGGGTCCCTGATGGAGCAGGAGAAAAGCGGGGTGCAGAACTCAAATTCATGTAAAAGACCAGACTTAATGGTGTGACTGAGACTGGAGGAACCCTTGCAGCCATGGCCCCTGGACACTCAGTTAACCCAGAACTAAAACCATTCCCGTTGTCCCCTCTTCAGACAAAGATTAGACTGGACTATAAAACATAAAATAATACTCACAAAGATTGTGCTTTGGAGTTCAAGCAGATACATGAGACTAAATGGGTGGCTCCTGTCCAGAGGCAGGATGAGAAGGCACAAAGGGACAGGGGCTGGTCTGATGGACACAGGAAACCCTAGGTGGAAAGGCGAAGCATGCTATCACATTATAGGGATTGCAACTAGTGTCACATAACAATATGTATACAAATTTCTGTATGAGAAATTAACTTGAGCTGTAAAATTTCACCTAAACCACAATAAAAACAGCTCTTAAATGTAAAAACTAAAGTTCCTTAGAAATTGACAGAACTTATAACTACAAATGGTGAAAATTAAAAAACAAACAATAATGTAGCATTGTCTAATGTATGTGATTTTATTTGCCTCTGTTTTCTTCTCTTTTAAATGGAGTTGGACTGGAATTTTTCTAAGATTCTTTCCTGGGCTAAAATTCTACTTCTCCATTTCTTTATTTTTATACTCTTAAAATTGACTTAGGAATAAATGTTATCAATTTGATTTTAGTTAATTATTTTTTACTACATTTATAATATTTTTCTAAGCATTATTGAAAAGTAAGCAAAACATTAATTTACCTTCTTGTGGATAAAGAAAAAGAAGAAATGAAAGAAATTAACAAAAGTAATTTTTTGGATATAATGATTTAAACACTTATAATTAGAAATCTATCTTTATTAACTGAGCTATCAGCTTCATTTTACATGAACCCATCTTTATTTTATAAACATTTATTTGATACTTAATATGAGCTATCAGCTACACAATAGGTACTGAGTAGAGAACAGCTTCTCAAGAGTAGTGAGAATAATAATTCTTTCCATATTTATACCACTTTATGGTTCAGTGTATCTCATTAGATTCTACAACCCCATTAGATAGCGTCCATTCCTTTTCTTCTCCAGTTTATAATGGAGGAAAATGATACACAAGAGACTTCAAAAACATATCCAAGGCCACATAGCTAATAAGGGGCAGAGTGCAGATGCAAATTGGCCACCATATCCAAAACTTTTCATTTAAGGCATCCCTGTGTTATGCATCTTTGTGTATTTCTGTCAACCCGATCTTTGAGGACCTAGAATAGGCCCTTGACCATAGTATGGGCTCAATAAAAACTTTGTATCAATGACTTATTAACCATAAAAAAATAAGGGATGAAAAAAAGTAATCTTATTTTTTCAATAGAACTTAATTTCCGTTATGAGTTTCTATTCCTATATAACATCAGAAAACTTGAAACTTGCTTTCATGTAGTCTTTTAGGTACATATCCAATTAAGTATAAGTATTGTGTTTTTGCTGTTGTTGTGTTTTCAATTATCACTTACAATCGCCTCTTTGACTATTTTCCTCTTCTCAGGCATTTTTCCTTCCCCATATGCCCGTCTCACTTCCAGTTTCCAGTTTTACAGCCCTTCCATGGTCTTACTACTCAGAAGCAACAGGGGGAAGAAATTGTTAGGAAGATTAGAAAGGTTAGGCACACTTTGGTGGCAATAGAAGGAAAAATCAAATTCCTCATCTTGAAGGGTCACTATGAGTCAAAATCAACTCAATGGCAATGGGTTTGGTTTTCGGTTTAGGACCAGAGGGTGCTTTGTTCTGTTGTATATAGGGTTGCCATGAGTCAGAACTGACTCGACACCTAACAACAATAACATTCCAGTGGTTGATGTCTTGCTTGACTTGGGGCATGAATGGTGTAATATGAATTCCTCTCAGTGACATAGGGGAAGGTCTTCAGGCACCCCTCTGGGCTTCTGGGAATCTTCCTGGTATAAGTCCAACTATAGAGATTTATAGCTCCACTCCATCCTCATAGGCATTCACTCTCACAACACTGAGTATATGATCCTTTTGTTTCACTGGGCAGCTTCCTGAAAGATAACAAACTGGCTTCAGCTCCAAGTTTCCTTCTGAGGCCTGAAAAGCCTAGAAACCTGATCCATGGGAAGCTGGAGGTGATCTTTACCATCTGTATCTGGCTGTTCCACTATGTTATCTTTTTCTACAGGTGAAGGATGTTCCTATGGATTGTTGTTCAGCAGATTAAGAGGACACCAATTACCTTTGGTTCAGAGCCGTCTGCAAACATTAATGAATATTCTCCATGCAATATAGTTTTTCTTTACCCTCCTCAAACAACTGGGGAGGTTTAGGTGACTATATATGTCGATCTTATGTAATTTCTCCAAACACTACTCTTTACTCTTTCCAGTCATACTCTTATACCAAATGCATTGGCAGAGACCCATTGCCATTTGGAACTGGACAGTTCTTCATTGCGTGGAACTGTTTCAGTCATTTCAGTAGATGTCTTATCACTGGACTCTTGACACTAAATACCAGAAGCACTACACTCACCCCTCCCCTCAACCCATTCAATACCTCTAGAGATAGGTAACACTTATGATAGAGAATCACTGGATATACCAGGTGCTCTAGTTTCCATATATTTTCCAATTGCCCCCCCAACCCCAACATCTGACTAGCTCTCCATTGATTTTGAGCCTTTGTTATCACCTCTTTTTGTCCTTAGTTATACATTTTGGTATACGTGGGAGTGAAGCCTCTGTAGAGGAAAATCATAACTTGTTCAATTATTGTTTACAAGTAAATACTTCACAGATGCTCCCAATATATCAGACCAATGCAAAAGTGAATTAAAAAAAAGAAAGAAAGAAAACGTACATTCTAATTTCTGGAAAATCAACAGAAAATTGCACAGATTGTTAACAAAGTTATGAAAACATTTTTGTGATAAATTTTTGGTGAGGTGGGAAGGAGGTATAATACTTTTTATGAATTCAAAGATGTTGGAAAGGTCACATAAACTGATTACTAGACCTTGCTATTAAGACTATTAATCCTATAAAAAAGGAGGGGGGTTGTGGGAAAACAATCTCTGAATTTTTTAAATGAATTTGAAAAATATTAGTTGTAAGATGCTTTGTGCATTAGCAGTAAAATCTCTTTAAACCTCAGGCCAGAGACTCTGTATATTATGCCAAAATTCATAGCCTGTAACTTAAACCTGCTTCCTACTTCTTCTCACACTCTACCATACCATCTACTTTCTGCAACGTTTGCTTTAATTTCAGAATCAAGAACATGGAAAGGATATAAAAATTTAAGACGCTGTTATGGATTGAGTCACGTTTCCCCAAAATTGTGTCAACTTTGCTAGGCCATGATTCCCAGTATTTGTGGTTGTCCACTATTTTGTGATCTGATGTGATTTTCCTACGTGTTGTAAATCCTACCTCTATGATGTTAATAAGACAGGATTAAAGGCAGTTATTTAATGAGGCAGGACTCAATCTACAGGATCAGGTTATATCTTGAGTCAATCTTTTTTGAGATATAAAAGAGAGAAGCAGCAGAGAGACAGGAAGGCGTTATGCCACCAAGAAAGCAGTGCCCGGAGCAGAGCGTGTCATTTGGACCCGGGGTCCCTGTGCCTGAGAAGCTCCTAGACCAGGGGAAGATTGATGGCAAGAACCTTCCCTCAGAGCCAACAGAGAGAGGAAGCCTTCTCCTACAGCTGGCACCCTGAATTTGGACTTTCTAGCCTCCTAAACTGTGACAGAATAAATTTCTGTTTGTTAAAGTCATCCACTTGTGATATTTCTGTTATAGTAGCACTAGATAAGTAAGATAGTTGCTAGTATCTCTTGACCCACACTGCCATTAAGGTCTGAAATGGGAATACTAACCATTTTAATAGCTAAAAATGACATTGGAATATTAGTAACAAAAATGGAAAAAAGTGTAATAAAACTACAATGTGGCTGAAAGTGCAATTCTTGTGCAAAACTAAAGATGAAAAGAAAACATCTTCAATGTTATACAGACAAGAAGCAAAAAAAAGGACTTCCTCTCCTTTTAAGATTTAGGTAGATAAATTTGATCTAGCTTATGATTTTCATGCTTTTTATATTGGTTTTTATAGTAAACTTACATTTAATCATATTTGTAGAATGAATGACAACTACAAAGATAGGGTGAATAATTCAGTTAAACAGCCAAAAAAAAAATGACTGAACATCACATTAGAAGCAGAGTTTGATGACATACATTAAAGAACATCTAGTGTATTTAAGAACTGTCTTAGTTATCCAGTGCTGCTATAATGGAAATACCACAAGTGGTTGGCTTTAACAAACAGAAGTTTGTTCTCCCACAGTATAGGAGGCTAGAAGTCTGAATTCAGAGTGCCAGTTCTCTCTGTTGGCTTTCTTTCTCTTTTGGCTCTGGGGGAAGGTCCTTGTCATCAATCTTCCCCTGGTCTAGGAGCTTCTCAGCACAGGCACCCCAGGTCCAAAGGAGGCACTCTGCTCCCAGGACTGCTTTTTTGGTGATAATGAGGTTCATCTCCCCTCTGCTTGATTGTCTCTTTTATATCTCAAAAAAGGTTGACTCAAGATACAACATAATCCTGTATATTGAGTCCTGCCTCATTAACATAACTGTCTCTAATCCAGCCTCATTAACATCATACAGGTAGGATTTGCAGCACAGGAAAAATCACATCAGATCACAAAATTGTGGACAACCACACAATACTGGAAACCATGGCCTAGCCAAGTTGACAAACATTTTGGGGGGACACAATTCAAGCCATGACAGGAACTGAATGTGCAGTAATGATTCATGGAAGTCATAAAATCGGAGAAGGAAGGACTTAGTTGCAATATTTTACAAAGATAAATGTGATTTTATTTATTTTTAGACTTAAACTAGCAAGAACAAAAGTCCCAAACAGCAAAGAGCTTAAATATTTGAAGAGAAACTCAGAAAGGGCTATTTTGACTAAATATTTATATAAGCACTATTTATTTCATTGATTAAAATGTTCAAGTCAGACTTAGAGGGAGCTACTAAGATGTTTAAGATATAGTACTACCTCCAAGAAACTTACATTGTAGAAAAGTAACTTATAATCCAATTTTATACTGTATCAATATGCCCAATTTCTGATTTAAGAAAGTAAGCTGTAGATAGAGACTACCTGCACTTTGGATTTTGTCCCTTTTTTTCTCATTGATGCATTCGGAAAATATGGTCTAGATATCACCTTGTCATTGAACAGAGGGATGTTTCTATGTTACATTAATTTGTATGTCTAAGTGGCTCGAATACATGTACTATGTTCCTAAAAAAGAAGGAACATGTATCTAAAATCAAGACATACATGTTTGTGTGTGCGTGTGTTTGTGTGTATGTATGTATCTCTCTCTCGAAAGAGATATATATATATATATATATAAAATATATATGTATTTTAAAAATAGGAATGGAGTGGGCCTGTGGGATTGATGGAATCTATTTGTGGTGTATATCACATCATATGAATTTGGTTTTTAATGATTTATTTTATTTTGTTGTTGTTGTTGCTGAGACTATCCACAGCAAAAAATACACAAAATTCAAGTTTCTATATGTACAATTCAGTGACATTAATGACATTCTTCAAGTTTTGCAACCATTTTCACCCTCCATTTCTGAGTTGTTCCTCTCCATTAACATAAACTCACTGCCCCTAAGGCTCCTATCTAACTTTTTAAGTTGCTGTTCTCAATTTGATTCCATATAGACAGATATTAAAAGAGCATAATGCTCAAGGCAGACATTCTTTACTAGTTAATCTAAACTATTTTTGGTTATAAGAAGACTTCAGGGAATATTTTTGGTTTAAGGTTTAAAGATTATCTTAAGACAATTTTCGGGGGGTTCATCTAACCTGATGGCTCCAGAAAGTTTAAATTCCATGAGAATTTGAAATTCTGCTCTGTACTGTGTTAGTTTTTAAAAAGAGACCTGAAGCAAATATGTAAAATTTAGAGTCAATTAAACTTGAAAAGTGGGTACATGGGCGTCTTTTTTATTGTTTTCTGCAACTTTCTTTATGCTTGAAAAACTATATAAATAAAAACAAGCAGTATAATACATAAATGAATAAAAACCACAGGAGCCATCATTCCTGGAGAAAGGTCAATATTTATTCCTACAGACAAACAGTGCGATGAAATGCCAGAGAAGAGAGAAAACTTCTCTCAGATGCCAGCATCATGATAGCTTCTGCTGCTTCTATTTTCAGCTACATAGATTTGAGTATCAACCCTTCTGAGCATAGCGCCTGTCATGGATTGAATTGCATATCCCTAAAATATCTGTCAACTTGGTTAAGCCATGATTCCTGGTATTGTGTGGTTGTCCTCTATTTTGTGATTGTAATTTTAAGTTAAAGAGGATTAGAGTGGGATTGTAACACCACCCTTACCCAGTTCACATTCCTGATCCAACGTAAAGGGAGTTTCCCTGGGGTGTGGCCGGCACCACCTTTTATCTCTCAAGAGATAAAAGGAAAGGGAAGCAAGCAGAGAGTTGGGGACCTCATACCACCAAGAAAGCAGTGGCAGGAGCAGAGCGCGTCCTTTGGACCTGGAGTCCCTGTGCGGAGAAGCTCCTAGTGCAGGGAATATTGATGAGAAGGCTGACACAGATAGAAAGACACTTCCTGGTGCTGACACCCTGAATTTGGACTTCTAGCCTACTAGACTGTGAGAAAATAAACTTCTCTTTGTTAAAGCCACTTGTAGTATTTCTGTTATTGCAGCACTAGATGATTAAGACAGCTCGCAAATTTAACATGTTACTATACTCAGTTAAACTGCTTGTTTGCTTGTCAGGTTAAACCTGAGAAAACACTCCCATACTCCCCTGCCCCAAATAATACTTCAATAAATGAAGGAGTTAGAGTTTGAGAGAAAGAGTATGTAAGAAATAGAAAGAGGGTATCCATCTGCAGAAAAATGAAACAGGACCATACCTTACACCATATACAAAAACTAATTCAAAATGAATTAAAGACCTAAATATAAAACCAAAAACTATAAAGTTCATAGAAGAAAAAATAGGACCAACGCTACAGGACCTGATATATGGCATTAACAGGACACAAACCATAACCATCAACACACAAACCCCAGAAGATAAGCTAGATTACTGGGATCTTCTAAAAATGAAACACTTATGCTCAACAAAAGACTTCACCAAAACAGTGAAAAGAGAACCTACAGACTGGGAAAAAATTTTTGGACAGTACAAGTCAGACAAAGGTCTAATCTCCATAATCTACAAGAAAATCCAACAGCTCTACAACAAAAAGACAAATAACCCTATTAAAAAATGGGCAAAGGAAATGAACAGACACTTCACCAAAGAGGACATTCAAGCGGCCAACAGACACATGAGGAAACTCTCACGATCACTAGCCATTAGAGAAATGCAAATGAAAACCACAATGAGATACCATCTCACCCCAGCATTACTGGCACGAATCAAAAACACTGGAAATAACAAATGTCGGAGAGGCTGTGGGGAGTTCGGAACTCTTACGCACTGCTGGTGCCCATGCAAAATGATACAATCATTTTGGAAAATGATATGGTGCTTCCTTAGAAAGCTAGAAATAGAAATACCATACGATCCAGCAATCCCACTCCTAGCAATATACCCTAGAGAAATAAGAGCCATCACTCTAACAGACATATGCACACCCATGATCATGGCAACATTGTTCACAATAGCAAAAAGCTGGAAACAACCTAGATGCCCATCAACAGATGAATGGATAAACAAACTATGGTACATACACACAATGGAGTACTACACAACGAGAAAGAACAATGATGAATCTGTGAAACATCTCATAACATGGATGAAACTGTAGGACATTATGCTGAGTGAAATAAGTCAATCACAAAAGGACAAATATTGTATGAGACCTCTATTGTAAAAACTCATGAAAAAGTTTACACACAAAAAGTAACTATCTTTGTTGGTTACGAGGGATGGGAGAGATGGAGGGGGAAATACTAAATAGACAATAGATAAGTGGTATCTTGGGTGAAGGGTGAGACAGTACACAATACTGGGGAAACCAGCACAGCTTGTACAAGGAAAGGTCATGGAAGCTCCATAGACACATCCAAACTCCCTGAGGGACTGAATTGGTGGGTGGAGGGCTGTGGGGACCATGGTCTCGGAGAACATCTAGCTCAATTGGCACAACACAGTTTATAAAAACAATGTTCCACATTCTACCTTGGTGAGTAGCTTCTGGGGTCTTAAAAGCCTGTGAGCAGCCATCTAAGATACTCCTCTGGTCTCACCCCTTAGGGAGCAAGGGAGAATGAAGAGAACAGGATACAAGGAAAAGATTAGCCCAAAGAACTAATGGACCACAGCTACCAAGGCCTCCACAAGACTGAGTCCAGTACAGCTAGATGGTGCCCGGCTACCACCACTGACTGCTCTGACCGGGATCACAACAGAAGGTTCTGGACGGAGCTGGAGAAGGATGTCGAACATAATTCTAACACAAAAAAAAAGACCAGATTTGCTGGCCTGACAGAGACTGGAGAAGCCCCGAAAGGACGGCCCCCAGACACCCTTTCAGCTCAGTGGTGAAGTCACTTCCGAGGTTCACTGTTCAGCTGGGGATTGGACAGCCCCATAAACAAAACAACTAATGAGGCACAGCAGTCCAGGGACAAGGACTAGAAGGCAGAAGGGTACAGAAAAGCTGGTGATAGGGAACCCAAGGTTGAATAAGGACAGTGCTGATGTGTAGTGGGGTTGTTAACCATTGTCAAAGGGCAACATGTGTAGTAACTGTTTAATGAGAAACTATTTTGTTCTGTAAACCTTCATTTAAAGTAAGAATAGCAGCACAACTGGAAGAATGTAATCGATGTCACTGAATTGTACATGTAGAAATTTTTGAAATGGTGTATCTTTGGCTATGTATATTTTCACCAAAAGAAAAAAGGTCGAGAAGGGGAAGGGTTGATATGTCGTGAGGTTGTTAACCAGTGTCATAAAACAATATGTGTACTGACTGTTTAATGAGAAACTATTTGTTCTGTAAACCTTCACCTAAAGTACAATTAAAAAAAGAAAGAAAGAAAGAAACAGAAAGAGTATATGAAAACCTATGGTTTGAGTCAGGATTATAAACTTGAGAGCACATTCACAAAACCAAACCAAACCAAACAAAGCCCACCAAACAAACTAAAATATAGGGTTTCTAGCCCTTTAAAGGAGTCCTAGTGATGCTGTGGTTAAGAGCTTGACTGCTAACCAAAAGGCTGGCAGTTCAAATCCACTAGTGACTCTTTGGAAACCCTATGGGGCAGCTCAACTCTGTCTGTAGGGTCACTTTAAAGACAGAAACAGACACTAGATAAATGGTCAGTCAAAAAAAATTAGATTGAATTTCAATAGAGTCCCTGATAATATAGGGATATAAAGAATTGTACGTCATGACCAAATGGGATTTATTCCAGTTATACAAGGCTGATTCAACATTCAAAAATCAATTAATGTAATTCGTCATATCAGCGGGGTAAAAAGTAAAAATCATATGATCTTATTAACAGATGCATAAAGCATTTGGCAAAATCCAACAACCATTCATGATAAAAACTCTCAGCAAACTAAGAATAGAGGGGAACTTCCTCAACTTGATAAAGAACATCTACAATAACCCTATGGCTAACATCATAGTTTATGCTGACAAACCAGCTGCTTATTCCCCTAAGATCAGGAAGGAGACAGTGAAGTCCCCTCTCACCACTCCTACCCAACATTTTACTTGCAGTCCTAGCTACTGTCATCGGAAGAGAAAAAGAAATGAAAGTATACAGATTGGGAAGGAAGAAATAAGACTGTCTTTGTTCATATATTATATAATTGTCTATGTAGAAAATCTCTAAAAATTGAACCTCTGGCGGGTTCGAACTGCTGACCTTTTGGTTAGCAGCCAACCACTTTAATCACTATGCCACCAGGGCTCACTTTAAAATATAATACTTAGGCACAAATCCAACAAAATATGTACAATAGCTGTAAGAGAAAAATTACCAAACTCTGATGAAAAAAATCAAAGATCTCAGTAAATGGAGAGATATTCCACATTCATGGACAAGCAGACAATGTTATTAAAATGTCAATCCTTCCCAACTTGATGCATAGATTCAACACAATCCCATTCAAAATCCCAGGAAGTTATTTTGTGGCTATCAACAAACTGATATGGAAAGTTGATATAGAAAGGCAAAAGACCCAAAATAATCAACACAATATTGAAGAACAGAGTTGGAAGATTGGCACTATCTGAGTTCAAGTCTTACCATAAAGCTACAATGATCAAAACAGTGTAGCACTGGTGAAGGAACAAGCAAATGGATCAGTGGAACAAAATATAGAGCCAAGAAATAGATCCACACAGATAGAGTCAATTGATCTTTGACACAGAAAGAAGCAAGGGGAATTCAAAGGAGAGAGGGCACAAAAAGACATGGAGGAATATTAAATGCATACCACTAAGTTAATGAAGCCATTCCAAAACAGCTACATACTGTACGATTCCAACTATATGACATTTTGGAAGAAGAAAAATTATAGGGATGGTGAAAAGTATGAATTTTACTCATAAATTAATTAATAATTATCATAGGATAAATATATTCAACCTTGGAACACTCATTTCCACCTTCTTCAAGCAGCAACACCCAACTTTGTTTTGGAAAATTCTCCTTTCCTCATTGCATTGCAGCATTGATGACACAATTTATGAAAGTACTTTTGGCCTAGGGTTTGATGCATGATCTAAGGTTAGCCAGTGGAACACTCTTCCAGGAATGTGAACTTTGAACAGTGATTAAAAAAACAAAAACAAAACAAAAAACTGATAATTGTTGGAGTCTGTTATGGATTGAATTGTGTCCCCCTCAAATATACATTGAAATCCTGACCTTTCCCTATGGAGGTGATCAGTTTGGAAATAGGGGTTTTCTTTTGTTATGTTAATGGGATCATGCCAGTATAGGCAGACCCTAAGTCTAATCACTTCTGAGTTTATCAAAAGACACAGATGCACACAGGGCAAAGGTGCCACATGGAGACAGACATGCATGGCAGATGCATCGAGAAGTCCAGGAACTCCAAGAATAGCCAGGAACTAGAACTTGGAATAGACAAAGAAGGATCTTCCCTACAGCCACATGCTGAATTTGGACTTCTAGTCTCCTGAGCTATGAAAGATAAATTTCTCTTCTTTAAAGCCACTCATTTGTGGTATTTTTTGTTACAACAGCACTAGGTAATTAAGGCATCTCTATGTTTCAAACGGCTGCCCTAAAGGTACTTATCTGTACTTCCTGCTACTTGAATCCCTGGCCCTGGATAGTTTTTTTTTCTGTTGTTTTTAATCCCTAGTCCTTCAGTTCCTCCTTTCTCTATTCTGAGAGCCATTTCATACCTTTCACATTTATTTCATTTTTACCTAATTAGACAGAGCTGGATTCTGTTACTTTCTATCACGGGTTACTGACACAATTATTCTTTTAAAATGAAAATTCAATCTATCTTTGGCTTGTTTACTATTTACCACATTAATCAGTTGGATATACCATATCAGGGTTGGTTCTTTGCATTTTTGGATGCATAAATAAGTGAGTCACAGGCAAGAATAGAGACCAAAAAAAAAAGAAAGGTATAGAAATTCAGACCTAATTTCCACCTGAGCTTTGCTATGTTTTCCTTCTCCCCTTCTTTTCTTTCATTTAGTATTTACCTTTCTGTAGGGATATAATAGAATAGAAAAAAAAAATTTTCCAAGAAAACTGTAGCACTGCTTCAAATTAGATATTTGACACTGCCTAGAAAGTGGAGAAAGGATCCCTGGTGGCTCAGTGGTTAAAAGTTTGGCTGCTACCCAAAAGATTGGTGGTTTGAATTCATCAGCTTCTCTCCAGGAGAAAGATGTGGCAGTCTACTTCTGTAGAGATTACAGCCTTGGAAACCATATGGGGGCACTTCTACTCTGTCTTATAGGGTCACTATGAGTTGGAATGGACTCGACAGTAACAGGTTTGGTTTGGTTTTAGAAAGTGGAAGTAAATTGTTAAGGCAATATACTGCATCTCACTAATACAGGTTTTGTTGTTCTAGCCATTCTGTAGGGTCTCTGTAGGGTTGCTATGAGTCAGATTCATCTTGATGGCAATGGGTTTGGTTTTTTGGTTTTTGAGCCATTCTCAATTGTGTGTGAGCCGTTGTAAACATAGTAATTTATCCTATAAAGAATATGTCTCATTGTATGCTCTGAGAAGAAGCAGATAACATGAAGATGAATGTAAGGATGATGCTTTAAGTTATCGAGCCATACTTGGGAGAGAAAAGAGGCATAACTATCCTTTCATCTTCCTGATGTGGCGAACCATATTCTGTATAATTTTAAATAAATACATGTCAATATTTTCAGTTAACACTTTTTTTTTGGTTTTTGCTTGTGTTGTTTTGCAAAAAATGGCTATTATGAAACAAATGTGCTATGTAGCCACATAATAACAATATCAGTTAAACTTAAAAATTGTACTTTAGATAAAGGTTTACAGAGCAAATTAGTTTCTCATTAAGCAATTACTACACATGTTGTTTTTTGGCATTGGTTCCAACCCCACAACATGTCAACTCTCTCCCCTGCTCAACCTTGGGTTCCCCATTACCAGCTTTCCTGTCCCCTCCTGCCTTCTTGTCCTTGCCCCTGGGCTGGCATGCCCATTTAGAGTTGTTTTGTTTTATGGGCCTGTCTAATCTTCGGCTAAAGGGTGACCCTCAGGAGTGACTTCATTACTAAGTTAAAAGTGTGTCCAGGGGCAGTACTCTCAGGGTTTCTCCAGACTCTGTCAGATCAGTAAATCTGGCCTTTTTTTGTTAGTTAACATTTTGTTCTACATTTTTCTCCAGCTCTGTTCAGGATTCTGTATTGTGATCCCTGTCAGAGCAATCAGTGGTAGTAGCCAGGCACCATCTAGTAGTGCTAGACTCAGTCCGGTGGGGGCTGTGGTAGTTGTGGTCCATTAGTCCTTTGGACGAATCTTTCCCTTGTATCTTGTTTTCTTCATTCTCTCTTGTGAAAACTATATTTTTTATCATTGGACTGTTAGGGGTGATTATTTTCTTTAATGGACTATAAACAAGCTTCCAATAAAAGAATTAAATTTGTTAAATTCCTTCCAGTATTATAGAAATATGGCTGACTTCTGTCTCCTCAAAATGTTTCACAGACTTAAATAATCCAAATGGAACAAGTAATCGTCAGTCTTCTTCTAGACCTGCTTGAAGAGGTAATTTTGAATAAAAAGAAATATCATAGTGCTAGAGCAGGGACCTCTATTTCTCTGTATTCTCCAGAGTGTCTAAAACAGTACAAGTAATTGGTAGATGCTTACATCTATTTCTCAACTAGTCTTATCAAATTACTAGCTTGAGAGTTCTGCATGAAGTTATTTTGATTACATCTTAAAATGATTTTCAGAAAATGATTTAAGAAAAACCGTAAGATGCTGAATAGTGAATAAAGACAATTTCAAAATGCTGCAGTTTCTTTTGAACATTCTTTTCCTTTTTTTTGTAAAAGAGAAAACTACCAACTTTGAACATACATTTCAGTGAATGTTTGTCAATCTTCAGTTAAGAAAAACAAGAACTCTTACAAGGTACCTGATAGTGTGCTCCAAAAAGTAACTTTTGATTGCTGTGTAGAAGACATAAGCTCAGTGAAAACAGAGTCCCAACAGAGGAGAGGTTAGGAGGGACTTACAAAAGATGTTTGAGGATGTACTCAACTAAAATATAATTTATTATGCATGATTCAAGATGCCAAATCATTAGTTTTTGCTTACCAGGTCTTCTGATTTCACAGCACTTGGAAAGGGCATGATATCCTTCACATATATTTCTGTTGTTATTAAAACAAAACTCCAGTTTATCTTCTCAAATTTCTTTCAAGAATACCAAAATGTTTACTTTTCAAAGGGTGTTATGGATAACGGTGAAATACATAATGGCAAACAAGTTAGAGAAATGAATTAATGTACTAAGTACAACAATAATTTCCTGCCCTCTATTACTTACCAGTTGATGTTTGACAAACATGCCAAAGATTGTAATTTCATTTTTCTGTCTTTGAGGTATATTTTGAAAGCTGAATGATTGCAAAAAAGTAAAGCTGAGTTTCCACTGTTTACAAACATCATTCTCTGGACTTCAAAGTGTGAGAATGACATATTGTAAATGATAATTCAGCACAGCTCTGCTTACCATAAATTAACATTTAGAATGTAACTTTGAAGAAAGTAAGCATTTTAGACATCACTGAGTATTTAAAGGAACATGGTACAATTTCTAAGATTGGGGAGATTTGTTAAGATAAATAGACATGCTAGAAGATTAATAGTCATGGGCACCAGTGGCCTTCCTAGCCTTTGAACAGTCTTACTGTGCCTTATTTTCTGAATTTATAAACTAGAGCTTATCTATAGATATAAAAATCTAAGACCTTTGAACAGAAGTCAAACAGAAGGTGTCATGAGACAGAAAAGAATTATCACTCAGAGAAAAATCTTATCTTTTTCACATTGCCATTTATCTGCCTCTAACCATCAATTGATAAGTATTAGAAGGCAGGGAAAATGTTGTTTTCAGCATACAGACAATTTTATTTTGTTGGTGTTAAATTTCTCTTGACTATTGGTCCTCAATCTTTCTTTATTTTCTCCATAATCTTTCCTAAACAAGATATTAGAAGCCATAGAAAATGACAGTTATCATTTTTAAATTTTATAATATTAGTTACAGTAATAAATATGTATGGATGTGAATAAAAAGCCGGAGCTAGCTAGGAATTCCTCATGACAGCAAATCTGTAAAGACTATCAAAATTGTCCTTGCTGCATGTCTTAGTTTCCCAAGGCTGTCTTACAAAATACCACAAAGTAGATGATTTTTAAAAGAAATTGATTGTCTCATAGTTTTGGAGGCTAGAAGTCCAAATCAGGATACTAGCCTTCTTGATTCCTTCTGAGAGCTCTAAGAATGAAACTGTTCTATGCCTCTCTCCCAGCTTCTAGTATTTCCAGGTGTTGTTGACATACTTTGGCGTTCCTTGGCTGCATCTACCTCTGTTGTCACATGATCATCCTTCCTCTGTTTCTCTGTGTCTTGACTATCTTCTCCTGTATTATAAGGACACCAGTAATAAAGGATTTTCACTGACCCTCTACTTTACCAAGCATGGTGTCCTTCTCCAGGGACTGTTCCCTCCTATAGAGGGTTAGTAAAAAAGAGAAAGACTTTCAATGAGATGGAATGACATGGTATGGTGTCTGCAAAAAAGGGCTCAAACAGCAATGATTGTGAGGATGGCACAAGACTAGAGAGCATTTCATTCTGTTATACATAGGGTCACTTTGAGTCAGAACTGACTTGATGGTACCTAATGACAACAACAGTATAGGATTAGGTTTCAACCTACTCATGTTAAGCTAGCTGATAACGTGTTCAAAGATCCTGTTTCCAAACAGGGTCACATTCACAGGTACGAGGGTTAGGACTTCAAAATATCTTTTTAGGGGACATAATTCAGTCCATAACACTGCATAAAAATGGAGTTAAATGTATCTTTCTTTTAGAGACCACCTGAAGCATCTATGGAAATTGGAAATGTGACCTGCAGTTCCACTTTTAGAAATTTGTACTAGAAAATACTCACTCATGTCCCAAACTCAACAAGTTCAACGATGTTCATTTTAGACTAGAGAAATATTAGAAACAAGAAAACTTCAAGTCCATAGAGAGTTAAATCAGTAAAAATATAAACAAAGACTAAAGAAAACTACACAGTCATAAGAATTACTTCCATCTGTATATATATAGATCAGTGTGGAGACATATAAAAACATTATGGAGTAAAAAAGTGAGTTGCAGAAAGAAGCCTGTTACCCTTTATGTAAATTAGTAAAAATATACAAAACAAAACTATACATTCGTTTTGGATATCTACACGTATGTGTGTATATATATACATATATATGTATATGTACATCTATATGTGGGTGTATATTTATATATATATATACACCCACATATATATACTATATAGAAGCCCTGGCAGCACGGTGGTTAAGTGCTACAGCTGCTAACCAAAAAGTTGACAGGTCGAATCCACCAGCTACTCCCTGGAAATCCTATGGGGGCAGTTCTACTCTGTCCTGTCTTATAGGGTCGCTATGAGTCAGAATCAGCTTGACAGCAATGGGTTTGGGTTTTTTTTTGTTTATAGGCTATATATGTATATATAGCCTTAGTTATCTAGTGCTGCTGCAACAGAAATACCACAAATGAGTGGCTTTAAGGAACAAAAATTTTTATTAATTTATTTTCTCATAGTTTAGGAGGCTTGAAGTCTGTATCCAGGGCACAGGCTCTAAATGAAGGCTGTCTGTCTGTTGGTTCTGGGGGAAGGTCTTTGTCTCTCTTCAGCTTCTGTTCTTCAGTTCCTTGGGGATTTTCATGTGGGATGGCATCTATCTTTCCCGTTTGTGCTTGCTTGCTGAATCAGCTTTCATATCTCAAAAGACACACCCAACATTAATACTGCCTCATTAACATAACAGAGAAATCCCACTCCCAAATGGGATTATAACCGCAAAACCAGTTGCTGTCAAGTTGATTCCCAACTGCTGACCTTTTTGGTTAGCTGCCGATCTCTTAACCACTGTGCCACCAGGGCTCTATCACAGGTATAGGGGTTAGGATTTACAACACATATTTTTGGGGTACACAATTCAATCCATAACATATATATATATATATATATACACATGCATGTATGTGTATTTGTTTGTGTATGTATATGTATGTATATATATATATTGTTGTAGGGGAAAAAGACCTCAGACTCAAATTTAATCAGAAGAGATTTTTATTAAGCCAAGACAAAGAAGAAATTCATTCAAATGTGGAAACCACCAGCATGCACCAGAAGTAAAGGTTGACAGAATTCACTGAATCACAATCAGAGTGTTGCTGTTATATTATTACAGAAGGAAGTGAAGTTAAAAACAATTTGGATTGGTTATTCATTAATACATCATTGTCAAATGTGGGAAACATAACACTTGGGAATACATGATTGGATTAAAGGGTCTTTGTTGGCTAGACATCATTCAGTTACTATGGGGAGGTTTCCTTGGGAATGACCCAGCAACATCTGTTCTTGGCTTAACGACTTGCAACAGGTTCCCAGGTCAATTACAATGAAATTGCAATACACTGTTTTGTGAGAGCATAACTTCCTTGTTGCATAACCTCTTTGTTAGTTAAGATAAAGTACCCTTCATGGAACATTCCTTCCCTAGGTAGGGGAAACAATGAAACAATGAGTTTCAGCTTGTACTCTCATTTCTTCCTGGAACTTTTCATAATGACTAACTATAAGTTTTAACAAATGATCACACAAAATGGGTTTTAGCATTAACTACAACCTTTTAACAAACTTTTACATAAAGATGGATTCTAGTCCCTGGACCCTGCTGCAGCCTCACAACTTCTGGTCAAATACCTATATGATTTTTAAGGTACCCTATGTCATTCTCTCCTTTTGATCAAAAGTTTACGTGGAACATCTTTTGATCACACTTGCAGGTACAGTTTCTTCCACAGGTGTTGTACTTAAATGCTTTCTTCTGCTGGAGCTAGATCTTTTTATGACATGCTGCTCCTACGTGGCTATTTCTGTCACCAGTACCTTAGTTGTCAGACAGCACTGATTTTCTTTATCATGTTCTGAGTTCTTCACCCTACCATGTCATAAGTAACTGTCTTCAGTGATCATATTTGAGGGTCCTGGAAGACTTAGGGCAAATTTCAGGAATAACTTGACCATTTCATGAGGCTAATTAAGGGTGCAGGAACCATCCATGTTATTACAAAAATAAGCTGAATCTATGTAGGTAAATTTTTTTGGAGGAGACTTAGAGCGTGTACCTAGGTTAGAAAGGCATTTTGTAGCACATTTTGCAATTCTGATGACTATTACAATTAGTACTGAAAGCATCATTTCTATTTGCAACAGACTTCATAACCACAATCCAATACTTTGGGGTAGCCAACTAAAAAGGTCAAAGAAGGATGGCACCACTATTGGGGGTATGGAGTGTAATCAAACAGCCTTTTGATGGAATTCTGCTATGTCTTGTTCAACCTCCATTGTGGTGTTAATTCAGGAACAACAAGAAGTATTTGCTATAGCACAGACATCTCCTTGTAGGGCTAATAAAAAATCTAGTGCCATTCTGTTTTCAAGCGCCACTTTAACAGAGAAGTATTTTGCTAAGTGACCATACCATCAGCTATTTGAACCATTGTTGTTGACAAGTTTATGATTGATCTTTCTAATTCAAATACTCCATAAGCAGGAATAAAGACTTGCAAAAATGACCATCCTCACTGAGGTCTATCAGCTATAGGGTTGTCTTTTATATAAATACATACATACATACATACACACACACACACACACACACACACACACACTCTAAGGAGCCCTGCTGGCACAGTGGTTAAAGTGCTTGGCTACTAAGTGAAAGGTCAATTGTTCAAACCCACTAGCCACTCTGCAGGTGAAAGGTGTGGAAGTCTGCTTCCATAAAGTTTCTATAAAGATTACAGCCTTGGAAACCTTATAGGACAGTTCTACTCTGTCCTATAGGGTCACTATGAGTCAGAATCGACTCAACTGCAATGGACTTGGTTTTTGATCTATACGTATATACATATATATATATACTGGAAAGTTAAGTCATAAACATATCAGTGGAACTTCTAAACAGGAGTTAAGCAGATTAGAATTGAAGGGAGAAGTCAAATGAACTTTTTCTATTATCTGCTATGTAGGAGCCCTGGTGGTCAACGGTTGAGTGCTCAGCTGCTAACCAAAAGGTCGGTGGGTCAAACTCACCCAGCAGCTCTGCTAATGATTACATTCTAGAAAACCTTATGAGACAGTTAGTTCTACCCTGTCACATGGGGTTACCACAAGTCGGGATTGACTGGAGAACAACAACATTTTACTGTGGTAAAATTAAATATTTGCTATTTTTACCATTTTTAAGTGTACATTGTAGTGGCACTGACTACATTCACAATGTTGTGCAGCTATCACCACTATTCATTTCCAAAACTTTTCATCACTACAAACAGGAACTTTCTAACCCATTACTCAATAACTTTCTCTTCCTCCCTACCCTCAGCCACTAGTAATCTCTAATCCACTTTCTTTATCTAGATTTGCATATTCTAGATATTTAATGCAAGTGGAACCAAGCAATATTTGTCCTTTTGTGTTTGACTTATTTCACTCTGCATAATAAAGGATTTTTTTTGTATTTACATAAATGGTATTATAATAAATCTATCTTTTTGTAACTTTTCTTTTTCACTTACTATACTTTGGAAATATACCATGGACTGTCAGAAGAATGAACGAATCTGTCTTGGAAAAAGTACAGACAGAATGCTTCTTAGAAGCAAGGATGGTGAGACTTCATCTCATTTACTTTGGACATGTTATCAGAAGGGACCAGTCCCTGGAGAAGGACATCATGCTTGGCAAAGTAGAGGGTCAGAATAAAAGAAAAACACCCTCAGTGAGATAAACTGACATGATGGCTACAACAAGCGACTCAAACTTAGCCAAGATTGGGAAGATAATGTAGGAGTGGGCAGTGTTTCCTTCCGTTATACATAGGGTCGCTATGAGTCAAAACTGACTGGACAGCATGTAACGACAACAACAATGCTTTAGAAATGCATCTTAGCTGATAAACGTAACTTAATTTGATTATTTAACTGCTGAGCTTTTCAAGAGAATGTGTTTCATTACCCATCTTTTATTGAAATTAACGTCTATAAAATTTGGACCCTTGTTATAAATGTTTATATATTTGTTCTAGTAGCCTTTATTTTAGCTAGTCTCCTGCTTAATATTAGATAAATTTCATAATTGAAAATTTAGCATTGTTAGAGTAATGGATTTTGACAAGCTTTATAAATACAATAATTTAGTGTAATTAGAATGCTTTAAGGTCTATAAGTAGGTCAGGAATCTTACCACCTTTTTGTATATTTCTGATTTTGATCAATGACATTTTTCACTTGCTTACTGAATATTCTGCTATTTCATGAATGCTTTCAATTCTTTACAGTACAAAGCCTAGTTTATTGATCCAATATAGTATATTGTGTTTCCACTCCAAGGTCATCTACCTCGATCACTTGAATGAACATATTTAAATGGATTTGAGGTAGCAAAGCTCAGATAATAGTGTACAAAATGTGAAACCATAGGGCCTGCCCTTCTAGTTAACATTAAAACTAGTTTTTTAGGTAGTAATTAATTTAATCAATTTCTCTCAATCGAATAAAGACTGCCTTGTTGATATCCATGAACACATACCGCACTCAAACTGTTAAATTGTATATGATCAAATGAACAAATCAGGATAATTGTTAAGTGGCAATCAGAACATCTAACATATTCTGGGCCTGCAAGGAATATATGATTGACTATGAACATAAAACGAACTAACACAAAGAATATACTTACCAATGGATTTATACATTGATGTTATGAAAATTCTGTAAATTTCTCTATTTTTATTCTGAATTATTGGTATAAGCTCCTACACACAAAATAATTTCCAGCTAGCTGAAGTACTGAAAAGGCAATTATGTTTAATAGTGTTAAAGAAAACAATATGTAAAAGAGCACATACTTTCTAAATACAGTATATTCTGCACAATTTTACTATCAGTTATTATATTTGCTTTAACAGAATAACTTTTTTTTCTTTTTTCTTAATTTTAGGGCATCTGCTATTATTCCCCTATTCTGAAGTGTGCTAAAAAAAAAAAACTGCTTAAAGTGTTCCCCAAACTGTGTTGTACAGATGTAAGTATGCTAAAATATGTTAAGGTGAAGGGTGAAGATTTTTAGAAAGAATGTCCCATGTTTCAAAAGTTTGAGAAACTGTATGTTAAGTAAAACCAAATAACTACATTTACTTTAGAACTCCCCACAGTCCACAAAACGTCAAAACTTAAAAGAGGAAGATTTAGTTTGTAACAGTTCACTAAATTTATTAGGCCATTGAACCCATATCGGCATCTTGAAGGCACTAGTGTTCCATAGAACACAATTTGGGAAACACCTTGCTTTTTATAATGCCCCTCCACCCCTCCAGCTTACACACAGGTGACTTACCTCACCAACTGGACTGTCATGTCTATAAATGTCTTTAAATTAAGAAGAAAAAACTGGACCACAAGAGTTAATGGAATTCAGTAAAAGAGCCATTCAGGAGGTGCCATCCTGTTGAAGGGGCGAAGCTGGGTAGGATGTTAGGGAGATGCAGAATAAAGGCTATATAAGGGAGAGTTTATTGATATGTGGAATTCTACTATGAGTCATGTTTTAATATTTTAGCAGAGATTCCTGGAGCCAGTCCTAGTATGATACAGTTGGGAAGAAGCCCCTACTTTTGGGTCCATGCATATTGTTCATCCTTTGCCCTTATTACTGCTCTATTCATAGGCTTAGCATAAGCTTATCATGTAACACCAGGAGGGGCGGGCTTAGGAAAGAGGGTGGCTGAACTCCACAAGATCCTCTCCATCTGGTTGTTATGTGTCTTCTCTGTGTGGATGCTTCTGGTGGTCATGACGTGTGACGCAAAGATCTGCACAATTTGCACTCACTCTCATAAATCTATCTGCATGCTTTTTTCCCAGAACCTTTTTTTCTGGTATTCCAATCTTGTTCCTTTCAGGCTCCTGACCAACCAGCCAAGTCATTCAGTACTGTTTAGGATTCCATGAACATCCACATTTCAGTCTACTCCCTCCTCCACGCCAAGTCAACAAAAAGGTGTATAGCTCAAATATCTGACCACGGAAGACTTTTTTCCTCATTGCTATATCTCAGAGCTACTCCTGAGTATAGCTGGAGTTCAACGGCAGTACATTTATTACTCTTCCCCTCATAAAGAGGCTACCCATCCTGAAGAAAACCTGGGTATTTTCATTCCTCAGTCAGCTGACCATAGGAAACTGCCCAGAAGGCCATACGTGTGACCTGAAGGAGACATGTAGATATGTACTGCAACAGAGGTATGTGGCTTGGGTTCTTGCGCCACCTTGATGTTGAAACCTTCTTGAGCACTTTGGACCCTTGGACCCAATCTCAGATGTATAATTTCCATCATATAATTTGAGCTTAATCACACTGGGGAAATTCTGCCAATCAGGATAAGATACATGCCTCAGAGATATCTCACCCAAGGGATAGCTGAACTTAGCTATTTAAATACCAAGTATTGTCAATCATTGGTTAGGGGCTGCTCCTATGCGGAGCTAATTTCCAGGCACTTCTGGCCTGTTGCACAGGCAGACAAAGTAGGTGTCAATATTCAGAGAAATCTCTCAGACAAAGAAATACTGTTTCTCACAGTTAGAAGTTGGAATTTTTTTTTGGTGTGAATGAGAAACAGATGTTATGTAATAGTTTACATAATTACATGATAATTTAATTGTAGATTTTCAATTAGATTACAATTGGTCACAAAATTTTACAGTACTCTTCAATTTTTAAATGTTTCATTTTAATTTTTAAAATAGGAATAGATTATCCTAGTTTAAGTTGCAGATAACACAAAAAGGTTTGTAATAAAGTATTTCTCAGCAGCCATTCTGTTCACATCTCCAGAAACAATCATATTATCAGTTCCTTAAATATTTTCTTAGAAATATTAATGATTTCATAGACATACATGCATTACTATACATTTCATAGTTGTTTAAAATCATCTCGGTCTTTGCTAATCTGATAGGAGAAAATAGTGTTCTCTTTTAATTTTATTTTCATTTATCTTTTTATGAGTGAGGCAGATCATGTTTTCAGATATTAATTAACTACTTCAATTAATGTCTCTGTGGATTATTCTCATAACTTCTGTACATTTTCCACTTTCTGTTGGTCCCCCTTTTTTTTTTTTTCTTTTTTAAAATTGTTTGGAGTATTTTCTGTGTTAAACAAATTAGCCCTTTGTTATGTAATTACCAGTCTTTTCCTTTGTTCTTGGTGTGTGTGTGCTGCACAGTACAGAACACTTGATGTAACATGGCTGGATTTACCAATTTTTTTTTTCTATCAGTCTTAGAAAGTTTGCTCATTTCATGATTTAAAAAAAAAACAACAACCCTTCTATGTTTTCTTTTATTACTTTTATTTTCTTCACATTGTTTATGTATTTGAAATGATTTCATTTTGAGTAAAATCTGATGACAATCAAATTATCCTAATACCATTTATTAAAATTCATAGTTAGGCCATGAATTTGAAGTATAATCTTTATCATATTCTAAGTTTCTGATTGTAGTTTTTGTCTATTTTTGGATTTAATAGTCCATTATAATAGCCTGTCTATACAATGTCATTTTTAAGTTAAAAAATGTTTAAGTTTCTGAAGATTAAAGATTTATTGAATAACTCTAGACATCAGGTGTTAATGCACATATTAAAAAAAGACTTTTCATTTCCCCTCATCTATTATTAAATTGCACTTAAAATATTTAGTGTAGACTTCATAATGAAAGAAGGACTGGAGCATGAAGGCGGATAGCAGACTTCCGAAGGCAGAGATTTCTTTATAAAAAGTTTTGTCATTAACATCTATTACATAAAGCCTCTGTAGTTTTTCCCATTACATAATGTATTTTTTGTTCTAATCCAATTTTGTCTAACAATAAGACAAGTAACAGCTCAAGAATTAAAGCTAAAATTTATTGCCTTAAGGCCCTTATTTATACAGCTTCATCTTAGCTTCATTTATTTTCTCCAGCTAATAATTCCTATGATAAAATAGAAAGTAAAAATAAATTAGAATAATAAAGTTTCACTGCATTTAAAATATACAAGGCTGGGGGAGACACTAGTTATTATCCAGAAACTTTAGTGTGGCAGAGACTTTGATGTTCATTGCACATCCAGCAACTTTTCCTCCGTAGCTTACCAGGTAAAACCTGATGTTTTAGAGTGTGATGATCCCTTGATCTCAGGAAATGCATCCTGTTTTCCCAGCCCCAGGGGCCTAATCATGATCTATCAGGATCTGTCAACATCTGAGTCTCTCTCTAGTCTAGGAACGGCTATTGTAATGTAAAGAAGTCTGCCAGAGGGCTTCTGAGATATCTTCTCAATAAAGGAAGAAAAGTGCTTACTAGTGCCACCTTTCCCCACTTTTTCCTGCCTTGAATGAAGGCACAATGCCTGGAGTTGCAGTAGCCAACTTTTACTCTGAAGGAAAAGCCCCGAAAATCAGAAAGACAGTCGTTATTGTCACAAAGATGATATTACCGACCTTCAGCATCAATCACCATATAGAGTATACAATATAGCTGTATACTAGAGACTTTTTGGAAGAGTCATTAAGGAACTGAAAATGACTCCAAGGCATGCACTTCTGTAAAACTTTGTCCTGACTGGATATATTACCTCATTTAAGCATATAATGCTGAGGGTAGGTCTATTATAAAATATCTCAAAAAGTAGATTCCATAATCTTTAAAAATTTGATGCCAACACTTTTTTGTAGATTTTGTCAGTGTCCACAACACAGATCAACCACCTTGTTTTTTTAAGTTTTAGGATCAATGTGGGGAGCCTCTATCATAATCCCCAATGATCCCTGCCTTGAGGTATTCATGCCCTTGTGTAATCCCCTCCCCTTGAGTGTGGACTGGATTTAGGAACTTGCTTCTAGAGAATGCAGCCGAGGGGAGGAGAGGACACTTCTGAGATCAGGTTGCAAAAAGAACACCGCTTCCACCTTGGGCACTCTGTAGATCTCTTGTTCACTCCCTGTACCATGCTGTGACCTGCCCTATGGGAAGTCCAAGTGGCCAGGAATTTATGTCTCCAGTCTACAGCCAGTGAGGACCTGAGGCCTTCCAACACTTACGTGGCTGAGCTTGGAAGCAGATCCTTCCTTGGTTGAGTGTTGAGATGACTGCAATCTGGTCAACACCTTGATTGCAGTCAGGGATTTTCGTGCAAAAGTAGGAAAATCATGAAAAGTGTTACCAAGCTGCTGCTCATTAGTGTCATCATTCACCACTTATCCTTCCTTTACTTCATCTTTCTCATTTGTATGTAGTGGTTACTCACCAGCCCTCATAGGGATATCCTTTAGTCGCTAACTCCTTCTCACCTACATTAATTTGTCTGTTAAAATTTTGCTTGTACAAAACACAATTGTAATGAAAGTAAAATATTTTATTCCTTTCAATGATGGTCTTTAAATAGTTGGTGATTATTATATTACATTCACCCACCTTTCAACAATTTTTTTTCTATCTTTTTCCCACCAAGATGCACATTTAGCAGTAATAACACCTAAATGCGGTACAATAAAATTACACGGAAAGGATTTCAATTTCATAGCAAAATGGCAAAATTATTATGAAATGTTTACATTTTAGTCCTTATCTTAGAATATAAATATGAGAGTTATTAAGCTATGCTTTCTCAGCTGTGAACTTATTCTTCATACTTTTCCTTTTGATGCTGGGACTGGGACTCTGCAAACAGAAAGAAAAAACATTTTCTTCTTTGCCAGTTGATTCCCTTTTGTAATTAGCTGCCATTGAGTTAGCCCTGATCCCATGCACAACTGAATGAAACACTGCCCGGTTCGGTGCTATCCCCATTTGGTTGCAGATCAGACCCTTGTGATCCATAGGGTTTTCATTGACTGCTTTTAGCAGTAGATCATCAGGCCTTTCTTCCTCGACCATCTTAGTCTGAAAGCTCCACTGAGAGCTGTTGGGCATCATAGCAACACGAAAGCCTCCACTGACAGGAGAGTTGTGACTGTGCTTGAGATGCACTGGGCAGGAATCGAACCCGTGTCTCCCACGTGGAAGACAATAATTCTACCACTGAACTACCACTCCTCCCGACTCTCTTTCAGGATCTGCCAATAGGAACACTAGGGCAAGCGTGGAAAGCAGGAAGAGGGAGAAGGGTCTTTCCCTTTCCTGTTCATTTGCTATTCTTGTTGATGTTGCACCAGCCTTGGCCCTTAAATATTTAGTTGCTTCTGGTTCCCAGCTTCTCTGTGCCTCTCAGAACCAGCCTTGCAGCACTGGCAGCACCAATCAGCTGGTACCCCTTCTTCAGGGTCTGTATGCAGCTCCACGATGGTCCTCTTTCAAACTATAGATACTAACTTAAGCCGTGCAATGTTCCCTCCTGAGAGGTCTGGTTTCCAGATCTGCAAGATCCTTCAACTAATCTACTAGCTTCTGATAATCCCACCCTTGTCCTTGGTCACTCAGCTTTAGGAGTGTTAGCTACTTCTTGCACTTATTACTGTCTCTTCACAACTTCAAAGCAGTATTCTTGCCCCCCCCCCCCCCCCGCTTGGTTTTCTGATACTAGTTTAACCACTTTTATTTCCCTTTTCCTACCTGGACTCTGACTATACATAGTACAGCAATACTGGAAAGAATTTACATAGGACGTATTCCAGATTATAATAAAACAGTAATATAAGACTAAAAGAAAGTCTTAGTAACTTTGAGGTTTATGTTGTCTCGAAATGTGTTTTGAATATTCAGTACTAAGCTTAGAACACAAATGTCCGTAATGACAACCCTCTCTAAAGGAATACTTAAATAGGTTTTATAAATAACAGGGCAATGAGCCATTCCCTAATGTCTTCCCTGGGCTTTGGCCACACCTCTCATCTTCACTAACCACCCTTTTCCCTGAATGTATGTATATTTGCTATACATACTCTGCTCTGCAATTTAACAGTTTCTAAGTCTATGATCTTTGGCCAGTGACTTAAGCTCTCTATGTCAGAGCTTCATCATCTGAAAAATACATTTACCAATACTTTTTTTGCAGAAGTTTTTTACAAAAGATAAAACAGAATAATGTCAGTTCAATTAAACAAACACTTGGAGAGTGTCTGCCATACACAGGCTTGTGATGCAAAGTGCCCTTCTAGCACACAAAGCCAATCGCAGAGTAGACACGCAAAAATCAACACATTTATGTTCAACTGTATGTTCAACTTAGCAAATACTTTTAACAACCTAAATTGTGGTCTATTATACTTCTGTTTAGAAGAAAACTCTTTAACTTAATATATTTAAGGTAGAAGTGTATCAAACTATCTACAAATCTAAATGTTTTTTAGAATCTTTGATCTTTTGGTCTATTTTATGGTATATTCATATAATTTTTATGATATGCGAAAATGTTAGCCTTTATTTGAAACAGCATTTTTCTCATTAAACATTTGAATGCAATCTCGAATTGTGGAAAAGCTGAAAATAGAGAACAATGCAATGTAGATAAAAGGATTAAGATAGTCTTGACATCAGCTTGCTGGCAATACAGTACATGTGTTAATGAGTGTGGGATGTTTTTGAATACCAAAGTGATTGAAATCCTATATAGACGTGTCTGCATTAACTGGGAGAGATCTACATCTTCCCAGAGGTTTTAAATTCTTTGAAAAATATTTTTAACATCAATTTCAAGTTGCTGTAACAAAGACAGAGTGGCTTAAACAGTATAGAAGTTTTTTTCTCTCTCACCTAACAGTCAGCCTAATGGGACAGGTCTGCTCTCCAAGGTCAGTCAGTAAACAGGCCTCTTCTGTCTTAGTCTTAGATGTTCTGCCATCTCCTAAGTGCTTTTCTCGTCTGTGGAGTCAAGGCTAGTTGCCGCCTATCTGAATTCCAATTTCTTTTTGAAGACAGAAAGCAAATCCAAGGCAAATTGCTTACTTGTTAATCAGGGATGCAGAAGCTGTAGTCATCATTTGCATTCCATTTTACGGGCAAGAACTCAGTGGTGTAAACACATAAACACATGTAGCTGCAAGGGAATTACATTCCATTGTGGTCACAGAATGGGACCAATATGGCAGAGTTCTTTTTGTGTGTGTATATATGTAAATATATACTTGTATATATTCTTTTTTTTGTTCCCTTTTTGGATTTCCTTCAAGACCTAGTACCAGGTTAAATTTTGTAAATATTTCGTATGTTCTGAAAAACACGCATATGCTCTCTTTTTAGAGTCTACCAAAAAAAACCCCAAACCCGTTGCTGCCAAGTGGATTCCGACTCATGGCGACCCCGCAGGACAGAGCAGAACTGCAGAACTGCTCCACAGGGTTTCCAAGGAGCTGCTGGTGATTCGAACTGTCAACCTTTTGATTAGCAGCCGTAGCACTTAACTGCTAGGCCACCAGAGCTCCTTTTAGGGTCTAGGATTCTAAAAATATAGCCATATGGGTATATATCACATAGAATCAATCGTTTTGTTTATACCTCTATTATTATTAAGTTTATGACTTTATTGGTATCTGATGGAAATGTGTTACGTTCTTCCACTTTCGTTATAGTTTGGTTTTCCTCTGTTATTCTATTGGTATATGATCTATCTCTTTTTAGGATATTTACTGTATTAGTGCACACATCTCATGAACATTATATCTTCTTGGTAGCCTGGTTCCCTCTTAAACTCAATTAATGTTTTGGTGTTAAATACTCTTCTTTTATTAATATCATCCTAGGCATTTTCCTTTACTTAATATTTACTTTAAGTATCTCTCTTTTAAACTGTAAAAGTAATTGCCATGTATTTGGAGCAGAGGTCAAGTCTTCTTGACTGGAAGAAAATGATGCCACCTTTTCTTGGTTATCATTGTTGGCTTTGTTGCTATGGTTGTAGCTCACTCTGCACATCCTCATCAGCCATTCCAAGTTAATGTTAAGACCAAAGTTATTAGTTTCAGGGACATGTTTGTCATTAAATAGTCACGTTTCCCCTTTAATGTTGCTATAAGAATAAAACTTCATGAAAATATAAAGATGACTGTAATTCTATCTAGAATAACCAATTCTAAAATTCAAGATTAAATAAATGTATGCATTTGTAGCTTTTTACATGTTGAGAATATTTTGAAAGTTATTGGCAAAGACAAAGCTCTCAGAGATAAACCATTGCCCAGACACACTCTCTAAATAAGCTTTAAAATCTGAGTTCTGTTCCCCATTATTTCATTAAAATTTCTCTAAAGCTGCCAATTGTCAGATTGTACTTGAGTTGGAAGCAGTCTTTAGGAATTTCTATGCCGTCTCCCTCAGTAGATGAGAAAACTGGGGCTCAAAATGAATATAGTGGATCCTGTTCGCTTCCTTAACTCTTCTTAAAAATAAACTATTTGTGGCTTTAATAAAAGGGCATTATTCTTGTAGTTTTCCCGCCCCTCAGTGTCATGCTTCTTCACCTTCTTCTCTGTCTCTTCTTCTGGGTTCTTCTTTGTACATACTCTTCCTTAGTTATCTATTCATCCTTAGAAGGTATTTTACAAAATCTGTCTCCCACCATAGCACCCCTCCAAATTTCTTATTTTTGAAATCCAACCACTGACCCAACATTTCCACTAGCACCTGACACTCAACACATTCACAACCTTTCCCTTTTTCCCTTCATCCATTACTCATTAAGATCTATTAATATAAATTTGTCTAAGGCAATTGTACTCTAAATGTCTCTATTGTTAGTAAGTGCTAAATATTAACTGTGATTAATTGTTTTTAAAGGAAGATACTTTGATGTTTTTGATTTTATAAAATAAAATATTGGCATTTGGCTATTGTATAATGAATATGTATTTTTATTTGTTTTTTGGTATCTAATACATGGACTGAAGTACTGAGAGAAAGTTCTCAAAAGTATCCACTTTACTGTCATTTGATAATTTCCCTGCATTAACCTGTGGCTCTTTTCTCCACAATATCTATTTTCTATGGTGTTCATTTATGATAAAAATATTAGGAGAGCAGAAGGTGACTGTGTCCTTAATGAGTCGGCTATTAATTTTTTAAGAGCATACATGTATTTACCCTTACAGCAGCTGGTCATAAATTTGTAATTTACTTAAGGCCTTGCATTTATGTATGTTATGTCCCCTGTTTAAAGATGAGAACATATGCTTATGAGTTTCACCCATTTGCCAGTGGTATTTACCATATAAAAGCATTTTGCAATGTTTGAGTAGTATTGCCAGTATGTCAAAAGCTTTAAAAGTTGTTTAATATGTTTTGAGGCAGCTCTTCTCACCTGGTACATTTTCCCATATTGGCTATTAAATATACCAGCCATCTGGAATCCTAGTTGCTGTTCAAGAATTCATTTAAATAAAATCCCATAATTTAGTTGGTTAATAATCCATTAAGCATCATGTTACTAAAGAAATAATTTGACTGACTGACTTTAGAGAAGTAGGCCATATATAAAATTTATCTATTAGCTACCCAGGCCTTAGAAGTATTAGAAAACAGTTTCAATGTCTGCACAATAAGTAGATATATACCTCTTATTGAAAGGGAGTACACTTCTAAACATAAAATATAGCATGTCATGATAAGCACAGTTAAGAAAAAATATTGTATAAACTAGTAGTGTAAATTAAGCATTCAAAGAACTTTAGGATGTTCAGTAATTATTCTGGCAAGATATCTAAATGAAAGAAAGTCATAAATTGGATGCTTTAAAATAAAATGTATAAATCGTCTGTCTTGCAAATTTGGGTTTAAGAAATGTATAAATTATTTCATGCAGTTTAAAATAGCCTTAGCTTTGATTATAAATCAAACCAAATTGAATATGTTAGTAGAACTGTGTTGTAATCTGGGCCCTGCTACTAAGAAGCTGCGTGATTTTTATGGGCCTCACTTTCTTTGCTCATTCAGGAAGTGAGAGGGTTGGATTAATCAAAGGTCAAAGAACAGTGGTCTGTTTCTTTCTAATCTGTTAATTCAAATGTCTCTCTGTTCAGAGCCCTTCAGTTCCCATTTGTTAATCCCAGCATGAGAATCCTGAAAGGTATTTGATATTTGTCATGTTTAGAAAAATGATCTCAAAGGTCCCTTTCAAAGCTAGAATTCTATAATTTTTAAATGTCATGTGTGCACCAATATGAGCAAGTTAAGTAAATCAAGAGACAGCATTCCAGTTGCTGAACACTTAATTCTTGTCCTATTATTGTTGTTGTTGTGGTCCAGTTGGCTTCGACTCTTGGCGACCCCATGTACAACAGAACAAAATGTTGTCCAGTCCTGTGCCATCTTCACAATTATTAGTATACTAGAGTCTATTGTAGTAGCCTCTGTGTATTTCAAGTGCCTTCCAACTGATGCAGCTCATCTTCCTGCACTATATAGGACAACATTCTGTTATGATCCATAGGGCTAATTTTCTTTCTTTTCCCCCATACAAAAATTTACACATACATTGTTATGTGACTCTAATTGCTCTCCCCATACTGTGACAGCACACTCCTCCTTTCCACCCGATTCCCCATGTCCATTCAACCAGCTCCTAACCCTCTCTGCCTTCCCATCTCACCTCTGGACAGAAGCTACCTGTTTAGTCTCTTGTATCTACTTGAGCAAAGAGGCACACTCCTCAAGAGTATCACTTTGTGTCCAACAGTCCAGTCTAATCTTTGTCTGAACAGCTGGCTTTGGGAATGTTTTAGTTTTGGGATAACAGAGAGTCTGGGGGTCATGTCCTCTGGGGTCCCTCTGGTCTCGGTCAGACCATTAAGTCTGGTCTTTTTACGAGAATTTGAGTTCTGCACCCCACTTTTCTCCTGCTCTATCAGGGACTCCCTGTTGTGTTTCTTGTCAGGGCAGTCACTGGTGCTGGCCAGGCACCATCTAGTTCTTCTGGTCTCAGGCTGATGAAGTCTCTGGTTTATGTGGCCATAGGGCTAATTTTCATTGGCTAATTTTTTGAAGTAGATTGCCAGGCCTTTCTTCTTAGTCTGTATTAGTCTGTAAGTTCCACTGAAACCTTTACACCATGGATGACCCTGCTAGAATTTGAAATACAAGTGGAATAGCTCCCAGCATCATAGCAAGACACAAACCACCACAGGATGACAAACTGACAGATAGGTGATGGCGCCCTGTCTATATTACTAAGAATATACCTTACGTCCCACTCCAGTTTTGGTCATGATGGTAACTTTCCCTGTAAATTTCTAGTTTTGGAGTCCTTAAAGTAGGCTTTGGTCAGATGTGGTACAGGAAAAATTGTAGCTAGTATAGAGGTCTTTTTATCCTTGAATAAAAGTGATCAGTCACCTCCAAAAGCAACAGAATGGTAGTAGAGATGTTGAGGACTTAGGCAGATAAGTGATTCATCCATTAAACAATATGTCATTGATACCATTTCCAGACATATGCTTTCTTAAATTTGGCGACTTGCAGGTGTTTCAAGGGGAAGCCGTCAGCAGAGTTGTCCTTTTGATATACAATAAATAGTTCCAGAATGTCCTGCATGCATTATCACATGACTTAATCAAAGTCTGTAAATTTCAGTAGGTGAAGAGTAAATCCATATATTGTGACTTTGGCATCACTTTGATAAATATTGCTGGCTCTGACAGTCATTCTATTCTTTGGGGACTAAATGCAGGTGCCACAATTCGGGAATATAATTAATATCCTTATTGTTAATCATTTCATGTCACCCATAATTTATTCTGACACCTTAAATTTATATAAGGTGCCCATCAGAATGCAACTTCTGGACATATTTGGATGTATATACAATCTTTTTCGAACTCCTGGGTCACTTGTTGAAAAAATAAGATGAAAGCAGTCTTGGTCATACCTGTTATGTTTTATTCTGTAATTGTAATTTCCCAGAACATTTTTTTTACTTTATATTCCAGTAAAATTGTAAAATATATCTTAGTCATTGTGAAGATTAAAAACAAAACAAAACATCTTTAGGTATCAAAGTTTCCTGAGCTTGTAAATTACATCCCATTTTGCAAAGTGGGTTTGCTGAATTATCTGTCTCCATTGATATCCTCAGCGGTCCTCAGAGGAGAACTGGAATATTATTTCCATTTTATAAATGAAGATAACAAAGATCAGAAAGAACAAGTTGCTTGCCCAACACCATTTCATGTTGGGCAGAGCAGGTACTTCCTGATGCCCATCCCAACATACTTTGTGCCCCACAGCATTAGCTGCCCCATCAAAACATGTTAATGAACCCCTCACATAAAAAAAAGTACAGGAAGAGAGGCTGGGGTGTTTGTTAAAAATGCATCATTATGTTTTCAATCCTTAAAGACAGTAAGAGAGGAACCAGGAATTGGCATTTTACACAAACATGTCAGGGGATTTTGTGGCAAGTAGACAGAAAATCACAATATGTGAAATTCTGATTTAGAACAGTGTACCCCAAAACTTTAGTGATTTACAAAGCTCAGACCAGAAACTATGCTTTTGAGCAGAACAGAGATATTTAAATGGGTAAATTTTATGCCTATATGCTTAGTCTAGAATTTCCTATGCAAAACACAAACTGTTTTAGAGAACAAAGATTTCATGCTGTCTTTTGATTTCATTATTTCATGTCCTCAAGTAATGGAGGCAATGTGGTTAGTTGGACTCTGTAGCATATTCTTGAATGTCTGAGATGAAAAAGAATATATTTAACCCCTAATTTCTGTTCTCTATCTTTTCCTCTCTTCTTACTCCCACCCCATTCTACTGTAAATAAGCATTTATATGTACAGCAGGTGGTATGAAGGAGGTTTATAGTGGGATTTAAAATGAAAAACAATTAGAAGAGAAATTAAAAATGGAAACTGACACCTGTCTTGATGTGCCTGGTGCATAAAATATAAATACTCTGAAGGGGGGCGGGGCAAGATGGTGCTCTAGGCAGAAGCACCACACCGTCCCTCCACAGCAAAGATCCGAAAAACTAAGCCTAACAGAGAATCAACAATCCTGAAACCCTAGAACATCAAATGAAGAGATAAAGAACTCAGCCAAACACCAAACGGAGTGAGAATACTGAAAGAGAATGGAGAGCGAGGAGAGACTCATGCAGAGATTCCCTACCAGCTAATGCAGTGCGGATCCACCATCTTGGACTCCTATCGGAGACCAGCAAACAGGAGAACGGGAAAGCAGCCTCACAGAGCATCAAGTGGGAGACGGAACGACGGGTAAATTGCAGTGTGCGCTTTCCCACCCCCCACCCCTCTCCGCCTCGGCTGGGGCTCCCCTGCTTCCCGTTACCAGGGTCCCGGGCCTGGGGGTGCCGGTGCTTGGATTCCACGTGCCCGGGCCGGCGGCTCTCTGGAAGCCGTTTGTTGGCTGCTGGCGTAGCTTTTTCTGCCGCCTCCCCCTCCTTTTGCTCGGGTGCCTGGCTCCGAGCGCCGTCTTTGCTCTCTCCTGTGGGGCTGTGGGGCTGCCTTCGGGTGTGTGGCTGCTTCCAGGTCTGGGCTGCTGTGCTGGTGAGATCCTGGGGCCTTTGTTCGTTCGCCCCTCTGCTTCCCGTGGCCACGGTCTCTTGACCCGAGACTGCCAGCTGCTTGGAATCCGCGTGCCTGAGCGGGGGCTCTCTGGGTGCTGTTTGTTGGCTGCTGGTGTGGATTTTTCTGCTTCTTCTGGTTTCTCGCCTGCCTCTCGCTGCCTCCCCCTCGTTTTGCTTGGGTGCCTGGCTCTGAGTGCCATCTTTGCTCTTTCCTGCGGGGCTGTGGGGCTGCATTTGGGCGTGTGGCTGCTTCCAGGTCTGGGCTGCCATGCTGGTGAGATCCCGGGACCTTTGTTCGTTCACCCCTCTGCTTCCCATGGCCACAGTCTCTTCACCGGGGTCCACAGGCTGCTTGGATTCCGTGTGCCTGGGCGGGCGGCTCTCTAGGTGCCATTTGTTGGCTGGTGGCGTAGCTTTTTCTGCCACCTCCCCCTCCTTTTGCTTGGGTGCCTGGTTCTGAGCGCTGTCTTTGCTCTCTCCTGCGGGGCTGTGGGGCTGCGTTCGGGCGTGTGGCTGCTTCCAGGTTCTGGGCTGCCGCACTGGTGAGATCCCGGGACCTTTGTTCGTTCGCCCCTCAGCTTCCCGTGGCCACGGTCTCTTGACCCGAGACTGCCGGCTGCTTGGAATCCGCGCACCTGAGCGGGGGCTCTCTGGGTGCCGTTTGTTGGCTGCTGGTGTGGCTTTTTCTGCTTCTTCTGGTTTCTCACTTGCCTCTCTCTGCCTCCCCCTCCTTTTGCTTGAGTGCCTGGCTCCGAGCATCGTCTTTGCTCTTTCCTGTGGGGCTGTGGGGCTGCATTCGGGCGTGTGGCTGCTTCCAGGTCTGGGCTGCCGCGCTGGTGAGATCCCGGGACCTTTGTTCGTTCACCCCTCTGCTTCCTGTGGCTGCAGTCTCTTCAACAGGGTCCACTGGCTGCTTGGATTCTGCGTGCCTGGACAGGCGGCTCTCTAGCTGCCGTTTGTTGGCTGCTGATGCTGCCTTTTTTTTCCCTTTGTTTTCCTCCTGCTTCTTTTGGTCTCTCGCTTGCCTCTTGCCGCCTCCCCCTCCTTTCACTCGGGTGCCTGGCTCCTTGCACCCTCTTAGCTCCTTTCTGAGGGTCCCCAGAGTGCAGGCAATTTGTGATATACTCTTTCCACTCTCCACCCTTCTTTACTCACACTCGGCCTCCTCTGTTTCCCACAGACACAGTCTCTTGTCCAGAAACACCAACCCGCACTGGCTGGCTCTCTGAGTGCCATTCATTGACTGCTGGTGTTGCTTTTTTTTTTTTTTTTAATTTTCTTTTTTTTCTTTTTTGATTAGTTTTGTTTTCTTTTTCCTCTTTTTCCCTTTTGTCTTTCTTCATTGCTTAATTTCTCGTCTCTCTCTCTCTTCCTTCTCTTTCTGATCCCTGAATACCAGACGATGTATACCTCTGCACCATCTGGCCAGGCTGTGCTGTGAAACCTGAGACCGAATCCCCCAGACCTCATAGCTGCATCGGTGGGATCCCTGGGAAGTTTGCAGTTCTTTAACTTTTCTGATTTTTATTTGTTCATTCTTTCCTTTTCTTTCTCTTCCCCCTTCTGGTTTTCTCCATACCATAGTCTCTCAACTGTCCATTCCAACGACAAGCTCCCCTAGCATTCTTTTATGTTTGTATGATTTTTGCTCCTGCTCCTCTCTCCTCTCTCCCATATCTAGCTTAGCTTCACACATAACCATCTCCCCGCTGCATCCTGCCTACCTGCACCGTGCACTTGACATCACACCACCAAGCTGTGCAGCCACGCCCTATTGCAACCTGCCCAGCACTGACTACAGACCGTCCTGGTGGCTGCGGTGAGTGCCACAAACAACCCATCCCAGTGGATCCTCTTCAGCTAGATATGCCCAGCTGTACCACAAGGATGAAACAAAAAAAACTACAATGAATAAACGAGAGAAATATCTACTGAATTCCCAGAAAATAGCAAACAATATCAAAACATTTACAAAAACAAGACAAGATGGCTTCAATAGGCATCCAAATTAAAACACCAGATAACTCTCCTGTGGAAGAAAATGCACTAGAAGTACCTGATAGGAACTTCAAATCACTAATACTCGGAATTTTTCAAGAACTGAGGCAAAAAGCTGACAAACACGAGGAAAAAACAGACAAATTTATGGAAAATACAGACAAAAAATTGGAAGAATTCAGGAAGATGATGCAGAAAAAAATGCCAAAATAAATTCACAACTAGAAATTATACAAAGACAACAATTAGAAATCCAAAAGATAAACAAGATTTCAGAAATGGACGGTGTCAAGGGCTGAGAAGTAGATTTGAAACCATGGAAGACAGGATCAGTGGAACTGAAGACAAACACTTGGATACAACTCTGTTTCAGGAAAACTCAGAAAAAAGAACAAATTAAAATGAAGAGACTCTGAGAGTTATGTGGGACACAATTAAAAGCAAAAACTTACGAGTGATTGGCATCCCAGAACAGGGGGAGAATACAGAAAACACAGAGAGGATCATTGAGGAAATGCTGACAGAAAACTTTCCCAATATCATGAAAGATGAAAAGCTGGCCATCCAAGAAGCTCAACGAACCCCATATAGAAGAGACCCCAAAAGAAAATCACCAAGACATACCATATTCACACTCGCCAAAACTAAAGACAAACAAAGAATCCTGAGAGCAGCTCATGAAAAACAAGAAGTCACACACAGAGGAGAAACAATAAGACTAAGCTCAGATTATTCGGCAGAAACCATGCAGGCAAGATGGCAGTGGGACGACATACATAAAATCTAGAAAGAAAAAAATTGTCAGCCAAGAATAATATATCCTGCAAAACTCTCGTTCAAATTTGATGGTGAAATTAGGTCATTTCCAGATAAACAGAAACTAAAGGAATATGAAAAAGTCAAACCAAACTTACAAGAATTATTAAAGGGAGTTCTTAGATCCGAGGACAAACAGCTTCAGCCCTCAGGCAGGACCTAGGACCTAGGACACAGGTTAATATGAACCAGATAACATTCTAGGAAATGAACTATTGAGGACTATCCAAAAACAAAAGAAATACAACAGGGAATCAGAGCAATCAATCAAAGGATGACAACAACATCAAAACAATGAAAGAGGGAACAAACGGCATAGGTATAGAACCTTCTAATGGAGAGGAAGGCAAGGTGATACCAAGTAAGGGCAGACGGCTTCAAACTTATAAAGATAAGGGTAAAATACATGGTAACCACAAAGGAAGTTAACAAACCAACTCATAAAAATAAAGACAAAAAACATAAAGTCTCAGCAAAAACAAAACCTACAAAAACAAAAGAAATGAACACAAAATCCACAAACAAAAAGTAACTAAGCACAAGAGAGTAAGAAGAACAAAGAAAACTTCACCACCACCAAAAAAAACACTACAAAATGACAGCAACAAACTTCCAACTATCAATAATTACACTGAATATAAATGGACTCAATGCACCCATAAAGAGACGGAGAGTGGCAGAATGGATAAGAAAACAGGATCCATCAATATGCTGTCTACAAGAGATACACCTTAGAAACAAAGATGTGAATTTATTAAAAATCAAAGGTTGGAAAAAATATATCAAGCTAACAACTACCAAAAAAGAGCAAGAGTGGCAATTCTAATCTCAGATAAAATAGACTTTAAAACAAAATCTACCATAAAAGACAAAGAAGGACACTGTATAATGATTAAGGGGATGATCCATCATGAAGACATAACCATAATAACCATCTATGCACCCAATGACAGGGCTCCAAAATACATTTAAAAAAACTCTAACAGCAGTGAAAAGAGAAATTGACAGTTCCACAATAATAGTAGGAGACTTCAACACACCACTCTCAGTAAAGGACAGAACAACTAAAAAGAAACTCAGCAAAGATACAGAAGACCTAAAGGACACATCAGCCAACTGGAACTCATAGACATATATGGAACAATCCATCCAACTGCTGCAAAGTACATATTCTTTTCCAATGCACATGGAATGCTCTCCAGAATAGACCACATCTTAGGCCACAGAGCAATCCTCAACAAGATCCAAAACACTGAGATAATTCACAGTATCTTCTCTGACCACAATGCCATCAAGGTAGAAATTAACAATAGAAAGAGCAAGGAAAAAAAATCAATTACATGGAAACTGAATAATACTCTACTTACACATCAGTGGGTAATAGAAGAAATCAGAGATGGAATTAAAAAATTCTTAGAATCAAATGAAAATGAAAACACATCATACCAAAACCTCTGGGACACAACAAAGGCAGTCCTCAGAGGACAATTTATAGCAATAGATGCACATATCAAAAAAGAAGAAAGGGACAAAATCAAAACATTAACTACAGAACTCAAACAAATAGAAAGAGGACAGCAAAAAAAGCCTACAACCACTGGAAGAAAGGAGATAGTAAAGATCAGAGCAGAAATAAATGAAATAGAGAACAGAAAAACAATAGAAAGAATCAACAAAACCAAAAGTTGGTTCTTTGAAAGAATCAACAAAATCGACAAACCACTGGCCAGACGGACAAAAGAAAAACAGGGGAGGGCACAAATAACCCAAATAAGAAATGAAATGGGGGATATTACAACAGACCCAACTGAAATAAAAAGGAGTATAACAGAATATTATGAAAAACTATATTCCAACAAATTTGAAAACCTAGAGGAAATGGATAAATTTCTAGAAACACACGGCCTACCCAAACTACAACAAAGTGATACTGAAAATCTGAACAGACCCATAACAGGAGAAGAGATTGAAAAGGTAATAAAAATACTCCCAACCAAAAAAAGCTCTGGCCCAGATAGCTTCACTGGAGAATTCTACAAAACATTTACAGAAGAGCTTCTACCAGTTCTACTCAAGCTATTTCAGAGCATAGAAGAGGAAGCAACACTTCCAAATTCATTCTATGAAGCCAGCATAACGCTGATACCAAAACCAGGCAAAGACATCACAAAAAAAGAAAATTACAGACCAATATCTCTCATGAATATAGATGCAAAAATTCTCAACAAAATTCTAGCCAATAGAATTCAGTATCATATCAAAAAAATAATACGCCACGACCAAGTAGGATTCATACCAGGTATGCAAGGATGGTTTAACGTTAGAAAATCCATCAACGTAATTCACCACATAAATAAAAGGAAAGAAAAAAAAATCACATGATCATCTCAATTGACGCAGAAAAGGCATTCGACAAAGTTCAACACCCATTCCTAATAAAAGCTCTCAATAAAATAGGTATAGAAGGGAAATTTCTCAACATAATAAAGGGCATCTATGCAAAACCAACAGCCAACATCATTCTTAATGGAGAGAGGCTGAAAACATTCCCCTTGAAAACAGGAACAAGGCAAGGATGACCTTTATCACCACTCCTATTGAACATTGTGCTGGAAGTTCTAGCTAGAGCAATAAGGCAAGAAAAAGAAATAAAGGGCATCCAAATTGGTAATGAAGAAGTTAAACTGTCCCTGTTTGCAGATGATATGATACTATACATAGAAAACCCTAAAAACTCCACGAGAAATCTACTGGAACTAATAGAAAGATTCAGCAGAGTAGCAGGATACAAGATAAACATTCAAAAATCAGTTGGATTCCTATACACCAGTAAACAGAACGATGAAAAGGAGATCAGGAAATCAATACCATTTTCTATAGCCCCTAAAAAGATAAAATACTTGGGAATAAATCTGACCAGGGATGTAAAAGACCTATACAAAGAAAACTACAAAACACTGCTGCACGAAACCCAAAGGGATCTACATAAATGGAAAAACATACCATGCTCATGGATAGGCAGACTCAACATTGTGAAAATGGCAATTCTACCTAAAGCAATTTACAAATACAATGCAATCCCGATCCAAATACCAACAACACTCTTCAAAGAGATGGAAAAACTAGTTATTAACTTTATATGGAAAGGGAAGAAGCCCCGAATAAGTAAAGCACTACTGAAGAAGAAGAATAAAGTTGGAGGACTCACACTACCTGACTTGAGAACCTACTATACAGCTACAGTAGTCAAAATAGCCTGGTACTGGTACAACAACAGAGACATTGACCAATGGAACAGAATTGAGAACCCAGATGTAAATCCATCCACCTACAGTCACCTGATTTTCGACAAGGGCCCAAAGTCCATCAAATGGGGAAAAGACAGTCTTTTTAACAAATGGTGCTGGCAAAACTGGATATGCATTTGAAAACAAATGAAACAGGACCCATACCTCACACTGTGTACAAAAACTACTTCAAAATGGATCAAAGACCTGAATATAAAGCCTAAAACTATAAAGTTCATAGAAGAAAAGACAGGACCAACACTTCAGGCCTTAATACACCGCATTAACAGGATACAAACCATAAACATCAACACACAAAACCCAACAGATAAACTAGATAACTGGAATCTTCTAAAAATGAAACACCTATGCTCTTCAAAAGACTTCATCAAAAGAGTCAAAAGAGAACTTACAGACTGGGAAAAAATTTTTGGACAGTACAAGTCAGACAAAGGTCTAATCTCCATAATCTACAAGAAAATCCAACACCTCTACTACAAAAACACAAACAATCCTATCAAAAAATGGGCAAAGGAAATGAACAGACACTTCACCAAAGAAGACATTCAAATGGCCAACAGACACATGAGGAAATGCTCACGTTCACTAGCCATTAGAGAAATGCAAATTAAAACCACAATGAGATACCATCTCACCCCGGCATTACTGGCATGAATCAAAAATACTGGAAATAACAAATGTTGGAGGGGCTGCGGGGAGATGGGAACTCTTCTGCACTGCTGGTGGGAATGCAAAATGATACAACCATTTTGGAAAATGATATGGTGCTTCCTCAGAAAGCTAGAAATAGACATACCATTCGATCCAGCAATCCCACTCCTACTAATATATCCTAGAGAAATAAGAGTCGTCACTCGAATAGACATATGCACACCTATGTTCATGGCAGCATCGTTCACAATAGCAAAACGATGGAAACAACGTAGGTGCCCATCAACAGATGAATGGATAAACAAACTATGGTACATACACACAATGGAGTACTATGCAACGAGAAAGAACAACAATGAATCTGTGAAGCATCTCATTACATGGATGAAACTGGAGGACATTATGCTGAGTGAAATAAATCAATCACAAAAGGACAAATATTGTATGAGACCTCTATTGTAAAAACCCATGAAAAAGTTCACTCACAAAATGTAACAATCTTTGTTGGTTACCAGGGATGGGAGGGGTGAGGGGTAAATACTAAATAAGCAATAGGTAAGTGGTATCTTGGGTGAAGGGTGAGACAGTACACAATACAGGGGAAACTAGCACAACCTGTAAGAGGAAAGGTCATGGAAGCCCCACAGACACATCCAAACTCCCTGAGGGACTGAATTGCTGGGTGGAGGGCTCTGTGGACCATGGTCTCAGGGAACATCTAGCTCAATTGGCATGACACAGCTTATAAAGACAATGCTCTACATTCTGCCTTGTGAGTAGTGTCTGGGGTCTTAAAAGCCTGTGAGCGGCCATCTAAGATACTCCACTGGTCTCATCCCTTCGGGAGCAAGGGAGAATGAATAGAACAGGATACAACAAAAAGATTAGTCCAAGAACTGATTGACCACAGCTACCAAGACCTCAACCAGACTGAGTCCAGTACAGCTAGATGGTGCCCGGCTACCGCCACTGACTGCTCTGACCAGGATCACAACAGTGGGTTCTGGACAGAGCTGGAGAAGGATGTAGAGCATAATTCTAACCACCCCCCACCCCCCCACCCCCCCAAAAAAAAGACCAGATTTACTAGCCTAAAGGAGACTGCAGAAACCTCAAGAGTGTGGCCCCCAGACACCCTTTCAGCTCAGAGGTGAAGTTAGCTTCGAGGTTCACTGTTCAGCCTGGGAGTGGACAGCCCAGTAAAACTAAATGAGACTAACTAGGTACAGGAGTCCAGTGACAAGGGCCAGTAGGCAGAGGGGGAGTAGGAAGCTGATGATAAGGAACACAAGTTGAGTAAGGATACTGTTGATGTGTTGTGAGTTTGTTAACTACTGTTATAGGGCAACATTTGTAGTAACTGTTAAATGGGAGGCTATTTTGTCATGTAAGCCTTCATCTTGGGCGAGAATGGCAGCACAATTGGAAGAGCATAGTGAATGTCACTTAAATGTGTAAGTAAAAGTTTTGAAATGGTGTAACTTTAGCTATGTGTATTTTCACCAAAAAAAAAAAAAAAAAAAAAAAAAAGCTGAGAATTCAGAGGGTTAAAATGTTGTGGGGTTGTTAACCAAAGTCATAAAACAGCATGTGTACTACTGTTACATAAGAAACTGTTTGTTCTGTAAGCCTTCACCTGAAATACAATAAAATATTAAAAAATATATATATATAAATATTCTGGGGATATTTTATTTCGTTATTTAAAAACCATGAAATGGGGAAGCATAGGATATTGGCTCTCACTAGCTCCCTCATCACCATTGCCTTATCAGCCGTGTCCTGATCTAAAGCCAAGAAAGGAAATTCAAAGTTTATTTATTTGGGAAAAGAACTGTTGCTACCAGAAAATGAGACACATACACATACAAGCTTCATTCTATTGGGAATATTGAATCATGAATATTGTCCTTTGTTTGTGGTAGGTGAAGAAATATTCTCCATAATGTACTTTCTTTGCCTGTATTAAGCAGAGCCCAAAATTCTTAAGTGTTACAAATAGTGTGCAGAGTTCCACTTCTGGCATAACACCACTTGCTTCCCAATGAAACTGTGAAAACCGTTAAACAAACAAACAAAAACCCAACCATTTAAATATCTAGAAATGGCCAAAAGGCATAAAGGAAAGGAAGACACTTTTATTCAAGCAAATCTAGTAAAACAGTAAGAACTGGGAACATCTGTGGTATTTGAACCAGGACCCATGCCCTTTTTCCTCCCTCCCAGTTCAGCAAGATGGAAACTCCACTCCAGACTGGTGCAGCCAGGAACATAGGGCTCCCTCTCCTGCCAGCTTTCAGTTCAAGAGTTGTGTTCCCAGGAGGGGCAGGACATCAGCGTTTCTCACCCTGTCCTCACCCACCTGTTGCTGAGACTAAGTTCCCAATGAGTTAGGCCAACAAATGGGAGCTCCCCTTATCCACCCAGCTCCTACTCTTGGGGTGGAGGCTTTGTGTTGTGCATGGTGACACTGAGAATACTGGGGCTCTGGCTCCAGCTTATAGGGTGGGGATTCCATGCCCACAAGGCAAGCCATGGAAACCTGGGGCCGCCGTCCCCCCATCCAATGAATGCCTAGCTCCTAAACAAGGGTGTCCCTCAGACAGAAGCATGCCATTGTCCCTGCACCCAGCACCAGAACATTGGCTCAGAGATTTTGCCTATGGATTGTGGCCCAGCAGGCCATAGAACATTTAGCTCAAATTCACTTCCCAGAGAAACTGACTTTCTTTGCAGTAGAGTTTGGAGACATCAAGACTTATTATAACGTTACATCGATTTAAAAAGTGTAGTATTGGTGCAAGTATAGTAAAACAAAATAGAGTCTAGAAACAGACTCCTACATACACAACCACATATATATTCACCGTGTCAACTCAGTGTGGAAAAAATGGTCTTTTCAATAATTTGTGGTGGTTAAAGTGCATATTCATACTGAAAAAAGAAGTAAAAAACTTGACTCCTTCCTCACACTATATTTAAAAAATTTATTTGAGATAGATCGAATACTTAAACTTAAAAGGTAAAATAGTAAATATTCTTTTAAATAACAATATCTTTATTAGCTTGATCAAAGCAGATATTTCTTAAACAGGATAGCAAAGCACTACATAAAAGAAAATACTAAAATTTCAGGTCTCATTAAAATTATGAACTCTGTTCATCAAAAAACAAGATTAACAGAGTAAAAAGACTAGCTACAGATATGGAAGAAACAGTCATGATACATATACAGGTAGTCCCCAATTTACAATGTATTCGAGTTGTGAAGAGCCGCACTTAAAACCGTGTTTTTGTACTACATACAACACTGCAGCAAGTAATTTGCTGATGTCATCATTCTCGGAAGTTTATTCGCAGATATTTATATGTAATACTGTTTCCAACCCCCAAAGACAAAGATCAGATTTATAAAGATACTAACAATAAAACGCAATAATAATGCAAACTAAAAAGATGACATGAAAAGAGGTATTCGACTTAAGTCGGAATAGACTTAGGACAGCGTCGTTGGAATGGAATGCATTGTAAGTCAGAGTCTGCCTGTATTTGACAAAAGACTGTTATCTGGAATGCATAAAAACTCCAACAAATCAATAAGAAAAAGACAGACAACCAAATTTTAAAAATTTTAAAAATGTATAAAAGACTTTAACAGGCATTTCCTAAACTGGGATATCTAAACTGGGAACTGTTGTTGTATTCCATGGAGCCAATTCCGACTCATAGACTATACATGACAAAACAGAGCCGCACCATAGGGTGTCCTAGGCTGCACTCTTTAAGGGAGCAGATCTCTGGTCTTTTTTACCACAGAGCTGCTGGTGGGTTTGAACTGGCAACTTTTTGGTTAGCCAATGAGTGCTTAACCATTGTACCACCAGGGCTCCTTAGGCTATCCAAATGGCCATAAGTATATGAAATATTGGTCAACGTTGTTATTCATCAATGAAATGCAAATTAACAGCAATTGAATTACAATTACTTCTTAAACCAAATGGCTAAAATGAAAATGAGAAGAAGTAGCAAGAATTAGCAAAGGATGTAGAACAGTTAGAATGTTCATACATTTATGGTGGAGATGTAAATTTATAACTACTCTGGAAAACTCTTTGGCATAAGTAAAGATAAACATATGTATACCCTATGATCCAACAATTCCACTCCTGCATATATATTCAAGATAAACAAATGCTTATGTCCACCAGAAGACATCTACAGTATGTTCATAGCAATTTTATACCTAATAACCCCAAAATTAAAACAACTCATATGATCTTCAATAGAAAAATAAAGGGACATTGTACAACAATCAAAAAGGATAAATTTTGTAGTATAAAGAGCAAATTTTTATAGCAGTGGCCAACTGCTACACCCAACAGCATGGATGACTCTCACAGACATAATACTGAGAAAAAGAATCCAGATACACTATCCCTTTCATGAACGAATTATTTTATGTTTGCAATTTTTTTGTGATGTAATATTTTTTTGCTAATGGAATGCAGGCTGAACCACTGAGTGTTCATAATCTTTTGTTATGTAATAGGATTTTTTATTAGTATTACATGGTGCACATATATACCAGTAAACTCTGAGGTAAGATAAACGGAATGAAGCAGGGAAAAATTGTTTTTTATTATCAATTTTTTGTTGTTGTTGTTGAGTGGAACTTTTGAAAACACAAAGTAACACACAAAGGCACCCTACATCCTTGCATAACTACCCTTACAGCTGATAGGTTGAACACATCAGATCACATCATGGAGGGTGATTACATCATTATGTAACTGCCAAATCACTGTGAATCATGGCCCAGCAAAGTCAACACAGCTGGAACTATCACAACACGATAATACAAATACCATACCTCCAAAACAAGACGACAATACACAAGGGGAAACATTGTGTAACTCCAACCTCCCGTAAAACCAAAGCCCCAAAAGGATGTGCTATCATGAGAACATTACCACTGCAATAAACTACCTCTTACTGCTTTGAAACCAGAAACAAGAACTGACAGCTTAGAAACTGGAAGATAGGTCTTTGATAATTGCATGAAACGTACATGCAGAATGTCAAGGATGCTATGATGTGTGCTTACAGTGTATTTCTCCTAAGAATAAGTTTTTCACATGAATGTTACCTAATCCCCAAAACCGCACCTGCTTAATAACAAAGAAAACTGTAAATATCTTTACAAGGCTTATCTTGCTGTTCAGAATTTCAAATGGCCAGAAAATGTAAGTGGTACTTATTTGTACCTCTGTATACAAACTACATCAAGGATGCATGTTTACAGTGTTTTTCTTCTAAAAATAACTTCTGCACTTGAGTATTACTTAATGATGGATACTGCACCCTCCCAATAACACAAAGGAAACAGTAAACACACCTATAAGACTTATCTCACTCTACAGAGGGACAAAGAGGCAAAAGCCATTCACAGTCACTCCTCCCAGCCTCAGCACCTCCTGCAATAAATTCTCAGCACAATAACATGGTGCCGACTAATTTCCATCTGGTTCATGAAGTTACAGAAATCCCTGCCCCGATGCCAGCACATATTAAAAATATTATAAAAGCATACCTATAAACCCCAGAGACGGGAAATGTGAGTGGTACATCAATATACCAGTATACATGAAAGGGTATAATTACATGATTTTATTTATGTGAAGTTCAATACACACAAATCTGATCTATGGTAATAGAGGTCAGAGTGTGATTAGCTTTGGAGGATAGGGTTTGGAATATTTCCTGTGAAAAAGCCTGAGAAAGCAGGATTTGGTTTTGTAAATGATTATATTGTGATCTGAGTGGTGAGTACTCAGATATAGAGATATATGTAAGTTCATCCCACTATTTAAAATAAACCAAACTTACTATTAAGTCAATTCCAACTCATGGTGAACTCATGTGTGTCACAGTATAAATATGCTCCATGGGGTTTTAAATGATCGGTTTTTTGTTTTGTTTTGTTTTGTTTTTTTGTAGATCACCAAGGCTTTTTTCTAAGGTTCCTCTGGATGGACTCAAGCTGCCAAACTTGGTCTGCAGCCAAGCTCACAAACCATTTTCACCACCCAGGGACTCCATCATTCCACTAAAATTTAATAAATTCTCTTCAGTACTGTAATAGATAAGGTTGTGTGTCAGCTTGGCTGGGACATGATTCTCAGTGGTTTGGCAGTTATGCAGTTTGGTAGCTATGTAATGATGTAGTCACCTCCATAAAGAGATCTGATATAATGTAATCACCTCCATGATGAGATCTGTTATGAGCAGCTAATCGGTTGAAAGGGAATTTCTTTGGGAATGTGGCCTACATCCGATATAGGTGGACTTTCTGCAAAGCTCATTGGCTTTTGCTTGCTCTGGCTCCTGCAGCTGGCTCCTGCTCATCTGACCTCTGGTTCCTCGGACTTGAGCTAGCAGCTTACCTGCCAATCTTGGGTCCACCAGCTCCTGCAGCTACGTAAGTCAGGAGAAGTCTCCAGCCTAACCCGCAGACTTGGGACTTTCCAGCCTCTACAACTAGGTGAGCCATTTCCTTGATATAAATTTTTCTGGGTATATATTTCTGTTCTTCACTGGTTTTGCTTCTCTAGAGAACCCAGCCTAAGAGAATTACCTTGCTTGGTCTTTGATTGTTCACACAGGGCATTAATCAACCCTCACTATTGTCCACAACATCCATTTAGGTCATAAAACACGTTTCTCTTTAATGGAGTACGGATGAATCATCCCTTTCCAGAGGTGTGGGAGACTCTGGAAGGCTACCTAAGGTCTTATATTCCTAAAGACAACTTTCACCAATTTTATGGCTTTTTCTGCCTCACCCTTGTGCTTGACCCAGGGAGCAGGGTACAGGGCCCTTCAGTCAAGGATTCTTTAATTATCAAACTCTGGTGGCTTCTCCTCCTACTCAATCTCTTCCTTCACACAAGAAATTAAGTTTCTTTTTCAAACTTTGGTGTTATTTTTCCAAATCTATTGCCTATGCCCTATGCTTTTAGTTTCCTAAAATTCTAGAATTTAAAAATTAAAAGCTTTGTTTTCTGAATGGGATGAAAAGTTATGATAAATAAGAAAAAGTGTATTTTAAAAATGTATGTCTTAATGGACCACCCCTCTGTCAGTTAGTCATACTGTGGTGGCTTACAGTCATACTGCTGTGGCTTGCATGTTGCTATGATGCTGGAAACTATGCCACTGTTATTTCAAATACCAACAAGGTTACCCATGCTGGACAGGATTCAGTGTAACTTCTAGACTAAGACAGACTAGGAAACTTGAAGATCTACTTTTAAAAATTAACCAGTGAGAATCCTACAGATCACAACAAAGTATTGTCCAATACAGTGCTGGAAGATGACCCCCCTAGGCCAAAATACACAGTGGTTGCAACAACAGACTCAAACATACCGATGATTGTGAGGATGGCACAGGACCGGACAACCGTTCGTTCTGCTGTACATGGTGTCATCATGAGTCAGAGCAGACTCGACAGCAACTAACAATAATATATAATTAGGAGCCCTGGTGACACAGTGGTTAAGTGATATGACTGCTAAACAAGAGGTCAGCAGTTCAAATCCACAAGCTGCTCCTTGGAAACCCTATGTGGCAGTTCTACTCTGTCCTCTAGGGTTGCTATGGGTCAACATCAACTCAATGGCAATGACTTTGGTTTTTGGATTTTTTTTTTTTTTGGAGTATATAATTATTAAAGAATTCCACCCATTTTATCTATATTGACCATTTTTTAAAACTCCATTCACAGGGGAAAATTTTATCTTTGAACTTTAAGTTAAATGCTCCCGTATCCTCGGTCAAACGATTCTCCAATGTATATTTTCACATTGTAGAATATATGCATAGCATATCAGTAGATGCCTGTTCTGAATGAAATAGTTAATTCATTTTTAACTCCTTTTTAATGTGGCCATGTGACCATATTTCCACTAGTGCCTGTGTACTAAACTGAAAGCAGAGATGAATGTGAAGGTCATGGGAGATGGGGAGATTGTGATCCTGGATAGAGACTGGGCATGCAGGGAGAAGTCACTGTTTGTGGCATCACCAATGATTTGATGGTTGGGGACTATAACCCTGGAGCAGTCACCCAGGTATCTCCTTGACTCATAGCACTCAGGTCTGAGATGCAAGCCATCTTTCACTGGGTTATCCCTGCAGATTAGTATCCTGTTCAATGAAGTAGATACCACTGGATATTCACCAACATTTTTTTTTTTTCCTCTTCCTCCTGGGCAGATACCTAGACTGCATTCCCAAGCAACTCTTATTGTCAGAAGTAGTCACGTGACTAGTTGCTAGCCAATGGAATGCTATACTGAACAATGATTGTCAATTCTGGACCTAGCTCAAAAAATCTCCCTCCTGCATGTATTCTTTATTCCCCCTTTCAGTCAATTGGGAAAGAAACGGCCCCAGAGTAACCTTAGAAGCCATTTGTTGAAGAGCCAGAGCAGTAGGAAACCTGGGTCCCAGAATTTTGTCAGTCAGAGACCACCCACTGACAAAGTGCATCCACTCCAGTCTGCAGCATGAATATTGCACCTATACTGTATTTGTGCATTACATTTTTTGGGTCTTTTTAATCCAGCTATTAGCATTATCCTAAATAATCATAAGTGGAAAGATGAATGGTGTAATGATTAGAAAACCTCTACTCTCAGTTCTGATTTACCATTGACTGCCTCTGAGTGGCCACAGACAGGTCTCATTATCTCTCAGGACAAGAAGTTCCTCTTCTATACAATGAAGGTAATAGACTGATTGATCTAGCCCATTCTTTCCAGTTGCAACATTGTAGAGTGGATTATTTTAATATGTTCTTATGTCAATGTTATACATTGAATTGTGTCCCCCCAAAATGTGTGTCAACTTGGCTAGGCCATGATTCCCAGTATTATGTGGCTGTGGTTGTCCCCCATTTTGGGATCTGATGTAATTACCCTATGTATTGTAAATCCTAATCTCTATGATGTTAATGGATCTCTGGTTGCATGGTGGTTAAGAGCTCAGCTGCTAACCAAAAGGTTGACAGTTCAAATCCACCAGCTGCTCCTTGCAAACCCTGTGCAGCAGTTCTACTCTGTCCTATAGGGTCGCTATGAGTTAGAACGGACTCAGCAGCACCTTACAACAACCACAGCATGATGTTAATGAAGCAGAATTAAAAGCAGTTATGTTAATGAGGTGGGACACAATCTATGGGATTAGGTTGTATCCTGAGTCAATCTCTCTTTTTTTTTATATTTTATTGTACTTCAGGTGAAGGCTTACAGAACAAATAGTTTTGTCATGAAACAGTAGTCCAGAGCCCTCTGTTGTGATCCTGGTCAGAACAGTCAGTGGTGGTAGCGGGGCACCATCTAGCTGTACTGCACTCAGTCTGGTGGAGGCCTTGGTAGCTGTGGACAATTAGTCCTTCGGACTAATCTTTTCCTTGTACCCTGTTCTCTTCATTCTCCCTTGCTCCCGAAGGGATGAGACCAGTGGAGTATCTTAGATGGCCGCTCACAGGCTTTTAAGACCCCAGACACTACTCACAAGGCAGAATGTAGAGCATTGTCTTTATAAGCTGTGTCATGCCAATTGAGCTAGATGTTCCCTGAGACCATGGTCCCCAGAGCCCTCCTCCCAGCAATTCAGTCCCTCAGGGAGTTTGGATGTGTCTATGGGGCTTCCATGACCTTTCCTTGCACAGGTTGTGCTAGTTTTCCCTGTATTGTGTACTGTCTCACCCTTCACCCAAGATACCACTTATCTACTGCCTATTTAGTATTTCCCCCCCACCCCCATCCCTCCCATCCCTGGTAACCAACAAAGATCGTTACATTTTGTGTGGGAACTTTTTCATGGGTTTTTACAATAGAGGTCTCCTACAATATTTGCCCTTTTGTGATTGACTTATTTCACTCAGCATAATGTCCTCCAGTTTCATCCATGTTATGAGATGCTTCACAGATTCATCATTGTTCTTTCTCGTTGCGTGGTACTCCACTGTGTGTGTGTACCATAGTTTGTTTATCCATTCATCTGTTGATGGGCACCTATGTTGTTTCCATCGTTTTGCTATTGTGAACAATGCTGCCATGAACATAGGTGTGCATATGTCTATTCGAGTGACGACTCTTATTTCTCTAGGATATATTAGTAGGAGTGGGATTGCTGGATTGAATAGGGTGTCTATTTCTAGCTTTCTGAGGAAGCGCCATATCATTTTCCAAAATGGTTGTATCATTTTGCATTCCCACCAGCAGTGCAGAAGAATTCCCATCTCCCCGCAGCCCCTCCAACCTTTGTTATTTCCAGTGTTTTTGATTCATGCCAGTAATGCCGGGGTGAGATGGTATCTCATTGTGGTTTTAATTTGCATTTCTCGAATGGCTAGTGATTGCGAGCATTTCCTCCTGTGTCTGTTGGCCACTTGAATGTCTTCTTTGGTGAAGTGTCTGTTCATTTCCTTTGCCCATTTTTTAATAGGATTATTTGTCTTTTTGTTGTAGAGGTGTTGGATTTCTTGTAGATTATAGAGATTAGACCTTTGTCTGACTTGTACTGTCCAAAAATTTTTTCCCAGTCTGTAGGTTCTCTTTTGACTCTTTTGGTGATGTCTTTTGAAGAGCATAGGTGTTTGAGTTTTAGAAGATCCCAGTTATCTAGCTTATCTGTTGGGGTTTGTGCGTTGATGGTTATGGTTTGTATCCTGTTAATGCCGTGTATTGAGGCCTGAAGTGTTTTCCTATTTTTTCTTCTATGAACTTTATAGTTTTAGGCTTTATATTCAGGTCTTTGATCCATTTTGAAGTAGTTTTTGTAGACGGTGTGAGGTATGGGTCCTGTTTCATTTTTTTGCTAGTGGATAGCCAGTTTTGCCAGCACCATTTGTTAAAAAGACTGTCTTTTCCCAATTGGATGGACTTTGGGCCCTTGTCGAAGAGCAGGTGAGCATAGGTGGATGGATTGACATCTGGGTTCTCAATTCTGTTCCGTTGGCCAATGTATCTGTCATTGTACCAGTACCAGGCTGTTTTGACTACTGTAGCTGTATAGTAGGTTCTGAAGTCAGGTAGTGTGAGTCCTCCAACTTTATTCTTCTTCTTCAGTAGTGATTTTCTTACTCGGGGATTCTTCCCTTTCCATATCAAGTTAATGATTAGTTTTTCCATTTCTTTGAAGAATGTTGTTGGTATTCGGATTGGGATTGCGTTGTATTTGTAAATTGCTTTGGGTAGAATTGACATTTTCACAATGTTGAGTCTGCCTATCCATGAGCATGGTATGCTTTTCCATTTATGTAGATCCCTTTGGCAGTAGTGTTTTATAGTTTTCTTTGTATAGGTCTTTTACATCTCTGATCAGATTTATTCCTAAATATTTTATCCTTTTAGGGTCTATTGAAAATGGTATTGATTTCTTGATTTCCTTTTCATCGTTCTCCTTACTGGTGTATAGGAATACAACTGATTTTTGAATGTTTACCTTGTATCCTGCTACACTGCTGAATCTTTCTATTAGTTCCATAAGATTTCTCGCGGAGTCTTTAGGGTTTTCTGTGTATAGTATCATATCATCTGCAAACAGGGACAGTTTAATTTCTTCATTACCAACTTGGATGCCCTTTATTTCTTTTTCTTGCCTTATTGCTCTAGCTAGAACTTCCAGCACAATGTTAACTAGGAGTGGTGATAAAGGGCATCCTTGTCTTGTTCCTGTTTTCAAGGGGAATGTTTTCAGCCTCTCTCCATTAAGAATGATGTTGGCCATTGGTTTTGCATAGATGCTCTTTATTATGTTGAGAAATTTCCCTTCTACACCTATTTTATTGAGAGTTTTTATCAGGAATGGGTGCTGGAATTTGTCAAATGCCTTTTCTGTGTCAATTGAGATGATCATGTGATTCTTTTCTTTCCTTTTATTTATGTGGTGGATTACATTGATTGATTTTCTAATATTGAACCATCCTTGCATACCTGGTATGAATCCTATTTGGTTGTGGTGTATAATTTTTTTGATATGATGCTGAATTCTATTCACTAGAATTTTGTTGAGAATTTTTCCATCTATATGCATGAGAGATATTGGTCTGTAATTTTCTTTTTTTGTGACGTCTTTGCCTGATTTTGGTATCAGTGTTATGCTGGCTTCATAGAATGAATTTGGAAGTGTTGCTCCCTCTTCTATGCTCTGAAATAGCTCGAGTAGAACTGGTAGAAGCTCTTCTGTAAATGTTTTGTAGAATTCTCCAGTGAAGCCATCTGGGCCAGGGCTTTTTTTGGTTGGGAGTTTTTTTAATACCTTTTCTGTCTCTTCTCTTGTTATGGTTCTGTTCAGATTTTCAACATCACTTTGTTGTAGTTTGGGTAGTCCGTGTGTTTCTAGAAATTTATCCATTTCCTCTAGGTTTTCAAATTTGTTGGAGTATAGTTTTTCATAATATTCTGTTATAATCCCTTTGATTTCAGTTGGGTCTGTTGTAATGTCCCCCATTTCATTTCTTATTTGGGTTATTTGTGTCCTCTCCTGTTTTTCTTTTGTCTGTCTGGCCAGTGGTTTGTTGATTTTGTTGATTCTTTCAAAAAACCAATTTTTGGTTTTGTTGATTCTTTCTATTGTTTTCTGTTCTCTATTTCATTTATTTCTGCTCTGATCTTTACTATTTCCTTTCTTCCAGTGGTTGTGGGCTTTTATTGCTGTTCTCTTTCTGTTTGAGTTCTGTAGTTAATGTTTTGGTTTTGTCCCTTTCTTCTTTTTTGATATGTGCATCTATTGCTATAAATTGTCCTCTGAGGACTGCCTTTGCTGTGTCCCAAAGGTTTTGGTAGGATGTGTTTTCATTCTCATTGAATTCTAGGAATTGTTTGATTCCATCTCTTATTTCTTCTATTACCCACTGATGTGTAAGTAGGGTACTATTCAGTTTCCACTTAGTTGATTTTTTTTCCTTGCTTTTTCTATTATTAATTTCTACCTTGATGGCCTTGTGGTCAGAGAAGATACTTTGAATTATCTCAACATTTTGGATCTTGTTGAGGATTGCTCTGTGGCCTAAGATGTGGTGTATTCTGGAGAACGTTCCATGTGCATTGGAAAGGAATGTATACTTTGCAGCGGTTAGATGGAGTTTTCTCTATATGTCTATGAGGTCCAGTTGGCTGATTGTGCCCTTTAGGTCTTCTGTATCTTTGCTGAGTTTCTTCTTAGTTGTTCTGTCCTTTACTGAGAGTGGTGTGTTGAAGTCTCCTACTATTGTTGTGGAATTGTCAATTTCTCTTTTCAGTGTTGTTAGAGTTTGTTTTATGTATTTTGGAGCCCTGTCATTGGGTGCGTAGATGTTTATTATAGTTATGTGTTCATGATGGATCGTCCCCTTAATCATTATATAGTGTCCTTCTTTGTCTTTTATAGTAGATTTTGTTTTAAAGTCTACTTTATCTGAGATTAGAATTACCACTCCTGCTCTTTTTTGGTAGTTGTTAGCTTGATATATTTTTTCCAACCTTTGACTTTTAATAAACTCACGTCTTTGTTTCTAAGGTGTGTCTCTTGTAGACATCATATTGATGGATCCTGTTTTCTTATCCATTCTGTGACTCTCCGTCTCTTTATGGGTGCATTGAGTCCATTTACATTCAGTGTAATTATTGATAGATGTGAGTTTGTTGCTGTAATTTTGTAGTGCTTTTTTTGTAGTGCTGACGTTTTCTTTGTTCTTCTTACTCTCTTGCGCTGAGTTACTTTTGTTTGTGGGTTTTTTTTCATTTCTTTTGTTTTTGTAGGTTTTGTTTTTGCTGAGACTTTATGTTTTTTGTCTTTATTTTTATGAGTTGTTTTGTTAACTTTCTTTGTGGTTACTGTAAATTTTACCCTTATCTTGCTAAGTTTGAAGCAGTCTACCCTTACTTGGTATTGCCTTGCCTTCCTCTCCATTAGAAGGTTCTATACCTATGCCATTTATTCCCTCTTCCATTGTTTTGATGTTGTTGTCATCCATCATTTGACTGCTCTGATTTCCTGTTGTATTTCTTTTGGTTTTGGTTAGTCCTCGACAGTTGATTTCCTAGATTAGTATCTGGTTCATATGAACCTGCGTCCTAGGTTCTGCCTGTGGGTTGAAGCTGTTTGTCCTTAGATCGAAGAACTCCCTTTAATAATTCTTGTAAGTTTGGTTTGACTTTTACATATTCCCTTAGTTTCTCGTTATCTGGAAATGACCTAATTTCACCATCAAATTTGAATGAGAGTTTTGCAGGATATATTATTCTTGGCTGACAATTTTTTTATTTCAAGATTTTATGTATGTCATTCCATTGCCTTCTTGTCTGCATGGTTTCTGCCCAATAATCTGAGCTTAGTCTTATTGTTTCTCCTCTGTATGTGACTTCTTGTTTTTCACGATCTGCTCTCAGGATTCTTTGTTTCTCTTTGGTTTTGTCGAGTGTGAATATGATATGCCTTGGTGATTTTCTTTTTGAGGTCTCTTCTATATGGGGTTCGTTGAGCTTCTTGGATGACCAGCTTTTCATCTTTCATGATATTGGGGAAGTTTTCTGTCAGCAGTTCCTCAATGATCCTCTCTGTTTTCTGTTTTCTCCCCCTGTCTGGAATTCCAATCACTCGTAAATTTTTGATTTTAATTGTGTCCCACATAACTCTCAGGGTCTCTTCATTTTTCTTTGGTATTTTTTCTGAGTTTTCCTCAAACAGAGTTGTATCCAAGTGTTTGTCTTCAGTTCCACTGATCCTGTCTTCCATGGTTTCAAATCTGCCCCTCAGCCCTTCTATGACATCCATTTCTGAAATCTTGTTGTTTATCTTTTGGATTTCTAATTGTTGTTTTTGTATAATTTCTTGTTGTGAATTTATTTTGGCATTTTGTTCCTGCATCATCTTCCTGAATTCTTCCAACTTTTTGTCTGTATTTTACATGAATTTGTCTATTTTTTCCTCATGTTTGTCAGCTTTTTGCCTCAGTTCTTGGAAAATTCTGAGTATTAGAGATTTGAATTCCCTATCAGGTACTTCTAGTGCATTGTTTTCCACAGGAGAGTCATCTGGTGTTTTAATTTTGACACCTACTGGAACCATCCTGTCCTGTTTTTGTAAATGTTTTGATATTGTTTGCTGTTTTTGGGGCATTCAGTAGTTATTTCTCTCATTTATTGATTGTAGATTTGTTTGTTTTGTACCTTTTTTAAAAAAAAAAATTTGAGTATGTCTGAGCAGGCAGACTGCATGCTGTTTGTTGTTTGCTCGTCTGTGCACTCACTAATTTTCACCTCCTTCTCCAACTGGCAGGTTCAGTCACTCACATATGGTACAGCAGGGCAGGTCTAGCTGAAGATGAGCTACTGGGACGGGTTGTTTGTGGCACTCACTACAGCCACCAGGGTGGGTCAGTAATCATTGCTGGGCAGGTTCCAGTAGGCCATCCCTGCACTGCTTTGTGGTGTGATGTCAAGCGCATGGTGCAGGTAGGCAGGATGCAGCGGGGAGGTGGTTATGTGTGAAGCTAAGCTGGATATGGGAGAGAGGAGAGAGGAACAGGAGCCAAAAAACATACAAACAAACAAAAAAGAATGCTGGGGGAGCTTGCCATTGGAATGGAGAGATGAGAGACTATGAAACGGAGAAAAACAGAAGGGGGAAGAGGGAGAAAAGAAAAGAATGAACAAATAAAAATCAGAAAGGTTAAAGAACCGCAAAGTTCCCAGGGATCCTACCGATGCAGCTATGAGGTCTGGGGAAGTCGCTCTCAGGTGTCGCAGCACAGCCTGGCCAGAAGGCACAGAGGCATACAATGCCTGGTATTCAGGGATCAGAAAGAGAAGGAAGATATAGAGGGACGAGAAACTGAGCAATGAAGAAAGATAAAAGGGAAAAAGAGGGAAAAGAAAACAAAACAATTCAAAAAAAAAAAAAAAGAACAAGAAAGGCCCCCCCCAAAAAAACAGAAAAAAAAAAACCAACGAAAAAATAAATGTCCTCAGGGATCCCTCCACACGTCTGTGGATGCTGAAGGGGGGTTCCTTGCCATGCAGCTCCGCCTGGCCAGAAAGTGTTCCCAACTCAAGAAAAGGAAAAGAAAACAAACAAACAATTCAAAATGAACAAATGAACAAAAGCTCCAGGATCCCACCAGCATGGTAGCCTAGACCAGGAAGCAGCTCCACACTCGAATGGAGCTCCACAGCCCCTCAGGAAAAAGCAAAGATGGCACAAGGAGCCAGGCACTCGAGCGAAAGGAGGGGGAGGTGGCGAGAGGCAAGCAAGAAACCCAAAGAAGCAGGGGAAAAAAAAAAAAAACAGCAACATCAGCAGCCAACAAATGGCACTCAAAGAGCCAGCCAGTGCGGGCTGGTGTTTCTGGACAAGAGAATGTTTCCGTGGGAAGCAGAGGAGGCCGAGTGTGGGTGAAGAATGATGGAGAGTGGGAAAGTGTATATCACAAATTGCCGGTGCTCTGGAGCCCTTCAGGAAGAAGCAAAGATGGCGCACGGAGCCAGGCACTCGAGTGAAAGGAGGGGGATGTGGCGAGAGGCAAGTGAGAAATCAAAAGAAGCAGAAAAAAAAAGCAACACTAGCAGCCAACAAATGGCACCCAGAGAGCCGCCCGCTTGGGTGTGTGGAATCCAAGCAGCCGGCGCCTCTCAGTCAAGAGACAGTGGCCGCAGGAAACAGAGGAACAAATGAACAAACCCCCGGGATCCCACCAGTGCAGCAGACCAGACCGGGAAGTAGCTGCACACTCGAATGGAGCCCCGCAACCCCTCAGAAAGAAGCAAAGATGGCACTCAGAGCCAGGCACTCGAGCAAAAGGAGGGGGAGGCGGCGAGAGGCAAGTGAGAAATCAAAAGAAGCAGAAAAAAAAGCAACACTAGCAGCCAACAAATGGCGCCCAGAGAGCCGCCTGCTTGGGTGTGTGGAATCCAAGCAGCCCGTGCTTCCCAGTCAAGAGACTGTGGCCGCGGGAAGCAGAGGAGGCCGAGCCAGGGCGAAGAAGGGTGGAGGGTGGGAAAGCACACACAGCAAATTACCGGCTGTTTTGTCTCCCTCTGGACGCTCCGTGAGGCTGCTTTCTCGTACCCGCATTTGCTGGTCTCCGATAGGAGTCCAAGATGGTGGATCTGCGCTGTGTTAGCTGGTAGGGGACCTCTGCATGAATCTCTCCTCGCTCTCCGTTCTCTGTCAGTATTGTCACTCCATTTGGTGCTCGGCTGAGTTCTTTATCTCTTCATTTGATGTTCTAGGGTTTCAGGATTGTTGCATTCTCTGTTTGGCTTAGTTTTTCGGATCTTTGCTGTGGAGGGATGGCGTGGTGCTTCTGCCTAGAGTGCCATCTTGCCAGAACTGAGTCAATCTCTTTTGAGATATAAAAGAGAGAAGCAAGAAGAGGAGGAGAGGGACCTCATTATCACCAAGCAAGAAGAGCCAAGGGCATAGCAAGTCCTTTGGATCTGGGGTCCCTGCACTGAGAAGCTCCTAGGCCAGGGGATGATTAATGACAAGGAGCTTCCCCAAGAGCTGACACCCTGAATTTGGAAGTCTAGCCTCCTAGGATGTAAGAAAATAAATTTTTATTTGTTAAAGCAACCCACTTGTGGTATTTCTGTTATAGAAGCACTAGATAACTAAGACAGAATTTGGTACTGGGAGTAGGGTGCTGCTCTAACAGATACCTACAATGTGGGAGTGGTTTTGGAATTGAGTAATGGGTAGAGACTAGAAGAATTTTAAAATGCCTGATAGTAAAGGCCTAGATTGCCTTGAATAGACTATTGGTGGAATTATGGACATTAAAGACAATTCTAATGAGGGCTCAGAAGGAAGTGAAGAGAGCTGTAACACCAGAGATGGTGCAGACAGTGAGAAGAAGCAGCAGACAAACAGCAGCAGCAGAACCAAAAGACTGACGCAAGATGGTGCAAGAGCTGACCCATGGAGTGAGGCTTCCTGGTGGAGTGGGGTGCCTGTAGGCACTTATTAGTGGAACTAGTTTTGCTGACGCATGGAGCAAGACAGCTGAGTGCCTTCCAGCTGAGGTTTACTGGTGGAATGGGGGTGCCTCCAGGCACTTATTGGTAGAGCTAAAGAGCTTTGTAGCTCTTGCCTGAGGAGGGCAGAGGCCTGGCCTGCCCAAAAGGCCAGAGAGGCTGGGAGCCCAAGGAACCAGGAAGTAGAAGCTGAAGAGACAGGGAGCATAAGAAGCAGAGCTGCCTAAATCTCAAAGGGTAAGGCCACGACCTCTGGGGTCTCAAAGGTTGGGGCCACGGCCTTCTAGGTTTCAAAGAGTCAGATCTTCACCAACTTGGTTCTGGAGTGTGGGGCTGCCATTCCTGAGTGCCAGGGGGATGGGGCTGGATCTGCTGCCCAAAGCTGAGGAGGAGGGGCTGCCATGCCCAAGGGGCAGAAGAACAGGGTATGCTGGGGCTGAGGGGGTGAGGTTACCACTCAGATGGACTAAGAGAATGAACTCTGTCCAAATCCAAAGGAGCAGAGTTGCCATCCTAGTGGGCCTGGAAGGCAGAACTGAAGCCCAGGGCTAAGGGGCCTCCAACCAGAATCCAGAGAGCATGGTTGTCTTAATCATCTAGTCTGCTATAACAGAAATATCACAAGTGGATGGCTTCAACAGAATTTTATTTTCTCACAGCCTAGTAGGCTAGAAGTCCCAATTCAGGGTGTCAGCTCCAGGGGAAGACTTTCTCTTCTCTGTTGGCTCTGGAGGAAGGTCCTTGTCATCAATCTTTCCCTGGAGTAGGAGCCTCTCCATGCAGGAACCCCAGGTCCAAAGGATATATTCTGCTCCCAGTGTTTTTTTTCTTGGTGGTATGAGGTCCCCACTCTATGCTCACTTCCATTCCTTTTATCTCTTGTAAGATAAAAGGTGGTGTGGGCCACACCCCAGGGAAACTCCTTTTACATTGGATCAGAGATGTGACCTGAGCAAGGGTGTTCCATCCCATCCTAATCCTCTTTAACGTAATCTAATCTTGCCTCATTAACCACAGGCAGAAATTAGGATTTACAACACATAGGAAAATTATATCAATCACAAAATGGAGGACAACTACATAGTACTGGGAATCATGATGTAACCAAGTTGACACATATTTTGGGGGGACACAATTCAATTCTTGACAATGACCAACTCCTAGGGTCTGTAGGGCAGGGCCATTTCCTAGATGATCTCAGAGAACAGAGGATTATTTCTAAGCCTTGAGAGCTAATGTAAATTGTTCTGTTGGGCTTTGAACTTACTTGATGCTCATTATCTCTTCCTTCCCTCCAATTTCTCCTATTTGTAATGGAAATGTCTACCTTGTGTATGTTCCACTATCGTACTTTGAAGCAGATAACTTGTATTCTAGATTTCACAGATGAAGAGGAATTTTGTCCCAGGAAGGAATTTGCATGTGGAGTTGATTTAAGGCTTTTGGGATGATATAAAGAGATGAATGTGTTTTACATGTGGCAAGGACATGAATTTTTGGGGGCCAAAGATGAAACATTATGGATTGAATTGTGTCCCCCAAAAATGTGTGTAAACTTGGTTAGGCCATGATTCCCAGTATTGTGTGGTTGTCCACCATTTTGTCATCTCATGTGATTTTCCTGTGTGTTGTAAATCCTACCTTTATGATGTTAATGAGGCAGGATTAGAGGCAGTTATGTTAATGAGGCAGGACACAATCTACAGGATTAAGTTGTATCTTCAGTCAATCTCTCTTTTTTTAAAATTTTATTGTGCTTTAGGTGAAAGTTTACAGCTCAAGTTAATTTCTCATACAAAAATTTATACAGATATAAATATAAATTGCTTTGTGACATTGGTTGCAATCCCAACAATGTGGCAGCACATATGCTCTCCCTTTCCGCCCCAAGTTCCTTCAGTCCGTTTGTCCAGTTCCTGTCCCTTTCTGCCTTCTCATCTTGCTTTTGGACAGGAGTTTTCCATTTGGTCTCATATATTTGATTGAACTAAGAAGCACATTCCTCATGTGTCATTTTTGGTTTTATAGGTCTGTCTAATCTTTATCTGAAAAGTGGGCTTGGGAATGGTTTCAGTTCTGAGTTAACAGAGAGTCTGGGGCCATAGTATCAGGAGTTCCTTCAGTCTCTGTCAGATCAGTAAGTCTTGTCTTTTTTCATAAATTTGAATTCTGTTCTACTTTTTTCTCCCACTTAGTCCCGGGACTCTCTGTTGTGAACTCTGTCAGAGCAGTCTTTGGTGGTAGCTGGGCATCATCTGGTTCTGCTGGTCTTAGGCTGATGGAGTCTCTGGTTCATGTGGTCCTTTAGTCCTTTTGGCTAGTATTTTCCTTGTGTCTTTGGTTTTCTTCATCCTCCTTTACTCTGGGTGGAATGGGACCAATAGATGTATCTTAGGTGGCTGCTTGCAAGATTTTAAGACCCCAGACACTACTCTGTCATGCCAATTGACCTAGATATCCCCCAGGACTATGGTCCCCATTCCCCAGCCTCAGGTAACCCATCCCTCAAAGTATTTGGATGTGTCTGGGAATTTTTCTGTGCTTTTACTTTGGTCCAGTTGTGCTGACACTTCCCCTATAGTGTGTGTTGTCTTTCCCTTTACCAAAGTTGATGCTTGTCTACTATCTAGTTAGTGATTTCCCCTCTCTCTCCCTCCCCACCCTTGTAACAGTCTGTTATGGATTGAATTGTGTCCCCCAAAAATGTATGTCAACTTGGCTAGTCCGTGATTTCTAGTATTGTGTGATTGTCCACTATTTTGTCATCTGATGTGATTTTTCTATGTGTTGTAAATCCTCCCTCTATGATGTTAATGAGGTGGGATTAGCCACAGTTATGTTAATGAGGCAGGACTCAGTTTTGTTCTGGTTTTTACAAATTCCTTTAGTTTCTGTTTATCTGGAAATGACCTAATTTCACCATTGTATTTGAGAGATAACTTTGCTGGATATATAATTCTTGGCTGGCAATTTATTTCCTTCAGGGATTTATAGATGCCAGCCCATTGCCTTCTTGCCTGCGTGATTTCTGTTGAGTAATCAGAGCTTAGTCTTATTGGTTCTCCTTTGTAGGTGACTTTTCATTTAACCCCAGCTGCTCTCAGGATTCTTTCTTTGTCTTTGGTTTTGGCAAGTTTGATTATAATGTCTTGGTGACTTTCTTTTGGAGTCTATCCTGTATAGGGTTCGTTAAGCTTTTTGGATAAATATCTTCTAATCTTTCATGATGTTAAGGAAGTTTCTGCCAGCATATCTTTCACAATTCTCTCTGTTTTCCATTATCCATTTGGTACTCTGATCACTCATAGGTTTTTCCCCTTGATAGTATCCCACATAATTCTTAGGCTTTCTTCATTATTTTTTCTGATTTTTCCTCTAACAAATTGGTGATGAGGGATTTATCTTCAATCTCACTAATTCTGACTTCCGTTGTCTCAATTCTGCTCTTATTACCTTCTATTAAGTTGTCTAATTCTGAAATTTTATTGTTAATCTTTTGGATTTATAGTTGCTGGTTTCATATGGTTTCTAGCAGCCTGTTTATTCTGTCATTTTGTTCTTGTATGGTTTTCCTGAATTATTCTATTGCTTTGTCTGTATATTCCTTGGTTTGGTCTGTGTTTTGCCTAGTCTTCTTCTCGATCTCTTGGAGAGCTCTGTATAATAGTGCTTTGAATTCTTTATCAGGTAGTTCCATTGCCTTGTCTTCCGCCACAAGGTTTTCCAGTTCTTTATTTTGGTTTCTTGCTGGAGCCATTTTGTTCTGCTTCTTTATTTGATTTGATATTGACTGTTGTCTCTGAGGCATCAAAAAGTTATTATATTTATTTATTTGTTTATCATATTTTTGTTTACCGAATCCTGAATTTTTGTTTTGTTTTGATATGTTCAGGTAGGCTGTGGGTATGTGCTACTCTGTTTGTTAATCTGGGTAGTTGAAGCTCTCATCTGCTGTCTCCAGGTGGTTGGAGCTTGTTCTTGCAAGGGTGCTGAAGATGTAGGTGGTATTTTTGGTGAGGTGATGAATCTGTCCCTCTGTCCATCTGGCTGTGGATGCAGAGGGTGTTCTCTTTGGCTATTGAGTTGTGTGTTGTGTGTGTGTTTGGCCACTTAGCAGTTGGTTGGGGCACAGTGCTCAGGATGTTGATCACTGAGTAAGTGGTGTGGAGACTTTCACCTACAGTCCCGTGTGGGCAGGGCTGCTTGGGGGTGTTCAGAGAAGGCATATGTCTCTATTTGTGGTGGGGGACAATGTAGGGGACAAGGCAGGGGGCTGTTGGCTGCCTCTGTGTGCCTGGATGGAGGGCATGCCCCATCTGCTATACTGCATAGTTGAGGGTGGAGAACTGCTTCTGGGTGCCTGATGCCATTGGCTGAAAGGATTGGGGGTGGGGGTGTAACCACTAATTCTCAGGTCCCTGTTGTGCACAGCTAGATGGAGTGGGTGGTACCACCAGCCATCAGGTCCTGGTGTGGATGGGTGAGGGCTCTTCTTAGGGGGCAAGGCAATGTCGAATGTGACAAATCTTCAGCCACCATTTGGCTGCTGCAGGTGAAAACTGGTGTCAGGTGGATGCCCTGCCCATTTTATCTTAATAAGGTTGTGCCCTGCCAGTCAGGCAGCAAGGCACTGATGCAGGTGATCAGTGGCAGGGGTAGTGGGGGAGATGCTTCAAGTCTGTGGCTGGGTGAAGGGGTGAGTGCTTCTGGACCTGGCTGAGTTCCTGGCTTAGGAAGCATGGCAATGTTGAATGCTGCCAGACTGGTGTTGGAGTGGGGAGGGGAATGGATGAGAAGGGAGAGCTCTTTGGTCGTGGAGCACTGGCAGAGGAAAGGGTATGGTGTACGCAGCGGGTTTGGAGCTTTCACTTAGCTTTCACTGGTCTGGTGTCGCTCCTGTTTAGTTCTAGAGGTGTGTGTAGATTTGTTGCTGCTTCGCTGTACCAGATGGGCTGTGTTTTGGCTTGCGTTGTTACTGCTTGCCTTAAGCTGTGTGCACTGTGCAGATTCAGCTAGCAGGACACCAGCAATCCTGCGATCTGCAATTCCCCATTTCTGCTGTTTTTGAATTGTCCTCCTTCCTCTTGTTGCTCAGTCCAATTCTTTAGCTCTGTCTTTGATGATTAGGGTTCATAGATTGTTATATATATCCAATTCACTTGTTTTTTCAGTCTTTGTTGTAAGAGGATGACACAAAGCATCTGACTATTCTGCCATCTTGGCCCCAAGTCCTCTAGTCAATCTCTTTTGAAATAAAAAGGAGAGAAGCAAGCAGAAAGGAGAAGGATCTCATTACCACAAGCAACAAGAACCAGGAGCGGAGTGTATTCTTTGCACCTGGGGTCCCTATGCTGAGAAACTCCTAGACCAGGGGAAGATCAATGACAAGGAGCTTCCCCCAGAGCCAACAAAGAGAAAACCTTCTCCTGGAGCTGGCACCCTGAATTCAGACTTCTAGCTTCCTAGACTTTGACAGAATAAAGTTTTGCTTGTTAAAGATATCCACTTGTGGTATTTCTGTTACAGTAGCACTAGATAACTAAGACAGTCAACAGTGTATCTTTGTGTTTTAATGCAAGACGGCTACAGTATTTGTCCTTTTTCTGCAGCTACATGCCCATTTTCCTGACCTAAAAGTAAATTTCTGATAACTTTCTAGGGATATCTATTCATTCTAGTTGGATAAAATTCCAAACTGAACTGCCAGGGATGTAAATTCACTCATTTAAACTGACAGTTTTTTTTTTTTTTTTTTTTAGAGACTAAGGTCTATATCATTAGTATATCTATCTAAAAAAATTGCTGTCAAATCAATAGAAAAGTAGTACTAATTTATCCATAAAATAGCATCAATACATGTTAAATATTCTAAATCTATAGCTTCCACCCTGCAGTGTGTTACAATATTAAAGAAAAATGTATTTTTGAGCAAAATATTTTTATGCCTGGCCTCTGTGAAAAAGGCATTTTCGTTCTTTTAAAGGTTTGAGTGAAATTGATTTCACCACTTTTGAGTTATATGAGGGTCCTCAAAAGGAATTCTTCCTCTAGAAAAAAGAAAAAAGATTGCTCAAATTTTCTTTAGCTTATGTCACTAAAAAACCAGAAAGATACAGTGCTACTCTTTGAAGTGCAGATTTTCTGTATGTAAGTAGCTGAAATGGTGGCAAAAATGGAAGTATGTCTGATAGAGCTAAATTGGTCCAACTATGGGCTCATTCCTTTCCTTTGGGAAGATTTTCAAAATAATTTATGTTACTTTTGACACTTGTGAACTTATACAATTTCATACAACTTAGAAATGTCAATCTGATGGATATAAGTGGACCAAGATTGTTTAGAAACCATTAAATATTTTTTAAATGTACAATTGTATTCTTAAAAAATAGTCCTTGATGTGAAAAGGAAAAGCTGACTCATTCAGGTTTTGAAAATTGTGATGTGTCCTTGACAGGAAAAAAAAAACAACCTTAAAAACTACAAATAGTAGAACTGATGGCTTTTATTCAAAGTACACACAGTTGACTGCTCAATGAGGCAGTTCTACTGGTAGAGGAACTTTACTGCCTACATTTTCCCAGTACTTTCCCTTTTCAGAAATACTACACTTTTCTCTTCAAGTGTAAGTTTGGATATCTTACTAAGGACAATCGGTCATTCTTTGGTATGCAGGTCATTCAATTTTAAGGAATTTAGAAATACTTTTAACCCTCTTCCCTTATCCCATAGCTGACAACTACAAAGCCTGCCTAGCAATAGAAATCTGAAGAGTAGAATGATGTTGAATGTATGCAATGCATTAAATTGCTTTGGTTCTCTGTATAGTCTTAATTATTTTAACCAATAATTAGAGGTGGGGGACCACTCAGGACAGAATGACAGGATATGTCATAATATATTTTTTACTCCAATCTCTTCTAGTTAAGACAAAATAAATGTCTTCAGAGTTTTTTTTTTTTTTTTTTTTTTTGGATAAAAACTAGAAAAATAAGTCAGCCTTCCAAATAATTTCCACTGTCCTCTTTTTTAAGTCCAACTGAAATTTATTATAAATCGTTTGCATCATTCAGGTCAAATTCCATATTTTTAACTTGTTATTATCTCTCCTTGAAATTTGACTTTAATGAAACATGTCTCAGCATTAGGGCAGTACTCAGTCCTACAGATTTATAATTTGCTTTAACCTCAAAGAAAATATTCACATTACCCAATATTCTGACAGAGCGAAAAGATGAAAAGGACACTTGAAAGCACAGAAATATTTATAAACTGAAAATTCATCCAAATGCCTTTGCACATTGAATTTTCTATAGATGATGTACATGAGCAGGATAGTCAAGAAGTCAAAGCCTTCTATAGAATAGAATAGGAGAAATCAATGAACAATTTCTTTAATTCTCTGGGCTAACAGAGAAGGCCTATCCTTAACTGTCAGACCTATTGTCACCCAGTTGAAAGGCAGCAATAAGTTGAGGAATCGTGTTGCTTTCCACTACCGTGTAAGTTATTAGAGAAGCTGTTTTAAAGAAATATTTACTGAATTCATTTTAAAGGATGACAGCTTATTAATACTAACTCCTGTCAAACAGAATATTTCTCCTTCATTCTGCACTTTGTAGCTCTCCGTGACTCATAATCATAAGAGAAAGTAAATGGAAATCATTCCTTCCTGCTGAAGTCTGAAAGTCACATTACAATCAGTCACAGCCATGTGGCAAATGTTCCCAGGCGAGGAAGAAATAAACAGAATGAGAAAGCCCATGACTCTCACAACCAGATTATTTTTTCAAATTGCACAGCAAATTAATTTAAAGTTATTTCCACCAATCGGTATCTTTTTGTTAAAATTTTTTACTGTGGTAAGAATATGCATAAGAAAATATTTGTCAATTCAACAATTTTTACATGTATAATTCAATGGCATTGCTTATGTTTATCATGTTGTACAACCATTACTACTACCCTTTTTTAAATTATTCCACCACCATTAACAGAAACTCAATGCCCCCTAAGCAATGACTCTCCTTTTTCCCCTCTCTCTCACCCCTGGTAACCACTAACAAGCTTTGGTCGCTATATATACATTTACCTATTTTATGTAAGTAGGATCATACAATTTTTGTCATTTTGCGACTTATTTCACTCAGCGTAATATTTTCAAGTTTCATTCATATTGTAGCACGTATCAGAACTTCACATCTGAGTGGTATTCCACCGTATGACTGTACCCCTATTATTTTCATCCATTCATCCATTGATGGACATTTAGGTTGTTTCCACCTTTTGGCTATTGTGCATAGTACTGCAATGAACACTGGTATACATGTTTCTATTTGCAACCCTTCTTTCAATTCTTTCAGTTATATATCTACAACTGGGATTTCTGGGTAATATGGTAGTTCTCTAACTTTTTGAGGAACCTAAACTACGTATTTTTTAATATTTTTGTTCTTGTGTAAATGTTTGTTGTTGTTGTTAGGTGCTGTCGAGTCACTTCTGACTGAACGACCCTACGTACAACAGAAGGAAACACTGCCCAGTCCTGCGCCATTCTCATGATCATTGCTATGCTTGAGCCTTCTTTTTAGCTACTGTGCCATTCTATCTTGTTGAGGGTCTTCCTCTTTTTCGCTGACCCTCTGCTTACAAAGCATGATGTCTTTCTCTGGGAACTGGTCCCTCCTGATAACACGTTCAAAGTACGTAAGACAAAGCCTTGCCATCCTTGCTTCTAAGGAGCATTCTCACTGTACTTTTTCCAATATAGATTTGTTCCTTCTTCTAGCAGCCCACGGTATATTTGATATGCTTCGCCAACACCATAATTCAAAGGTATCAATTCTTCTTCAGTCTTCTTATTCATTGTCCAGCTTTCACAGGCACATGAGGTGATGGAAAATACCATGGCTTAGATCAGGTTCAACTTAGTCCTCGAAGTGACATCTTGTGTAAATATTAGTATTTAATTTTAAGCTAAAGTGTTATTATAAGAGCTATGTATGAACACATCAACAAAATCAAATAGGGAAGAAGAGTATAAAACTGAAAATCTGACTTTCCATTCCTGTGATCACCACTTTCTCTTCCCAAAGATAACTGCTATCAGGCGTTTCTTGTATCTTTATGTAAATATGTTAATGTATATACAAATATATGTGTTTGTGTTGGTGTAAATCACTTTAGATTAAAAAGACCACGTTATATGTACTCTTATGAACCTTGCTTTCATCAGTCACCCTCTAATAAAGTAATTTGCATATATGGGTATGTTGAAATGAATCTCTTGTCTATATCTGCATATGAATATGTATTCACAACTATGTAAATGTTCAATAAAAAATGTTTTTTAAAGGGCTCAAATGGGCATTCTGATAGGTGCAGACTTCAGTTAACTCAGTGAAGTTCTTTTTATAGATATGTTGTATTTCTCAACTAGAGGGAGCACAACTCCCAAATTCCCGGAATATTGGATAGACCATAGATTTCAGAATCAGAAAACAAGTTAAGATTTTGGCGTCTGTTTAAGTGTTTGACTTTGGTTCAAAGTCACATAACTTGTTCAGTAGTCTCATACCTCTATATTCCCTTTACCCTTGTTTAACAAAATTTGGTTTCTAAGAGCCATCTGAAGTACTAATTCCTCAGTGAATCTGTCTTTAAATCCGCAATCCCTCTTCTTTTTCTGTTCTCCTTTTGTGCTTTACAGATATACCTAACAATGAATAATGAAACTATGGATCTATTTTCTTAAGTTTTAATATTTATCAGAGCACGGTGAATGTTGTTGACTAGCTCGAAGATTAACAAACAGCCTTTGACTGAAGGATCAGGGAAACAAGATTATGATTAAATCAGGAAATACATTTAGTCACTAGAGTCCCTGTTGACACATCTAAACACATAGTCATATAAATCCATTCCTATAGAATCCAGTCCTAAAATTACTGCAATCTTCTACTGCATTTCTATTGCATATTTTTTAAAGATGAGTAGGAGTGTCAGGTGCAATCTCTGAAGTAAATATAGAAGTAATTTGACTTTTATTCCTTGTCTTATGATCATATTTTTCTACTAAAGAATTCAGTGCCCTGATACAACCTCAATCACCTTCCAGTGGATGATGCTCCGGTTGGATTCACTCTTAAGCCTGAAGCCACACCACAGTTTTGTTACAGTAGCACTGAAGCTACAAAAGGAAGAACATTAGAATTCCTGCTTCTTCAGATGGTGATGGGCATGCAAAAAAATAAAATTTTTTATCCCCCGCACCTGGAATTTCAGCATTGGAGCTTGGTGGTAGAAACAATTTGACCTTTATAAACCTGTAAAAACTTAGGTCAAGTGGTTGGAAAAGGAACCTTTACATTACCTCTTTTGATCACTATAGAATGACACTGTACACATCTGTCTAAAACCTAAAATTGAATTCTTAGGAATGGATTTATTGAGAATTACTTAGATATATGACAGAAGAAAAGGAAGCAAAAGAGAGAAGAAGGAAGGTATAAAGGGAGAGGTCAACAAAGGGTCATTATATCTCTCTTCTGTGCTTCAACTACATAAATAACAAAACTGACCTTTTTTAATCTTGTTTTATACAGAACAAGTAAACCTGTATCAGTTATTCCCCAAATGATTATATATTCTGAAAGTGTAAGCAAATGTTCTTTTAATCAACTTCAGAAAAATATATTAATAAAACAATGCTTTGATAAACATTTCCAAGCACACCTGAAAGTTGCAAAGAAAACCTCACAGCATGCAGCTTAATGATGCTTTGCCTTAAAAAGTCTATGACTGTGTATGCAGGATTTAAAAAATTTCATCAAACATTGCTCTCTGGCTGGTGCTGAAGCTCAAAGCGAACGCCATCAGTGCATGTCACACTGCAGCGTAGGCTTAAGAGACATTCCTCCTTCTTTCAAGTTTCCCACATTATAAGGTGATTCTTCTTTTAATGCTGTATAACTTAGAGATGGGGAATCAACACAGTTCTCAGTTTCGATGTCGTTCTTCCGAATGTGATAGAGGTGTGTGAGTGTGTATGATAACTGTGCATATATCAACCTATACTATAGGTTTCTTATAAAGATTAGATGAGTTAATAAATTTAAAATGCTTTAAACTGTGACTGGCACATGGTAAAATCTTATGAAAGGTAGCTCTTCTTGTAAAGATGGTGATGATGAGCCTTTGAGATATAATTAGTGGAATTTTAGCATATCTTTTTTTCTCAGAATCAAATTCCACTCTATTAAGATGTGTAACAAACCACAGTAATAATCACAATTTTATAGACTATGAATATATTTAATCACTGTATATAAGCAGCACAGGTCTACTTCTACTCTTCTCCAATTCAAAGGACTCCTATTTGGTATCAGGGTGGAGATATTCATTATTTTCCATCAGAACCCCTTGTCTGTGGTCTAGAGCAGAATTTTAACATGGTAAGAAAATCCAGAAACCTTGGTCCCTGATCCAGAAGGTTGTGTATCCAAGGCCATTTAGTTATTGGAGAAGCTCTGTTTTGGTGTAGTGGTGATCAGAATTGAAAGCAGAATTGTCTCTAGTCATTTTCTTATTTATTTACATTTTTAAAAAGCAACATATTAATTAATTAATTTTATTTATTTTGTTGTTGTATTGAGAATATACGCAGCAAAACATATACCAATCTGATAGTCTCTACATGTACAATTCAGTAATATTGATTACCTTTGAGTTGTGCAACCATTCTCATTCTCCTTTTCTGAGTTGTTCCTCCCCCATTAACATAACTGATTGCCCCCTAAGATTCCTATCTAATCTTTTGAGTTGCGGTTGTCAGTCTGATCCCATATAGATAGATCTTAAAAGAGCACTCAAGGCAGACATTCTTCACTAGTTAAGCTAAACTATTGTTTGGTTTTAAAAAGACTTCAGGAGATATTTTTTGTTTAAGGTTTAAGATTATCTCAGAACAATAGTTTCAGGAGTTCATACAGCTTAAATGACTCCAGAAATTCTGGAGTCCATTAAAATGTGAAAATCTGTTCTATGTTTCCCCCCTTTTGATCAGGATTCTTCTATTGAATCTTTGATCAAAATGTTCAGTAATAGTAGCTGAACACTGTCCAGTTCTTCTGGCCTCATGGCAAAGGAGACAGTTATTTATGGAAGCAATTAGCACACATTCCATGTCCTCCTCCTACCCCTGACTCTCCTTCTTGCTCTGTTGCTCCAGGAGAATAGAGACCAATTATTGTGCTTTGGAGGGTCACTTGCAAGCTTTTAAGATGACAGGCACTATGCACTCAACCAGGCGGTAGAACAAAAGCACTAAACATGTTATTAGTCCAATTAACTGGGATGTCCCATCAAACCATGACCCTAAACCTCCAAACCAAGGAACCAAGTCCCATGAGGCTTTTGGTCATACATAAGCAGTCTCAGCAGTTACTCTTTTTTTTTTTGTCATTGTGGTAAGTACATCTACTAGAAATAAATAGAATTATGACAGAATATTATGAACAACTGTATGGCAACAAACTAGATAACCTAGATAAAATGGACAAATTCTTGAAGCACACCACCTACCCAAACTGACTCAAGAGGAAATAGAAAGTCCCAACAGACCCATAACAAGTGAAGAGATTGAATCAGTGATCAAAAAACTTCTAACAAAAAAAAGTCCTGGACCAGATGGCTTCACTGGGGTATTCTACCAAACATATAGAGAAAAATGGACACTAATACTGTTTAAACTCTTCCAAAAGATGGAGAGGGAAGGAATACTCCCTAATTCATTCTATGAAGCAAATATAACCCTGATACCAAAACCAAAGACTCCACAAGAAAACTATAAGCTAATATCTCTTATGAATATAGATGCAAAAATCCTCAACAAAATACTAGCAAACAGAATCCAACAGTATATTAAAAGTCATACATAATTTCCATATTTTGACCTTTCTTTGTGTTTTTATTGATAGGAAGTAACTCAGGAACCTCTGTAAAAGAATTTTATTTTAAAACCTAATGGCCAAAGAAAAAAGCTGCACCTTAGACAAGGTTTTGCCTGTAATGGGTAGCTGCTGCCAGCAAGTGAGAACAAAATTACAGCTCAGACTACGCCCCTGTGGGTGGTCAAAGTAGGTCTGATGTGTCAGAAGACCTAATAGGAGCTTCACTACACATACATGGATTCTGCTTAGCTGTTTTTTCACACCCTTTGAACTTACAGCAGCTTAAACTTTATAGTGACACTCTGTGACAGGCAGTTCACTCAAATCCAGCAGGAGTAGGCTTTGAAAACAGAACTTTTCCGATGGTGATTGATTCAGAATCAGCACAGTGTGAGTTGGAAAATGGCCCATACGTTTGAAGGGCATATAAAGTTTAAAAAAAAAAAAAATAGCTAAAGAAATATCACCTGCATGAAACAGGGGCATTGACTGTCAAATATCCTTTTCTGATAGGAATCGAGGTCAAAATGACCTAGAAAAGCTTGGACATAAAGCAGAGGAACTTCAACTCGCCACTTGAGCCTCAGAACTGAAGTAGAACAGAATGGGGAAAATATTTCTGGTTACGACGAATCTGACAAAGGCCTAATCTCTAAAATCTACAGGAAAATCCAACACCTCTACAACAAAAAGACAAAAAATCCAATTAAAAAATAGGCAAAGTAAATGAACAGACACTTCACCACAGAAGACATTCAAGCTTTCATGAGGAAATGCTCGCGATCACTAGCCATTAGAGAAATGCAAATCAAAACCAAAATGAGATATCATCGCACCCTGGCATTACTGGCACGAATCAAAAAAACGGATAATAACAAATGTTGGAGAGGCTGCAGGAAGATTGGAAATCTTATGCATTGCTGATTGGAATGCAAAATGGTACAACCATTTTGGAAGATGATATGGCACTTCCTTAGAAAGCTAGAAATAGAAATACTGTATGATCCAGCAATCTCACTCCTAGAAATACATCCTAGAGAAATAAGAGTCATCACATGAATAGACATGTGCATACCCATGTTCACTGCAACATTTTTCACAATAGCAAAAAATGGAGACAACCTAGATGCCCATCAACAGATGAATTGATAAACTATGGTACATACAATGGAGTACTACGCAGTGATGAACAATGATGAATCTGCGAAGCGTCTCACAACATGGATGAATCTGGAGAGCATTATGCTAAGTGAAATAAGTCAATCGCCAAAGGACAAATATTGTATGAGACCACTACTATAAAAACTCATGAAAAGGTTTACACAGAAAAAGAAATAATCTTTGTTGGTTACAAGGGAGGGGAGGGGTGGGGATGGAAAAACGCTAAATAGATAGTAGATAAGTGGTAACTTTGGTGAAGGGGAAGACAGTACACAATACTGGGAAAGCCAGCACAGCTTGTCCAAGGCAAGGTCATGGAAGCTCTATAGACACATCCAAACTCCCTGAGGGACTGAATTACCGGGCTGAAGGCTGTGATGATCATGGTCTTGGGGAACATCTAGCTCAATTGGCAAAACATAGTTTATAAAGAATATGTTCTACATTCTACTTTGGTAAGTAGTGTCTTGGGTCTTACTTTGTATCATTGGGAGCAAGGGAGAATGAAGAAAACTAAAGAAACAAAGGAAAGATTACTCTAAAGGACTAATGGACCATAACTACTATGGCCTCCACGAGACTGAGTCCAGTACAATTAGATGGCTCCCGGCTACCACCACCAACTGCTCTGACAGGGATTACAATAGAGGGTCCTTGATAGAGCTGGAGAAAAATGTAGAACAGAATTCTAACTCACAAAAAAAGACCAGACTTACTGGCCTGACAGAGACTGGAGAAACCCCAAGAGTATGGCCCTTGGACACACTTTAGCTCAGTAATGAAGTCACTCCTCAGGTTCATCCTTCAGCCAAAGATTAGACAGGCCTATAAAACAAAATGAGAATAAAGGAGCACACCAGCCCAGGTGCAAGGACTAGAAGGCAGGAGGGGACAGGAAAGCTGGTAGGGAACCCAAGGTAGGGAAGGGAGAGTGTTGACATTGTCGTGGGGTTGGTAACCAATGTCACAAAACAGTATGTGTACTAATTGTTTAATGAGAACCTAGTTTTTTCTGTAAACCATCTAAAGTACAATAAAAAAAATTAAATACAAAAAAATAAAAATTGTTGGTTCTAAAAAAAACTGAGGTACAAAATGAGAGCAATCTTATGCCTCTATTTTCCTAAGCAGAGCAATAATTTGTGGTGTTATTACCATAGTTTGAGATGTTTGGTTTTTCGACTGTTTGTTTAATTCTTTTAAAGATTAAAAAAAAGTGACCATTTGTATCAGGGTTTCACCAACACAGTATGTATCTGGAGATCCAGACAAACCCGTGCCCACCAGCAAACTGTTACTATTCTCAATAAGTACAGTAATTGAGAGTGAACTTTTACAAGTTGTTAGAGTGATTTCACATTGCCACATTTAAGCTCATGATCAGTGGACTTACCTCATTACATAGGGCATGATATACATTTCATATGTTGTTCAGCTTGGGTGGTGGAAGCTGCATACTGGTCATGTGTGATAAAACCATGTATCTGCTCATGACAGATTATAAATAATAGAAAGAAAGAAAAACAAAACAAAACCTGGTCCTCACTAAAGCAAGTTTAGAAGCACTGACCTAGATGGTGTGAAAGACTTCCATACCCCAAACTACTTCTACCATAGAGTATGAAATAGTATGCTGTTTGTTTTATTTCTTTCTTGTGTCAAAGCATTTAAAGCACCAAATCACAAATTAATTACAGAAAGGGTCGTAGTAGATACTCTGTTGTGCAATTTAGATATCCCCTCCTTCAGGACTACAGCATTATTCCCCAGCCGCTGGTAGTGTGGAAAGCCTACAACTGGCAGCTGAGTATTGCCTCCTAATGCTTGCCCTTGGCTGAAAAGAACTGCCTCACCTAACAGCATGCCCTCTTTCCAGGTATAACAGCCTGGTACCATTGCTCCAATTTGAGGCAACTCTTTAGGACCATCCCACTTCCATAGCTCCTCATGGGATCAGTGAGGCCTTTGTTATGAATGCAACACAGCCTAACATTTTCCATGGCTCAATCTTGCTCCTTTCATATTCCCACAGCTGTTGATCTCAATATCTCTTCCCAATAAACTTACTGCATGTAAATTTCCATTCCAGGGTCTGCTTCCTGGGGCAAGTTTTATCACAATGATTTGTTAAGAGACAATTTCATTTTGATTTCATTCATCATGGTAGCCTTAATGGAGAATCAGGCCACAAAAGAATAGAAAATTAAGTCTGGAGAAGAGAGAACAATTTGAGGATTATGGTGTTGCCTAGTGCTTGTTGAGAGCAAAACTGAGTTACCTGGTCACCTGGGGCAGGATAAGTTGGGGTACAGTAGAAGAAATGCACAAGCTCTTAGTTGGTATCAGAAGGGATACTAGGAGTACAGATGTCCCTTCACTGCCAGGGATAACCTTTCCTTAGTGTATATTCACACATCTAACCACAACTGGGAGCCCTGGCAACACAGTGGTTAAGAGCTCAGGCTGCTAACCAAAAGGTCAGCAGTTAGGATCCACCAGCCACTCCTTGGAAACACTATGGGACATTTCTATTCTGCCCTATAGGGTCGCTATGAATTAGAATCTACTTGACGGCAAGGGCAACAGGTAACCACAACTTAATTTCCCCATTATAGAGTTCTGCCTGGGATCTCAGAGTTGCTAGTGGCCCACTAAGAAGCCCTGGTGGCACAATGGTTTAGCACTGGTTTGCTAACTGAAAGTTTAGTGGTTTGAACCCACCAGCTGCTCCATGGGAGAAAAGACCTGGCAATCTGCTCCCATAAAGATTTATAGCCTAGGAAACCTATTGGGGCAGTTCTACTGTGTCCTGCAGGGTCACTATGAGTTGGAATCGACTCAGTGGCACACAACAACAACAGTGGTCCAATACTGAATTGTGACACTGAGTACTCACAAAGCACTAAACTCCAGTTTTAATCACAGTACGTAAGTAAAGGGAGTGGAATGCAGGTGCATTAAAATTATTTTTATTCCAAAGGGCTCAGAAGTATCCCTCCACATCTTTTATACCTGTAACCTAAAATTCTTGAGTCTTACCACACCGCTATGACCCCACCTATAATTTCTAAACTTTATGATGCCCTAGCTGTTCTAATTTTCCTTAATTTATACCAGAACGAGCCATTCCATTAACCAACTCCAGGGGACTCCAGCCAGTCATATTGTCATTTACTTTGATATTCCGAGTGTGCTCTACAGACAAGCAGCATCAGCATCACCTGGGATCCTGATAGACTCTCAGCCCCTTCCCAGATGTACAGAATCAGAATCTGCATTTTAAAAAAGACCCAGGTAGTTTTTATGCACAATGGTGTTTGAAAAACATTGATCCGTGTGATTGGAAGCCTATGGAAATATGAATTTTGAAGCTTGTATGGCTGTTCACAATAACCCTGATATCAGAGGCATGTTCTGCAAATCCAGCTTTGCTATTTACTACTTCCAAGTATCATAGTCTTTACTTCATGTAAGGGAGTTAGAGAAGAAGTGCAATGAGGCTAGAATGACAAAAACCTGATATGTCCTCCATGATCTAAAACGTTAGTAAGTGGAGACAAGATACCACAGGATGCACACACCTATAGAAAAGCGCCAGTTTATTAGGACAAAGTTTAAACTCTTTAAAATGACTTACAAGAACTAACTTGCATAATCAGGCCCCTGCTTCTCTTACAACCTTGTCTTTTGCTAACCCCTGCCACCACTAAACACACACACTGCAGTCTAAACTCCTACCAGCCTAATCTATTTTTCAGTTTTATCTTGAGAACTGCATGCATATTTTTCCTGAAATATTCTTCTCTTCACATTCTTTATACCTCAAAAATTTCTATTCAGAAACTTCCTTTTTTTAAAAAAAAATTTCATTGTATTTTTAGTGAAAGTACACGCAGCAAAACAGGTTCCCACTGGACAATTTCTACATGAGTTGTTCAGTGACTTTGGTGACATTCTTCACACTGTGTCAGCATTCTCGTTATTTCCATTCTAGTCTCTTCACATTTTTTTTACCTTGAAAATTTCTAGTCAGATTTCATGTTAGATATAATTCTTTCCAGGGAGCTTCCTGCATCTCCAATAGAATCCTGTATTTCCTTCAAATTATTGCACAATAAAGTAAATAACTATTCCATTTACCCATAAACCTTGGTTTAGCATTATACACCAGTGACACAGAATAGTGCTTGAGTGCATATTGAATGAATGAATGACATAATAGAAATAGGTGTTTTAGTTATCTATTGCCACACAACAAATCACCACAAAATTAGTTGCTTCAAGCAACACACATTTATTATCTTATCGTTTCTGTGGGTCAGGAGTTCAGTCATGGCTTAGTCAGGTTGTCTGCAAGGCTGCAATCAAGGTGTTGGCCAGAGCTGGACTCTCATCTGGGACTCAACTTGGGGAGAATCTATTTCCAATCTCTCTCGGTTTGTTGGCAGAATTCATCTCTTTGCAGCTGTAGGATTCATGACACCTTGCTTCTTCAAATCTAGCAATGGAGAGAAGACTTTGCAAGATGGAGGCAATGTTCTTGTGTAACAATGCACACTTAATTACACACAAACTGTCACTTTTGTTACATTCTATTGGTTTGAAGCATGTCACAGGTCTTGTCTAGACTCAAGTTGGGAATTACACAAAGGTACGAATACAAAGAGATGGGGATCAGGTGGCAAGTTGAAATCAGTCTACCCAAATAGATATTACTACGGGCTTGTTGTTGTTGTTGTTGTTAATTTCCTAGTTTATTTCAAAAACTGAACTTTTCAAGTATGAGATTCAAATTAGTGGCCTAGGAAGCAATTGCAATGAGATATCTCAAACAGTTTTCTCTATTCTATTTCCTCCTGTTTAAACTTCTATAGTTGGATTCTGTGTCTCTGAATAAACCCAACTTTCTCTAGAGACGGCTCCCTTATTCCATAGGAAAACACTGCTTGCCTGGCAGATGGGTATAATGTATTTATCTTCCTGACGCAAGTCTTCAAATATGTTTCTCATTTCCGCTAACCTCAGTCAATAATCTAGTTGTTTGCTAGGCTGAAAATTTAACGCTGGTTGGCAGACCAATGTAATTCTCACACATTTTTTTACCTCAGTAGTTTTATTTTTTTCACATGTCCCTGATTATTTCTAAAGACTTGGTAATAAGCTGTCAGGCACCAGTGTCTCTTGAAAAGGAAGAATTTCAAATTTGCCTCTGCAAAAGGTGCACATTTTTCACCTGTTGTATAACTAAACATCTTCCATACTGTAGAAATATTGTAAGTCTTCCAAGAAACCCACTTTAGCTATAAACCCTTCAAAAAATAATAAGAATCACATATATTCATTGCTGGGTACCTTATTTCTACATTGTTCCTATCTCATTGTATCCTTTAGTTTCAGGGGCATAGTAGCCCCTCCCTGCTATAATTATATGGAAATGCTGGATAAAATATTAGTAGTACTAAAATACATAACAAACATAAGAGAAAGAAAATGGAAATCTTTCTATAAACAGAAATCAAAAGGGAACTCAGAGCCATAAATGAAAAGAAATGATCTGGTCTGGTGACCCCATGGGATGGTATACACACACATACACACACACACCCACACACACACCCTATATACCCTGGGGGAAAATGAGCCTTTGGGGAGTAGAAATTGATTCCTCTGACATCTATCTCTGAGACAGCAATTCACTCTGGAAAGATAACAAGAAAATAAATTACCTCCTATTCGTCCATGGAAACAGCTAAGAAGGTTTTTCTCTCACTGAAGCTCTGAGGAGAACAACAAAGTGTCCTCTGAGCAAAAATGCCAGGTGTGGATCACATTAACAATGCTGTGTAGACATCCCGGATTTGAAGAAGTACTGTAAAAACTAGTGAGAAAGTAGTGATAGCAACATGTAACCCCCCACAAACACGCACATATACAATCCCTAAATATGATGACCAGAAGAGAAAAAAGCCATTGCCGTTGAGTCGATTCTGACTCATAGCGACCCCATAGGACAGAGTAGAACTGTCCCATAGAGTTTCCAAGGAGCAGCTGGTGGGTTTGAATTGCTGACCTTTTGGCTAGCAGCCCTAGCTCTTAACCACTGCACCACCAGGGCTCCCAATATGAGGAGACATAATAAAAATATTACCAATTACTTAAGGAAATGAATTCATAAGAGTCAGTAGAAAAATACAAACAGACCTATCAGACCTTGGGTTCTGGTTTACTCTTATGCTTCTGAAATCTAATGATGAGGATAATAAGAAAATTAACCATAACAAGAAAGCGAATAGGGTCAGGTAAACTAGCTCTTAATATATAATTACCACATGGAAAACATTTTTCAAGTCAACCAAAAAATTCAGTTTTTTTGTTGGTTCATTTTTTCACAAATAATAAAAAGACTTCCTTTGTGGGGGAGGAATGCTCTCTACTGTCTTGGACTATGACTTCTTTCTTACTAGTAATAGGCAATGGTTTTGAGGACTAGGCTTAATTTCTGTTTGAAATTTTCCAAGTAATTTTTATCTCACAGTCTTCAAGTACATACAAAAATTCATGAAGTAATCATAGACAGTATTTGGTACGTCAATAGCTGCTTTCTAGAAATGCAAACACAAGAAGACATAGAAAGGGTTATGGATAAGTTTCACAGAGCTGGAATCGTATTAAAAGCTGACAGGATGAAGGAGATTAAAGTTATATATCTGCCAGTTCTCTGCAAACCCACACACAGTTACAGGACAAAAAGAACCAATTCATCCATTTTGTCAAGATGTTTTATCTCATCTGTCCCACTGACTTTAGGAGATGCTGTGTCTAAGGCATTCTAGATTGATAGTTTTCTACCTTATTCTTCAGCTGTGTCTTCTGACACTACTGGCAACTCACAGCTTTCGACTTGTTGATTCTCATCGAAAGGCTCTCCTCAGCTTCCTCTGATAAAATTAATCATGCCCCCTATTCTTATCACCTTGAACCCACTGCATTTTTCTTCATAGAAAACCTGTGTACTTCTTCCTAGGGGCTGGGCACATTTATTCTCTTGTCAATTACACAAATAGAGCCATATGCCCTTAGGAACTTGGATGAATTCTAAAATGCTAACGCTATGTTATGGACTGAATAGTGTCCCCTAAAAATACATGTTGTAAATCCTAACCTGTGGTTATAATCCCATTTGGGAATCAGTTTTCTTCGTTATGTTAATGAGGCAGTATTACCGTAGGACATGTCTGAGTCAGTCTCTTTTGAAATATAAAAAGAGCAGATTAAGCATAGAGAAGGGAGCAGAGATGGGGCAAGAGAGATGCCAAGCCACATGAAGATTACCCAGGAGCAGACGCTCTAAAGAAACAAGGACCTTCCTCCAGAGATGACAGAGAGAAAAAGTCTTCTCCTAGAGCCAGAACCCTAAATTCAGACTTCTAGCTTCCTAAACTGTGAGAAAATTTCTGTTTGTTAAAGCCACCCATTTGTGACATTTCTGTTATAGCAGCACTAGATAACTAAACCTTGACATTTAGTTTTTATATTAATTTAAACTTGATTATTTATTTATTTCTGTAAAAGGCTTCTGATTTAATACAATAAAGATATTGCTATAATGTTGTTGTTGTTGGGTTCCATTGAGTCAATTTTCAACTCATAGTGACTCCATGTGACAGAGTAGAACTGCCCCATAAGGTTTTCTAGGCTGGAGTCTTATGGGAGCAGATTGCCAGATTTTTTTCCCTCGGAGCCACTGGGTGGGTTTAAAGTCACCAACCTTTTGGTTAGCAGTTGAGAGCTTAACCATTGAGCCATCAGGTCTCCCTATTGTTATAATATTGGTTATAAATCCTGAACTAGGAGGGACATGATACCTAAAAATAACCATCCAATATAGAAAGAGTAACACAGGTCTACAAAACATTAGAGTTAAAAGAGACCCTGGATATCATTTAAGCCTCCTTTGTCCATCATTTGTAAATGAGTAAACTGAGGCCCAAAGGGGTAAAGTAGCCTTCCCAAGGCCAAAAGCTAATTGGAAAGAAGTAGAATCCTGGTCTTTTGACTCTTAGCACAGATCACTTTCTAGGACACTGTGCTGCCTCAAGCACTTACACTTCATGAAGAAAAAAGTTCTTCAAAAAAATAAGAACATGCTTCTTAATAGACGGAGTACGAAGCAAATCTATTAATCTATTGAATTGGGTTAGTGCCTTTTGTCAATGTCTCATTCCAGTTCTGGAAATTAGCTAGATAATTATCCCAACCATAAAGTTAAATTCTAATTAATGTCTAATTAGCAGAATTATCTTGTTTGGCTCACTACTCAATGGTCAGATTACTCTGAGCTGCATAGGCAGAACTATGTTGTTTAACCTCCCTTACCCACCACAGACGGCCCTCCTTCCCCCCTTGCCGCTCTGGGTTCAGCTTTATCTTTGTTTTAGTCTGGTACCTGCTATGTTTATGTGTTATTTTAGAAGTTGCTCATTATCCAGAAAGCTTTAAGTGACTAACTCTGAGGGAGATGTATTAGCAAGAGGCTTCAGGGCCACATTCAAGCAAGTAGACATACTGTAAACAGAATTAATTAAATTAACTGCTTTGAATTTTTAAAAAAATCAAAGTAGATGCCTATTTGCCAAGATACAATTGTCACCAAACCTCACAGGAGCTATTTGTATTTTTATTATTTTTATTCCTTTGTAGAAGCAAGATTTATATTACTTATATACAGCCACACACTGCTTTAAGAAAAGATAATCAGGCATCACTAGGAAAAAATTACAGATTAATAATGACAAAAGATGACATCTGTATACAAATTATTTATATTAATTTTTGTGATAATTTTATGCTTTTAAGAATATACATTTTGCACAACGGTGACTATGAAGAAATTCTTTAAATTTACTTTCATTTCATTTTCTTTTTCTAATGTCATCTCCCTGTGACTTTATCTTATGGACCTAAAATTTCTTTATGCTTCAATTTTGAAATGGTTTAGTGAAGAATTTACTGTGTCTATAAATTCTCTTATTTTCTATCCTTAAGTTGAATTAGACCCTATATTGATTAATCTTTAATTACATAATAATCATTTCTTAAAGTAGACATTGATTTTGTTTCTGTTATAAATAAACATTTTAAGTCATAAGATTGTTCAGGACATGAATTTTATTTTCATGAAGTTGTTAATAAATCAAGGACTCTGTTTAGAAATTCCTAAGGGAGATAGCTTTTACAATAATAAACTCTAGTGTGGTATAGGGCTTAAATTTTATAGTCACATGGGACATATAACCATATGAATATAGTACCATTAAATAATGTCATCTTTCTCATAAGGTACCTGTTTTCCAGCTAGGTGCAACTTAGGACAGTTTGATATTTATGATATTCTAGGTTTGAAGTGCAGAAGCACATAAAAGTTGAAGTTGTCAGGGAGAAAAGGAAAGTAAGGTTTCTAAGTAGTTTCATGTTATTACAATAATCATATAGAAAACAAACATGAGTTTTAGTGCCGTGTCAGAAAAACATCAGGAACTTGTCCAGAAGGAAGAAATGTAATCACTTTAACAGATAGTCAAGAATGAAGTGCTCTTATCCCCTACCAAGAAATGCACAGATCACTGGGAGAATCTGAGCCTGTCACCCTGGTATCCAGCAGCATGAAAGGTCAGTGATCAGAGAACATGAACTCTGGAGACAGACTCAGCAGACTCAAATCCTGGCAGTGCCACTATTTAACTATCTATATGACGTTATTCAAGTTACCTGATCTCTCTAAGACTTAGTTTTCACAACTCTAAAAGGGGAAAGATAAAAGTTTCTTGAAGGTTAATTTAAAGCTTAAAATGAAATGACATGAAATATTCACCAGCATGTCTGACATATTCAGTACTTTGTAACTATTATTATATTTATTTGCACTAATTTATTCAAGTATGATTGATGGCACCATCAGGTCATTTTAAGTTATTTAGTAGTGTACTTTGGACATGTTATCAGGAAGGACCAGTCCCTGGAGAAAGACATCATGCTTGGTAAAGTAGAGGGTCAGCGCAAAAGAGGAAGACCCTCAACGAGATGGATTGACCCAGTGGCTGCAACAATGGGCTCAAACGTAACGACTGTGAGGATGGCGCAGGACTGTGCAGTGTTTCCTTCTGTTGTACATAGGGTTGTTATGAGTCAGAACTGACTTGAAAGCACCTAACAACAGCAGTAGTGTTAAAACGGTGATGGTCTAAGTACTTGGGGTCCCTAAGGGACTAAAAAGGAGGCCTGGTGGTGCAGTAGTTAAGCACTCAGCTGCTAACCAAAAGGTTAGTTTAAACCCACCAGCAGCTCTGCAGGAGAAAGATGTGGCAATCTCTTACTGTAAAGATTATAGCTTTGGAAACCGTATGGGTTAGTTCTACTCTGTCCTATAGGGCCACTATGAATTGGAATAGACTTAATGGCAATGGATTTGGGTTTTGGTTTTTTGGAAGGGACTATAATATATAAGTAGTCTACAGTACAGAAGGAACTGTGAAGTGCTATGATAATCTGTAGAATATTTTCTTTCAATAAATCTCCATAATGAAGCTCTAAATGACGTACAAAAATTTCTGAGATTCTCACAGCACTTACCTAAAAGAAGAACTTGTTTTCTCCAGAAGGATTTATTCATATAATACTCATTTTCTTGAGAAAATTGTGTGCTATGACAAGCTTCTTTACACTTTACCTGAAAAAAAGCATTACTCAATATAACTATATGAGGGATAGGATTACTAATAATATAAATGACAATAACTTCTTTCACTAATGAACAACTTTATCATTTCTATTAGACTTTCACATTATTTACTTCATTTAATACTCAGGACAGATCTTCAATTCCTTCAACTATAAAAAATGAATGAGTTCTGCTCAAAGTTACTGGTTGAAAATGACATAATTCAAACCTTCACCTCTTTTGTTTTATTTACAATCACCTCACATGCAATTATCCCACTGAACAGATTGGGTGACTGTTGCTTATAAACAAATGGAAAGCAAGAAGTATAGCAAACAGGGAAATACTATAATACATTATTATTAAATTATTATTATATTATAAAAATATACTATAATAGTATAATGTAAGTATATACTTATAATTAAAAAACCCATTGCCATCAAATTGATTACAACTCATAGCGACCCTATAGGACAAAGTAGATCTGTACCATAGGGTTTCTTTACGGAAGCAGACTGCCACATCTTTCTCCTTCAAACTGCTGGCCTTTCAGTTAGCAGCCGAGTGCTTAACCACTGTGCAACCAGGGCTCCTATATTTATACCTACTATATGTATATATACTTATTTTATATATATATATGTATATATATATACTCCCATCTTCTGAAAGACAGGACTGTGTTTTTGCTAAGTAAATCATCAAGCTGCAGACCCATGGATAACTTGGAAAAAGCAGCCTCCTAATCATGCCTTTTTGCAGCATGTAGTATCTCTATAACCTTGCTTCTAGCACTTAGAAAGAGTATTTTCTCCAGAGGGAGTATTACAGAATAATTAATAAGAGTCTATTTTGCTAAAGAGATTGTATCTGAAAAATGGTATATGACTATGTAGCACTTTGCCTTGAGTGAGTTCAAAGTATTTTCCCAATGCAGTTAAGAACATACTACTGCCATTTAAAATAGCTATCATAGCTTTGGATTTCATATAGATATTAATATTTTTTCCTATCTATCATGAGCGGTGGCATTACAAAGCAAGGAGGGTGAATGGAGTGATCAATTATTTATTTATTCTATACTTATTCATTCACTCAACAAAAATATTTTGAATGCCTATCATGCTGCAAGCAACTTGTTTTTAGTGATCACAATCAGAATGTACTCAATATTCTGTTCCACCCTGATTAAACACAAAATCAAAATACTCTTCGGATTGGAGAAAGCATCTACTAGCAACAGAGGCTGGTGTGGTTGCAACTCTGTTAGATTCAAAAACATGCTTAGAAATTTTACTCTGGAAGAAACAGTTTGTTCTTATTTTCTGCTCAGTCATACTTCAAAGTAAATCCAGGACCTATGTGAGACATACATGAATAATAATTAAGAATTAATTTATTTTATGTACCCTCATTTTCCAAAACATGGCTTCTTTTCCACCTTGAATAGTACATCATAAAAAATTTAGAATTAAATAGAACACTGACTCTGAATAAAATGAAGACAAAGTTGGTTTTCTTGAGTAGAGTGGCTAAGAGGTATCATATGCCATCAATTGTCCCTAAAGTATTAAGGAACTCTATTCCCAAAACACATGAATGTGATAGAGTTAAGCAAAGGATAGAATTATTTTTCCTGGCAAAGATGATTACTGTTTCTTAAGTTGTTGCATACACTGGAGAGAAAAACCTGAATCTTTCATCTGAAACACACTATTTTTCAGTTGGTTCTAATTCTCGTGCATGTCTTATATGTCCCCATTTGAGAAGAAAAACTGGAATTGCAGCAATGCATAGATGGGAAAGGATATGAAAGAATTATTTACTAAAGGTTAATTTTTCCTGCTTATTGATTACATTAAGGGAAAGAATAGAATCAAACCTGATCGCAAAATGCTAGTGCTATAAGAGACTCAAATATCACTTAGATCAATTATAAGATATCGGGATTAAGGATACTGGTGTAAAATTATAGTTAGTTACTGGCCAAGGACAAAGAATTCAATGTTGACTAAGTAAGAAACAAGCTACGTTATACCTCAAAATTCATTTTAAAAAATTCTGAAAAAATTAATTTGTTCTATGAAGTAACTGCAGCCTGGGGCATCATCAGGATTAAAAGATAATAATAATAATAAAATGTCTTAGCCAATTTTATTTTATTGCATGGCTTGGTAAAAAAGCAGAGTTCAATCTGAAATGAAAAAAATGTACATATATATTAATTAGATACATAGATATAGAATTAAGTAGATAAAAACACCGCATATTATCTACTTTTATGAATAAAACTTGAAACTTAGCCTTCTGCTATATAAAGAACAGGTAGCACTCCAACTGGCATTTAGAAAATACCAAACAAAAATACAAACATCAATTGTAGATTACTTAAGTGAAAAATAAAATTCCATTTCAGTCTCTTCCTTATGTTGTTGCTGTTGTTAGGTGCCACCGAGTCGGTACCGACTCATAGAGACCCTATGTACAACCGAACGAAATGCTGTCCAGTACAGTGCCATCCTCACAATTATTGCTATGCTTGAGCCCGTTGTTACAGCCACTGTGTCAATCCACCTCACTGAAATTCTTCCTCTCTTTTGCTGACCCTCTACTTTACCAAGCATGATGTCCTCCAGGGAGTGGTCCTTCCTGATGACATATCCATAGTATGTGAGACGTAGTCTCACCATCCTTGCTTCTAAGGAGCATTTTGGCTGTACTTCTCCCAAGATAGATTTGTTTGTTCTTTTGACAGTCCATGGTATATTCAGTATTCTTTGTCAACACCACAATTCAAAGGCGTTAATTCTTCTTCAGGCTTCCGTATTCATCGTCCAGCTTTTGCATGCATATGAGATGATTGAAAACACCGTGGCTTGGATCAAGGGCACCTTAGTCCTTAATGTGACATCTTTGCTTTTTAACACTTTAAAGAAGTCTTTTTTTTTTTGATTACATATATATTTTTTAATTGTACTTTAGATGAAGGTTTACAGAACAAATAGTTTCTCATTAAACAGTACACGTATTATTTTATGACATTGGTTAACAACCCCACAACATGTCAACACTCTTCCTTCTCAACCTTGAGGACCTTTTTTTTGGTGAAAATATACATAGCCAAAATTACACCATTTTGAAAGTTTCTACCTGTGCAATTCGGTGACATCGATCACATTCTTTCAGTTGTGCTGCTATTCTCACTATCCTTTTCCAAATTATTCCATCACCATTATCTTCAACTCATTGGCCCCTAGGCATTCCATCAAACCTTTTGAGTTGCTGTTGTCAGTTTGATCTCACATATATAATTCTTTTTTTTTTTTTTTTGTACCTTAAATGAAGGTACATTTATTTTGCATAAAAAATAGTTTCTCATTAAACAGTTAGTAGTACACGTATTGCCCTCTGACAATGGTTGACAACCCCATGACATGTCAACACTGTCCCTTCTCAACCTTGGGTTCCCTATTACCAGCTTTCCTGTCCCCTCTTACCTTTCAGTCCCTGTCCCTGGACTGCAGTGCCTTATTAGTCCTGTTTTGTTTTATGAGGCTGTCCAATCTCAGGCTGAATGGTGAATTTCAGGAAGGGCTTCACCACTGGGCTAAAAGGATGTCCGGGAGCCATACTCTCGGAGTTTCTCCAGTCTGTCAGGCCAGTAAATCTGGTCTTTTTTTGTGAGTTAGAATTCTGGTCTATATCCTTTTCCCAGCTCTGTCCAGGACCCTCTATTGTGATTCCGGTCAGAGCAGTCAGTGGTGGTAACCAGGTACTGTCTAGCTGTACTGGACTCAGTCTGGTGGAGGCCGTGGTAGTTGTGATCCATTAGTCCTTTGGACTAATCTTTTCCTTGTATCTTGTTCTCTTAAATCTCCCTTGCTCCCAAAGGGGTGAGACCAGTGGAGTATCTCAGATGGCTTTTCACAGGCTTTTAAGACCCCAGACGCTACTGACCAAGGCAGAATGTAGAACATTGTCTTTATAAACTGTGTTATGCCAATTTCCCCGAGACCATTAAAGAAGTCTTTTGCAGCAGATTTGCCCAGTGCAATATATGGTTTGATTTCTTGACTATTGCTTCCATGGGTGTTGATTCTGGATCCAAGTAAAACAAAATCTCTGACAACTCCAATCATTCTTCTATTTCTCATGATGTTGCTTATTGATCCAGTTGTGAGGATGTTTGTTTTCTTGATGTTGAAGTGTAATCCATACTGAAGGCTGTGGTCTTTGATCTTCATCAGCAAGTGCTTCAAGTCCTCTTCACTTTCAGCAAGTGAGGTTGTGTCATCTGCATATTGCAGGTTGTTAATGAGACTTCCTCCAATCCTGATGTCACATTCTTCTTCATATAGTCCAGCTTCTCAGATTATTTGCTCAGCATACAGACTGAATAAGTATGGTGAAAGGATACAACCCTGACACACACCTTTCCTGACTTTAAACTATGCAGTAACCACTTGTTCTATTCCAATGACTGTGTCTTGATTTATGTATAGGTTCCTCATGAGCACAATTAAGTGTTCTGGAATTCTCATTTTTCACAATGTTATCCATAATTTGTTATGATCCACACAGTCGAATGCCTTTGCATAGTCAATAAAACACAGTTAAACATTTTTCTGGTGTTAGTCTCTACTTTCAGAAGGGATCCATCTGACATCAGCAATGATATCCCTTGTTCCACGTCCTCTTCTGATTCTGGCTTGAATTTCTGGCTCTTCCCTGTCAATGTACTGCTGCAGCCGCTTTTAAACTATCTTCATCAAAATCTTACTTGTGTGTGGTATTAATGATATTGTTCTATAATTTCCACATTCAGTTGGAACAGGCATAAATATGGATCTCTTCCAGTCGGTTGGCAAGGTAGCCATCTTCCAAATTTCTTGGCATAGATGAGTGGGCACTACCAGTGCTGCATCTGTTCGTTGAAACATCTCAATTCGTATGAAGTCAATTCCTGGAGACTTGTTTTTTGCCAATGCCTTCTGTGCAGCTTGGACCTCTTCCTTCAGTACCATCAGTTCCTGAGCACATGCTGCCTCCTGAAATGGTTAAATGTCAACCAATTCTTTCTGATATGTGATTTTGTGTATTCCTTCCATCTCCTTTTGAGGTTTCCTGCATCGTTTAATATTTTCCCTGTAGAATCCTTCAGTATTGCTACTCGCGGCTTGAATTTTTTCTTCAGTTCTTTCAGCTTGAGAAATGCCAAGCGTGTCCTTCCCTTTTGGTTTCCTAACCTCAGGTCTTTTGCATTTCATTATAATACTTTACTTTGTCTTCTTGTGCCATCCTTTGAAATCTTCTGTTCAGCTCTTTTACTTCATCATTTCTTCCATTTGCTTTAGCTACTCTACGTTCAAGACCCAACTTCAAAGTCTTTACTGACATCCATGTTGGTCTTTTCTTTATTTCCTGTCTTTTTAATGACCTCTTGCTTTCTTCACGTATCATGTCCTTGATGTCATTCCACACTTCATCTGGTCTTCAGTCATTAGCGTTCAACACGTCAAATCTATTCTTGAGATGGCCTCTAAATTCAGGTGGGATATATTCAAGTCATACTTTGGCTCTCCTGGACTTGTTCTAATTTTCTTCAACTTCAACTTGAACTTGCATATGAGCAATTGATGGTCTGCTCCTCAGTCGGCCCCTGGCTTTGCTCTGACTGATGATATTCAACTTTTAGATTGTCTCTTTCCAAAGATGTAGTCAATTTGATTCCTGTCTATTCCATCTGATGAGGTCCATGTGTATAGTCACCGTTTATGTTGTTGAAGAAAAGTATTTGCAATGAAGAAGTCATTGGTCTTGCAAAATCCTGTCATGTGACCACCAGCATTTCTATCACCAAGGCCATATTTTCCTACTGCTGAGCCTTCTTCTTTGTTTCCAACTTCCACTTTCCAATCACCAGTAATTATCAATGCATCCTGATTGCATGTTTGATCAATTTCAGACTGCATAAGTTGGTAAAAATCTTCAATTTCTTCATCTTTGGACTTAGTGGTTGGTGCATAAATTTGAATAACAGTCATATTAACTGGTCTTCCTTGTATGCATATGGATATTATCCTATCACTGACAGCTTTGTACTTCAGTATAGATCTTGAAACGTTCTTTTTGACAACGAATGCAACACCATTCTTCTTCAAGTTATCACTCCTGGCATAGTAGACCATATGATTGTCTGATTCAAAATGGCCAGTACCAGTCCATTTCAGCTCACTAATGCTTAACATATTGATGTTTATGCATTCCATTTCATTTTTGACGATTTCCAATTTTCCCGAATTTGTACTTTGTACATTCCATGTTCCAATTATCAATGGATGTTCGTAGCTGTTTCTTCTCATTTTGAATCGTGCCACATCAGTAAATGAAGGTCCTGAAAGATTGACTCCATCCAGGTCATTAAGGTCAACTCTACTTTGAGGGGGCAGCTCTTCCCCAGTTGTCTTCTGAGTGCCTTCCAACCTAGGGGGTCTCATCTTCCGGCACTATATCAGACAATGTTCTGCGGCTATCCATAAGATGTTCACTGGCTAATTCTTTTCAGAAGTAGGCTGCTAGGTTCTTCTTCCTAGTCTGTCTTAGTCTAGAAACTCAGTTGAAACCTGTTCACCACAGGTGACCCTGCTGGCTTTTGAATGCCGGTGGCATAGCTTCCAGCATCACACCAACACGCAAGCCCCCACAGTACGACAAACTGACAGATGCATGGGAGCTCCTCCTTATAACCCCCTTAGCTTAAAACAGAAAAACTGATGTGTCTGCACTGAAACGTTTTTGAAACCAGTTTCCCTTTTGATTTAAGGTATAATGAACAGATTTCTTGCTCTGATCTTGTGAAATTCAACAGTGAGCTCTCTTTAGATATTGTTTTTAATATTTTCACTCTACCAGTAGGAAATATCTTTGCAGGAAATCCATAATCCAGCCCTATAGAGAAATATTCTGAAGACCACACCTCGGAGCAGAAAGCTCCACTATTCTAATTTTGGTCCAGATGCCAACCTCCTCTAAGACTTGGGGCACATTATGCTATTTTTCCTAGACTCAGTTTCTTCTCCTCAAAAAATCATTTGCCCTTTCTGAAAATCTGTTTTTATGAGGATCAATTTCACAAAGTCTAAAAAGCACTTTCAAGATGAAAGTAATCTGGACTATCTTGAAGAAAAAATAAAAGCTAAAAAACTGGGAGTATAGCTTTAATCAAGAAGCCTGAACTCAGGTAAGAGGCAATTTGACCATTAGGCATCCTCTGTTTATCAGCTCACTGGGGCCTTCAAGTGAAGGGAGAGTTTGAGTAAGTCAGATTAGCAAAGGTTTATTAGCAAGACAAAATCAATGGAGGAAATCAGTGGGGATTCACTGTATCACTTTTGATAACTATAATAAACAAGGTTCCATATAAAATATTAGAGCAACTATCATCTCCTAACTCAGAAACTGCAAGGGGAAATACTCAAATTTGATAGAGACATTTTGCCAAAAAGTTCACTTATGATTATTCGTGGTACTATATTTGTGCTGCCTCACAAATTTAACTTTGGCAGGACAAAATACACTGAGTCCCTGGTTTGATATAGGCTTTGGAGTTTACATAGCACTCAAATCTTGGTTTCTAATACCATTCTCCAACAAAAGAAAGCAAGGGTCCTTGGAGAAATGACTGGCAGGAACATTCAGGATGAGTCTGGAGCATCTTGTGGTGCCAGAAGTTAAGGAAGTGCTAAAAAATAAACTAAAAATGAAAACAAAACCCCCCCAAAACAAAAAACACTGATGGCAGTATGTCAAAGGAGCATGGGAGCCAACTGAAAGGGCTGGAACAAAGCTGGAGCAATTTCAGAAAAAAAAAGTTGAACTATAACCCAAAGTATAAAACAAATGTCCCCAAGTCCACACTGACATTAATAAATTATTAAATAGACTAATGAATGAAGGAGAAAAAAGAAATATCCTATGCAAAATGATTCCAAATCATTCATGTAGCTACTCCACCCTAAAGAGGGAGAGCATAATTCTCTACTCCTTAAGTGTAGGCTGCACGGAGGGACTTGCTTCCAAAGTGTACAGTATGGAAAGAAAGAAAGAAAAAGTTACTTTATAGTGGAGAATTCTGACAAACTAACCTCAGTAAGGTGATCAAGCTCAATACTAAAATCAAAACAAAAAAAAAAACCATTGCAACTGAGTCAATTCTGACTCATAGCAACCCCATAGGACAGAGTAGAACTGCCCTGTTGGGTTTCGAAGGCTGTAAATATTTACAGAAACAGACTGCCACATCTTTCTCCCATGGAACAGTTGGTAGGTTCGAACTGTAGAACTTTTGGTCATGTTGATAGCATGTACACGTGATATGATGGAGGGAAATGTCTCTTTACCTCTGTGGTCTTCCTCCTGAAATCTCATAACCTCAGTCTTATTATGAGAAACGTATCAGACAAATACCCATAGAAAAGCATCCTACAATATACTTGACCAAAAACCAGAAAACCGGCAGCCATCAAGTTGATTCCAACTCATAGCAACCCTATAGGATAGCGCAGAACTGCTTCATAGGGTTTCCAAGGAGCACCTGGTGGATTTGAACTGCTGACCTTTTGTTTAACAGTCGTGGCTCTTAACCACTACACCACCAGGGTTTCCATACCAGGCCAATACTCCTCAAAACTATCAAAGTCATCAACACCAAGGAAAAGTCTGAGAAACTGTCACAGCCAAGAGAAGTCTAAGAAGACATGACAAATAAATGTAATGTGGTGTCCTGGATGGGATCCTGGAACAGAAAAAGTGCATTAGGTAAAAACTAAGAAAATCAGAATAAACTATGGACTTTAGATAATAATAATGCATCAATATTGGCTCATTAGCAAATGTACCATGCTAATGTAAGATGGCATCAAGGGGGGAAACTGAGTAAGGGGGAATATAGAAACTGTCTCCACTATCTCCTCAATTTTTCTGTAAATCTAAAACTGTCCTAAAAAATAGACTATTACAAAAAAAAATCAAACAATAAACAAAACACTAGGCCTCTTGGAGTAGTCTGCAAGAGAAGATGGATAAGTATGGGCCTAAATACACGTAAAGGGCCAGTAAAACCCACTTAGCATTGCAGAAGATGCATGGAAGACAAACATTTATACAGAATATTATACATGTTGGCAGGATTTGTGCAATTTATTTGTATTTTCTTCCCAGTTCTAAGATATTTAGATGTAAATTGTGAGAGGAGAGCTAGCTGGCCTTAAATTAAATCAATAGGTCAAGGTTTCGGGGTGGCACAGCAAAAGCTTTCAGAGATTATATTACTTCTCCAGGTCTCAATTTTCTGAAAGTATGGTTTTACGATTCCTTAGAACTCTAATAATTCATATATAAATTACTTGATAGACATTATTCCTACTTTGAAAAAATTTCCTTCTGATCTAAATCTGGGAATGTAAAATGTGCATGCCATATATAAACATGCCTTTAAACTCTTCTCTAAGCCCCTTTCTTATTATATTTCTCTATGGAATACAATATTCCAACATTCAAATAAGCACACATAGTGTAAAACATGGTTCATGAAGTAGTGTATCTTCGGTAATATTTTAGTAGAAAATAAAGTTTTGCTTAATAGAGAAATAACGAAAACAAAGTACATTTTATTGATACGTCAGTGAGAATGAAAAGCAACTGAATAGAGACTCAGTTGCCATATATTCACCTTAAGCTATATATACTGAAAGTAATCTTTGATTAAGCTTTTTCCCTGCAATGAAATTCAATACCAAAGTAAGGCAGAATACTCTTCATACTCACAAGGGGTATATACCAAGTCATTTGTGAATCTCCAAATCAAGAAAGTTAAATTTTAAAATATTAGTTCCATAAAATTAAAAATATACACAGATAGAACTGAAAATTTTAAATGTTATTTTCTTTCTTTAATAATCTCTATGCCTAGGATTAAATGCATTTATGAAACTATCAAAATATATTTTTATTAAAAGGATTCTATACTGTATGAAAATCTATTTTTTCTCTAGTAACATTAACTGAAAGCTTACTTAAATATGTCAAGTCACCGGTGATGATGGAAAATGATGTTGTGTTATTTGGACAAAAGATGCTATAGCAGTCAGTGTGTATCAGGATGCTGTATCGGTCAGACTTCCACATATATATAAGTATATATATATATATATATATATATATATATATTTGTATGTATACGTGTGTGTGTGTGTATTTGTGCCGACCACTCATCTGCCAGTTTGTCGTACTGTGGTGGCTTGTATGTTACTGTGATGCTGGAAGCTATGCCACTGGTATTTCAAACACCAGCAGTGTCACTCATGGTGGACAAGTTTCAGCAGAGCTCCCTGACTAAGACAGACTGGGAAAAAGGACCTGGTGATCTACCTCTGAAAAAACTGGCCAGTGAAAATCTTATGAAGCAGTGGAACACTGTCTGATATAGTGCTGGCAGATGAGCTCCTCAGGTTAGAAGGCACTCAAAATACAACTGGGGAAGGGCTGCCTCCTCAAAGTAGATTCGACCTTAATGACATAGATGGAGTGAAGCTTTTGGAACCTTCCTTTGCTGATGCAGCACAACTCAAAATGAGAAGAAGCAGCTGCAAACATCTGTTAGTAATAGGAAGGTGGAATGCAAGAAGTATGAATCAAGGAAAATTGGAAGTTTTCAAAAATGAAATGGAATGCTTGAAGATTAACATCCTAGGTATTAGTGAGCTGAAATGTATTGGTATTGGCTATTTTGAACCAGGGAATCAGATGGTCTACCTATGCTGGAAATGACATACTGAAGAGGAACAGCATCATATTCATCATCAAAAAGAACATTTCAAGATCTATGCTGAAATACAACAGTCAATGATAGGATAATATCCGTATGCATACAAGGAAGACCAGTTAATTACATACCAACCACTAGTGCCAAAGATGAAGAAATTAGATACTTCCCAACTTCTGCAGCCTAAAATTGATCAAACATGCAATCAAGATGCATTGATAACTACTGGTGATTGGAATGCAAAAGTTGGAAATGAAGAAAGATTAGTAGTTATAAAATATATCCTTGGTGATAGAAATGACACCAGAGATTGCATGATAGAATTTTGCAACACCAATGACTAATTCATTGGAAATACCTTTCTTCAACAACATAAATGGTGACTATACATGTGGACCTCACTGAATGGAATACATAGGAATCAAATTAACTACATCTGTGGAAAAAGACAATGGAGAAGCTCAACATCATCGTTAGAACAATGCCAGGAGCCGACTGAGGAGCAGACCATCAATTGCTCACATGCAAGTTCAAGCTGAAACTGAAGAAAATTAAAACAAGTCCATGAGAACCAAAGTATGATCATGAGTATATCCCACCTGAATTTTAAGAATAATCTTAAGAATAGATTTGAGGCTTTGAACACTAAAGACTGAAGACCAGACGAGTTCTGGAATGACATCAAGGACATCATATACAAAAAAAGCAAAAGATCATTAAAAAGACAGAAAAGACCCAAATGCACATCAGAAGAGACTCTGAAACTTCCTCTTGAACTTAGAGTAGCTAAAGCGAATGGAAGAAATGATGAAGTAAAAAAGCTGAACCAAAGATTTCAATGGGTGGCTTAAGAAGACAAAGTAAAGTACCATAAAATGTGCAAAGACCTGAAGTTAGAAAACCAAAAGGGTAGAACACACGTGGCATTTCTCAAGCTGAAAGAACTGAAGAAAATATTCAAGTGTCGAGTTGCAATATTGAAGGAGTCTATGAGCAAAAAATTGAATAAGGCGGGAAGCATCTAAAGAAGATGGAAGGAATACACTGAGTCACTATACCAAAAAGAATTGGTCAACATTCAACCCTTTCAGGGGGTAGTGTATGATCAAGAACCGATGATACTGAAGGAGGAAGTCCAAGCTGCACTGAAGGCATTGGCAAAAAACAAGCCTCCAGAAACTGATGGAATACCAACTGAGATGCTTCAAGAAACGAATGCAATGTTGGAAGCACTCACTCAACTACGGCAAGAAAGAAAGTTGATCCAACAGACTGTGGAAATTATTGAACAATGATATTAATAAATATCATAGCCAAGTAAAATATTGTTGAAGAGAATTTAAACACAGTTGTAGCAATGCATCAACAGAGAACTGCTAGAAATTTAAGAGATATCATTGCTGATGTCAGATGGATCTTGGCTGAAAGCAGAGAATACCAGAAAGATGTTTACCTGTGCTTAATTGCCCATGCAAAGGCATTTGACTGTGTGGATCATAACAAATTACGGATAACATTGTGAAGAATAGGAATTCCAGAACACTTAATTGTGCTCATGAGGAACCTGTACATAGACCAAGAGGCAGTTGTTTGAACAGAAAAAGGGAATACTGTATAGTTTAAAATCAGGAAAAGTGTGCATTAGGGTTGTATCCTTTCATCATACTTATTCAGTCTGTATGCTGAGCAATAATTCAAGAAGCTAGGCTATAGAACTCTGCATCAGGATTAGAGGAAGACTCATTAACAACCTGTGATATGCAGATGACCCTACCTTGTTTGCTGAAAGTGGAGATGACTTGAAGCACTTACTGATGAAGATCAAAGACTATAGCCTTCAGTACAGATTATACCTGAACATAAAGAAAACAAAAATCCTTACACAAGTGAACCAACAAGCAACATCATGACAAATGGAGAAAATATTGAAGTTGTCAAGGATTTCATTTTTCTTGAATTCACAATCAATGCCCATGGAAGCAGCAGACAAGAAATCAAATGATGCATTGCTTTGGGCAAATTTTTTACAAAAGACTTATTTAAAGTGTTAAAAAGCAAAGATGTCACCTTGATGACTAAGTTGTGCCTTGCCCAAGTCATTGTATTTTCAGTCGCCTGATAATGCATGCAAAAGCTGGACAATGAATAAGAAAGACTGAAGAAGAACTGATGCCTTAAATTACGGTGTTGGTGAAGAATATTGAATATACCATGAACTGCCAGAAGAACTAAGAAATCTGTCCTTGAAGAAGCATAGTCAGAATGCTCCTTAGAAGTGAGGATGGCGAGACTTCGTCTCACATACTTTGGACATGTTATCAGCAGGGACCAGTCCCTGGAGAAGGACACCATGCTTGATAAAGTAAAGGGTCAGCAAAAAAGAGGAAGACCTTTAAGGAAATGGATTGACACAGTAGCTGCAATAATGGGCTCAAACATAGCAATGATTTTGAAGATGGCACACGATCAGGCAGTATTTCATCCTGTTGTATGTAGGGTCTCTATGAGTTGTAGTCTACTCGACGGCACCTAACAACAACAATGTGTGTGTGTGTTTGTGTGTGTATTTGTGGAAATATGGATACATATATATTAAAATGTATTTGGAACTATATTAATATTTATATATATACGTATGTGAGTGTATACACACGCATTTATTTTAAGGAATTTGCTTATGTGGTTGTGGGGGCATGCAAGTTTGTAATCTGTAAGGAAGCCTGTTTCATGTGTACTGCATACATCTATCTAATAAACGTTCTCCTTCATAATCTTGTTCAGGTTGAGAGAAAATATTTCTGCAATAACATGGTAAGCAGAAATGATCCAATGTGTAACTTCAATTTATAAAAGACAATTTAGTCTTAAAATTTTCAAAGAAAACCTTACTTACTAAAAAGGCAATTTCAGTTGTAAAACTAGTGCCTTTTTCCATTTTCCTTAGCGAATTTTTTTACATGAATCAATTTTCCACTTAACCCCATTTTTTTCTTTACACATCTTTATGGAAAAGTTTAATTATCTTTTCCTTTTTGGCTAAACTTTTTGCTCTCACTGCCTGGAGCCATTTGTGAGACATTTTCATCTCTCAGCTTTTCCCATTTTTGCTTTAGAGCAAATCAAATGGTTAAAGCCAGGCTGCTTAGGTTCGCATCCTAATTCTGCCACTTATTAGCTGTGTGACCTTGAGCAAGTTCCTTAACCACTCGGCTCATTTTTATCATCTGTAAAATGAATATGATAAAAGAAACTACTTAATGAGGTTGAAGAAAGATGAAGTGAGTTAATATTTGTAAACTAAATGTGTTAATATTTGTAAAGTTTTAAAAAGAATATGTAACATGTTGTTACTTGTCATCAGGTTAATTCATGGCGACTTCTTTTTATGGAGTAAGGGTGATGTAACTGTTTGCCTCTTGAAATAGGTAAATAAATGCCTACATACTTACAGGTGTACATGATCCACAATGGTCAGCCTACCTGTCCATTTTTTCATTAAATTTCTTTTGTCTTGAACAGTACCTGGAATGGAGTAAGTGTCTGAGAAATGTTAATTGAACAGATTGAATACATATAGCCACAAATTTAATATCATATTCTTAGATTTCTTTCAAATTTCCACTTTCTGGAAAAGAACAATCACTAGTTTAGGCTTCTTTACTTTCTCTTTATTTCCACCAATAGCAGTACCAGACAGTTTCTCTTAGGGAATATGTCTCATGAAGAATAAAGTCTTATTACTTCAAACGAGTTCACTGCACATGCCTCAAGTAGAGAAGAACATGCTCATGTTCAAATGGATATGCTGCGTGGTCTTCTGGTCTCGGTTAACACCCCTGGCCACAGAATGTATGTAATGCATGCTTCAGAAAATGACCTATTGTATATGTCCCAAACTTTCAAAACCATGAGCTAATTGTCATAAACACAAATGTTAAATTCACTTATTTTCAAAGGGTACTATTATTCTAGTTTTTAAGCTAGTCCTGATTTTTTTAAATCTTCTAAAAAGAATATATATTCCTTGTGGTTTTCATGTAGTTTTTCAAACATTTCAGAAAGTTAAAAAAGGAACAGTGAAAGAATAGAAATTCTTCCATATTTTCTGTGTATACTCTATTTTAATATTGTATGTATATATAAGCATGTTATTAATATGCATATGTGCATGTATGTGTCCATATAGACGTATGAGTGTATATTTTGTAGGTATATATATCAGCTGATAAAGCATATGAGAAAACAGCTTCTTTCAAAAATATGTGGAGCAAACAAAGTTGTAAATGATTATCTGGGAAAGTCGCTAAAGACAGAAATAACTTACTGAAATAGATTTAAAATCCAACATCAAATATAGCAAAAGAAGTATTTAACACAGGTGGGAGGAATCTGATTGTCATTGAATTTGTTCTCTGCCCTTCCTCTTGATGTGCCAAGTTTCTGGACTAGCGAGTCACCTTGATCCTCTGTAACAGATGGTTTGCAGCATTCATTTCAGTGAAAATACAACATTTCCTTCCTTGAAGTCAGCTCAAAACCAAAGAAAGGATTCAGTGATTTTTAAGCGAGATGGATGATTGTCTGGCTTTGTGGCTGACTAGCTCAAATCTGGATTGTATGGCCCCTCCTAGGTCTCTTCTATGTCATCAATTTCAATAAATAAATGCTCTGTTTAGGGAGAGAAAAAGTCACTTAGTGTTAGTGAACAGCCTACCTTCCAAACCCTACCTGCTTGTTGGATTTAATTCTTATTAATTCTTGTTATAAAGACCAGGTGAAAATATAGTTTCACGTGTTTTTTCTATTATAAACATTAGTCTTCTATAGAGAGGTGCTGATATGCCATTAGGATCTATTGACTGGGCAACTGAAGGAGAACATTGTAAACATAAAGGAACAGTCAGCTGTCCAGAATGGCATAGCTGACATACTTTGTAGAGGGGAAAATCCTAGACAGGATGCTTATTTACCTTTGAAAACTCTATGATATCACACTCGTGAGAATGTATAAAAGGCTTTCTTTACCGTCTATGTATAATAACTATAATGAGGCACATGCAAAAAGATATGAAGAATTGCTGGAGAAAGATGAATCACTAAAATGATATAATCAATATAATCAACATAGGGGAAGACTGGTAACAGCAAGAAGAGCTAGTGTTTTTGAGTAGAAATCCCTGAATCTGGATCTTGGTTGATCTTGGGGGGAAAGGCAGATGTGAGATATTCAGTCAGCCATAAACTTAAAAGGCTGGTAGATGTGTGTCAATCATGTCTCAAACAGGATTGAGGGTCCAAAGCAAGAAGCTAAGACTGGGTATCCCCCGGGATTGGGTTCTGGGTGGAGAATGGGAAAGTACATGGGTGCAAGATGTTTAAGATGGAGTTCACTTTTTTTGGATTATAATCAGACCAAAAAACAAAACTCATTGCTGTCAAGTCGATTCCGACTCATAATCAGACAAAGCTTGATAAATAGCCCTCAAATCTAATCTTTTTTGTGAATCAATACAGCGATCTCTTTAAGGGCTGGTGAAGTGTATTTGTCTACTTCATCTATCAATTTACTCATCTACTCACTAATTTTAATTATAATATATACTGAATACCTTCTTTGCAAAGATCTTGGAAATATAGAGGAAAAAACACATATGAGTTTACAGAAAAAATTCATTACAATGACACAAATAAATAATTAGCAATTATTATATGTAATAGGAAGAAATATTGTGGGCTATGAGGTAACATAGCAGGGGATAGGAATTTAGATTAAAGTATCAGAGAGGCCATCTTTGAGGGAAGTATCATTTAAACTGAGATCTGGAGATGGAACTAACTAGGCAAAGAGAAGGGAGAAGAACATTTCAGGTAAAGAGAATAACAGAGTCACAAGCCCCGAGTCAGGAAAAGCTTTACAAAATTCCCAGGAAGGAGAGAAGGCCAGTGAGGGTTCAGTGTTGTGAGTAACAGAGAATAATACAAGGTGAAGCCAGTGTAGTAGGTCAATCATGAAGGGCCTTGTAGATCATGTTAAAAATATTACATCTTATCGTGTGTGCAGGTAAGAACAATGTGAAGTTTTGAGATAAAGAATGGTGTGATCTGATTTATGTTTTGTGATATCCTCTTGTTGCTCTAAGGGAAAAGGATGTGAGAGATATTAAAAGGTTAAGCGTGGAAATGCAATAGCAGTTGTCTAAATGAGAGCTGAAGGTGCAAGCATGAAGGCAGTGTCAATGGGAAATGGAGCCAAGTAGACAGATTCTGTGGTATGTCAGCGTGCTGAAGGGTTAGGGAAGCCCAGGACTCTTATAACCAAGAAGGAGATGGGCCTGTGTGCCAGGCTGGACAGCTACAGCATTTACAAAAGAAGCTGAAAATCCAGGGGGATCACAGAAAGACTGCAATTCTTCAGTGACTGGCTAGAAGACATGTAGAATTCATTTTAAATCCTGCTAAGACCTAAGAAATAATGAAAATACATGGGCCCTCCGTTTTGCCAACACCTACATGTGCAAAAAGAACAGCTAGAATCTGTTTAGGTCTTATTATTATTGTTGTGTGCCGTGGAGTGGATTCTGACTCATAGTGACCCTGTATAATAGAGTAGAACTGCCCCATAGGGTTTCCTAGACTGTACTCTGTACTGGAACAGATCTCAGATCTTTTTTCCCATGGAGCAGCTGGTGGATTCGAACCGGAGACCTTTTGATTAGCAGCCCAGTGCTTAATTAAACATGCATCACCAGAGCTTCTATAATCAAACTATACAAACCAAATCCAAACCCACTGCTGTCGACTCATAGGGACCCTATAGGACGGAGTAGAACTGCCTCATAAGATTTCCAAGGCTATAAATCTTTACGGAAGCAGACTGACAAATCTTTCTTCCATGGAGTACCTGGTGAGTTCGAATCCCTGACCTTTAGGTTAGCAGCCAGTCGCTTTAACAACTGCACCACTAGAGGTGATTTGTACTATTAGTAATCTAGTTTATTTAAAGCATTGACTCACTGGTAAATTAGAAATTTGTCAGATAGTATGAGAAGCTATCCCCATTTATGAGGTTGTTCCTTAGGGCAAAAAAAAAAAAATGAAAGAAACAAGTTCTAGAAAAGGTAGAAAGGATGTCAAGGAGAATCCAGTTACACTAGCCAAAAGGAAAAAAAAAAAAAAACCTTTGAGGCTTAGTTGATTCTGACTCATAGCAACCCTACAGGACAGGGTAGACTGCCTGATAGGGTTTACTAGGCTGCAATCTTTAAGACAATGTTTTGCTGCTATTCATAAAGTTTTCAACTAGCTAATTTTATTTATTTTTGGAAGTAGATTGCCAGGTCTTTCTTCCTACTCTGTCTAAATCTGGAAGTTCTGCTGAAACCTGTCCACCATGGGTGACCCTGCTGGTATTTGAAATACCAGTGGAAAAGCTTCCAGCATCACAGAACACACAGGCCACCACAGTACGACAAACTGACAGACAAATGGTGATGTTACTCTAAGGACTAAGGGGTGCCTGACCCAAGCCATGGTATTTTCAATTGCCTCAGATGCATGCAAAAGCTGGACAATTAATAAGGAAGACTGAAGAATTGATGCATTTGAATTAGGGTGTTGACAAAGAATACTGAATGTACCATGAACTACCAGAAGAACGAACAAAACTGTCTTGGAAGTAGTACAGCCAGAATGCCCCTTAGAAGTGAGGATGGCGAGACTTTGTTCATCTCACTTACTTTGGACATATTTTCAGCAAGGATCAATCCCTTGGAAAAAGAGAAGGTCAGCAAAAAAGAGGAAGACCCTCAGTGAGATGGATTGACACAGTGGCTGCAATAGTGGGCTCAAACATAGCAAGGATTGTGAGGATGGCAACTGGGCAACCTTTTTGATCTGTTATACGTAAGGACACTGAGTGGAAACCGACTCAGTGGCACCTAATTACAGCAACAACACTCTTTATGAGAGCAGACTGCCACATCTTTCACCTGAGAAACAGCTGATGGGTTCCAACCACCAGCTTTTTGGTTAGCAGTTGAGTGCTTAACCACTGTGCCTCCAGGGCTCTTTCCACTTACACTATAGTTAGATAAATAGATTACTTCAAACCAGTACGTGCACCATAGTTAATAGTGAAAAATCTATATGATTCCTGTTAAAATCAGGACCAGATAAGGATGCTAGCTATCTCATAAAAATTAATTTAACATTGTACCAGGGCTCCTTCTATAAATATTAGTCAATGAGATTTATAAGAGAAAAAATAGCATAAATGTACAAAGGTGGAAAAATTATTATTCTTACATATTATATCCTTGTCTGTCTAAAAATCCAAAAGAATCGACTAAAGCATTATGAAAAGCAAGAGAATATAACAAACTGACTGGTTAAAATTTAATGTAGAGTTTTAAAAAACATAGCAAAAACAATTTAAAATATATTATTTATTCATATAAACCATACATCCAAAATATCAATGTAACTTTAAAAAACGATTTATTTTTATGTATATCCCATTGCTGTTGAATCCATTCTGACTCATAGAGGTCCCATAGGACAGAGTAGAACTGCCCCTTCCAAGGAGTGGCTGGTGGACTCAAATTGCCGATATTTTGGTTAGTAGCATACACATACAAAATGTCCATGATATATTGTTACCTAAAGAATCAAGTATTTTAATATGATTTTATCTTTGGAAAAAAAGAAGAACAAGTATCATACAAACAAATGAGTAATATATGTGGCCTGAAAATGTCTGGTAAAACTCATATTAAATTTTCTAATAGTCCCTCTCTCAGGGGAATGTAATGGAGAGTGAGTGTGAAAATTGTTGTATCTTATGTCATAAACTTATGTTATTTTTATGACAATTTATGTTTCTTTTGTATACAAAATGCTTTAAAAATCAAACTACTATTTATTTTACTTTTGGCTTTATACTGATATAGGCAATTTTTATTGATAGACAAGTATAAATTTTAATTACATTTTAGCCAATATAGCATTTTGTAGTACAATGCAAATAAATATTGCTTGCCTTTGTTAAAAAAAAAAAAAGGGGGTGGGGGGAGGAGAATGAGTTTTGTATATTCCACTGACAAATACATCCATTTATAAAATTCAGATCTGAATCACTTTTTCCTAAACTTCTTTATTTTACTTTTCTCTAGGCATTATAATTTTTGATAAAAGGCAATTATAAATTTTGATAACATTTAAACCAATTTTAAATTTTTGCTAAAATGTAAATAATTATCACTTGCCTCTGTGAAAAGGAAGAGTGAATGAGTATTGCATTTTGAATTCTCTAATACATCCATTTAAACAATTCAGATCCAACTCGCATTTTCTCAAAATTTTAAGAAAAAAACCTGATACTTTCACTGCAATAATTTTTGTCATCTTTATAATCTTTTCCAAATCAATATTTTAAAACTTTAAAAATAAATTTATGGAGAAAGGTTCAGCTATCCCAGGCAAGAATATAAAATAATGTAGAAACAGAAGAAATAGTTGGTTGCCTCTCTTGATCTTCCAATTGTCATAACAGACTTAAAATGATATTAATTACCCAAGAAAAAAATAAGCTAAAAATTTCTTTGATTTGTCTGAGTAAAAGACTGGAATTATTTCAAATAAATGGGGCTATGTTATAGTTATAACTATGTTATAGGAGCCCTGGTGGTGCACTGGTTTAGAGCTCGGCTGCTAACCAAAAGGTCAGCAGTTCAAATCCATCAGGCACTCCTTAGAAACCCTCCGGGGCAGTTCTGCCCTGTCCCATAGGGTCACTATGAGTTGGAATTGACTCGATGGCAATGGATTTTTTCGGAATGTTATAATTACCCATGTTAAAATATCAGCAACGTTTAGAACTATCAGAATGCTACCACGTCATGGTCTCCAAAACTATTTTGATTCATAGAGATATACACCTCCAACTAAATTACCTTGCTTACGTGAACATAAGGTAATGATGGTAATTTCCACTGCCTCTGAATTTGCCTTTTATTTCATTTATAAATTTCACTGCACTGCTAGTCCAATTGCTCTAGATTCAGAGATGGCTAAAGAATAAAAGCTGCTTATTTCTATGAAATCAAAGTAGATATTTCAGTTTAAAATTCAATATTATCTAAATAAATACACTAAAAATTTCACTAGACTTTTATTGCTACTATTAGAAATAGCATTTGTAGATTTTAATAGGCATTGGACATATTCTTTCTAAGAAAGCCTCTAAGAAAGCCTTATATTTAAGGTGAAAAATTAATTATCAGTTCCACTCAATATTCCACTTTAGATTTTAGAAATTGAATACATATATGTATTTGTGGTATTTTTCATGTATAATTTTTGTTTTCTTTTCTAAAGTAAAACAAAATAAAAGGGAACAAAAATCTTAACAGTGGTTTTCAAAGATTTTTAATAGCTACTTTACTCTGTGAAACTGTACTCTTTTAAAATTATTTGAAACAATTATTTTACAATTATTTGATTTCACATTGTTTTAGAATATTCTCTTTTGAAGAGTAAAATTTACCATTTGGAAAAGGTTCAGATTACTTGGGAATGCGTATTTCCCTCATACCTTGTCATATGCAAAAGAAATTTGCAATGAAGGACGTGTGTCACACTCAAAAATATGTGCCTAAAGTGAAATACTACCGGATGGTAACTAGGAAGCCGGGTGTTGTGGAGAGGGAGAAACTCTTCCCTTCTTTACTCCGTTAGCGAGCTAAACTGAATAAAGTTTTTGGAACAGAACATTCAGCAGTGAAGAAATGAAAAATGTTCCTTTGAATGAGCTAGTCTTTTTCAACACAAGAGAACATACCATAAACTGTTGAGCCACTGTAAGTGGCTAACATTTAATCCAATTAGTCTTTTTATTCAGTAGATGATAAGTATCTTCCATAATACTGATTCTTAAACCAGAAAAAACTCCATAACTATTAGCATATATAGAGGATGGAGATCTCACAGATCATTAAATTTAGACAATTTATATGATCTGTAAAGGAGAATAAAAACATACTACAATCTAGTTGAATGGAAGAAATAAAAAAATTGGACACAGTTTTTGAATAATAATCATACTCTTCAACTCTAAAAATAAATGTCATTAAAATTTATCTTTGTTCTTAAAAATAAATATTTTTATTAGGGTTAATATTTATTAGTCACCTTATAACAGTGCACTGTGTCACATACTAATGGTGTGATCTTAGGCAAAAAAATTTTACCTCTTTGAATTTGAGTTTCCTTGTTTGTAAAAATGGAAATAATGGCATTTCTGTTGCTGGGTATGTGATGAGTTACTATGATTGAGTATGTGCAAGCTTATACTTAGTTAAAAGCTTTTAATTGTATTTAACCAGATACTTGATACACAGATGATGGGAGAGGGGGTAATAAATGGTAATTTGCTTACCCACAGAGATATTGGGTAATTGAGGAATTAACACATTTTTGCGTTCCCTAAAGAAAATGTACACCCTATAAGGTAAGATGCAACTAAGAACATTTCTGGGGAATTAGGAAATGGATTTGGAGCATATTAGGACTTTAAGTCCAGGCAAAATCCCTCTCTAAAAAATCTCCTACACGGTGTTTCTAGAAGCAGGCAGTTATTAGAATAATTTTTTGAGTGCTAGTTCAGAGATTCAAAACAAGGAAAATAAAACTTTTCATCCCTAGGCCACTTATGTCAAAAAAAATTTGACCCTACTAAGTACATCTAAAATGAGCCATGGTGGCCCAAATAGTTAAGGCCTCAGCTGCTACCTGAAAAGCTGGCAGTTCGAAACAACACAGAAGCTCCATGAGAGAAAGAGCTGGTGATCTGCTAGCATAAATATTGTTGTTGTTGTTAAGTGATGTTGACTCATAGTAACAGAACAAAACACTGCCCGGTCCTGTGGCATCCTCACATTCGTTGTTAATCATGTTGCAGCCACTGTGTCAATCCATCTCGTCAAGGGTCTTCCTCGTCTTCGATGATCCTCTACTTTACCAAGCATGATGTCTTGCTTCAGGGACTGGCCCCTCCCGGTAACATGTTCAGAGGATGTGAGATGAAGTCTCACCATCCTCGCTTCCAAGGAGCATTCTCGCTGTACTTCTTCCAAAACAGATTTGCTCCTTCTTCTGGCGGTCCGTGGTGTATTCAATATTGGTTGCCAGCACCATAATTCAAAGGCGTCAATTCTTTGGCCTTCCTTATTCGTTGTCAAGCTTTCACATGTATATGAGGAGATTGAAAACATTATGACTTGGGTCAGGGAAACCCTAGTCCTCAAAGTGACGCTTTTGCTTTTCAACACTTAAAAGAGGTCTTTTGCAGCAGACTTGCCCAATGCAATACGTCATTTGATTTATTGACGGCTGCTTCCTAGGCATAAATATTACAGCCTAGAAAACCCTATGAGGCAGTTCTACTCTGTCGCATGGGGTCGCTATGAGTCAGAATCAACTCCAGGGCACCCAACAACAATTACATCTAAAACCAAAAAATGAATTGGCTCTTGAAGAAAATGTCTTTCTATTTTCAGTCTTTCACGTCTAACCTTGCGTATTTTAAACTTTCCATTACTATTGTCAACCTTGAAATTCTTGTAGGCTTTTTTTTTTTTTTTTAAGGAAAAAATCAACAGATTAAATTTAAAAACTGCATTTTGGTGTGGTCAGAACTGCAGGGACTATTTAATCGATCATCTCTGACACATGGTGAAGAAAGTACGCAGTCAGTGCTGTCACGTAAAGCACATTTCTCTTAAAATCCATGGAGATGGAAAAGAGTGCAGGGTGCTCTAAGATTGAGGCAGCCAAGAAGGACTGACAGCGGAGACTCAGGGAGGAAGCAAGTAAGGACAGTGAAACTGGAAAGGAAACTAGGAAAACAAAGGTCTGAGGTGGTCAGCTGCAGCCTGAGCAGAGTAGACAGAGGGGTAAGGTCAGGAGAGCACAGAAGGCATGGAGAAGAGCATCGGGTAACTCTTAGAACTACCCTGGGTCCAGTGAAACCTGAACCCCACTGAGAGAGCAGGTATATTTAAGGTGGTCTAGGGAGCTTTAAAAAAAATAAAGAGGAACTGGATATCAGGAAGCATTTTCTGTAATGAGATCTGTGTGTTGGTGGATTCACGCCCTAAGGAATACAGTGCAAGCACTGTCATCTGAAACACGTTGAATTAGACAGGAAAATCTACTCACTCTGTGAGGAAACACTCTTATAACCCCACATCACTTATATTACGGTGAAAATTTGTAAATTCTATTTCACCTTACGACTCAGTAGCCCACTAAACAGAGGTACTTGAAGTTATTAAATTAGAGATGAGACATTATTGTGTTTGTATAGAGCTGTTTGTTTTTTAAAGACTTGATGGCTTCATAGTTACTTTCATTATCTAAATCTAGTGAGCTGTGAACTCAGGATTCCCTCAGATAACTGGGCCATCCAATTAGGGCACTGCACTACCTGCGTAAAACACTTTGGTGATTGGTCCTTTATACTGGACCATTTAGGGAATGGAGTAAAAACATGATATAGACATCCTTTGCTGCCTCCTCTAGCTGACTTGTTTTTTGATGTTATACATGGCAAGCTGTTACTTTGTATTAGCTATCATACTCAAACAGGGAATCCGTCACTCCCTGTAGCAGAACATTTCGTCTTCCTAGGGATGCAGACTTGTGCAGTTTTGCATTAACAACAAGAAACAGTGTTTGCAAATAGCCTGGTATTTTTCAAGGAGGAAAGAAATAGAACAAAGCATCTAAGCACACTCAATTTTTCTTAGTGAAGTGAACCTACTGCATTTTATTTTGATAAATGATGCTAATGAAGCTTGGGGACTTTTACAGTTTTGTAATTCTTCATCTCACTACAGTATTTGTTTTCCATTATTTTCGAAGGTACTCGTGTGCTTTTAAACACAGTTGTTAGACAGCCAACTCTCTCTCATCATTTGTTTTTGGCACAATATGTTTAGAAATTGAATGACCAGAGATGAAGCTACCCTGAATTCTCTTTTTCCCATAGTGCCTCTTGTCATCAACTTTATTGTTGCAGATGATTCAGTGATACAGGAGGCTGTATCCTTTCCCCAGATTGCTAAGACTAGAGAATGTGAAACTAGTTCCTTCTAGTATTAGATTCCCCTTCTTTTTTTTTTTTTTTTGAGTCAGAATGTGTGCACTAGCTTACTGGAAGAAAAGGAGGATTTTAAAAAAATATCGTAAGTAAGCATAGCTTATCAGTCCTGTTTAATCATGGGAGATGGTATTTCTTGAAACTGTATATTTATCAGATTATGTCAGAAAAGTTTCATGAGGGCCTATCAGTAAATCAATGTGAGGAGGTGGAATACCTCACATCTGGGAATATTGTCAATGTGATCTTGACCCTAAAAGTTAGTTGTCCTATGGGGACTCACAGTTTTCCCAAATCTCCTCCCATTCATCTTGAAGAGATGGGGACCAAATCGGAAAAAGGTCGGCTTTAACTAGCACTCTATGCTTAGGGATTGTTTCAAGAGTAACCAAGACATGAACTAAAGGGTGAGGTAGAGTTCCCTTTATTCTGGTTCTTTTTTTGTGGTGGTTGTTTGTTTGTTAGTCATTTGCTTGCTTGTTACCTCTCCTGGTAAGACAGAAGATGTAACTGACAGGTTATGGCCACACACAAGAAGCACAACTGACCTACTATTTGTATGTGATCATAGTTAACTTAAAATATTAAAATAGTTCAGATATATATAAAGAGTGAAAATTACCCATATTTTCTTTCCCATCTTCTATCTCTAAAAGGGATATTTGGGAATATATCCTTTGATTTGGAATATATACTTTTAGAAATGTTTTAAGGCATACACAAACATTCTAAGTAATACCATTATGACCGTAATTTAAGTCATATTTAGAGTAATAATCTACTCACCCTTTCTAATAGATTCCCTTTATGACAATGTCAAGTTTTCTCATTCAAAATAGAAATAAGATGATTCTATTGACCAATATGTGGCCCATGTAGGTAGCTGAATTGAATATAGATGCAGTTACTTTTCAACTATATTCTAGCTTAGTTGATATGCAGTATTGGAAGTGAGATTGAGATGGAAAATGTAGGGTGGATAGAATTATTTTTATCTCCATTATGTTATCTAAACCATAGCTTATTTGATGTAAGGTTAGGGTCAGTTTGAAAAATTTTATATTAGAATATTTAGCATTTCATTGAGTCACATAACAAGACGAAACTTCAGCAATTATGTAGAACAATCACCTCATTTTAAAATGTGAATGCTAAACTGCAGAGAAATAAAGAGACTTACCCAAGATTATACAGCTAATTCGTGGTAAACTTGGGACCAAAGACTTAGTCCAGGTCATGTCCAGCCACACATTATTGCTTGGGATCAGTTGATAGCTTTCAAAACCGAGTATCTGTAACATTTTCCCACTATTGCTTTTTAAAGCTTTGCTCTTTATCTTTTTTTTTTTTTTCCCCTAAAGGAAAATTCCATAAATTTACTCTGCTTCTACTGTAACTCCTAGGACCATGTGAAGAATCAAGTTCTTCCCACAGTTGATCCTTGATTGTTGATTGAAAAAACAAACAAACAAAAACCAGCCTCATGCCATTGAGTGGATTCTGACTCGTAGCGACCCTATAGGGCAGAGTAGAGCTGTCAAGCCCAACTCTTAACCACTGCGCTACCAGGGTCCTTGATTGCTGATGGGAAAGTGTGGGAAAGTTTTTTCTACAATCCTACAAAACTGCATTTTTTTTCTGTGCTAATTCCCTTGTTGGCATGCTGGTATTGGGACATTCTAATCCTACACTTGTCTCTTAGTTTTATTATTCCAACAACTCCCTTTTGTCGCATTGGCAAAATGGTACATAAACTTAGCCCATAGATTATATAAAATTCATTTCTTCACAAATTCAAAGGATTTAACTTGTTTCAAAAACTTTTATTATCTAGTATTTTTCAAGCTTCAAAACTATGTTATTATAAGAAAAGTAATCCTACTCGGTATCAGTTTTCTTAAAGTCTCCACATGTTTCTGCCTACAGATATGGGGTGAAGTAGCATTCTTTATATAAACAGTCCTCAACACTTACATGGTAATGCTTGGTGTTTGTCACAGAAAAAAACTCTAAGAATTCACAAAAGTTTCCAGAATGTTCTGAGAGCCTTTAAAATTATTGAAGATTTCCTCTCCAACAGTTGGACCTGGGGTGACATTATTGGTCTAAAGTCATTTGAATAGGGAGCATGGTAAAATATTGTTCTACTGGATAAGAGCTTGGCATTTTGTTTCTCACCATGTTGAAAGATCTACTCTAAAAAGCCTGGGGAGTAAGGGCATCTATATTTCATTATTGTCAGTTACAGACCATTCCTTCCAGGCCTGGCTATATTTTTGTACTATTTGCTGACAAATGACCCAAGCCTGAAGAGTAAGGAAGAATAATGGGATGCAAATCTCTGTTTATCCTATCTCTTACCTTTAAATAAACACCCCCCCCAAAAAAAAAACCATTGACATCAAGTCGATTCCAACTCATAGTGACCCTATAGGACTGAGTAGAACTCCCCATAGGGTTTCCAAGGAGGGGCTGGTGGATTCGAAATGTGGACCTTTTGGCTAACAGCCAAGCTCTTAACCCACTGAGCCACCAGGGCTCCTTGTCTTTAAATAGGGATATTTTATTTACAAGTAATATTACAGCTGACACTTTTGAGCCAACCATCAACACCAAACTCTTTTCCAGACAATTGTCTTAAATTTCCAGTAACTTGACACCAGCTGTTCTTGCCCCTCTTGATTTTAATTCCTCAGTTTTGCATCCTGGTTCTCTGTAAGTGCTTTTGATGCATTAAATCTAGGCAGCAAGTTTGAATTCTCTTGTTAATCAATAAAAAGTAAGTATCACTCACCTCTCCCCCTACTGACAGAGATGATTTTGAGTCTCTGATTGCAGATGAGAAACTTACTGTCCCAGCCCTAAATCCAGGGAACACAACTGACTGATTTAATCCTTGGTGGTGTTGTGGTTAAGAGCCATGGCTGCTAACCCAAAGGTCGGCAGTTTGAATCCACTAGCCACTCCTTGGAAACCCTATGGGGTAGTTCTAATCTGTCCTATAGGGTCGCTATGAGTCAAAATCGACTTCATGGCAATGGGTTTGGTTTTGGTTTAGGAGAAGGGGATTTGAACAGTGAGCTTTCTTCAGAAACCACTGTCCTTGCCCCCTTGGCTGCAGCACCAATCATGCTACAACAAATTCAAGATGCTGATAATCATGCTTAGAACAATCTGGAGGGTAAGGTAAAAACACAACAACAACAACAAAAAAAAAAAAAACCTGAACCATTTAACACAAACCATGACTGAGAAATGTTTGTTTGGACGGTTTTTTTTTTTTTTTTCATTTTATCGTGCATTCGAATAGTACATGCAAAATAGAAAGTTAAAATATTTACTGGCTTCATTTTCACTAAGAAAATAATAATTTTGGAATGAAGTTTATGAACTCAAATTTACAATTTTCATTTCCTGGAAAGTATATTTATTTATATATAGCAATATCTGTGAAAACTGCTGAGTAAGAAAAGTGTCAGCCTTGCTATGTGGGGATTCTTCAAGGTATAAAAGAGATTAGAGACAGCTGTGAAGTGCTTGGAGCTGTGATGAAAGCTGAAAGGAGAACCTCAAGAAACCATATATACATTGAATAAATGTGGCTGTAAAACAGGAGAGAGGCATAGAGCAAGGTAATAAATCTGAGTGAGAGAAGGCACCATGTTGCTGCTTGTTCTGTGTGCTCAATTTCTCCATAAAAACAAACAAGCAAAAACAGAAACAAGAACAACCATTGCCGTCAAGTTGATTCTGACTCATAGCAACCCTGTAGGACAGAGTAGTACTGCCCCACAGGGTTTCCAAGGCTGTAATCTTTACAGAAGCAGACTGCCACATCTTTCTCCCATGGAGTGGCTGATGTGTTTGAACCAATGACCTTTCACTTAGCAGGTGAGCACTTTAACCACTGCACCACCAGATTTCCTTAATTCCTCCATAGTAATGTAAAAAACAAGACATGAGAGGTCAAATTATTTCTCCTTTCTCTTCTCCTTTCCCCTTTTCCTCTTCAAATATAAATTATGGATTTGGTTACAAGGTAATTTTCTTCAAGATCTGTTGAGAATAAGCATGAGAATCTGAGCATATCAGATTGAGAAGAATAGATGCGGCAGGAACTTAATTTTAATGATTTGGGAAGAAAATAGGAAGGCGAAGGCAGGTGGAAAAAAGTACCATTCATTCTTATTTCCGCAAGAGGATTTCAAGATACTAATACATTGTCCTTTATCCCAAGGAACTTGTCATCTCAAAGAAAGAAAGTCTCAGATAACCAAGGTCTATGGTAGAGAGATGTACTGATTATAGCAATGGTAAGGAGGAGAGATCAAGTTTTCCTGAGTGGATCAGAGAATGCTTTATAAAAGTTCTCTTGGCAGATATTACATGGGAGTGGATAAGTAGAGAAAACAGGAAAATAACTCCTTCTTGCAGGAGCACCCACAAAAGGAACATTGTAATCGACAATGCATAAAATCTTGAGAACTTTAATATTTATGCAAAGTGGATTCAGAGAGGAGAGTAAGACTGAAGTGGTAGCCAGGGGCCAGGTAATAAAGGACCTTGTTAGTATACTAAAAGTTGAGGATTTTTCTTATGATTAATGGGAAGCAGTTGATAATTTTAAGCAAGTAGGTGAAAACTATGTCTCAGAAAAATTTCTTTGGCTACATTATGGAGCACGGATTGGTAGATATAAGATTAGATCTTATTGGTTGATGTAATATCACTCTTGAGGTGTTATGCAATTTTGAAATGAAAGGAGATGGTGATTTTAACCAGGGTAATGTTATGGTCTGGAGATAAGTGGACAGACAAACACACAATTATAGTTAGTATTGACAGGACTTGCTGATTGACCAAAAGTGGGAGGCTAGGAGAGTTAGGAATCAAATGTAATACCTAGGATTCTTGACTTGAAAAACTGAGTGACTGGTGGACTAACGCACTAAAATAGAAATAATGGTAAGAGGAATAGGTTTAGCAGAGATGATGTGTTCAATTTTGGACTTGCGAGTAAGGTACTTACAGCATAAGTGATGACAGGTAAAGATGTCTTGTAGACAGTTAGTACTCAAAAGAGATATCTAGGCTGGTGGTAAATATTTGGCAGTCATCAACATATAGATGGCTCCAAAGTTCTGGGAAGAAATCCAAATGCCCACAAAGGGAGTATGAAATAAGAAGAGAACACTGCAGACAAATTCAGGTTTTAGAAGGCAAAGATGGGCCATTGGAGAAGATTTCTAGAATTAATAATCATGTCAATCTGGAAGATGCCATTACATTTTATTTTATGGACCTTTCAACTATCTTTTAGATCATTAAAAAAAAGGTCATACAATTTCATTCTCATCTGTTCAATTATGATGAACCTAGGACAGAAATAACATAAATTATAAGAAGAACTTGCACTTGAATATCATATTAAGGGCTCAGGATATAAATTATGCCTCCCTGAGCTTAAAGACTGAATTTGGTTACTCAGAAAACAGCCTTAAGTAGTTTTTCATTTTATTTTTTCTCCCTTTTTCTTAAATTAACATGGATATTAGAAAAAAAATGAAGATAATTGATATAAAGGAAGCAGGGACAGAAAAGTTTTGCTCTTTTCAACTTGCTCTATCTCACCAGTTCTGATAACAGATTAAGTTACATGAGTAGATTCAAAATCCTGAAAGAGGAGAGATAGGCCCATAAGAAGAGCAGAAGAGTAAGATCTAGGTGAGTAACTATCAAGGTCTCCTATGGAATCTACATTTTGCTTATACTAGGATTCAAAAATGGAAACTATGGGGCCATCAGGGGTCTATTTAATGTGGGACTGAGGAGAATCTTGAAAAATAACTCATCCTTAATGTTGAGTCAGGTATGTATGCTTGGTACAACGACAGTGTTTCAGTACTGAAGTCAAGGAGGTTCATAAACACAAAGCTTACCACTCTGAATCTTTAACTCATCACCATGGACTGCTTTTTGTGTAATAAAGGAAGGAAAAAAAAAAAAAACTCGTTGCTGTTGAGTCGATTCTGACTCACAGTGACCCTGTAGGACAGAGTAGAACTGCCCCATAGGGTTTCCAAGGAGACGTTAGAGGATTTAAACTGCTGACCTTTTGGTTGGCAGCTAAACTCTTAACCACTGTGCCACCAGGGCTCCATAATAAAGGAAGAGACTGCAAATAAGAACATTAAAAAAAAAATCTGTAAGCATTGAAACACAGGAGGCATGATTTTAGTATGCATAAAATAATGTAATCCAAAAGAACAGGGAGAGGAATTCTCTTTTCAAATAACAGCCTAGTGTAGCAATTCTGCAAAGCACCACTTTGGTGGTTATCATTAGACGATGTAGCGTAGCAGAGACTTGATTGCATCCAGGGGCCGTCCCCACCTTTATACTTGTCAGCAGAATGTCTATATATATTTTTATTGGAACTGTGCCTGGACTGGGAAAGTAAACTATGATTAGCCTAAATCAATCAGTATTATTTTGCTAGCAAGTAGTTTAACGTGGCATGTGATCCAGTTCTAGCCCATGAGATATAAAGAAAACTCTGGCTGGACCCATGAGAAAGAGTTTTCTCTCTAATAAAGCAAGGAGAAGCTCCTTTTTGTCTGAATACCTCCTTCTTTCCTTACCACTTAGAATATTGTAATGTGAGGTGCTCTAGCAGTCATTCTATGACCATGAGGAATAATGTTTTAACATTTAACATTTTGGTAGAGCAGGAAAAAAAAAAAAACTGGGCCTTTTTGACGACAGCATTGAACTACTATACCAATTCTGGAGTAACTGATTGACCACCAGACTTGTTGACATACGAGATAATCCAATATCTCTATGGTTTCAGCCAGTGTAAAACAAGTATTCTGTTACTTGTAGTCAAAAGTATTTCTAGCTAATATATGGTAACAAAAATAGAGAACCTCCAAGTGGCTTTACAGTCATCAGTAGTCAGGACAACAGATTTAGGAAGCAAATCCAGGATAGAGGAGGATGTAAAATGGCAGATGCCACATGATTAAAGAGAGGAGTCTGTTTGTGAGAACAATCAAGACACCCTCGAAGTATTTTTGATTGGGTGTTAGGGTTTTCAAAAGTTAGGTTTGAAATTCTGCTCGATAGTCTTGGCAAAAGCAAAATATTTATATATATCATTGGCTATTATAGTGATGTGATTTATCTCCTAACTGTTGAAGGGTAGAGAAACAAAAATTACGAATTAAATGTATGAAAATCGTAGTTAGCTGTTAATTAAATTAGGCATTAATTAGACTATGGGAAGAAAATAACATGCTGAAGAACCTAGTATAATGACCACCATGTAATAACTGCTCCTTAAGTGTCTATTCTACTATCTGTTAGTTTGTTGTACTGTTGAGGTTTGCATGTTGCTATGATGCTAGCATCTCTGCCATTAGTATTTCAAACACCATCAGGGTCACCCATGATAGACAGGTTCCAGTGGAGCTTCCAGACTAAGACAAACTGGGAGGAAAGGCCTGACGATCCACTTCCAAAAATTAGGCAATGAAAACCCTATGAATAACAATAGAAAATTGTCCAGGTTAAGGGATCAGTTGCTAGAGGAAGCCATAGTGTTTGGTGAAGCAGAGGCCAGTGATGGTGTGGGAGACCTTCTGTGAGATGGATTGGCACAATAGTAGCAATGACAAACTCTGACATACTGGTGATCGTGAGGACGACACAAGACCAGACAACATTTCATTCTGCTGTACATAGGATCTCCATGAGTCAGAGGCAACTTGACAAGTAGCTGATAACAACAACAACGAAAACAAGTGCCTGTTTGGGGGCACTGGTGGTTCAAGGTTAGAATTCTTCTCTTCTATGTGGAAGACCTGGGTTCGGTTTCCAGCCAATGCAACTCATGCGTAGCTACCACTCATTTGTCAGTGGAGGCTTGCATGTTGCCATAATGTTGAACAGGTTTCAGTGGAGCTTCCAGACTAACATGGACTAGGAAGAAAAGCCTGGTGATCTACATCCAATAATCATCCAATGAAAACCCTATGAATCACAACAGGTCCGATCTGCAACCAGTCATGGGGATGGTGCATTACTGGGCAGCAATTAGTTCTGTTGTTCATGGGTCACCATGAGTTGGGGAACAACTTGACGGCAGCTAACAACAGCAAGTGTTTGTTAAATCTAACTACAGCCTCAAGGCCCATGTTTCTTGAAGAAGATACCCCTAATAAGCAGGTCTCACTACCTCAAAAAAAAAAAAAAAAAAAAAAAGATTACCTGTAACTGTTCCTCAAATGTTAGTAATACCATAATTTCTTTCTTGCTCACTATTTAAATTCTGTCCCAAGAAGAGATTCTGAGACTAGATTCAGGTGAATTATAACTTATTTGAAAAATGCAGGTAGCTTTGGTAGAGAAGTGTAGAAGTCATCCTGGAAGGGAAGGCAGTCGATAAAGTGTACCCTATTAAGCCACCTACTACAGTGAGGTCCTGGAGCTTAAATCGGTGGGAAAATTCTGGAAAATGTGCAAACACTTGCCTTAAAATTATCCCACGCAAGAAGCAAGGGTGTCATTGGTTGGCCAACATTTGGGAGGAGGGTGGAGAGAGTGTTAGGGGTAGGGGGAGACATCTCGGGTATGGCTAAAGATATTGACAGTTGTCAGTGTGCCTGAAAGATCTGAGGAGTGGTGGGGGTGGGGGGGACGGCCAACTTCTACTACAAATAAATTTTAATTATATTCTGCTGTAGCAGTTTCTGCTGCTCTTTCCCACTTTTCAGGAAATGTATGGTGCATTTGGACAGAGACAGAGGTGGGGTGGATACAGAGATGAATGATAATGAGCGGATGCATTCTTGCCGGATTAATGTACCTATCCTGCCGTTCCTTTGTCTTTCTTCTTGGCAGATTAACCTTGTGTGAGTCCTATGCCTGGGACACTTCCCTTGCCGTTCTCTGACACAGCATGTGGTTTACTGCCTTCGCATTTTCCCTTTAACTTTCTTCTTCAGCCACTAGAGACCCTATTTCCCTGACTCCCAGGTACCTAATGCCCTCATACTGCCCTCCTGTTGCCACAAGGTTTTTTTTCACAGGTCTAACCCTCTTAGACATTGCTAGTGCCCTAAAATTATCTGTTTCGTGCCTTCTTCCCTCCTATCAGATACTCTGTTCCATCACTGCCCTCAGCTAAGAAACAATGGAACAGATTGATAATACACTGCACATAAAGAGGCACCTGCATTAACTCCAAAGCAATTATTCTCTCAGATTGTATGAGAGCAGTGTGACAAGCCAGGAGACGGGTTATTTGGGAGAACAGAAATTATTTCAACACCTCTCAAAACATCTCATCAGGCCTAGAATTCATACACTCATATCTGATTCTATCTCGTCCCCTATCTTGGTCTTTGAAAATGGCCTTGACTAGAATTTCAGGATGTAAAATGCAGGCTCTCCATTCCAGAACAATCTGTGCAAGGCCATTTAGCTAATTTATTTCTCTGTGAAATATTATTATACTCCATCAGTGCACCCTGGTAAAACTGGCCTTTAAACTGTAAATTCTTCATTTAAAAAACGATCCTCATGGCCCAGTTTGCCTGACAGTGTTAGTACCCTGGGAGGACTAACAAATTCTGCACTTGAGTCTTGCCTAATCTGCTGGAGTGCATTGTTTTCAGGAATTTAACCCTCACTTTTCCATTTTCTTCAGAAAAGGGACAAAGAGATGTTTCTCTCTTTACAATTTTCAGGACTCTCAGTGAGGAATGGCAACCGAAACTACTCTGACTTCCCATCTTCTTGCTCACCTCTTGTTTCTCCTCCACAAAGACAGTACCTTATCTTTTCACTGGAAACATTTATTACCTATCTTTTTTTTTTTTTTTTAAGAATGTATTGAAAGAGGTGGTCCTTTTATAAATTTAAAATAATAATAACAAATTCAAGGAATATTACATCTTCCTCCTTTTTCCATCCCTAACCTATATTCCCTACCCTTCCAGGATGTCCATACACACTAATCCAAAAATTATTTATGTTGCAAAAAATGTTATCTGTCAATGTTTTCTAGGGTCTGGCTTTCTCAGCTTATGGTTGGATAGCACAAAGAAGAAACCATCATTGTTTGTAGGCACTTGGGATTTAGGCCTAAGACTTTGCTTTTACTACCTTTTAAATGTCATTGTGTAAGTTGTCCCATTCTTCAATCACTATACCAGGTGAGAGAAAGGGATGCCTGTGGCCCCTGCCCTAACTTGATCTTCGACCCACCACATGGCTGCTAGATGTTAGAGTTCTATGGCGACTCTACAGCAACAGGTTATGAACAAGGGGAAACCACCGCTCAAAGGAGAGTTCGAAAAGTAAGATAGATTTAATAAAATAAAAAGCAGTTTTTCTGTAGCATCGTTTCTCAGGTAAATTCCTTTCAATAGGAAAGGTGTGCCATGCATTATGTATCACTAAGATGCTGTCATGGATTGAATTGTGTTCCTCAAAAATATCTGTCAACTTGGCTGGGTCATGTTTCCCAGTATTATATAATTGTGTACCATTTTTGTAATCTGATGTGATTTCCCTATGTTGTAAATTCAATCACTATGATCTAATAAGATGGATTAGTGGGAGTTATACTGATGAGGTCTACAAGATTGGATAGTGTCTTAAGCCAATCTCTTCTGAGATATAAAAGAGAGAAGCGAGCAGAGACACACAGGAACCTCATACCAACAAGAAAGCAGTGCTGGGAGCAGAGCGTGTCCTTTTGACCTGAGGTTCCTGTGCTGAGAGCTGAGATGCTCCCAGACCAAGGGAAGACTGATGCATCATAAGGATCTTCCTCCAGAGCCGACAGAGAAAGCCTTCTCCTGGAGCTGATGCCCTGAATTTGGACTTGTTAGCCTACTGGACTGTGAGAGAATAAACTTCTCTTTGTCAAGGCCACCCACTTGTGGTATTTCTGTTGGAGCAGCACTAGATGACTAAGACAGATGCCAACACTACGGTCTGCTCCTTTAGAAGTTAAGCAGCCTGGAATGGTCCAAGTTATAATCTCAATAATTCACATTACCTTTTTGGAAAGACACATAGCCAGAACATATCAGCATATGTCCAGTCTCTTTTTGGAAGGTAAGTGGAAAATTTAAAATCTCCTTGTGTTATTATTTTTTTAACTCTGGATATTTTTATATTTTTCATATTTTAATGTGTTTTAACAAAGTTTACAGAGAAAATTACACTCCCATTTAACAATTTTTATACAAATTGTTCTGTGATATTGGTTACAATTTTCACAATGTGTCAGCATTCTCATTCTTCCCATTCTGTTTGTTCTGTTTCCATTGATCTAGCTTTCCTGCCCCTCCTTGCCTTTTCATCTTTGCTTTTGGGTAAATGTTGACTGTTTGGTTTAAATAGTTGATCATTTAAGGGAGCACATCACTCTCAGGTGATATTGTTTATTTTATAAGTCAATCTATTATTTGGCTGAAAGATGACATTCAGGAGCGGCTTCAGCTCCAAGCTCAAAGAGTATCCTAGGGTGGTATCAGGGGTTCTGCTAGTCTCTATGAGTCCAATAAGTCTAGCCTTTTTTAGGAATTTGAATTTTGTTCTACATTTTTCTCTGATTCTATCTGTGTCCTTGGTCACAATGGTTGGTAGTGGTAGCTGGGCACCATCTAATTCTTCTGGTCTCAGGCTAGAAGAGGCCATGGTTTGTGTCGGCTATTAGTTCTGTGGACTAGCTTCTTCTTTGAATATTTGGTTTTCTTCATTCTCTTTTGCTCCAGATGAGTAGAGACCAATAGTTGTATCTTAGATGGCTACTCTCAAGCTTTTAAGAACTCAGATGCTACTCACCAAACTAGGATGTAGAACATTATCTTTATAAATTAAGTTATGCCAATTAACTGAGTTGTCCCACAAAACTATGGTGCTAAGCCTTTTAACCAGTAAACCAGTCCTGAGAAGTGTTTGGATACGTCTAGGAAGTCTCCACTACTGTGCCTTCTATGTGCTTCATTATATATATGAACATATGTGCAGAACACATAAACATGTATATACATATGCCTACACATACACCTGTACATGCATGTGCATGTACTCACATATGCCTTCCTATAAACATATATGCATACATATATACCTGTGTAACCACACTCATATATTTTTGTTGTTATTACTGTTGTTGTAAAATTTATGTTATGTTTACTGAAATTGTCTCTTATTTTTGTGTACTTCTTAGTGTCTTCATTTGCCTTAGTCAAATTGTGCAGACTTCACCCATATTGCCTTTCCCATCGCCAAAAATAACAAATGTCTACTATCTAGAAAGCTGTTTCCCCTCCTTTCCCCTCCTAACCCTGGTAACCATTAAAGAATGTTGTTTTCTGTGTGTATACCTATTCTTGACACTTTGTAAAAGTGAGACCATATAATATTTGTGCTTTTATGATTGATTTATTTCACTCAGCATAATGTCCTCCAGCTTTAACTGTGCTGTAAGATGTTTTGCAGACTTTATTCATTACAGTTGTGTAGTATTCCCTTGTGTGTATGTACAACAATTTATTTATCCATTCATCCACTGATAGACACTTAGGTTGCCTCTATCTTTTTACTATTGTGAATAATGCTGCAATGAACGTAGGTGTGCGTATGTCTATTCATGTCAATCAAAAAAAAAAACCAACAAAACCTGTTGCCTTCTAGTTGATTCTAATTCATTACAACCTTATAGGACAGAATAGAACCTCCCCCATAGGCTTTCCAAGGAGTGGCTGGTGGATTTCAACTGCGGACCTTTTGGTTAGCAGCTGAGCTCTTAACCACTATGCCACCAAGGCTCCATTCATGTAACTGCTCTTATATCTCTAGGATATATACCTAGGAGTGGGATTGCAGGATCATAAGGTATTTTCAGCTTTTTTGAGGAAGAACCATACCATTTTCCATAATAGTTATAACATTTTACAATCCCACCAGCAGTGTATAAGGGTACCAATATCCCCATAACCTCGCCAGCATTTGTTATTTTCTGTTGTTTTGATAAGTGCCATTTTTGCAGGAGTGAGATGGTATCTCATTGTAGTTTTGATTTACATCTCTGTAATGACTAATTGTAGGAGAAAGATGTAGCAGTCTTGTTCTGCAAAGATTACAGACTTGGAAACCCTATGGGGCACTTCTACTCTGCCCTTTAGGGTTACTATGTGTCAGAATCAACATGATGGCAACAGTGTTTGATTGTTGTTGCTGTTGTTTTTTCTTGTCTTTTATTTATTAATTTTTTTTTTTATTGTACTTCAGGTGAAGGCTTACAGAACAAATAGCTTATCATGAAACAGTAGTACACATGTTGTTTTATGACATTGGTTAACAAACCCACAACATATCAACCTTCTAACTTCTCAACCTTTTTTTTTTGGTGAAAATACACATAGCCAAAGATACACCATTTCAAAAATTTCAACATGCACAGTTCAGTGACATTGACTACGCTCTTCCAATTGTGTTATTCTCACTTAAGATGAAGGATTACAGAACAAAATAGTTTCTCATTTAACAGTTACTACAAATATTGCCCTATGACAATGGTTAACAATCTCACAACACATCAACAATATGCTTACTCAACCTTGGGTTCCCTATCACCAGCTTCCTTGTCCCCTTCTGCCTTCTGGCCCTTGTCACCGGACTCCTGTACCTTGTTAGCCTCATTTGGTTTTATGGGGCTGTCCACTTCCAGGCTGAACAGTGAACCTCAGAGGCAACTTCACCACCGAGCTAAAAGGGTGTCTGGGGGCCATACTCTCGAGGTTTCTCCAGTCTCCTTTAGGCCAGTAAATCTGGTCTTTTCCTTTTTGTGAGTTAAAGTTATGTTCTACATCCTTCTCCAGCTCTGTCCAGAACCCTCTGTTGTGATCCCAGACAGAGCAGTCAGTGGTGGTAGCAGGGTACCATCTAGCTGTACCGGACTCAGTCCGGTGGAGGCCTTGGTAGCTGTGGACAATTAGTCCTTCGGACTAATCTTTTCCTTGTATCCTGTTCTCTTCATTCTCCCTTGCTCCCGAAGGGATGAGACCAGTGGAGTATCTTAGATGGCCGCTCACAGGCTTTTAAGACCCCAGACACTACTCACCAAGGTAGAATGTAGAGCATTGTCTTTATAAGCTGTGTCATGCCAATTGAGCTAGATGTTCCCTGAGACCACGGTCCCCACAGCACTCCGCCCAGCATTCAGTCCCTCAGGGAGTTTGGATGTGTCTATGGGGCTTCCATGACCTTTCCTTGTACAAGCTGTGCTAGTTTCCCCTGTATTGTATACTGTCTCACCCTTCACCCAAGATACCACTTACCTATTGCCTATTTAGTATTGCCCCCGCCCACCCCTCGCATCCCTGGTAACCAACAAAGATTGTTACATTTTGTGTGTGAACTTTCTCATGGGTTTTTACAATAGAGGTCTCATACAATATTTGTCCTTTTCTGATTGACTTATTTCACTCAGCATAATGTCCTCCAGTTTCATCCATGTTATGAGATGCTTCACAGATTCATTGTTGTACTTTCTCGTTGCATAGTACTCCATTGTGTGTATGTACCATAGTTTGTTTATCCATTCATCTGTTGATGGGCATCTAGGTTATTTCCATCGTTTTGCTATTGTGAACAATGCTGCCATGAACATAGGTGTGCATATGTCTATTCATGTAACGACTCTTATTTCTCTAGGATAAATTCCTAGGAGTGGGATTGCTGGATCAAATGGTACGTCCATTACTAGCTTTCTGAGGAAGCGCCATATCGTTTTCCAAAATGGTTGTATCATTTTGCATTCCCACCAGCAGAGTTCCCATCTCCCCGCAGCCCCTCCAACATTTGTTATTTCCAGTGTTTTTGATTCTTGCCAGTAATGGCGGGGTGGGATGATATGTCATTGTGGTTTTAATTTGCATTTCTCTAATGGCTAGTGATTGCGAGCATTTCTTCATGTGTCTGTTAGCCATTTATTTGAATGTCTTCTTTGGTGAAGTGTCTGTTCATTTCCTTTGCCCATATTTTAATAGGATTATTTGTCTTTTTGTAGTAGAGGTATTGGATTTTCTTGTAGATTACGGAGATAAGAGCTTTGTCTGACTGCTACTGTCCAAAAATTTTTTCCCAGTCTGTAGGTTCTCTTTTTACTCTTTTGGTGAAGTCTTTTGAAGAGCATAGGTGTTTCATTTTTAGAAGATCCCAGTTATCTTGCTCATCTATTGGGTTTTGTGCATTGATGGTTATGGTTTGTATCCTGTTAATGCCATGTATTAAGGCCTGAAGTGTTGGTCCTATTTTTTCTTCTATGAACTTTATAGTTTTAGGCTTTATATTCAGGTCTTTGATCCATTTTGAAGTAGTTGTTGTATACGGTGTGAGGTATGGGCCCTGTTTCATTCTTTTGCAGATGGATATCCAGCTTTGCCAGCACCATTTGTTAAAAAGACAGTCTTTTCCCCATTTGATGGACGTTGGGCCCTTGTTGAAGATCAGGTGACCGTAGGTGGATGGATTTACATCTGGGTTCTCAATTTTGTTCCATTGGTCAATGTATCTGTCGTTGTACCAGTACCAGGCTGTTTTGACTACTGTAGCTGTATAGTAGGTTCTGAAGTCAGGTAGTGTGAGTCCTCCAACTTTATTCTTCTTCTTCAGTAGTGCTTTACTTATTCGGGGCTTCTTCCCTTTCCGTATAAAGTTAATGATTAGTTTTTCCGTCTCTTTGAAGAATGTGGTTGATATGTAGATCGGGATTGCATTGTATTTGTAAATTGCTTTGGGTAGAATTGTCATTTTCACAATGTTGAGTCTGCCGAGCCATGAGCATGGTATGTTCTTCCATTTATGTAGATCCCTTTGGTTTCATGCAGTAGTGTTTTGTAGTTTTATTTGTATAGGTCTTTTACATTCCTGGTCAGATTTATTCCTAAGTATTTTATCTTTTTAGGGTATATCATAAATGGTATTGTCTTCCTGATTTCCTTTTCATCATTCTCCTTACTGGTGTATAGGAATCCAACTGATTTTTGAACGTTTATCTTGTATCCTGCTACTCTGCTGAGTCTTTCTATTAGTTCCAGTAGGTTTCTCGTGGAATCTTTAGGGTTTTCTATGTATAGTATCATATCATCTGCAAACAGGGACAGTTCAACTTCTTCATTACCAACTTGGATGCCCTTGATTTCTCTTTCTTGCCTTATTGCTCTAGCTAGAACTTCCAGCACAATGTTCAATAGGAGTGGTGATAAAGGGCATCCTTGTCTTGTTCCTGTTTTCAAGGGGAATGTTTTCAGCCTCTCTCCATTAAGGATGTTGGCTGTTGGTTTTGCATAGATGGCCTTTATTATGTTGAGAAATTTTCCTTCTATACCTATTTTATTGAGAGTTTTTATCAGGAATGGGTGTGGGACTTTGTCAAATGCCTTTTATGCATCAACTGAGATGATCATGTGATTCTTTTCTTTTGTTTTATTTATGTGGTGGATTACATTGATTGGTTTTCTAATGTTGAACCATCCTTGCATATCTGGTATGAATCCTACATGACCTTGGTGTATTTTTTTTTTTTTTTATATGATGCTGAATTCTATTGGCTAGAATTCTGTTGAGAATTTTTGCATCTATATTCATGAGAGATATTGGTCTGTAATTTTCTTTTTTGTGACATCTTTTCCTGGTTTTGATATCAGCATTATGCTGGCTTCATAGAATGAATTTGGAAGTGTTGCTTCCTCTTCTATGCTCTGAAATAGCTTGAGTAGTACTGGTACAAGCTCTTCTGTAAATGTTTTGTACAATTCTCCAGTGAAGCCATCTGGGCCAGGGCTTTTCTTGGTTGGGAGTTTTTTTTATTACTTTTTCATTCTCTTCTCTTGTTATGGGTCTGTTCAGATTTTCAACATCGCTTTGTTGTAGTTTGGGTAGGCCGTGTGTTTCTAGAAACTTATCCATTTCCTATAGGTTTCAAATTTGTTGGAGTATAGTTTTTCATAATAATGTGTTATGATCCTTTTTATTTCAGTTGGGTCTGTTGTAATGTCCCCAATTTCATTTCCTATTTGGGTTATTTGTGTCCTCTCCTGTTTTTCTTTTGTCAGTCTGGCCAGTGGTTTGTCGATTTTGTTGATTCTTTCGAAGAACCAGCTTTTGGTTTTGTTGATTCTTTCTTTTGTTTTTCTGTTCTCTATTTCATTTATTTCTGCTCTGATCTTTACTATTTCCTTTCTTCCAGTGATTGTGGGCTTTTTTTGCTGTTCTCTTTCTATTTGTTTGAGTTCTGTAGATAATGTTTTTATTCTTTCCCTTTCTCATTTTTTATGTGTGCATCTATTGCTGTAAATTGTCCTCTGAGGACTGCCTTTGCTGTGTCCCAAAGGTTTTGGTAGGATGTGTTTTCATTCTCATTTGATTCTAAGAATTTTTTGATTCCATCTCTGATTTCTTCTATTACCCACTGATGTGTAAGCAGGGTATTATTCGGTTTCCATGTAATTGATTTTTTTCCTTGCTTTTTCTGTTGTTAATTGGTACCTTGATGGCATTGTGGTCAGAGAAGATACTTTGAATTATCTCAACGTTTTGGATCTTGTTGAGGATTGCTCTGTGGTCTAAGATGTGGTCTATTCTGGAGAACATTCCATGTGCATTGGAGAAGAATGTGTACTTTGCATCTGTTGGATGGAGTGTTCTATATATGTCCATGAGGTCAAGTTGGCTGATTGTGCCCTTTAGGTCTTCTGTATCTTTGCTGAGTTTCTTCTTTGTTGTTCTGTCCTTTACTAAGAGTGGTGTGTTGAAGTTTCCTACTAGTGTTGTGGAACTGTCAATTTCTCTTTTCAGTGTTGTTAGAGTTTGTTTTATGTATTTTGGAGCCCTGTCATTGGGTGCATAGATGTTTATTATGGCTATCTCTTCATGATGGATCATCCCCTTAAGCATTGTATAGTGTCCTTCTTTGTCTTTTATGGTAGATTTTGTTTTAAAGTCTATTTTATCTGAGATTAGAATTGCCACTCCTGCTCTTTTTTGGTAGTTGTTAGCTTGATATATTTTTTTCCAACCTTTGACTGTTAATAAATCCACATCTTTGTTTTTAAGGTGAGTCTCTTGTAGATAGCATATTGATGGATCCTGTTTTCTTATCCATTCTGTGACTCTCCATCTCTTTATGGGTGCATTGAGTCCATTTACATTCAGTGTAATTGTTGATAGATGTGAGTTTGTTGCTGTCGTTTTATAGTGCTTTTTTTTGTGGTGGTGAAGTTTTCTTTGTTCTTCTTACTCTCTTGTGCTGAGTTACTTTTGTTTGTGGATTTTTTTTTTTCTTTTGTTTTTGTAGGCTTTGTTTTTGCCGAGACTTTATGTTTTTCCTCTTTATTTTTTTGAGTATGTTTGTTAACTTTCTTTGTGGTTACCATAAATTTTACCCTTATCTTTCTAAGTTTGAAGCCGTCTACCATAACTTGGTATCACCTTGCCTTCCTCTCCATTAGAAGGTTCTATACCTATGCTGTTTAGTCCCTCTTCCATTGTTTTGATGTTGTTGTCATCCATCATTTGACTGCTCTGATTTCCTGTTGTATTTCTTTTGGTTTTGGATAGTCTTCGAGAGTTCATTTCCTAGATTGGTGTCTGGCTGGTACGATCCTGTATCCTAGCTTCTGCCTGTGAGAGATGAGAGACTATGAAATGGAGAAAAACAGAAAGGGGAAGAGGAAGAAAAGCAAAGAATGAATAAATAAAAATCAGAAAGTTTAAAGAACCACAAAGTTCCCAGGGATCCCACCAGTGCAGCTCTGAGGTCTGGGGAAGTCGCTCTCAGGTGTTTCAGTACAGCCTGGCTAGAAGGCGTAGAGGTACACGACACCAGGTATTCAGGGAACAGAAAGAGAATGAAGATATAGAGAGATGAGAAACTGAGCAATGAAGAAACACAAAAAGGGAAAAAGAGGGAAAAGAAAACAAAACAAATTAAAAAAAAAGAACAAGAAAGGCCCCCAAAAAACAAAAAACAAACAAAAAAAAACCCACTGAGAAAAGAAATGTCCTCAGGGCTCCCTCTGCACGTCTGTGGAAGCCGAGGGGGAGTCTCCTTGCCACACAGCTCCGCCTGGCCAGAAAGGGGTCCCAGCTCAAGAAAAGGAAAAGAAAACAAAGAAACAATTAAAAACAAACAAACGAAAAAATGCCCTGGGATCCCACCAGCATGGCAGCCCAGACTGGGAAGCAGCTCCACACTCGAACGGAGCTCCACAGCCCCTCAGGAAGAAGTAAAGACCACCCACGGAGCCAGGTACTCGAGCTAAAGGAGGGGGAGGTGGCAAAAGGCAAGGAAGAAATCAAAAGAAGCAGAAAAAGAAAAGCAACATTAGCAGCCAACAAATGGCACTTAGAGAGCCAGCTAGCGTGGGCTGGTGTTTCTGGACAAGAGACTGTGTCCACGGGAAGCAGAGGGGACCGTCTGTGGGTGAAGAAGGGTAGGGAGTGGGAAAGTGTATATCACAAATTACCGGAGCTCTGCAGCCCCTCAGGAAGAAGCAAAGATGGTGCATGGAGCCAGGTAGTTGAGCAAAAGGAGGGGGAGGTGGCAAGAGGTGAGGAAGAAATCAAAAGAAGCAGAAAAAAGCAACACCAACTGCCAGCAAATGGCACCCAGAGAGCCGGCCCATTCGGGCGTGTGGAATCCAAGCAGCCGGTGTTTCCCGGTCAAGAGATTGTGGCCACGGGAAGCAGAGGAGGCCGAGCAGGGATGAAGAGGGGTGGGGGGTGGGAAAGAGCACACCACAAATTACTGGTTGTTTTGTCTCCCTCTGGACATTCCGTGAGGATGCTTTCTCGTACCCCCTGTTTGCTGGTCTCCGATAGGAGTCCTAGATAGTGGATCAGCACTGCATTAGCTGGTAGGGGACCTCTGCATGAATCTCTCCTCACTCTCCATTCTCTGTCAGTTTTCTCACTCCATTTGGTGCTTGGCTGAGTTCTTTACCTCTTCATTTGATGTTTTAGGGTTTCAGGATTGTTGTATTCTCTGTTCGGCTTAGTTTTTCGGATCTTTGCTGTGGAGGGACGGCCTGATGCTTCTGCCTAGAGCGCCATTTTTCTGTTGTTGTTTTTTAATGACTAATGACTGCAAGCATCTTTTCATGTGTTTGTTAGCCATCTGAATGTCCTCTTTGGTGAAGTATCTGTTGATGTCCTTTGCCTATTTTGTGATTGGATTCTTTGTGTTTTTGTTGTTGAGCTTTTGAAGTTTTCTATATATTTTAGAGATTAGACACTTATCTGATATGTTGTTGCCAATGATTTTTTCCAGTTTGTAGTTTCTCTTTTTACTCTTTTGGTGAATTCTTTTTTAGGAGGTCCCAGTTATCTAGTTTATCTTCTGTTGTTTGTGTGTTTTTAGTTGTGTTTGATAGACTATTCATGCTAAAAAATTAGGTTGTCTAGTTTTGTCCTTATGTTAACTTCCAGGAACTTTATAGTTTTAGCTTCAACATTTAGGTCTTTGATCGATTTTGAATTAGTTTTTGTGTATGGTATGAGGTAAAGGTTCTGTTTCATTTTTCTGCAAATGGATATGCAGTTTAGCCAGCACCATTTGTTAAAGAAACTTTTTCTCCCCAATGAATAAACTTCAACCCTTTGTCAAAGATCAGTAGCCCATAGATGGATGGATTTACTTCTGGGTTCTCAATTCTATTCCATTGGTCTATGTGTCTGTCATTGAACCAATACCAGTCTGTTTTAATTACTGTGGCTGTGTAGTAAGTTTTAAGACTGGGAAGTATGAGACCTCCTATTTTTTTTTTTTTTTCCCTCCAATATTGCTTTAGCTATTCAGGACCTCTTTGCTTTCCATATAAAGTTGGAGATTAGTTTTTCCATTTTATTAAGGAATGTTATTGGGATTTGGATTGAGATTGCACTGTATCTATAGATCACTTTAGGTACTGATATTTTCACAAGGTTAAGTCTAATGTTATTTTCACAATATTAATCCATGAGCGTGGAATGTTTTTCTATTTATGCAGATCTTTTTTGGTTTCTTGCAGTAGTATTTCACAGTTTTCCTTGTATAAGTCTTTTATGCCCCTGGTTGCATTTATTCCTAGGTATTTTATCTTTTGGGCAGCTATTGTAAATAGTATTATTTTCTGATTTCCTTTTCAGAGTTCTCCTGTTTAGCGTAGAGGAACCCAACTGATTTTTGTGTGTTAATTTTGTACTCTGCCACTTTGCTGAATCCTTCTATTAGTTCCGGTAACTTTCTTGTGGAATCTCTGAGATTTTCTGTGTATAGGATCATTTCATCAGCAAATAGGGATAGTGTTACTTCTTCCTTTCCAATTTGGATACCCTTTATCTTTGTTTTCTAGTGCTACTATAACAGAAATACCGCAAGTGGATGGCTTTAACAAAGAAATTTATTCTCTCACAGTCTAGGAGGCTAGAAGTCCGAATTCAGGGTGCCAGCTCCAGGGGAAGGCTTTCTCTCTCTGTGGGCTCTGGGGGAAAGTCCTTGTCATCAATCTTCCCCAGTCAAGGAGCTTCTCAGCACAGGACCCCAAGTCCAAAATAAGCACTCTTCTCCTGGCTTTTGTTTCTTGTGGTATGAGGTCCCCTGTCTCTCTGCTGGATTCTCTCTTTTATATCTCAAAAGAGATTGACTTAAATTACAACCTAATCTTGTAGATTGAGTCCTGCCTCGTTAACATAACTGCCTGTAATCCTGCCTCATTTACATCATAGAGATAGGATTTACAACACATAGGAAAATCACATCAGACAACAAAATGGTGAACAATCACACCATACTGGGAATCATGGCCTAGCCAGTTGACACACATTTTTGGAGACACAATTCAATCCATAATACCCTTTATTTCCCTTTCTTGCCTTATTGTTCTGGCTAGGACTTCCAGTACAATATTGAATAAGACTGGTGATAATAGGTATCCTTGTCTCCTTCCCATTCCCAAGGGGAATGCTCTCGATCTTTCTCCACTGAGAATAATGTTGACTGTTAGTTTTGCATATATGCCCTTAATTAAGTTGAGGAATTCCCTTTCTATTTGTATTTTGCTGAGAGTTTTTATCAGGAAAGGGTGCTGGATTTTATCAAGCACTTTTTCTGTATCAATTGAGGTGATCATGTGATTCTTTTCCTTTGTTTTATTTATGTGGTGAATTATGTTGATTGATTTTCTAATGTCAAATCACCCTGGTATGAATCCCACCTGATCATGATGCATTATTACTATTTTTTATATGTTGTTGAAGTCCATCGGCTAGAATTTTGTTGAGAATTTTTTGTGTCTATATTTATGAGAGGTATTGGTCTGTAATTTTCTTTTTTATGTGTGTGTGCCATTGCTGGCTTTAGTAGCAGGGTTATGCTGGGTTCATAGAATGAATTATGGAGTATACCTGCCTTTTCTATGTTCTGGAATAGTTTGAGTAGAATTGGTGTCAATTCTTCTCTGAATATTTGGTAGAATTCTCCAACGAAGCTGTCTGGGCCTGGGATTTTTATTGTTGGGAGGTTTTTTTTTTTTTTTATGATATCTTCAGTTTCTCTTTGTTATGGGTCTATTTAGATTTTCTATCTCTATTTGTGTTAGTTTAGGTAGGTAGCTTGTTTCTAGAAATTTATCCATTTCTTTTAGGTTTTTAAATTTGTTGGAGTACAGTTTTTCATAATATTCTGTTATAACCCTCTTTAGCTCAGTGGTTCTGTTGTAATATCACTCATTTCATTTCTTATTTTGTTTATTTGTCTCTTCTCATTTTTTTTTTCTTTGTCAGTTTGGCCAGTGTTTGTCAATTTTATTGATCCTCTCAAAGAACCAGTTTCTAGTCTTGTTGATTCTTCCTATTGTTTTTCTCTTTTCTTTTTCATTTGTTTCTGCTCTGATCTTTATTATTTCCTTTTTTCTTGTAATTATGGTCTTTTTTTGCTGTTTTCTATTCGAGTTATCAGGTTGAGTTATTAATTTTGGAACTTTCTTCTTTTCGGATGTATGTATTTATTGCTATAAATTTTCCTCTCAGTACTGCTTTTGCTGTGTCCCAAAGATTTTGGAATGTTATGTTTTCATTCTCATTTGATTTTAAATATTTTATTTTATTTTGATTTCTTCTATGACTCATTAGTTTTAAGTAATGGATTTCTGAGTTCACATGTATTTAATGTTTTTTCCTTGTTCTTCCTGTTATTGATTTCTAGTTTTGTGGTGTCATGGTCAGAGAGGATGCTTTGTGTTATTTTGATCTTTTTGAATTTATTGAGGCTTGCTTTGTGGCCTAAAATATGGTCTATTCTGGAGAATGTTTCATGTGCTTTGGAGAAGAATGTGTATTGTGCTGTTGTTGAGTGGTGTGTTCTGTATATGTCTATGAAGCCAAGTTGGTTGATTGTGTGTTTAGATCTTCTGTATCTTTGTTGGTTTTCTTTCTGGTTGTTCTGTCCATCTTCAGAAGTGGTGTGTTATAGTCTCCTACTATTATTGTAGAGCTGTCTATTTCTCTTTTCATTTATGTTAGAGTTTGCTTTTATGTATTTTGGAGCTCAGTCATTGGGTGCATAAATTTAAAAACTGACCTTTTAATCATTATACAATGCTCTTCTTTGTCTCTTAAAATGGATTCTGACATAAAGTCTCTTTTGTCAGAAATTATTATTGCCACTCCTGTTCTCATTTGGTTATTGTTTGTTTGATATATTTTTTTCCATCCTTTGACTTTTAACCTGTTTATGTCTTTGTGTCTAAGGTATGTCTCTGGTAGGCACCATATTGACTGGTCATTTTTGTTGTTGTTGTTTGTTTGTTTTTTAAATTCATTCTATCACTCTCTGCCTCTTGACTAGTGCATTTAATCCATTTACATTCAGAGTGATTATTGAAAGCTATGAATTCACTACTTATATTTTGTTATACTTTTTTTTTTTTTTCTGGTAGTAACAGTTTCTTTGTTCCTCTTGATTTCCTGTGCGGACTTCTGTTCCTATATGGATTTTCTTTTCCTATCATTTATTGATGTTATTTTTGTTTTTACTGAGTCTTTTTTGGTTTTCTTCTTCTTTATTTTGGTGAGTAGATTTATTAATTTTCTTTGTGGTTACCCTGAAGTTTACCTTTACCCTCCTATGATTAAAATAGTGTGTTATATCTTAAAATCTCCTTGACTTCCTCTCCATATGGAAGTTCTATAACTTCACATTTAATCCCTTTTTTGTTTTGAAGTTGTCATTGTTTACAGCTTAACATCTCTGGTTCCCTGTAATCAATTTGCAGCTTTATTTTACTTTTATGAAGTCTTTATCTGGGTTGGTATCTGAACAATGCTATTGTGTGTCATGTATGATCCATAAATCTCCTTTCACTGTTTTCATTCAGTCTCTCCTTTTACTTGGTGTTCATATCTAATTCTTCATCCTCTGTTTGATGCTCAGGGTTCCAAGATTGTCATGTGTATCCATTTTACTTGGTTTCTTGAGTCTTTGTTGTAGGGGAACACAATGGTGTGTTTGACTAAGCCACCATTTTATGCTGATTTCACATTATTATTTTTTATTCATTCTCTCTTCCTGAAGCTATTCATTTCTTTAGACATTACCAGTGAGAAAAAAAAAATTGCAGAATCTATCACAGTGTTGAATTTTACGCTGGTTAATAATGATACAGTATAGCAGTTAGCAGCCTTTCTCTAGAGGCAGGCTGCCTGGATTTAAAGAACAGCTTTGCCATTTACCATCTTGTTAATATTCTCTCTAAGTTTTAGTGTTTTTATCTACAAAATGGAGGTATTAATAGAACATAGCATAATATAAGTGCATTTGTTGTGAGGATCAAAAGAGATTAGTTGAGCACAGTTTCAGGCACACTAGAGGCATGAACAAATTTTACTTAATATAATTATTATACTATCAGCCTCACATGGCATTTGGCTACTCATGCTTGAATGACATAAAAAAAATAAAATTCCTGCAACAGTGTACTGATTAGGGGCATTTATCTACATTCTGCAAACGCTAAGCAGTAAATTACAACTGTCATCATTTCCCAAGAACTTCAGATGAAATGTTAGTGAAAACTAAACAGCATAATCATAAAACCAAACCAAAAACCCATTGTCATTGAGTCAATTTTGACTCATAGTGACCCTATAGGACAGAGTAGAACTGCCCCATATGGTTTCCAAGGAGTGGCTGGTGGCTTCAGACTGCCAACCTTTTGGTTAGCAGCCAAGCTCTTCACTACTAAAGTGAGGATTAATTGTGATTCCAGTAGATTCTTCTATGCAAGGCTCACAACCACACAACTGTGACCTCATAAGCACTACCTAAAACTGTGAGAATCATGATACCTCCTGGGAAATCCCCCCACCTATTAGACTCTTATTCATCCTACAAATATACTGAATATCTACTGTACACCAAACACCATTCTAATAAGGGCTAGGAATGCTACAGCTGCAAGATATACACAACTCTGTTCTCATGGAATTTATTTTTTTTTATTTTAATTTTTTTTATTATTGTTGAGAATATACCCACCAAACATAGACCAATTTAACAGTTTCTATATATATAATTCAGTGACATTGATTACATTCTTCAAATTGTGTATCCATTTTTACTCTCCTTTTCTGAGTTGTTCCTCTTCCACTAACATAAACTTACCACTCCTTAAGGTTCCTATCTAATCTTTCCAGTTACTGTTGTCACTTTGATCCTATATTGGTAGCTCTTAAAAGAGCGTAATATTCAAGGCAGGCATATTTTACTAGTTAAACTAGACTATTGTTTGGTTTTAAGAAGACTTCAGGGGATATTTTTGGTTCTAAGTTTAAAGACTATCTCAGGGTAGTAGTTTCAGGGGTTCATCCACCCTTCATAGGTCCAGAAAGTCTAGAGTCCATGAGAATTTGAAACTCTTCTTTTTTTAATTGTACTTCAGGTGAAGGTTTACAGAACAAATAGTTTCTCATGAAACAGTAGTACACATATTGTTTTATGTTGTTGGTTAACAACCTCATGACATATCAACCCTCTCCTTCTTGATCCTTTTTTTTTTTTGGTGAAAATATACATAGCCAAAGATACACCATTTCAAAAATTTCTACATGGATAGTTCAGTGACATCGACTGTGCTCTTCCAATTGTGCTGCTATTCTCACTTTAGATGAAGGCTTACAGAACACAATAGCTTCTCATTAAACAGTTAGTACACATGTTGCCCTTTGACAATGGTTAGCAACCCCACTACACGTCAACACTGTCCTTATTCAACCTTGGGTTCCCTATCACCAGCTTTTCTGTCCCCTTCTGCCTTCTAGTCCTTGTCCCTGGACTGCTGTGCCTCATTAGTCCCATTTGGTTTTACGGGGCTGTCCACTCCCCAGCTGAACGGTGAACCTCTGAAATGACTTCACCACTGAGCTAAAAGGGTGTCTGGGGGCCATACTCTCGGGGTTTCTCCAGTCTCCTTTAGGCCAGTAAATCTGGTCTTTTTTTGTGAGTTAGAATTTTGTTCTATATCCTTCCCCAGCTCTGTCCAGAACCCTCTGTTGTGATCCGGGTCAGAGCTGTCAGTGGTAGTAGCCGGGCACCCTCTAGCAGTACTGGACTCAGTCTGGTGGAGGCCTTGGTAGCTGTGGTCCATTAGTCCTTTGGACTAATCTTTCCCTTGTATCCTGTTCTCTTCATTCTCCCTTGCTCCCGAAGGGATGAGACCAGTGGAGTATCTTAGATGGCCGCTCACAGGCTTTTAAGACCCCAGACACTACTCACCAAGGTAGAATGTAAAACATTGACTTTATAAACTGTGTTATGCCAGTTGAGCTAGATGTTCCCCAAGACCATGTTCCCCACAGCCCTCCGCCCAGCAATTCAGTCCCTCAGGGAGTTTGGATGAATCTATGGAGCTTCCATGACCTTTCCTTGTACAAGCTGTGCTGGTTTCCCCAGTAGTGTGTACTGTCTCACCCTCCCCCCAAGATACCACTTACCTATTGCCTATTTAGTATTTCCCCCCACCCTCGCATCCCTGGTAACCAACAAAGATTGTTACTTTTTGTGTCTGAACTTTTTCATGGGTTTTTACAATAGAGGTCTCATACAATATTTGTCCTTTTGTGATTGACTTATTTCACTCAGCATAATGTCCTCCAGTTTCAGCCATGTTATGAGATGCTTCACAGATTTATCATGGTTCTTTCTTGTTGCATAGTACTCCATTGTGTGTATGTACCATAGTTTGTTTATCCATTCATCTATTGAGGGGCATCTAGGTTGTTTCCATCATTTTGCTATTGTGAACAATGCTGCCATGAACATAGGTGTGCATATGTCTATTGAGAATTTGAAATTCTGCTGTGCATTTTCCACATTTTGATCAGGAATTTTTTATGGAATCTTTGATCAAAACATTCAGTAATGGTAGCCGGGCACCATCCAGTTCTGGTCTCATGGTGAAGGAGGCAGTTGTTTTTGTAGGCAATTAGCCACACATTCCATATCATCCTCCTATTCCTGACTCTCCTTCTTCCTCTGTTGCTCAAGGTAAATAGAAACAAATTGTCGTAACTTGATGGCCACTTGTAAGCTTTTAAGACCCCAGGCACTACACAGTGAACTAGGAGGTAGAACAGAAGCACTAAACATCTTATTAGGCCGATTAACTGGGAAGTCCCATAAAACCATGACTCTAAACCTCCAAACCAAGGAACCAAATCCCATGAAGTTTTTGGTTGTACATAGGCAGCCTCAGCTGCTACTCTTTTTTTTTTTTTTGTCATTGTTGTAAATGTATCTATCATACTACTTTTGCCAATTCAGTTTTTACAGGTGTGCAACTTATTGACCACTATTACGATAAAAGGCTGTGCAACCCTTCCCTTATTCAGTGCGATTTTTTCCATTGAATTTATAATCCAGAAAGGAAGGCAGACAGTAAACAAGTGATTATTTAATTATAATTGTGGTGAGTCATGGAAACCCTGGTGGCATAGTGGTTAGGAGCTATGTCTGCTAACCAGAAGGTCAGCAGTTTGAATCCACCAGGTGCTTGTTAGAAACCCGATGGGGCTGTTCTAGTCTGTCCTATAGGGTTGCTATGAGTTGGAATCAACTCAATGTCAATGGGTTTGTGGGTTTTATGTGAAGACATATATAATTCTAAGAGGGTGAATAATAAGGAATTCTAACCTAGTCTGGGAGAGAGATGTGGTTAAGAGAGAATTTGCCTTACAAAATGTGATTTCAAAACCATTACCTTATTAAATAATGTTTAAGACAATTATTCTCAGATTGGCACTTATTAGCTTAGTGATTTTCTGCTAAATTACTTAAATACTTTAGGCCTCAGTTTCCTTGTTTATAAAACAGGAATACTACTTATTTTTAAAGGGATAATATGATGATTAGAAAGTATATATGAAAATTACCGGCCAATACCAATTGTTGTGTGCTTATTATGTGTCAAGAACATAGCTGTTGTCTACTTTAATATCAGAGAGGAGTTTAGAGTAAAAAATGTTGGATTTATTGCAATTAATCTAAATTTTAATCAATTAATATTTAATGACTGGAGAAAATAGAATAAAGGCATAACATTTGTGTGCATGTGTGCTTGTGTGTATGTAAATATGTACACGTGAGGGTAGCTTCTACTTCTCTTACTGTAGAATAAGATTCTAGAATTTAATATAATATAAATTTGGCAGTAGTAAATAAATTATTAAACATCAAGAAGAAGACAGTTGGTTGAGCTGTTGAACATGATGACCTGGTTAATCCTGATGCATGTATATATATCTATACATATATATACCTCCTGAGACATTTGACAAATGTCACCCACCTACAACAAATAAGGAGTCAATGGCATCCTAATGTGGGCAGGTGATGCATAACTCCAGAGCAATTCTGAGTACATCCTGAAGCAGTAAGATCCTCTTTTCATTTAAGGAATATGTCTACTTGAGCTAAGAAGCACACTCTTCACAAATACCATTTTATGTCCCCCAGTCCAGTGGAATCTTTGTCTGAAGAGTTGGCCTCAGGAATTGTTTTAGTTCTGGGTTGACAGAGAGTTCAGAGGCCATGCTTTCCGGGGTTCCTCCAGTCTCAGTCAGACCATTAGTAGTCCAGCACTTAACCATTTGCACTACCTAAGGATTCCTAGGTAAATTATACTTCAGTGAAAAACATGATGTCATGTGGGATTTTCTAGGAGACTTGAATGATTTACAATGTTTTATTTTGTTCTCATACATTATTTATAAAACATAAAAAAAAACTTATCTAAAATTATATACTATTCATCTTCAATGTGTTATAAAGGTGAACTTTAGAAGCATTAGCGATTTTTTTGACAGCTGGACACAACCTAGTTTTAAGTGGTGCCACCATCAGTCCAGACAAGTAGCTAGTAATTGTTCGAACATAGCAAAACAATTTTATTTATTGCTTGCTTGCCTGCTTTAGTTAGTTATGACATTTGAGCCAGTATGAATGAACTCAACTCACATAGTCAATTGCCATTAAAATATATGCTAAATCTCAATTTCTAGTAGAGATTGTTAGTATCGATGCTTAATATAGTGATCAAACATTTACAAAATACTTTCATACATGTTATTTATTTAGTTCCTGTGACAACTCAGTGAGGTAGAACTTTTACCTCCATTGAACCGATGTGAAAATAGGAGATCATGGAGGTTAAAGGGTTTTTTTAAAGAGAATGTTAATTTATAAAGTATGGGAGTCAGGATCCAAATTCAGATCTTCTGTCATGGTCCATCTAATACCTCAGAGCTGACTAAAGGACGAAAACAAGGTTATTTTCTGACAAATTCATGAAAGCAAGAAGAGAAATGAGAAAATGCTGTAGGGTTGAGATATTTGTTGTGTCTTAAATCATTAAGCTAAAAATATTTTAAGAAACTTTTAGAGAAAAGTTTTTTATATGTAAAAAGTCTATATAAAATAAAATAGTTTAAATACAAGCTTTCTAATGCTTACATTAGACAGATGGGAATTATACTGAAGGACGTGTGCCGTGTACTACAGTTTTCACCTGTAGAGCCATCGGCTGCCTTCACTTTGGGCCATTTACCATCTCTACATCACAACCTTCCCTTCATCCAAATACATTTTTTAAAGACTATTTTTAAAATAAGCTGAGTGAAAGTGCCAGAAACTTTACTGTATCCCATAAATTCTAATGCATGGAAATCAGCAAACGTCGCAAAGGAATGGCAGAAAATGTCAAATAATGATTAGACTCAGCTGGCAATATTTTCATTACTATTTTCTCTAGTAAGAGACCTCATTAACCCAAAATGTTTTAAAATTTCAAAGTAGAATTTTAGAATAATATTAAAGTAGTTGTAAGAAATGACCAGTGAACCTGCTTAGAGAAAGGTTTGATTAAAAATCATATCAAAATTTAGGTTCAGTTTCTTTGGAGAAGATATAGTGGTGAATGGGAAAATTGGAAATTAGTTAAATGAAAATAGAACTGTAGCATAATTTCACTTCAGTCTGATATCTTGAGAACTTCTTTAACATGGGCTCCTGCAGGGTGAGGTGATTTACATCCTTCTTCACAATATTTTTTGCCAACTATTTTAAGATACAGCTAAATTGAAAGCACTTTCTGTTACGTGCTATATACTAGAACTCAGATCTCCCCTTGGGGAGCTCTGAGCTCATTCAATGAGGCATAGCACTTAATTTCATTTGCAGAGTTTCTACTATCCAACTTCGTACAAATTAAATGAGATCATTCATTGTTTCCCCTGTAGGCTAATGGGACTTATATTGTTTGTCCACATTTAATGTCGTAATATCTCAGTTTCACAGTCTAATGTTTAATAACAAATCAATGATGGAATTGAATATATTGTAAAAAGAAATCCTTCTGCTTATTACCTTTCTGAGGTTCTGTAGGATCTTAGACCTCTTCTAGCCTTCAGGGACCAGGTAGGCCATATAAATGTGCAAACTTAACTGGATGTAAGAGAATAGAGAGGTTTGGGTCCTATCCTACGATGGCCTGAAGAAAATGATTCCCTGTCTTAAGGAATGAAAATTAGCATTAAGAAAAAATATGTTAGACACAGAAACAATACTGTAGATGGAATTTGTCCTAAGCTTCCAAAGTTTGTGATCCTGATCTTGCCCATCTCTCCCAATTTATACATTAAGAAATAAACAACAAGCAAAACAATTTAAATAATTACTACATACGTTTATGATCCTTAGTTCAGTGCTCAAACTACACCAGCACAGGCTCTGCACTGGAGACGAATTGCACGCGTTCATAATTGTAACCTGGAAAAGTGAAGGGAATGTGGATGTTTAGAGGAAGAGAAAAGCTAGCATTGGATTAAAGTAAAGAAATAAACACCAGGAACCAGAGCTGTTTTTATTAGTTACCACTGAGTTCACCACAACCCCATGTGTGCAAAGTAGAACTGCTCCTAAGGGTTATGACCCTTCGGAAGCAGATCGCCAGGCCTGTCTTCCAAGGCGCCTCTGGGTGGGTTTGAACCACTAACCTTTTGTCTAGTAGTGGAGCGTCTAACTGTTTGCACCACCCAGTGAGCTATAACAGAGCAGAATCAGAGCAGAGTATAGTAAATCAACAAAATGAAAGCCAATCATTTAGAAAGGGGTCAGGAGGGCAGGTACAGCTGAGATGATTCAACTACTTAAGGTAGAAATACGAATGATAGACAGATTGACAATTATGGTCTTCGTTTTTCTCTGTATTGATTTTAAGCCTAAGACCGATGGCAGGCATTTTCAAGTAACCAAACTACAAACTAAATTGGCAAACAGTGTTATCTATATACTGCATGTGCCTTCAGTAATTAACTGGAGTATAATATTTCTTTATGAATTTAGGATTTGGAAAAGAATCCCAAGATGCTGTTTAAATTATTATAAACAGTGAAAATTATTTGGGGACACAGGGAGAAACACAAAAGTTTATACCAATTTTCTGTTTCCTGGGAGGAAGAAGAGGTGGTAACCCCAGGCATGCTACTTCATGTGAGCAAGATTAGAAAAAGAGCAACGATCCTGGAAAAACAACATTTTTACACTCTCAGGATAGTTTTATGTATGTTAGCTCTCTGGTGTGAAAAAGACAAAAATACTAATAAAATAAATTATTTCATATAGTGTTGTTTTCAAGTTCTGGGTTTCCTTAAGAGGTAAGAAACCTGTTAGAAAAGTTATGTTTTTTGGAATATAGATTCGTTATTCTGTGTAATCTTGTGGAAATAATTTACTCTTTTGGCTAGTGCAGTTGCTTCGGCAACTAAAAATATGTAAAGCACTTTGGGTAGGGAACATTTGGCTGGATTTTTCAAATTTGTGATTTTCCACTCTAGGAGACGTTCTGAACAATGTGTTTTCCAGGTGTCCTGTAAAATCACTTCATTGAATGAAGGAGCTGGTGGGGGAAAAAAAAATTCTTTCATATTTGAAAGCGTATTTAAAAAAAAACCCAGGAACAGATTCATAGTTGATATTATGTATGAAGAGACCTATTTAAAATTAGGAGCTCTTGTTCTTTTAGTGATAAAGAAACAGGAGTAAAGTCCTGTTCCGTTATAAAACGGGGTGAAAGGGGCCAGAATAGCAGGTGTACTTTAAATGACTCAAGTAGTTAAGGACGAAAAGTCTCAGATGAAGGAAACATTTCAGATGCAGGAAAACAGTTTGGAGCTAAGGAATCAGAAGGAGCTGAAATCATAAATGATAGTGTCAATGGCCCAGTCGGAAGGTGGTTCGGGAGGAGATAAGAGGCACACAAGCTGATCTGTCTTACAACTGAACTACCAGAGAGTTGACCTAATGTTCAGAGATTTTAAGAGCCTATTAAAGGTGCTTGATACTATGAATAATGGGGAGAAAAGTAATTTAATGTAGTTAACACCTTCATTTTCATATTTGAATGTAAACTGAAAACAAGCTATTTTAAAGCAAAGTGATGAAAGTGACTTCAAGCAACACAAAACCGGGAGAAAAATATATTTAGAGAAAGCTCCAATATCAAACGCTGCATTTGAACTTAGATCAGTTTACTGGTCTTTTTTTTTTTTTCTTCTGGCCATTCTTGCATGCCAAAGATGAGTTTTAATCTGGCAATCCATGACTTCCCTTTCATTGCTCTTAAGCTGAACAAAATTACCTGAGGTGGTAGTGCACTGAACACTGTCTCATCCAGTCTCACCTTCTCCCATATCGCTTTCCATACATCTTCTCCTGCTCAATTTCCTTGTAGTAATCAGGTGTTCAATTATATAAGCATCAATAGATTAAAACTTTCTATAAAACACTTACATGCTGCTAACCAAAAGGTCAGTGGTTCAAATCCAACAGCCACTCCTTGGAAACCCTATGGGGCAGTTCTACTCTGTCCTGTACGTTCACTGAGTTGGAATCGACTGAAAAGCAACAGGTTGGGTTTTGGTCTGGGCTACTTAATTGTTAAAATAAGTGCAGAAAACAAGAAAAGACATTTTTAAGGTAGAGGAAGGAAATTCATTTGTTCTGGGACACCATACTGCATCATAATAATGCCAGAAGGAATAAATAGGTTCCGTGATTTGGCACAAGTCATTTAAAATGTTTCTAAACACTGTTCCACATAGATTCTTTCATATATTTTAAATTTATTACAAATGTATGTATAAATTTACAGTGGATTGAAAACTCCTTGATATTAGGATTTATGTCCTGTTTCCTACAGTAGACCAGTTCCAAGCACAGTTTTGGCAGCTAGGAAATGTATCCATAAATATTTCCTAAATAAATTAACCACTGTATCTTGGCTAAAATGGATTTTGAATCATACACATACGATTCTAAACCACCCATTTTTAGATTCTTTTATCTTAATCAGGCAATTAGGTTTAAAAACATGGTATATAAACTAATTAACTGGCTTTTATAGGGCATTTCCTAGAGTTTCAGTAGAGTTTAAGTGACAAAAACATCATATTTGTTGGGGGAAAAAATCTTAATTTTTGTATAACAGGCCAAAAAACAAATATTCTTGACCTCTTCAATGCCTGCCCCACCAGAAGTATTTGAAATACCATGGTCCTAAACCCTGGCGGTGCAGTGGTTAAGCGATTGGCTGTGAACCAAAAGGTCAGCAGTTTGTCTCCACCAGCTGCTCCTTGGAAACCCTATGGGGCATTTCTACTCTGTCCTATAGGGTCACTATGAATTGGAATCGGCTCTGCAGCAATGAGTTTGTTTTTTTGGTAATTCAATCTCAAATCTTGAGTGATATCTGATTATAATGATGGTGCTTGCTTTATGTTCTGAGAGACTTGGTTTCTGCCACATTGAATGGGTCTCATTTTTCTCGAGGAAAGTCATGCCAAAAAAAAAGTCAACAAAAAGTCACCAAGTATTAATTAAACCTGCTCTAAGTGCTCTGGGGATCTACAAAAGAACCTCAAGACTTTTCCTAGGATCCTGCAATATGCAATTTTTTTTAAGATGGTTAATGAAAATACTGGGATATATACAAAGTAATAAACAAAAGACATGAAAGGGGAAATCAGATACAGCAAATGTAGCCCTTAATCTAGATGGCATTCTGTTTTTAAATCCAGGTGGAACCAACTCATCCCACAGTGCTGGAGTGGAATTTAACATTTGCTCCTTGATTTTACTGCAGGCATCAATAGTCTTCGATATATTTTAGGCAGGAAAAATCAGTTTCAGAAATAAAACATCACTCAACTTAGTTCACCATAAAGGATTTTATTATAAAGGTGAATATTTTAAAAATATAAAGAAAAACAGAACAACAGACTTCAGTAAGCCTAGAAAGCAAGATAGGGAGCTCTGTTATAGGAGTTCATGGACTTTACTCTAATGATCTGCCATTACCTCAGCTAGCAACTTATTAGGTTTCTGGGTATCTTTGTTCAAATTCTCGAAAGGGAATCTGATTAATTCAGATTAGTTTATGGATTGCTTCCTCTGGGGTTGGATAGCCACTCCTGGCTCAGTCAGCCATGTCAGGGGAATGGCATTGCTAATTAAGGATAAGCAAGAGGGAAAAAGATCTTTCTCTAGTAAAGATGTGTATAATGCCTGTATATACTCAATTATATGTAAATGTATATAGAAAACAAACTGTATAGATATTAAGAAAATGTAATTATCTTAGTATAGAAAATCATATCTATAGGCATATTGTTTACAGTTCTTATTATTATTCTTGTTATTCTAATTCAGTGACTGGCATACAAGCTACACAATGGCTCAAGTAAAAAACACAGGTGTCCTTTTTGACTGGCCGCCCTATCTTACCCCTCCCTGACTGATCACCAACTCCTAGCTCTTCTACATCCTGAATAATATATTAGTTTGGTAGCACCTATCCACAAGTGAATCTTCCCCATTATAAAATCCATAGAGAAAATGATTGTGTTTGGCTTTTTCATACTTGTATCTCCAGCTAGTACCTAGCACAATGCCTGGCATTAGTCCTGAGTGATACCTTGATTGCAGCTTTGTGAGGTCCTGTAGCGAAGGGCCCAGTTAAAATTGTGCCCACAGCAACTATGTGATAATAAATGTGTGTCATTTTAAACTGCTAAGTTTGTGGTAATATTTTTATGTAGGAATAGATCATTAATATGGCCAACTTTTTCTCTTTCTGAATACACTTCTTTCTTACAATTAACACGTTTTATTTTAAATTCAGAATCTATGGTCTTATTTTCTACCAAAATTTAGTATAGAATTGGCATGTTGTGTTATGTTGTTAGGTGCTGTTGTCGGTTCCATCTCATAGCGACCCTATGTACCACGTAAAGAAACACTGCCCTGTCCTGCGCCATGACTACAATCATTGTTATGCTTGAGCCTATTGTTGCAGCCACTGTATCAATCCATCTCATTGAGGGTCTTCCTTTTTTTCGCTGACCCTGTTTTACCAAGCACTATGTCCTTCTCCAGAGACTGATCCCTCCTGACAACAAATCCAAGGTATATAAGACGTAGTCTCGCCATCCTTGTTTCTAAGGAGCATTCTGGTTGTACTTCTTCCAAGACAGATTTGTTTGTTCTTCTGGCAGCCTATGGTATATTCAATATTCTTCACCATAATTCAAAGGCATCAATTCATCTTTGATCTTCCTTATTCTTTGTCCAGCTTTCGCATGCATACAATGCAATTGAAAATACCATGGCTTGAGTCAGGCGCACCTTAGTCTTCAAGATGACAGCTTCGCTTTTCAACACTTTAAAGAAGTCTTTTGCAGCAGATTTGCCTAATACAATGCGTCTTTTGATTTCTTGACTGCTGTTTCCATGGATGTTGATTGCAGATCCAAGTAAAATGAAATCCTTGACAACTTCAATCTTTTCTCATGATATTGCTTATCGGTCCAGTTGTGAGGAATTTTGTTTTCTGGATGTTGAGGTGTAATCCATACTGAAGGCTATGATCTTTGATCTTTATCAGTAAGTGCTTCAAGTCCTCTTCACTTTCAGCAAGCAAGGTTGTGTCATCTGCATAGTGCAGATTGTTAATGAGTCTTCCTCCAATCCTGATGCCTGTTCTTCTTCATATAGTCCAGCTTCTTGAATTATTTGCTCAGCATACAGATTGAATAGGTATGGCAGAAGGATACAACCCTGATGCACACCTTTACTGACTTTAAACCATGCAGTATCCCCTTGTTCTGTCAAACAACTGCCTCTTGATCTATGTACAGGTTTCTAATGAGCACAATTAAGTGCTCCGAAATTCCTGTTCTTCACAATGTTATCCATAATTTCTTATGATCCACACAGTCGAATGCTTTGCATAGTCAATACAACACAGGTAGACATCTTTATGGTATTCTCTGCTTTCATCCAGGATCCATCTAACATCAACAATGATATCCTTGGTTCCACGTCCTCTTCTGAATCCGGCTTGAATTTCTGGCAGTTCCCTGTCGATATACTGCTGCAGCCGCTTTTGAATGATCTTCAGCAAAATTTTACTTGTGCTTGGTATTAATGATATTGTTCAATAACTTCCACATTTGGCTGGATCGTCTTTCTTGGGGATAGGCATAAATATGGATCTCTTCCAGTCAGTTGGCCAGGTAGCTGTCTTCCAAATTTCTTGGCATAGATGAGTGAGCACTTCCAACGCCGCATCTGTTTGTTGAAACATCTCAACTGATATTCTGTCATTTCCTGGAGCCTTATTTTTTGCAAATGCCTTCAGTGCCATTGGTTCCTGATCATATGCTTCCTCTTGAAATGGTTGAACGTCAAGCAATTCTTTTTGGTATAGTGACTTTGTATATTCTTCCAGTCTTCTTTTGATCCTTCCTGTGTCATTTAATATTTTCCCCATAGAATGCTTCACTATTACAACTCGAGGCTTGAAATTTTTCTTCAGTTCTTTCAACTTGAGAAATGCTGAGCATGTTCTTCCCCTTTGGTTTTCTATCTCCAGGTCTTTGCACATGTCATTGTAGTACTTTGTCTTCTCGAGCTGCCCTTTGAAATCTTCTGTTCAGTTCTTTTACTTCATCATTTCTTCCTTTTGCTTTAGCTACTCGACATTCCAGAGCAAGTTTCAGAGTCTCTTCTGACATCCGTTTTGGTCTTTTCTTTCCTGTCTTTTTAATGACCTCTTGCTTTCTTTGTGTATGATGTCATTGATGCCATTTCCACAACTTGTCTGGTCTTCAGTCATTAATGTTCAACGCATCAAATCTATTCTTGAGATGGTCTCTAAATTCAAGTGAGATATACTCAAGGTCGTACTTTGGCTCTCTTGGGCTTGTTCTAATTTTCTTCAGTTTCAACTTAAACTTGCATATGAGCAATTGATGGTCTATTCCACAGTTAGCCCCTGACCTTGTTCTGACTGATGATATTGAGCTTTTCTACTGTCTCTTTCCACAGATGCAGTTTGAGTCCTGTGAATTCCATCTGGCGAGGTTCATGGGTATAGTTGCCGTTTATGTTGGTGAAAAAAGGTGTTTGCAATGAAGAAGTCATTGGTCTTGCAAAATTCTATCATGCAACCTCTGGCATCGTTTCTATCACCAAGGCCATATTTTCCAGTTACTGATCTTTCTTCTTTGTTTCCAACTTTCTCAATCCAATCACAGTAATTATCAATGCATCCTGATTGCATGTTCAATCAATTTCAGACTGCAGAAGCTAGTAAAAATCTTCAGTTTCTTCATCTTTGGCTTTAGTGGTTGGTGTCTAAATTTGAATAATAGTCGTATTAACTGATTTTTCTTGTAGACATATGGGTATTGTCCTATTACTGACAGAGTTGTACTTCAGGATAGATCTTGAAATGTTCTTTTTGACGATGAATGCAATGCCATTCCTCTTCAAGTTGTCTTTCTGGGCATAGTAGATTGTCTGATTCAAAATGGCCAATACCAGTCCATTTCAACTCACTAATGCCTAGGATATTGATATTTATGTGTTTCATTTCACTTTTGACAAATTTCCAATTTTTGTAGATTCATACTTCGTACTTTCCACATTCTGATTATTAATTGATGTTTGCAGCTGTTCTCCTTTTGAGTAGTGCCACATCAGTAAATGAAGTTCCAAAAACTTGACTCCATCCATATCATTAAGGACGACTTTACTTTGAGGAGGCAGCTTTTCACCAGTCATCTTTTGAGTTACTTCCAACTTGGGGGACTCATCTTCCAGCACTATATCAGGCAATGTTCCACTGCTATTCATGAAGTTTTCACTGGCTAATTCTTTTCAGAAGTAGACTGTCAGGTCCTTCTTTCTAGTCTTTCTTAGTCTAGAAACTCAGATGAAACCTATCCACCGTGGGTGTCCCTGCTGGTATCTGAATACCAGTTGCATAGCTTCCAGCATCACAGCAACACACAAGCTCCCACAGTATAACAACCTGACAGACGCATGAGGGGACTTGGTATGAAACCCAAAAATAGTGTAATTAGTCAGCAAAATGAGGACCAAATGTGGATATATCGTCGATTCTTTTCTTTTGGTTTCCACTACCTGGGGTTGACATTATAGATTATGGCCCTAAACTGTTCCAGTTTAAAATACTTTTATGTTTTAGTTAGAAATCATAACTGAATTCTTGTCTAGCTTCTGTGTTATACCCCTACACTTCGTACATCTTTTCTGTAAGATATCGTGAAAATATCAAGGGCCCTGTTTTTGTCTAAAGTCCAGATCAATCTACCGTAGATTTTCCTCTGTTCCAGGAACAAGAAGGAACATTCTACTCCTATTCAGAAAATATTCAGCAGTTCTGGTTCCTAATCTGTAAAATTATGTGTTAGTATAACAGAAATGATTCAAAATTATAGTTTCTTCTTGATGATTCCAGGGACCATGATATCCTGAGACATCTAATAAATTTGAGGCCTAGAAGAAACCTACTTTAACCAGCTGGAGTGCTGTCATGTTTGGGAAAAAGACGTTTCTCATCCAGATACTCAGAAGAAACTGCAAAACCACATTAAAAATGGTGGGATAAAACTAGAGTAGTAGCATTCTTATACCTATAAAAGTCCTTCTGATCATTCATTTGTCTTTGCCATATCTGAGTATGAGCATCTGAAACTATGAGTGGTTTTCCTCCCCTAATCAAGGGACAATATGTTCTAGATGCCTCAGTTCCTCCTCTTTCTCGACTCCTAGAGTTACCTAAATCCACATTTGTATCAAGTCTATGCAAGATTCAGGAATTCTGCTTCTATGCGCACTATGAGTTGGAATCTACTCTATGGCAATGAGTTTGTTGGAGTACGAGGAACCCCTCAAATTGCCTTAAAATAAGGCTGAGCCACTGATGTATCATCACCAAAGCCCTAAGCTTTGTGATAGGCATTCTCTAGAAATAATGGACTCAGGACACCCAAGAGAGCATTTAGTTGTTAAAGGAAGTAATTGGAAATTGATCTAAATGAAGTAATTTTCTACTCAGAATGAGCCTAGACTACACAAGACAAAAATGCAAAGGACATATTGGTACTTTAAATAGAAATTGCAGTCTAGCAGGAGATATTGAGTGAACACTGAGATTTCAATATGTATAAAACCCATTGCCATTGAGTCATTTCTAACTCATAGTGACACTATAGGCCAGAGTAGAATGCCCCATAGGGTTTCCAAGGAGTGGCTGGTGGATTTGAACTGCCGACCTTTTGGTTAGCAGCCAAGCTCTTAACCACTACACCACTAGGTCTCCTCAATATGTATAAGTGTAAACAACTCTTTTCTTACATGTGAGATAATTTTTGTTTTGAAGATAAAAGACTTGTTCCCTTGAAAAGGAGCTTGGGCTGCTATGATTCATAAGACCAGATCATATAAACATATTAAATGTTAAAATGTAATGACATCTGCAAACAAACAAAAATCACAAAATGCTTGATTGTAAACACAATGATTTTATTGTAAAACATAAAAAGTATTTGTCTAAATAATGAGTTGGAGTGAGTGTTTCTAGCTAAAGGGACAGAATGACTCTACGAACATACTTGTAGGTAACTAAAAATCCCATGAATTATCTATTTTTAAAACAACAATTATTTCTTTTTAGATAGTGTCAAGCTCAAAAAGAATTTCAAGTATCATGCTTATGATAGAACATCAACAGCCAAGTTGTCTTTAAACAAAAATTTAATAATTTCAATATCTATCTTTTTCTCCAAAATGTGAAGAAAATTTGTGTAAAGTCTTAAAAGGAGGTATAATATTTTATAATAAAACCAAAAAGTGTGATGTTTAACGTTAATTTTAAAAATAGTAATTGCTTACTTTTACGCTCTGTTCATAAATGTCGTTCCTATAGAACACAAAATTGTCAACTGGCAACATGGTGTCCCTTTTCTCAAACTGATTTTGGTTTTTGCACTTAAACTAAATAGTTAAAGTTTTACAAAAATGTAAGGTAGAACATAAGATTTCAAAGAGAAATTGTGATTATTGAAGTATGTAACAATTATAAAATCTAGTGTCTTCTATGGTTAAGTTCTAATGAACCAGATAATCTAAAATTTTATGAATCTGTAGAGAAATTTGTATTTGAAATATATAGGAAAGTTTCAAGGTATCAATATTACATATTTTTGCAACAGTAGTAACTATTTTTTCTTTATAAGCTATTTACATTTTTTAATATTTTAATTGACATTAAGAAGTTTAAGTTCACATGACATTTCAGTAATAGGTAAATTGAAATTCTTCATTACATTTTCTATAATTCAAAAGGATTTTAGTTATATATATTAAGATTTTTGAGACCCAAGAAAGGATCTCAGGCAATTTAAAAAAATTATGTGTATACTGACAGCAAGAATGTGGAACTCTAAGATACTAGCTATCTTCCTCAAAATCCCCGCAAATAAAATACAGACTTGAATGGCACTAAGCGATAATACTAATAGAAAATTTGAATGTATACATTTGCAAGCCTTGGCATAACAGTGCACAGCAAAATGTATTAACATTGTCAGGGAATACTATGTTTTATGAAAAGAAGGAGAGTTTTAAACTTACTAAAGTGAGGGAGATAAATAAAATAATATAAAAGGATTTTGCAAAGTTAACATGTAATTGAATATGTGAAAACATGTAGATTTTAATACTGTTTGAAACTTAAAATAGAAGACAGAATTGTTTTGCCCAGCCTGAAGTCATACATAAGAACCTTACGCATATAACCATGCCTTTAACCATGGCAGATAGACTAGATGGTGGCTGAATGAAACACTTATACAAGGCTTTGGAGATTAAATTGCTGACTTTTTTCCTTCCCACATCTCATAAAGTAGACTGATAGAGGTGATCTCCACCCCTCTCTTCCAGAATCTAAATGCCGAAACCTAGAAAAGATAATTACTAAAAATATAGAACTCTCAACAGCAGGAATGATAAAACCCTGAATTTGAAATAAACTGCAGCAAATAATACAAGTAAATACTTCTGTAGCTACACGGGATGAGACATAATTAGTGACTCTAGAAAAAGGAAATTGTGTACATATACTTATTAGAATGCATATAAGGAACAGAAACATTTACAGGAAACCTTGATTTAATTCAGTAGATTTTTTTTTAACATCAACATTCATTTTACTATTATTTTTGGATTGGTAGAAACAGAATTATGTAACTATGTTTATTTTTACAAAAATCACTATTGTCACTATAAGTAAAAAACAATACAATTAGAGAATCACTTAAATCAAATTAAATAGAAACACTATAGTGTTGGAACTAAGTGAAAATATCAATATGAAGCTCACATTTAAAAGATAACCAAGTGTTTATTTGGCAACTCTGTGCACTTAAATGACCTAGGAGCACTGGTTCCCCCAGCACATAAACCTAATATGCATGCCCACCACCTAGATTATGATGTCTAATACAATTCTCAAATAAAAGCCTCCAAGGTGCCTTTGAGCAATGGAAATTCCATGTCTGGGTCAGTGAAGATGCAAGGTAGGCCTTGGATGTCTTAGCGTGTCTGAAGGAAAGCAGGCTTTCAAGGATTAATAGCATTATTTCAAAAGGACAAAGAAGTCCTATTAAAGATGATCCTAATTACCAATGTTATAAAAATATGACCATTCAAAAGAATAAAATTCATAGTTTAAATATACTGAAAAAATTAAAATCAATGAGTCCATAATGAAAAGATAAGAATAACTGAATAAAATAAAATGTATTTCTGTTCAATACTATTATTTAATTATTTTGATGTTACTGAGTCACTTATTGCCTTTTATCTTATTGTTTATTATGAATCAAAAAACTCAAGGAAGCTTGAAGTGGTCCAACAGTGTTTCTATTTCTGAGGAACAATAGAAACATTCACTTTCTGGAGAAAAGCTTCCCTAAAAGTAGGCCCACAGGACTACAGAAAGTAAAAGGAAAAAACAAATTCACAAGCATAGATTACTGAATATGTGAGAAGGCTCTGTGACAGAGTGTCAGTAGAAAAAAACACAGCTAATTATATACAAATAAAATGTTTGAAGAAATTAAAGATGCAATTGCAAATGTGAATATACAAAAGGCCACCAAGTTTAACAGATACATTTTTATAAAATGAAATTTTTAGAAATAAAAGGTGTAATGGTGGAAGGTTAAATATGCACAGTAAAATTTCAGGGATCATGATTAAATTTAAATTAAAAAGTACATAAATCCTGAAACAATAGATAACAAGCAAAATTTAAAAAATTAAAAAGCAAGAAAAGAGAGGCAATAAATAGGAAAATCAGGACAACAATAAATCAAACATAAAGTGATAGAAGATATACAACCAGAATACTCCTTAGAAGCTAGAATGGTGAGGCTTTCTCTTGCTTACTTTAGACATGTCATCAGAAAAGATTAACTGATTAAGAAGGACATCATGTTTGGTAAAGTGGAGGGTCATCCAAAAATGAGGGAAATGCTCAATAAGCTGAATTGACACAATTGCCTCAACAATGGGCTCAAACATTTACAAGATCATGGAGATGGTGTAGGACTGGGCAATGTTTAGTTATGTTATACATAAAGTCACCATGAGTCAGAGCTGACTTGAAGGCATCTAACAGCAACAACAAGGTAATAGATACAAGACCACATTATCAATAACTGCATTAAATAAAAGTGGATTAAACCCAACAGTTAAAGACAGATTGTCAAATTGATCTTTTTTTTTAATCAGCTATATATAGTTGTGGAGCCCTCATGGCACAGTGGTTAAGTGGCTACTGACACCTTGATTTAGGACTTCTTACCTCAAGAAACATACAATTATAAATTTGTGGAGTTTTTATCCACCAAATTTGCAGTAATTTGTTACAGCAAAAATAGGAATCTAATACACCTGTCTTCCTCATTTAGAGGGTGCACACTGTTGAATATTTAGAAAATAATTTGATTGACTATCTGGAATGACAGCTAGTTTGAGTAACAACCATCTAGGACTTTGATAGCCTAAGGAGTCTGGGTTTTATACTGTGAGTCATGATAGTATTCATGTGGAGAAATGATTGAGAAAAGAGTATTCTAGGACATATTTTTTCTGAAAGCAGAAGGAAAATGAGAATGAAGCATGGAAGTCTTGGTGGTAGCTGGGTCAATCCACGTGTAATATGATAAATACTAAGAAAATGACAGAGAAAACATGAAATGGAAAAAAGTAACTTTTGAAAGGAATTCTCCAAAGTAGGAGGTATCATAACGAAAACTCCTGGGGTGAGTAACTGGGCATAAAGATAAAAAGTTTAAAATGATTCAGCAATATTAAGAACTGGAGACTACAAAAATAATGCTCTTGGCAGAATTGGTAATTTCCAGGAAAAAAAAAAAAAGCTGTTAGGTGGGAAGGCATGAGTTGATTTTGGCATGTCCATGTGGAAAGGTACACTAGAACCTGAGAAATCTGAAATTGTTATTTTGATGAACGAGTTAACGTTGCAGATGGATTTTTATGCGTGGTTGAAGTTCTGACATCAGATGAGCTGTCTGAGAAAGAGAGAATAAAGAGATGAACAGAGGTTAAAAAGTTCATGTAGAAAGTGAGAGGAAGAACTAGAGACAAAAAACAGCTTAGAGAATTTCACATACATTAGCGAGGTTTCCAGTTGTATGATTTCTACTTCAGCTTGACAACCTAGATTTACATCACATTTCTCAGAGTAAGGATCAGGCAAGTGAGAAGAAAGAAAGGAAATAAATGTCTATGTGTTTCTTCTTTATGCTTCCTCCCATTTAAGTCATAAAATGCTCTTTCAGACTTCTTAATTTTAGGAACGCTACGTCTGATGGTCTGAAGTGTTTCCTTCTTCATGCAGGGCCTCTGATGGAATAGTACTGTTTTTGTTACTGATGAACTTTAGGGTTTGGCTCAGTCAATATTATGAGTTTGAGTGTTGGTCTTTCATGGTCCTGGTCTTACCATTCTGTGCCTTGGGAGCCCAAAGGACCTTTGTATTTTGCCTCATTCTCTATACACAAGTCTCTCTTTTCAACTTATACATGTATAGGGAGAAATTACTATTAAGACGAAATATATTGCTTCTCTCAATATTTTTGCATTTTGCTTGGATTTAATTATGGAATTCAGACTTTGCTGTGCAGACTATAAGGATACTTCTGGTTCCTTTCCTTTCTTCTTCTTTCCATTGTCTTCATTTATTTTTTTCCATTCTTCTCTTTTTCTTTTTTACTTAGTAGGAGAAAAAATATGCATCCTCAACTCCCTGAAGCAATATTCTATAATTGGTCAAGTGAGGCAGCACTAGATTTTAGATCTTCTGGAGCCAAGAAGATGGATTGATGTTCCATTGACCATTATTCCTTTTACCAAAATAACAATTTTGTTTTAATTGTGAAAGTGCCAGTCTTGAGTAAGCCACAAAATGAATCATCATGTAGTTTAATGTGTTTTTGCATTCTTCTGCTTGAACAAAAATAGAACAACAGATGGCCATAAACTCAGAGAAGTTTAATGAATTGGCAAGTTATGACTTAAAGTAAGTTGGAAGGAAGTAACTTAAATGTCTATTAACAAAGGAGGAAAATCTTCAAAAATATTATTTCAGATAATAAAATACATTATGATTTATGGGTTTTATTTTTTAATCATTATTTCCTTGATATGATTATAACTTAAGGAGAGCAGTTTCAGATGACACTAGGTCCCCTTATTAAAAATTTGTTAAAATGTGGTGATTTGGGGCCAAATTATTGGTGTTAAATTATATCCAGACTGCAAATTACCTCTCAGCTCTCCAGTTTCACTTCAAAAGGCACAATGCCATGTGTTTTGAAGCCAGGCAATGGAAAGTTCAAGATTGTAGAATAAAATTACTACTGACAAAGAGAGCCTCCGGGGCAGAAAATATGCAAGATGGAGTTGAGTCATATAAATTTCCTATTGAAGTTTACTCTAAATCCTGGAATATTTATACAGCATAGAAACATTGTATGCAAATGTCAGGGATAGAAAGGAAGATGATGGAGCATTCTTGGGGAGCTGACATATTTATGGGTGCTGAGGGTTTAATCTCTCTTACCATATATTTGTTAAAATTACACTTACTCACGTTAAGTATGAGTTTATTTACAGGCCACATCCAGTGCATACAGAGAGCAGATAAAGGTCTAATGGTTTTTCTATAAATTATTTGAAGCAAGGCTTTGTAACCTCCTCCACAGTCAACCAAAAGTAGGTTTCTCAAAGGTAGAACATACAGCATGACTATAATAAAAAATAAAGTTGACCGAATTACCAAAATATTTTTGGAAAATGCTGGTCTATTCACAAAGCTATACCATCTAGATATTAATCCTTCCAATGCAAAGAATTCATACAGAAGTTAGCAGAGACCATATTGCTCTTTACATCAGGACTTTATGTTAATATATTTAAGCTAGGTACTTTGCATTGCTTAGTAATTAGTGTGAGCAACTTAAATGCTTAGCAATTTACAAATCATTCTTCAGAGTGATTTTCAAAATAAAAGCAATTAAGTTGTATCACAAAGCAGTTCTCATGGTTCTAAGAGTGGAAAAGAAGTAGAAAAATTTAAAGACCATGAGCTTCAATAAGATAAGTATTGCTAAGTGTTGATGGTATACTATGACATAGAAGTTAGATTTAATTTGTTAGAGAAAATTCAGAGGTGTGGTAGGGCTAGAAGTATGGAGGGTAAAGAGAAAATTAGGGAGGATAAAGAGAAAATGCAAGCAAGCAATTGTAGATAGTGGGCCGCAACACTTTTTCAATGAACTTGGCTAGAAAAGACCAGAGAAAAAATAAGAAGAAATTTTTGGGATCAGACCTTAGCGTGACTTTAGGAGAATGAACTGTAAAGAGACAACAGATTATTAGCAAAATAAGATCTCACTCGATTAAGCAGTCGGCTGCTAAACAAAAGGTAAGCAGTTCGAATCCACTAGCCACTTCTTGGAAACCCTATGGGGCAGATCTACTCCATCCCATAGGGTCACTATGAGTCGCCATTGACTCGACAGCAACGAGTTTTGTCTGGTTTCTATCTTAGATATGACTAAGATGCTGAGAAGTCTTCCCTTGTCTGCAATTTGGGGAGAGATTTTCTTCCTTCATGTAGCTTCCGTATTTTCCTTGAAGCTTGTGCTTGCACATACTCCAACAGTGTTGAGCTTTGGTAATCATGCAAAAATGTTTTATAAATAATGTATTACTTTTAGGAGTGGATAGAGAAGACATTCAAGCACCACTTCCTCCCCTCCCCCAAAAAAAGTTCATGTCAAAATCTTACAAATATATTTGACTTTTCTCTGCAATAAGTAGTAAATAAAATCAAAGCGTCATGTACATCTTTATATGTTTTCCTCCATTACAATCTCAAACCACTTTACAGTGTGACTTCAATGTCCAAACCCCCAAATTTTGTAAAACATAATGGGGTAGTTATTAGGAAATACTGAGATTAATTACATTCGTTGGGGAAAAAAAATTCTCTAATGAGCCTACAAAAGCCAAAGGAACAAAAACATATCTTGAAAGTTCAAAAATTTTTTCAGCCTCTTAAATGAGAAGAACATAGATTCCTTTACTTCACTGAGCCTTCAGCATTCTTTAGATTCAAATATATATATATATATATATATATATTTAAAGACTTACAACCTTTTTGCAGTACACAGGGCAATGACAGTGGTTTTTTATTTTCTTTTCTCTTTGATGTCTGGTTCAAAAGACAAAGAAAGTGATAAAAATAAAATTTAAGAAAGCAAGAGTTGCTCAAAAGCACTAAGGCTATTTTAAAACTTAAAAGACACTAAATAGGTCTACTTTATTTAGGCAAAGCTTTTTTCAGAAAGGTTTTAGATTTATGATATTCATTTAAAGATTCAGATGTAAAACATGACTCTACAAATAACTGATATATGGTTTTTTACTTTAAACATTCCATACAATATATAATTTGAAATATTTCTCCATACCCCTGTGCTCAGAGCTAGAACTGTGGTCTATTCTTATCTGTCACTTGTTATTTATGTTATCTTGGGAAATCATTAATTCTGTCCGAAACTCAGTGTTTTCATTTGCAAAGTGAGAATATAATATGTTTCATCAAAAGTATTGTAAGGATCTAATGAGACAATGCAATGGAAACATAAGGTACTAGTGTTATTAGAGCATTTATTACTTACTTTAAAAATAAACAAAAAAGAAAAATAGAATTTCCTGAAGCATTTACAAATTTATGAAGCAGGTTATATAGAAAAGGTTAGTCCTGAACATCAACCTAAACATCCTTTCTCTCTCTCTACATATATATATATAGAAAGAGAGAGAGAGAGAGAAGTAGATTCAAGCAAAAACAATTGTTCATCCAACAGGTATTTATGGAGTACCAGCTGAACTCCATAAGTTAGAATGCTAAGGATAGAATAGTGAACAAGACAAAAAGACCTTTTTTCCTTATGGAACTTAGAACCTGGGGCACAATTTACTGGATGATTGTACGTGTATTAAATATATATATATATGTATGTATGTATATTCCTGGCCCACCCCAGATCTACTGAATCATATTCTCTGATGATGGAACTTGGGAATGTACCTTTTCAAAAAGTATCCTGAGAAATTCTTAGGCACACTGAAGTGTCAATGCTTTGCAATTTACCAAGGGAAAGGAGTGTGATTTGTATTATAGTTGAGCAAGTAAGTGGTGGCTGTCTTCCTTGCCCCTTTTCTTTATGTTGTAACTCCAGTTACCAAGTGGAAGGAGTATGGCATCGTAGAAAGAGGTCAAGATTCTGAAGGCACAGGTTCTAGTACTGTCTCTGTCACGAACTGTGTGAACTTGAACAGGCCATTTCCCCTTCTATGACGAGGACAATGGAAGTTTTCGATTATAGAGCTTCTATTAAAATTTCTAATGCTAAAATTCTGTGTTTCAAAGGCTACTATTCAGCCACCATGCACCACTTTTGCCTTACTGTCTCTTAAAATACAGAAATAATTTTTTAAAAGTTGCTAAATAGCTACCAGCCCTTCCCATGATCCTGGACCTTCCAAGATACACTCAGTTCTTCCAGAACCCTGTTTCAACATTTGGGTCATGTCCATATGACATTAGCTGTTAAATATTTTCAATATCATTCTTTTTTTTTATATTTTATTGTACTTCAGGTGAAGGCTTACAGAACAAATAGTTTCTCATGAAACAGTAGTACACATGTTGTTTTATGACATTGGTTAAAAACCACACAACATATTAACCCTCTAACTTCTCAACCTTTTTTTTTTTTTTTTGGTGAAAATACACATAGCCAAAGATACATTGTTTCAAAAATTTCTACATACACAGTTCAGTGACATTGACTACGCTCTTCCAATTGTGGTGTTATTCTCACTTAAGATGAAGACTTACAGAACAAAATAGTTTCTCATTTAACAGTTACTACAAATGTTGCCCTATGACAATGGTTAACAATCTCACAACACATCAACAATGTCCTTACTCAACCTTGGGTTCCTTATCACCAGCTTCCGTGTCCCCTTCTGCCTTCTGGCCCTTGTCACTGGACTCCTGTACCTTGTTAGTCTCATTTGGTTTCACAGGGCTGTCCACTCCCAGGCTGAACAGTGAACCTTCTCTTTCTATTTGTTTGAGTTCTGCAGTTAATGTTTTGATTTTGTCCCTTTCTCATCTTTTGATATGTGCATCTGTTGCTGTAAATTGTCCTCTGAGGACTGCCTTTGCTGTGTCCCAAAGGTTTTGGTATAATGTGTTTTCATTCTCATTTGATTCTAGGAATTTTTGGATTCCATCTCTGATTTCTTCTATTACCCAGTGATGTGTAAGCAGGGTATTATTCAGTTTCCATGTAATTGATTTTTTTTCCTTGCTCTTTCTATTGTTAATTTCTACCTTGATGGCATTGTGCTCAGAGAAGATGCTTTGAATTATCTCAGCGTTTTGGATCTTGTTGAGGATTGCTCTGTGGCCTAAATGTGGTCTCTTCTGGAGAAAGTTCTATGTGCATTGGAAAAGAATGTGTACTTTGCAGTGGTTGGATGGAGTGTTCTATATATGTCCATGAAGTCCAGTTGGCTGATTGTGCCCTTTAGGTTTTCTGCATCTTTGCTGAGTTTCCTCTCAGTTGTTCTGTCATTTACTGAGAGTGGTGTGTTGAAGTCTCTTACTAGTGTTGTGGAACTGTCAATTTCTCTTTTCAGTGTTGTTAGAGTTTGTTTTATGTATTTTGGAGCCCTGTCATTGGGTGCGTAGATGTTTATTATAGTTATGTCTTCATGATGGATCGTCCCCTTAATCATTATACAGTGTTCTTCTTTGTCTTTTATGGTAGATTTTGTTTTAAAGTCTATTTTATCTGAGATTAGAGTTGCCACTCCTGCTCTTTTTTGGTAGTTGTTAGCTTGATATATTTTTTCCAACATTTGACTTTTAATAAACTCACGTCTTTGTTTCTAAGGTGTGTCTCTTGTAGACATCATATTGATGGATCCTGTTTTCTTATCCATTCTGTGACTCTCCGTCTCTTTATGGGTGCATTGAGTCCATTTACATTCAGTGTAATTATTGATAGATGTGAGTTTGTTGCTGTCTTTTTGTAGTGTTTTTTTTGTGGTGGTGAAGTTTTCTTTGTTCTTCTTACTCTCTTGTGCTGAGTTACTTTTGTTTGTGGATTTTTTTTTCATTTCTTTTGTGTTTGTAGGTTTTGTTTTTGCCGAGACTGTATGTTTTTTGTCTTTATTTTTATGAGTTGGTTTGTTACCTTTCTTTGTGGTTACCATGAATTTTACCCTTATCTTTCTAAGTTTGAAGCAGTCTACCATTACTTGGTATCGCCTTGCCTTCCTTTTCTTTAGAAGGTTCTATACCTATGCCGTTTATTCCCTCTTTTATTGTTTTGATGTTGTTGTCATTTATTGATTAACTGCTCTTATTCCCTTTTGTATTTCTTTTGGTTTTGGATAGTCCTCGAGGGTTCATTTCCTAGATTGGTATCTGGCTTGTACGATCCTGCATCCTAGGTTCTGCCTGTGAGTTGAAGCTGTTTGTCCTCAGATTGAAGAACTCCCTTTAATAATTCTTGTAAGTTTGGTGTGACTTTTACATATTCCCTTAATTTCTGTTTATCTGGAAATGATCTAATTTCACCATCAAATTTGAATGAGAGTTTTGCAGGATATATTATTCTTGACTGACAATTTTTTTCTTTCAAGATTTTATATATGTCATCCCATTGCCTTCTTGCCAGCTTGGTTTCTGCCTAATAATCTGAGCTTAGTCTTATTGTTTCTCCTCTGTATGTGACTTCTTGTTTTTCACGAGCTGCTCTCAGGATTCTTTGTTTGTCTTTGGTTTTGTCGAGTGTGAATATGATATGCCTTGGTGATTTTCTTTTGGGGTCTCTTTATATGGGATTCGTTGAGCTTCTTGGATGGCCAGCTTTTCATCTTTCATTATATTGGGGAAGTTTTCCGTCAGCAGTTCCTCAATGATCCTCTCTGTGTTTTCTGTTTTCTCCCCCTGTTCTGGAATTCTGATCACTCGTAAATTTTTGCTTTTAATTGTGTCCCACATAACTCTCAGGGTCTCTTCATTTTTCTTTTGTCTTTTTTCTGAGTTTTCCTCAAACAGAGTTGTATTCAAGTGTTTGTCTTCAATTCTGCTGATCTTGTCTTCCACCATTTCAAATCTGCTTCTCAGCCCTTTTATGACATCATCCATTTCTGAAAGCTTGTTTTTTATCTTTTGGATTTTTAATTGTTGTCTTTGTATAATTTCTAGTGGTGAATTTATTTTGGCATGTTGTTCCTGCATCATCTTCCTGAATTATTCCAATTTTTTGTCTGTATTTTCCATGAGCTTGTCTATTTTTTCCTCATGTTTGTAAGCTTTTTGCCTCAGTTCTTGGAGAATTCCGAGTATTAGAGATTTGAATTCCCTATGAGGTAGTTCTAGTGCATTTTCTTCCACAAGAGAGTCATCTGGTGTTTTATTTTGGATGCCTACTGGAACCATCTTGTCCTGTTTTTGTAAATATTTTGATATTGTCTGCTGTTTTGGGGGCATTCAGTAGTTATTTTTCTCATTTATTGATTGTAGATTTGTTTGTTTCATCCCTTTTTTTAAAAAAAAAATTGACTTTGAGCGGGCGGATTGTGTGTTCTTTGTTGTTTGCTTGTCTGTGTGCTCAATACTTTTTGCCTCCTTCTCCAACTGGCAGTGTCAGTCACTCAGATATGGCATGGCAGGGCAGGTCTAGCTGAAGAGGAGTTACTGGGATGGGTTGTTTGTGGCACTTACTGCAGCCACCAGGGCGTGTTGGTAATCAGTGCAGGGCAGGTTCCGGTAGGCCGTGCCTGTGCTGCTTGGTGGTGTGATGTTAACCGCATGGTGCAGGTAGGCAGGATGCAGTCGGGAGATTTTTATGTGTGGAGCTAAGCTGGATATGGGAGAGAGGAGAGAGGAACAGGAGCCAAAAACATACAAACAAAAAAGAATGCTAGGGAAGCTTGCCGTTGGATTGGAGAGATGAGAGACTATGAAATGGAGAGAAACGGAAAGGGGAAGAGGAAGAAAAGAAAAGAATGAATAAATAAAAATCAGAAGGGTTAAAGAACTGCAAGGATCCCAGGGATACCACTGGTGCAGCTATGAGGTCTGGGGAAGTCACTCTCAGGTGTTGCAATACAGCCTGGCTAGAAGGCGTAGAAATATACAACACCTGGTATTTAGGGATCAGAAAGAGAAGGAAGATTTAGAGGGACGAGAAACTGAGCAATGAAGAAAGACAAAAAGAGAAAAAGAGGGAAAATAAAACAAAACAAATAAATAAAAAAAAAGAACAAGAAAGGCCCCCCAAAACAACAGAAAAAAAATACCTACAAAAAAAGAAATGGCCTCAGGGTTCCCTTTGCACGTCTGTGGAAACTGAAGGGGAGTTCCTTGCCACGCAGCTCCGCCTGGCCAGAAAGTGCTCCCAACTCAAGAAAAGGAGAAGAAAACAAACAAACAATTCAAAACGAACAAACCAACAAAAGCCCCGGGATCTGGCCAGCACGGTAGCCTAGACTGGGAAGCAGCTCTACACTCGAATGGAGCTCCGCAGCCCCTCAGGAAGAAGCAAAGATGGCACACAGAGCCAGGCACTCGAGCGAAAGGAGGGGGAGGCGGTGAGAGACAAGCAAGAAATCAAAAGAAGCGAAAAAAAATAAAAAAAGCAACACCAGCAGCCAACAAATGGCACTCAGAGAGCCAGCCAGTGCAGGCTGGTGTTTCTGGACAAGAGACTGTGTCCGCGGGAAGCAGAGGTGGCTGAGTGTGGGTAATGAAGTGTAGAGAGTGGGAAAGCATATGTCGCAAATTGCCAGCGCTCTGCAGCCCCACAGGAAGAAGCAAAGATGGCGCACGGAGCCAGGCACTCCAGTGAAAGGAGGGGGAGGTGGCGAGAGGCAAGTGAGAAATCAAAAGAAGCAGAAAAAAAAAGCAACACCAGCAGCCAACAAATGGCACTCAGAGAGCCAGCTAATGCGGGCTGGTGTTTCTAGACAAGAGACTATGTCCGCAGGAAGCGGAGGGGGCTGAGTATGGGTGAAGAAGGGTAGAGAGTGGGGAAGCGTATATCAAAAATTGCCAGCGCTCTGCAGCCCCTCAGGAAGAAGGAAAGATGGCTCACGGAGCGAGGCACTGGAGTGAAAGGAGGGGAAGATGGCCAGAGGCAAGGAAGAAATCAAAAGAAGCAGAAAAAAGCAACACCAACCGCCAACAAATGGCACCCAGAGAGCCACCCGCTTGGATGTGTGGAATTCAAGTAGCCGGCACTTCCTGGTCAAGAGACCGTGGCCGCGGGAAGCAGCGGAGGCTGAGCAGGGGCAAAGAGGGGTGGGGGGTGGGAAAGGCCACACCTCAAATTGCTGGTTGTTTTGTCTTCTGCTGGATGTTCCATGAGGCTGCTTTCTCATACCCCTGTTTGCTGGTCTCCGATAGGAGTCCAAGATGGTGGATCTGCATTGCGTTAGCTGGTAGGGGACCTCTTCATGAATCTCTCCTCGCTGTCCATTCTCTGTCAGTTTTCTCACTCCATTTGGTGCTTGGCTGAGTTCTTTATCTCTTCATTTGATATTTTAGGGTTTCAGGATTGTTGTATTCTCTGTTCGGCTTAGTTTTTCGGATCTTTGCTGTGGAGGGACGGCGTGGTGCTTCTGCCTAGAGCACCACTTTGTCGGAACTCTTGAATATCATTCTTGCATTGTTCAATTTATTTACAGTCAATAAGAAAATGATTCTAGCAAACGCATGGTTAGTCACTGTAATTGCTCTATACTCTCAAAAAGTCTCTGAAATTCTATAATACTTGAGTTTTCCAGACTTACGCAAACCTTTCCTTTATGTTCATTTAAAATCCATTGAGTGCCTATAGTGTGCTTGGCCCTGTGCAAAATGTGTAGGAGATCACAAATGAATTAAAATATTAAATGTCTTTTATGAGTTCTCAGTCTACTAAAGAGAGTGAGATAATGTGACATATCTACAAAGTGCTGAAAGAATGCATAATTAATTCTGACTGCAGGTGAAGGAGGGATTAGACTTGGGATGACTGGGAGAATTAAGACCATTTCTAGTGAGGTACATTTGGTGATGGTTTACTTGTATAGAAGAAGATGATTTAGGAGACCTATTAATTTTTCTGGGAATATTTAAAGGTGTTTCATGTGAAAGAATGATTAGGCTTGTTCTGTGTGGCCCCAAGGCTTAGAATAGACTCAGTGGGAAAGTTACTGAGAGATATTTGGGGTGTAATGAAAGAAAGAACTTTTCAAGTTGAAGCTAATTCAAATACCCTTCTCTGTACGTCCACAGCACTTCTACCAAAGCACTTTCAACAATGAACTATAGTCAGAAAGTAACTCATCTGAATCTCTCACTAGACTATAAACTCCTGGAGGACAACAACTGCATGGATTTGATCCAATATCTGGTAACTTTTCCTAGCACATACTGAATTTCTTTAAATGTGTGTCAAGTAAAATTAATTAATAAATAAATATAAGTGGTTTTCTTATCAGAATGTTCCAGCCCAGCCTGGACAGCCCATTCACAGATATATTATAGGAGAAATTCAAGTGTCAAACAATTGTTTGGATTATTGTCCAATTGTTTGCACAGATCGACATAAATAAGTCTTGTTACAACACAATTCTCTAAAGGGTCTTGGTTTGTACATTCTACTCATTGGAAACTGAACTTCAGTAACCAGGTAGGTTTATCAAGATCAGGTATCTGTAAAACCATCAGAAGGAATTTTTTAATTCCAGTTCTAATGAAGACACCAAAGCCTAACTGGGAATGAATAAATGCATATTCAAAAATGATTACTAACTATGTATTTACTATACAGTCAAATATAAATACTATATTTAGGCTCTGTTATAAATGGGCTATCTTTCTTATTATGAGAATGGGGAAAAGTTCTTCCACCCCATCAGACTGAATAACTGGTACACTTGTAGCTCACTCACTGATGTATCACTCTTTAGAGTGACCGTAGTAGTCTCAACCCACTACTCAGACAGCCACTACCAATCAGTCAGAGTTGTATATAAGATAAATACTATTTGCAAGCCCTGGTATAAGGAAATACTCTGTTGCTAGTCTAGTGTGCACTACTTTTTCTATTTTTGCTGTTTTCATTTGTCTCTTACAAACTTAAATTGTCTGGGCTCTGATAATGTCCTGAAATCAGGTCTTTTATCAATATTTCCAAATTACTCTCAATATCTGCTAAAGTGGTTCCTCAAAATTCACTTAAAATTAGCATTTATCAAAATCCAATTTTAAATAGTAATTTTCTTTTACTAACTGGTTTGTTACTTAATATACTCCAAATTCTGACTTCCTGATCACTTGTTAAGCTAATAGTGTTTCACAAAAATAGGACTCTTTCCTTATTTGAGCACTATTTTCATTTTGTTAAATATCCTGAGTCTTTGGAGATCAGAGGGGTGCATTAAACTTGTCTTGTGGGAAGAAATACTTGGCATAACAAATAAAAATAGATCACTCACTGTGAAGAAGTATTGACATTCTGTTTCATGCCAGTAAATAACCTCCTCCACGCTCCTGGTCTCCAAACTCCAAATTCTCAGAGAATGATTCCATTTCAACACTTCATGGGCACTATGATTCTCCATGGAGCCCTGGTGGTGCAGTGGTTAAGAGCAATGTCTACTAACCAAAAGGTCAGCGGTTCAAATCTACCACCTGCTCCTTGGAAACAACATGGGGCAGTTCTACTCTGTCCTATAGGATGGCTATGAGTCAGAACCAACTCGACGGCACCTATCAACAGCAAAGTGATTCTTCATGCCCTTTCCAGTTGTGAATTTTTAATTTGGCCTCTATTATGTAACAAAGATATGAATGAGGTCATGAGGAGAGGCAAGGTGGTTGCAAAAGGCATGATGACTTTTTAAAAAGAAGCAGCAAAATGTTGCCAATTTCTACTTGCTTTTCATAGAACTAATGCCTTCTAACTTTCATTTTAAGAAAATTACCAGAATTAATCAACAACAACTTGGTGTTGGACCTAATCATCTTTATATATAACCAATCATCTTCTTCAGTATTCCAACTGAGTATCAATTCCAGATATATTAAACATAGTCATTAATAGAAGCCCTTAAAGAATATACAATGTGACCCAAATTGTATTTTCTCTCTTTATTGTGTGGAACTGACTCTATATCCTGGCCAAATTCAGGATATATTTTGTCTATCGAGTTCTTAGTGTACTGTACTTGTCACTCTGTCATAAAAGAAAATTAAGGTAATTTGACAGGATTTGTTTTTCACAATGCCAAGCAGATTTTACCCCGCATGCCACGATTTTCTAGGTGCTTGAAAATTGATTTTTTGATGATATGTTTCAGTAAGTTCCCATGTCGGTAGTGATGACAGGTCTATAATTTCTAGGTTTTTTCTTTTTTTTTTTTTAATATTCCTAGAGTGGGAAAAAGAAACATAAAGATAAGCACTGTATTTAGCTTTTCGAATGTTGAAGAATCCTCAAGTCCTTTTTACATTAAAAGATGAAACATCCCTATGTTCTTTTAAATTTAAAGATGTTGGATTGATAATTCTTCATTGTCTTTGGCAAACTTCTTAAAAAAATTTTGTGAGTCACCAGAACCTGCAGTTCATATTGTGATCAATTTATGAAATTAACCTTACAGTAGAATCTTTATATCACACCCTATATCTTTTCCAAATACCATATCATAGCTGCCCTATATTTTCAGCTTTTTGATAAGACTTTGAAAACTATAGTTGGAAAACTGGGTAAACGTTGCAGCTATTCGTATGAGTTATAGCCTTATTTGTGTAAGAAAATTAATTAGTTAACATGTAAGATTTAAGGTAGTACATTAAAATATATTTCTGCCATTAGATTCATTTATCCAAAAAATAGGCAACATTGTCCTGGGTAGTACATCACTGAAACAATTATGTATGAAAAATACGCAGACTGGTATACACACGTATTAGAAAGAACAAAGAAGAATCAGATAGTTAATTAGACTTTCTTATTACTGTCTGTGAAGAGAAAAACTTTTTTTTTAAAATAAAATCTTCTTTATTTTTATGTTTTACTGTGGATAATTTGTACAAAAAATTTTCAAATCTCTAATGAGCTCTAGTGGTACTTAGTATGTAAAATGGATCTTTAAGTTAAAGTCGAATGCCAGGTTCTACTGAAAAGAATATCTCAAAGGAACACAGAGTCATCTACCATGTGCTTTTGTAAGTGCCCATGCTGGAAAAAAAATCTCAATAATATGGAGATGCTGGTACAACTTTTCCTATTACACAATTTCTTATACAACCACATGCGTTACATTTATAGACAGATCTACAATTTGAAAGGGGGCAAAGAAGTTCTGTCTTAATAAAATTAGTTTTTTACCAAATGTAGTCCAACATTTTCTGTCTCCTCCTGCACACAGCTGACACACTACCCCGCTGGGTGTGGGTCGGGAAACCGGTTCCCAGCAGATCCCGCCAGACTGGGTTCATGCCATTCCCTAACACTCTGCACGCTCTGCTCGGAGCACCACACTAACTTCAGGCCGTCACAGAGCCCATGCCTTCCGCTCTGACTTCTTCATTCATCTTCATCATCTTCGTCTTCCTCTCCATCAGACAGGGATGTGCAAGGCCAGATCTGCTGGTAGCGGTGAAACCATTTCTCCACCATCCGTGTGACCAGGGGGTGATTTCGCCGATGTGAGCTCCTCTGCACTGCGAGGAGAACCCCACCCTCTGTCACACAGCAGTCCAGCCACTCCCTCAGCAGCTTCTCTCGCTGCTCCTCGATACCTCCTGAGCAGAAAGGAAGTGCACGTGGAGTAGCTTCAAAAGAGAAAAACTTTCAATAAATTTAAATTAAATAATATGTAGTTTAAATATATAAAATAAAATTATCTCAGGATCTGTGGCCTTACATAGTTTGTAGAAAAAGAGAACGTATTTTTAAGCACTTATTAGTTATCAATCACTACGCTCACGAATGCTGCTAAAAAAGGTAAACATTCACTGTATATTTACCCCATATCATATACTATGTTGAGTACATTATAAGGATTATTTCATTTACTTTATTCATTTAGTAAGAGTTCTACTGGTGGATATCATTATCATCTCAATTTTCTAGTAAGGAAACTAATTATCAGATATATTAAATAATGAATTTAAGGTCATATGAGTAATGGTGGGATTTGAAGCCAGTTGGTCTGAATCTGGAGTCTATATGCCTCACCATGGTGCAATAATGCCAAGTGGCCTCAACTCTCACAAAAAGAATTTGAGTTAGATATTATTATGTTTAGTTTTATGTACATAGAACCTGAGGCTCAGTGATGATTAATATCTAGTTCAAAGTCACAGAGTTCACAAATATCACACCAGGATTCAAATTTATCAATGACAACTCCATAAGCTTTCTTTTTTCCCTGACTTCTGAAGGGCAGAAACAAAGTTCAAGGGTGAAGCCAATGCAGTACTAAGTAAGATAAGTCAAGTGAACAGAATTCAGAACAGGTTGCCCAAATGAATTCAGGAACATCAGAGAATAACACCTGTGGCTAACTCAAGGTCAGGAAGATAGGCATCCAGAGACAGGAAGAAGAGGAAAGGAAGAAACTGCTATTAAGACTCAGAGATATGTTGAAGTAAAAGATGACTAGCAGAGAAAACAATGACCAAGGGTCAATGCCATTTTGATAAATATCTTTTTTCCCCCCTCTATTCCTGCCCCTCAGGTTATGAATGCTAGTGATCTAATTCAATTTTGATCTGCTATTTTGAGTGGGAAGATCAGAGAAAAAGGGAAAATATTTTCCTTCCCTGATGATTCATTTGGAATCTTCTTTCTGTCAGTCAAATACCAAAGAGCATTGAGCCCCTACTCTGTATAAGAGAATATTTACTGAGTACTTCCTATGTGCCAAGCACTGTTCTAAGCACATGATGGTATTAACTTCCATTTACTTATTGGCGTAAAAAAATAAATGAGATAGGGTAATTGCCCTCCATGGTTTAGAATCTGGATGTGAAGAGAATGCAAATGGACCTCCAAAAAACCACTAAGCATTTCAAGGAGGGAATGATAAAGGCCAAATACTGTTTATGGATAATAAGTTTATAAGAAGTTCATAAAAGGAAGTGATAAATCAAGAGAGAGAGAAATATGTCTGAGGCAAAGACAATATCCTGAGTAGAGGTTTAGAGAGGTTTCTGAGCAGAGAAACCTATAAGGGGTTCCTGAGCAGAGCGAGGAAACCAATTTGGCTAAAATATTATTATGGGAAGAATAGGAGATACAGTTAAATTCAAGTTAAAAATAAGGCTTTGTTGTTTACTAAGAACTTAATTGCAGGCCAGAAAAGAGGTGATACTTATCAGTCAGAGGCTGAAGACCACCACAGGTTTGTCTTATAGATGAAGGCAAACTGGGAATCTTGTGCGAATTGCCTTGTGGTCAGCAGGGGAGGAAGGGTCTGGTGAAACCCAGGTAGGGTAAATGAGAGCTAAAGGTATTCAGTAAAGAAGGGGGAAGTTTACCTTACAGTTAGTAAACTTCAAAAGTGCTGAGAGAGGTTTAAAGTATATTTGGAAGAGGTCTCTGTGTTTGTCGAGTAAAACATTAAAGATCTATTAATTTTATAAGACTCTTTTCTTCTTTACTGAGATGACTCTTCTTCTTTACTATGCCTGATCTCATTTGAGACCTGAGCAGAGGACTCCGTACCTGTCATTGAGTTTTGGACCAAACTTTTGTGGGCAGCTTTGCCTACATGAATGGGTAAGGTGCACCTTCCTGATTCTTGTGTCTTTTTCCCAACCGACTTAATCGCAACCTCATCCTGAGCAGTGCCATGACTTCCACCAAGGATATTTGGTTGTTGACCCTCATTATCTGTACGGATGCCCCAAGATAGGCCCTACAGTGCTTGGACTCACCTTTCAGTCTGAGGGTCTCCTGACATGTAAACATGTAAAGATGAGGAATTGGAGGTCTTGGAAGAGTCAGACTGTTATAAATTCTGTGCTAACACCATTCTATTAAGGGAATGACTTTGGACATATTCTTTGAACTCCAAACACATAAACAAACCCCTAATTTACATAAACGTAAACAAACGAAGGCCCTGAGAGACAAAGTGCCTAGACTTAATATCATCAAGTGTACATTTGCCCCTCTGGACTGTCTGTTCTCATCTCTGTGTTTCTGAAAATTTTCTAAGAACTTAATCAACCATCTTATTCCATTTTAATCCCTTGACTTGGCTTAGAATGAGTTTATTTATTTCTGAAAACCAAATCTATTCTTAAAAGACAATAAGTGCCCACTGAAAATTCAAAATTAAGTCAATTTTATAAATACAAAATTAATTTACAAACATTGAAAAAAATTGAAATATGTTGCAAGTAATATCATTTATCATTGGTATTAATATAGCTCTTAAAAAAATAAGTCTTTATTGAATATCATTTTTGGTACTGTATAAAGAGCTTATTCTGATATTGTGAAACACTTTAGAAGGTTCACATAATCCCTCTATTAAGTCACCTAGACAACAATCTCAGACCAAGGAAAGCATTTTGAGTATGATTTTATCCTCAAGGAAATGGAACCCCAATGCCATGTGGCTGCTGAATAGAAAAACTAGGGCAATAATCTAGGTGTGCTAAGCCTCAGTTCTTTATTCTTTACTAGCACACTATGAGCAGCATGTTAATATTATCACATCTAACCTAAGTACACCTCCCTCAATCTCGACCTCATCCACTTATTCAATAAGAAGATGCTTTTTGATTTTTTCTTGTTCATTGCCCAAGGGGAGGGGAATATAAATTCATTTGCCTTCTTATATATGTAGAACTTTAGTAGTATTAATTCTGACTATCTTCACTTCTTGGAGGGGTGATATTCGTGTTATACAATGAATTGCCAAGTTTCTATTTCCCCTTTGAATGTGTTTGGGAGAGGGGAGAGTTACCAGTGATTGGGTCCCTTTGCCTTCAACACCACTTACAAAAACTCTCTTGAGGAAGAGCCTATTTTAACTTAATACAATGGCTATTTAACAGTGTACTTTCTATACTTTCCAATAGCTATTTGCATGATTTTTCAATTGTATGTTGTTTTTAAATGCTTTATAAGTACTTAGTGTACCTCCTGCCCCATATTAAACTATTGACAAGCATTTATTGAATAAAAAAATTCTGCTGTATATTCTCTAGTTCAGTGATGTTTTCCCCAATGTAGCCAAATATTTCTTAAACCATGGGGTTTGTGGACTTCAGGTGTCAAAATCACTGTTGATGCTTTGTAAAAAAGACTGACTCCCAGGCCACATTCCAGACCAACTCAATCTGAAATTGCCCAAATGGGATCGTAGGAATCTGCAGCATTAACATTACAGGTGATATTGATGCATAGTACAGGGGAGAACCTCTACATCTGGCCAGACTATAAACCCTTGAAGGCAGGAGATATTTTTTTCTAATCATTTGGCAGCTCTCCACAGTAAACCCTAAAAACTCTGGTTTTCTTTTTTAATATTATAATTGAGTTTCCTTTTTGTACAGGTGCATACTGTGTGGGAGTTGAGTAGAAGCTTGCATATGTGACAGAGCATCAGCTTTGCGCTAAATAGCAGGTATTGTCTGGTACATAGCCTGCTTGGGATAATCCATGAAACATTTAAGCTGTCTCTTCTTTTATTAAATACTAATTACCCCCATCCTGTAGACCGTTTCCTGGGATGCTTCACCATCGGTCCTTTTACCGAGGTTTGTTTTTTGTTCTACAGAATTTGGAAACAAAAGCTGTTTCAATCAGCCTTCAGCAGGTAAACCTTGTAAGCTGAGTACCCAGCACAAGCAAGGGTTATGGTCGAAAGTGCACTTCTCTCTTCCATGACTTACTAAATAATGTAGCTCCCAGATCCAGCTATGAGAGATTTGGTGTCTTGTAACCGCTATCTAGAGATGTATGTCCATCATGCTTGATATTCATTAGTTAGATGAGATCAGTGAGTTAAAGAACTGTTAAATTTGTGTTTTCCTTTAATGGATACATGACTGTGGTAGCTGAGTCACAGGACAGAAACTTGACAGAAAAAGGACATGGAGGTAAGATAAGCTTATTGCAAATATACAACTTAATAAATTGTTTTAATAACTTGTCTTAGCAAGATGCCTTAGCTAGTTCGCTTAATAAATGTAAATGAAGAGATAAAGGAAAGAAAATAAACAAATGCATTATTCCTATCTTTCTTCTTCATGTATATGAATTACGCATGTATCTTATTAATGGCAAATTAAATAATGTACTGATGTTAGGTACATTTTCTGAAGGAAAACTAATTGAAAATTTGTTTTGATGAACTTAGAACAGCCAAAAAAAGAAAAAGAAACTGGCAACATCTAATATTAAAGCTCTATATAGATCTCTTATTTTTAGCATTGAAAATGCCATTTCTTTGAAACTCTTAACTCATTTCTTCCAAATTTTTATCAGGTAGATGTTCAGCAACTATCTACCAAAACTAATTAAAATCCCTCCCAAAAAATCAATTAATTTTCTTTTTGGACTAACTCCTTTAGTTACTACCTTTCAGGATTCCTCCCCCCTCTGGAAAAAAATGAATGTTGTCTGAGGATATTTTTCAGTGACAACAAAAATACTGAATGTTTGGTAACAGAAAATACAACCAAAACAGAGAAGATAAATTAAAATACACCAATATTAGCTTTGTTAATCTAATGCTTGAGAGTTTTGCCCTTGTTGGAAGGTGCTTCTTTGACATATTTCCCTCACCTTAACTTGCTTTCTTCAGTTGCAAGACTGAGGATTTCCTTGGCAGGGAATCTGGCTTAGTGACAACATAAATTTGGCAGGTTCTTGGAAACCTTTTGTTTTGTAGCTTGAAATTTCAGCTTGCTGATGCTGATATACCTCTCAGTCTTCTTATGCTCTGTCATTTCTTTGGGATCATTAGCCTCTGTTTTAAAAGAGGTTAGAATTATGTTGCAAAATATTTCCCCTTTTTAGGCATATAACTGGAGTTACGAAAGATGAGAAGCCCACTAAAAATAGTTCTATCTAACCATATATCTATTCCACTAGGATAATTTTTTCTTCTCAAACTGACAGAAACTTTATTTTGATTAGCTAAAAGTTTCCTAACTTCAGTTAGTATGAAAGTTGCTAAATTATATATGAAAAATATGCATAATCGTTTAAAGGGCCTCAAAAGACCCTCTGATTTATGAAATAAAATAAGCAAAAAAAAACCCCAAAAACCAGTGAATTTGGGGAAAAGAGCATATAGAATCCAGTAGAATCAATGAGAAGGAAAAGAGGCCTCTGGTGATTTTTCAGAAAAAAAGCAAGTTGATTTATTACTGAAATTATTCTACAAAACAGCTTTGGCATGCAATCCAGACCCTCAGCAGCATGCTTTGTTTTCAGAACTTCGGTATAAACTTTAAATTATTTGACAGAATGAAAGAGGGTTAAATTGCCTGGCTGGTATCCCAGAAAGGCTTACCGTGAAATCCAGCAAAAGGCCTTCCATCCTCGTCCCCATAGCAAATATGTTGAGGAGGCTTCTTAAGTTCCTGGAGCTGAAGTTTGTATTCTTTTCTGAAATAACCTTTGGCTAATTACTTGACACAGATCATTCTACTACCACAGTTTTAGAGCAATGCAAATGATATCACTTGCAGTCAGGCTCAGCTTTCATTTCATAAAATTGGTATATATGTAAATAATTTATATATATAAATATGTATATGTAAAATTACCACCAAAGGGAAAAGAGGGATCACGTGCTGATTCTGGGGAAGGCTTGGCAGTGCTGTAATTTAAAACAAAGAGATGGCTTCAGTAAACTGACTCTTGGGGTTTAAATTACCTTCAGTGGTCGTTCTCTGCTAATGAAAGTGAGAATACTGGAATCTGATGCTATAAATATCAGACTAATGGGTGAGAAATTTAAAAATATCCTAGAAAAATCCATGTTGTTTGAAAATGCATTATTTTTTGTTGCTTTCATAGAAGGAAGTAGACAATTTAAACTCAGCTGCTAAAGACAGTATTTATTTATTCTTCATACATGTGGAAAAGCCAACTGCCTATACATTACCAATACACTAGCACAATTGTTTTCATTTTGTACAATGTCTTCAGTTCCTGAACATATGCATACATTTTGTAATCCTGAAAGGCATTCCCTTCTGTGTACTTTATCTAATGTTAAACTGTAAATTTATTTCAGTATTTCTGTGTTGTCTTCATCTTTACCATTCCAAACGGCTATATAATTTTATTGTGTTGTGAGACTATAATTTATAAAAACATTTATTTCTCTTCGAACTTTAAGACTTTTTTCATTTTCTAATGACTGTAAAAATGTTATAAGAGACATTTGCATATGAAGAATGTTCTTAAATTAAATGATTAAATGTAAAAAGAATAAATTTTCAATTTTAGAAACGCAGGTCAAAGATGTCAGTATTTTTTTCATCCTGCCACATCCTGCTAACAACTTTACATTCCTTATCATTCTGTAATCATCATATATTTCTTAGATTTGGAAATGTGTTTCAAGTGGATGAATACCTATATTTTAAACTTGAAACACTCTTAGGAGCAAAGCAGAGCAAAACATGTTTTCAGTTACCAGAAGCAAGAATTATGATTTATAAGAAGTTTTAGTGAATCAACCATATGAGACTATTTACAAGTCTTATTTATAATCTGACTTTAGGGAATTTCAGTGGAATGAGAAGCATTTGGTGATTTTTCTTTTCACTGAGACTTCATCTGAGACAATTTTTCTCTGAGTGGATTGGTGTGCTTGACAGGCAGTCAGTGTTATTGCTCTTGCTTTATGAAATAGGTTGCAAGCCTAATCTTATTATTATGATTAGAAATACGCTCAATGTTGAAATAATAGCCAAAGGAGAGAATTCCTACAGAAGTCACAAGACATAACAACGCTTTTGTAAGAATTTAGTGTTTTACTACGTTGGCAAAATAGCTTTGGCCAAGGACTTTACTTGCTTCAAAATTTTCCTTCTACGCACCTGATAACTCTTTCACATGCGATAACAGATTACCTGGCAGAAACATGAAGAAAAGTCTTTGGAATCTGAATGTGAATGTCAGCTCATGTGTATATACTAAATCCTGGCTGATTTTATCTCTGTAAGTCCATGTATACAATTATTCTCTTTATTAATGTTTCTTAAAGTGTGGATTTTAGATCACCTTCCTTATAATCACCTGGAAAGCTTGTCTAAAAGGTACTTAATTGGGTCCTTCCTAACACCTACTGAATCTGAGTAGGTCCTTATTTCTTGTAGTTACTGTTTTATCATAGTTAATAATTCTTGATACTAAACATACATTAAACATTTCCTGTTTAATCTTTCATTTCTAAGGGATAATTTCTCCAGAAAGAGACTCTGGGGTTCACAGTTGTTTACTGATATGAAGTTGGTTGTCATTTAAATTGTTTTTCCCCTGTAGGTAAGGCTCATTTGTGTCACTCTGCTTTCAAGAATTTTTTCTGTAAGTTTACTTGTCTGACATTGTTTTATGAGGTCTCTTGAGGGTTAGCTCAGCTTCTGAGTCTATAGGTGTATGTCTTTTGTCAAATTTAGGGGATTTTCATCCATTTTTTCTTTTGAATACTTTTTTAGCTCCACCATTTTTCTCCTCTTCTTCTGGGATTTCTCAATGACATAAATGTTAGATCTTTTGTTATAGTCCCACAGGTCCCTGACGTTTTGTTCTTTTTTTATTTTCTCTCTGATTTCTCTATATTTTTTGGAATGGGTAATTTCTATTGTTCTCTCTTCCGGTTCACTGATCTTTTTCTTTTGGCCTCTTTATTCTACTCTTGAGACCATCAATGTGTTATTTTATTTTGATGACATATTTCAGTTTTAAATTTTCCATTTGATTCTTCTGATATATCCTCTATATTTTTTTGGCCAAGCCTTTCTATTAAAAAAAAAAAAAAAAAAAAAAAAAAGTCAGGTATGTTTGTTTGTAATTGCTCATTGAAGAAATTTTATGATGGTATTTGAAAATCATCAGATAATTCCAACATCTGTGTCATCTCCATGTTGGTGTCCATTGATTGTTTTTTCTTTCTCAAGTTTACGTTTTCCTGGTTCTTGGTATAATGAGTGATTTCCAACTGGACTCTGGACATTTTGAAAATTATGTTATGAGACTCTGGATCTTACTCACATCTTCTATTTCAGTAGATGAAGGAGTGCTGCCTCATTATCGCCAAGTGGGAATAAAATTCCAAGTTCCTCATTTATCCTCCTTTGACACCCTGGAGGAGGTATGCCTCATTACTGCTGGGTGGAGATGAGGATTCAGGTTCTCCACTATTCCTATGCTGATGCCACCCTGGCTGGATGGGAAGGGGTGGGGTACCTTGTTAGTGCTCTCCACATGGCTTCCACTGTTACCACTGCCAGGAAGGAGGGCTCATTACCACTGGATGATGGTGAAAATTTCAGCTTCCAACTTGACCTCCTTTGAAACAAGCAGGTTAGGAGGAGGATCTTCTCAATACCACTAGGTGGGAGGAAAGTCCGGGATTCTAATATGGCCTCCACTGACATCTTGAAGGAGTCTTGTTATCATCCAGTGGGGAATAAAAGTTCTGTCTACCCAATCAGTCTTCTCTGATACCAAGGCAGGCAAGGAGGGGGATGTGTGGCAAGGGGCACTTCATTACAGACAGGAAAAAATTGGAGGTTTAGACTTACTACTTGGCTTTTGCTGTTGGGTATGAGGGTTTGGCTATGATGTTTTCCACAGTATTATGTGGTAGTTACTGTCTGAATGTTTTCTGTCTTGCTAGGTTGCCTACTTCCCTCTTTTGGTTAGAGAGACAAGCTATTCTTGGGGCATTTTTTGTCTACTCTCATTGGAGTTTCTGGCTTGCTGGCTTCCCCAGCAGCCAGTTCAGGGTCTATGAAACAAACAAACAAGACAGAGAACTCACCCTCATGTTGTTTCTCAGGTCCCAAGGTCCAGAGGCAGTCTGCCTTTTCTCCAACTTTACAATCCTACTTGTTAGATTTATATATAATTTCCATGGATTTTAGCTGTTTTTATTGGGGGCAATAGAGAGAAATATGTCTAATCCGTCTTGACAGAGAAGCAGAAGTCCCAAACCAGTTTTAAATACTAGGATCTCCTTTTCTATAGAAGAAAAATGGCTTTCCTCCTCCTCTAGCTATTTTTTTTTTTCTCTCCCAGACTTCCTTTCCTAACAATGCAAGGTTGGCTCAGAAACAATTCTTTCAGTAAGTAACCTTTTGAGGTCACTATTACCAGCTGTGAAATGTCTCAACCATTCCCATGTTAATAAGATCTTTTCTGCAGCCCGTTTACACACGATACACAGACATTTCCAGCATATGTTGATTATATTCTCTATATATGTTGATCAGTTTCACAAACAGTATTCAGGTCGTGTTTGATTCCACTGTTTTATTGAGAGTTTCTATATTAAATAACTAATTGAAATGTATTAATAAACAATGTTATTAAAGCCATATTATCCAGTTTGTTCAGTCTATGGATTTCTGGCTTAAAATAGCCTTTTTCTTCTCCCATGCATTCTTGTCTATGAGGCTTACCTATAGCATAAATATTTGAGTGATTAAAATAATACTATTTTAGCCAGATGGGGCTGGGAGTGGAATACTCATTGAGGATCACATATACACAAGAAGTTTTATATACATTATTTAATTTATTTCTCAAAATAAAGCCTTGATGGGTATAACCATTTAACCAATGAAGATTTGCAAGGTCATAAAGTTGGTAAAGACCCAACCTGGGATTAAATTCCTGCTGTAAATACAGAGCTACCCGAGCAGTTCGGGTCCATTAGTAGACCATTAAATCCAATTAGTGAGTAGCAAAATTTTTTTAAAAAAAAAGATGAGAAAATATCACAGTGTATCTCATATAGTAAGGGAAAGTATTGTTTAATGAAAACAAAGAGTGTTTCTTTTATACATATTTATTAATATAGTATGTGCACTGAGTCCCAATCCATAAAATGTTTTCCGTAAGATGGCTTGCAGTCAAAGAAGTCGAGGGCCATTGTATTAGGTGACCTTTTGAGATTTTAAAGCCTTATTCTAAGTGAGATTGTTTACCATAGCCTCTGTGCAGACACTTTTCTGGAAGATGCACCATCCCTCAAGAACAAGATTTATTTATTTATTTTTTTTTTTGAGAGAAAGAAAGTGTTTATTTTTCAGGCTAGCAAGCAGGAACTCAGAGGTATCCACCTCAGATTGAGTTCCTCGATTTGAGAAGCATTTACATTTTATAGGTTTGGGGAGTTACACATATTCATATAGGGGTGGAGGAAGGCAGGTTGGCAGAATCAGGAAGTTCTACATATTCATAGTTGTATTGATTATTTATTATGGGGTGGGGCTAAGACTTGGCACGGAAGTGGCTGATGGACTCTTCCCCTTGCAATGGGCTCGGCTACTGCAGATGACATATGTCCAGTGATTTTGGTTCTTTGACATGTGTCTTTTCATTCCTTGGCATGAGTAGTCTTGTGTTATTGAGTATGCATGGCAGACCAGAGCCATCTGTCATCGTCTTTGTCTGTTCTATGCATGTCTGACCACTCTAAGCCAGTTAGATCTGGATCCATCCCCGGCTCTCCAGAGAGTCTGCAAAACAACTTCTGAGACCGAGGCAGCTTGGCTTCTTGTGTCCCTTGTCTCTTCAGCTTGTTTCCTGGTTTCTTAGCCTCTCAGCTCGTGGGAGCTCATGCCTGCATCTGCCCTGCTGGGGCAAGTGTTCCAAAGCTCTTTAGCTCCACCAGTAAGTGCCCGGAGGTACCCCACTCTGCCAGGAAGCCTCCTGCACACAGGCACTCAGCTCCCTTGCTCCATGAGGCGGCAAGCCTAGCTCCAAAGATAAGTGGCCGGAGGCACCCCACTCTGCCAGGAAGCCTCCTGAGCACAGGCACTCAGCGCTCTCGTTTCGTGGGTTGGCTCCAGAACCGTCTCACAGTTCAGCTGTTGTTGGTTCTCTGCTGCTGCCACTCCTCTGTCCATTCACAGTTTCAAAACCGCTTCCACATTTTAAGTGTTTGTTAGAGCAGCACCTCACTCTTGGTACCAAATTCTATTTTAGTCATCTAGTGCTGCTACAACAGAAATACCACAAATGGATGGCTTCAACAAAGAGAAATTTATTTTCTCACAGTCTAGTAGGCTAAAAGTCCAAATTCAGGGCATCAGCTCCAGGAGAAGGCTTTATTTCCATCAGCCTTCTCATCAGTGTTCCCCGGGACTAGGAGCTTCTCTGCGCAGGGACCCTGGGTCCAAAGGACGCGCTCTGTTCCTGGCACTGCTCTCTTGGTGGCCTGAGATCCCCAACAAAATTTTTTTTTAAAGACTCAAACTTGCAGTGCAAAAATCTCTGCTGTAGAACAGTGAGTAGCTAGCTCTATGGCAAAATTTCATGCTACCATATGACTCTTGTTGTCTATGATTTGTGTGTGTGTGTGTTCCTGCCATTTGATGTTTTTTTCTACTTAACCACAAAACTCTAAAACTAGATGAAATTCCAGTCAGTTTTACAATGAGGCATAAAGTGGACATTTATGCTTAAAGTACTAAAGACATATTAAATTCCAAGTACTTTCAACAGGGTAGGTTATGGAGTTACCCAGAGGCATTTCAAATCCAGGCTCTGTTACTCAGAACCTTGGGCAAGTGACTTTACTTCTCAATTTCCAGTAACCCAACCAAAACCCAGTGCCATCAAGTTGACTCTGACTCATAGTGACCCCATAGGGTTTCTAAGGCTATTTATCTCTATGGAAGCAGATTGCTACATCTTTCTCCTGCAGAGCTGCTGGTGGTTTTAAAACTCTGACCTTTTGGTTAGCAGTTGATCGCTTTAACCACCGTGCCACCAGGGCTCCTTCAATTTCCTGTGAAGTAGGAATAATGAAAACTAACTCATCGTGATCATGTACAGATTAAAAGAAGACATACATAAAAATTTACTATCAAAGTGTGTGCCTTATAGCAAAAACTTAACTATCAGCTGTTAGTCTAAATAAGACATTTATGGAAACCAGTTCAAAGAAAGTCTTGAACTGTTACAAGCAGGAAATGGATCCTTTTCCTTTAGTGTTGCATTTGTTAAATTGCCCTTTTGTCAGAATATACTAAAGAATGAATGAACATTGTCCAACTTTTATATTATAAACAACTTCTAGCTAACTTTCCACATAAGAAAAGGGAAGAAAACTATGTTCTCTTAGCTTTTGTTTCTTCAGAAATGTCTGTGGCCGTACAACTCAGTCTTCTTCATAATCTTTCCAACTCTAGTTTAAATGACACGACTGTGGGGTTAAGTCAAGAGCCAGAAATTATATAGCAAAGCTAAATTTCAACACTGAGACACAGGTTCCCAGAGCTGGTACTCCTAAACATGGTGTTTTGAAAGTGACATGACACACCTCAACATATCTTTGACGATAGAACTTTTGATGTTACAGGACAACCTGGAGACATCCATTTTCCCCATGCAGAAGGGCTCCCTGAACCTCCTGAGGCAGAAATGGGAATCCAGTGATTACCAGAAAAGTGAATGTTGTCCCAGAGGCAGCCATTGCAGGCTCTTACAACCACAGGAAAGAAAATTGCTTGAACCGGCAGTATCAACCCCTGGACCTCCAGATCCCCCAAGTCAGCCCTGCAGCATAGGAGAAGAGATGTTGAGTTCAGTCCCAGAGAAGGCTCCCGAGGATAAGAGTGACAACTCGCAGGGATATGGCCAGACTGAGGTGCTGAGGGAGGATTCCATGAGCAGTCAGCGGAGGATTGAACGCTTCTCCATTGCCCTTGAGGAGCTGAGGAGTGTCTTTGAGGCTCCTAGGAATGGAAACAGACCAGATGGACCAGAGTATTCCCGAAAGGTAAGGAGCCATTGCTGAATTAAAGATTACAGTTGACAAGCTAGGTGACTTGCCTAGCCTGCCATTTATTTCTGAGCATGTAATGTTTTTCTCCCTCAGCTGTACTCTAGACAGATGTCCTGAAGCAATCCTGTAACACAGTGTGAAATGTGACATCCTCTATTATTGACTTCCTCTGTGGTCTGTTCCAATAGGGACTTGACCTCCTTTCACTGCCACCAACTCAGCTGTGATATGCCCTGTTATGTTGATGCTTGTTTCTTTATGTATGTGTCTCCTCTCCACAGCTAGATTCTTAGAGTAAGTCCTTTAGAGGCAGGGACAATTCCTTACCACTCTGTATCTCAAACATCTAACAAATGATGCTGCGCATTTAGCAGGAGCTCAGTGAGAGTTTGTCAATAATGATGGCAAAATGGAACAAGTGAAGGCTTTGGAATCACAGTGACTTAAGTCTTAATCCTAAAACCCGCCATTTACTTCAACAACTGCATGACATTTTGCCTTGTGAATACAAATCTCCTAAAGCTGCTACTTCACAAGAACGCTTTGAGGATTATAGAGAGTATATTTAAAACCACCCTGGTGGTGCAATGGTTAAGCACTCAGCTTCTAACCAAAAGGTCTGCAGTTCAAACCCACCAGTGGCTCTGTGGGAGAAGAGACTTGGAGATCTGCTCTCATAAAAATTCACAGCCTAGGAAATCCTATGGGGAGGTTCTACTTTGTCCTATAGGGTCACTATGAGTCAAAATAGTCTTGAGGGCACACAATAACAACAACAAGCATACAGTCTGGAATATTTTGAGGTAGAAGAGGATGATCATGCCTCAGTGATTACAGTGGAATATAATGTCATATATAAATAGGTCTGTTAGTTAAAGGGGACATTTAATCAAACGCAGGAAACAGGATTAGTAACATTATTAAGTAGGATCATATTTTACTTCCATTTTTAATTAAAACAACTATTGTTTAAACTGGAATTGTCTAAATTTATTATATTTATTACAAAAAAATCAAACCCACTCCATCAGTCTATTCCGACTCATAGTGACCTATAAAACAGAGTACAACTGCCCCACAGGGCTTCCAAGGCTATGAATCTTCAACGGAAGCAGACTGCCACATCTTTTTCCCATGGAGCGGCTGGTGGGTTTGAACTGCACACCTTTTGATTAGCAGCTGAGTGTTTAACCACTGCACCACCAGACCTTCTCATTATATTTATTAGAGCCCACAATAAGAGAGATTATACATGAGTTTCATAAAGAATAAGTAAATGATCTCAAGTTTTCCATTGAAAAATAATATCCACACTTTGATAATTTTTTCACCTTCAGACAGTTATCAAGAAATTATATGCTCCTACTCTTGTTAATGGATAAATAGCATTCACAACAAAAACAGAAAATTTCTCAAAATCAATTATTTTGCTAATACTTGCACCTAGTTTTCCTATTGGAACATACGTAACTATATTTGATACAATGAGACCATTCTTGTACATCAACTGACTAGAATTAGTTTAATGAGAATAAGGGATATAAAGTTATGTTTATGAGATTAAGTTGAAAGTAGAGGATTTTTTTAAAGGAATTAATTTGTTAATTCCTCAGTTGAGGGTTTTTTTTTTTTTTTTTTTTTTTTTAATTCTAGGTGCAGTCCTTTTTGTTTGTGTCTTTATAATGCCTTTTATTTGGCTACCTAGGGATTAAGGTACACTCAACATAGCTATTTACAATGCCATTTATTTTTATCCTTATAAAGTAAGATAAGCAAAGCCAAAAAAAATAGTTTCTAGGAAGTGTAGTGTAACCATTAGGGATATTTACTGAAGAAAATGGACAAAGCAAATGATCAAAGGGAGAAAAATATATTCATGGAAGTGTTATTATATAACCTCTCATATGGATGAAATATAGTTGCTTAAAGGCAATAGGAAGAAAACAAACCATTAATAAAAGATTTTGGTTGATAAGTGAGATTACTGCTCTTTGCATGGTATGTGGTTTTGAATACAGTATGTATAAAAATAATTATGAAAAAATATAAAATATATAAATACCACCATTTATCTTGCAAAAATCAGATTTGGTTAGCATGTTTAATATACTGTGTTGTAGGTATTCTGAGGTACTGTCATAATATATTTCCCTAAATGTACAAAATGGATTGTTCATTTAGAAGTTCCTCATCCACAGCTATCATGCATGGACTTTAGAATCAGTTTTTCATAATTGAATATTATAAATATTTTCTATATGACTTCCATAACAAGGGGAAAAAAGAAAAAGGAAAAAAAAAGCCAATGGGGAATTAGTTTCCTTTCTCCCAATGAACCATGTTATTATGTTATTGTTGTAGTGTGTTGAGTGGTGCTGAGTCAATTTTTAATGTGTAGTGGCCCCATCTGACAGAGCAGAATTGCCCAATAGGGTTTTCTAGTCTTTATGGGTGCAGATCGCCAGGTCTTTTACTCATGGAGCAGCTACGGTTAACCAAGTGCCACCAGGCCTCCTTAATTATGTTATCAGATGTATGAAAAAGAATTCTAGTCCAACTAAATTGGAAATTATGTATTTCATCCCAAAGCGTGGTAATAATATTGAGTGGCAGTTCTAACCTACTCGGAGGCACCTCACAAGACAGACCTGGCAATCAGCTTCTAAAAGATTACAGCCTTGAAAATCCTATGGAGGAAGCAGTTCTACTCTGCAACACGTGGGATTGCCATGAGTCAGAATTGACTCAACAGCAACTAACAACGATAACAGCCCTTAATTCATTTTTTATACATTTTTTCTCCTCCCCATCTCGCCAATTTGTATTATTTTTGTAAAGTGATGAGATAATATTTATTAGCATAAATCATGCAAAAAAGTCTAGCTACTATAACCATTATACTTTTTTGTAGAGATTTTCTATTGGGATACTGGTGTGGGGAAAGGTATTCAATATTTACTACATTTAAAGCAAGGACAGAAAATAATTTTAAATAAGAACACTTCTTTTTTTCAATTAGCAAATCATCTTATTAATAAGAAAAAATGACCCACCTTTTAGTGTTGATGCAGAAGGAAACTCTTAAACAGTCAGCACTTGGTTGGAAAAGCTTTCTAAAATTATTGAGGTTCAATATAAAATTTGCAGAATGTTTAAATGTATAAAATATAGTATATGTGTATATATACACATTATAATGTATACACACATATATTTGTATATATATATACACATGCAGAGCCCTGGTGGTACAGTGGTTAAGAGCTCGGCTGCTAACCAAAAGGTTGGCAGCTTGAATTCACCAGCCACTCCTTGGAAACTGCCCCTATGGGGCAGTTCTACTCTGTCCTGTAGGGTCACTATGAGTCAGAATCAACTCAAAGGCAACGGGTTTGGTTTCTTAATGAGTATAAACATGCACGTATGTTTTTGTTCAAAGGATTTTTAGCATGCATAGGATAAATATAAATCTTTATTTACTAAAGCGTGTTCATTTTAGGATAGTTTTGGTTTAGAAATCTATTTTATTAATTAGAAAAAGGAACTTCAAGACACTTAACTAACATTTTCTGTGACAGCTCACTAAAGAGAAAGTATATCAATCTCTTAGAAATATTCACTGTATTCCAAACCTTTGTTAAAATAATTTATCTGAATATAATTACAATGGAAAATTAATGAGGAATTCTTTAAATAATTTTCCTTGCTGACATTTTGTCGTTTTCAAAGAGGGACAGCCTATTGTTATAATTTCTAAAATAACCTATAAAAGCAACTTAGAGTGTATTTTTAAACTACAACATTTTTTATGCTCATACTGCAGAGAATAATTCAAAGATATAAACTTACATAGGCATTATCCCAAATAAATGCTGTGGAGCACGATTTTAAAAGAGTTTTTGAGAACTTATAAAAATCTGTTACAACATCACAAATGTTGAAGAAAGTGACCCATCCACTTGGGATACTGAGCTATAAATTGTTATTTTATAAGCCAGTGTATCAGTTAGCATTGGCTGTGTAACAAACCATCCCTAAAACTAGTGACTTTAAACAATAGGCATTCATTCTTACAAGTCTCTGGGCAGCTGGGTAGTTCATCTGATCTTGTCTGGATGCACTCATGCATCTATGGTCAGCTGCCAGGTCAGCTGGAGTTTGACTGCTCTAGGATGATCAAAGCTTGGAGAGCTGAACTCAGCCCTATGCGGTCTCTTATCTTCCAGCAGGTTTCCCAGGTTTCTGCACAGGCCATCTAGCTAGGATTTCAAAAGAGGAACTGGGAATACATAGGCCCTTGGAAGCCTAGGCTCAGAACTTGCACGACATCATTTTCTCACATTCTATTGGTCAATATAGCCACAGGAGAAGCCAGATTCCAAGAGCGCTTGAAAGAAACTTCAACTCTTGATGAGGTGAGCTACAGACTCACATTTGCAAAAGGAAGTGGATACAAAGAGGGTAATAATTGTAGCCATTTTTATAAACAATCTACTACAGGCAAGTTTACCTAAATACATTCAAGTTTACCTAAATATATTCCCAAGGCTGTCCTTGCTCTAGTCTAGAGAAACTCTGAGTATGTTAGCTTATATGGAAAAAGGGACATTGCAGATGTGGTTAAATTACAGATCTTGATATGGGAAGATTATTCTGGATTATCCCAGATAAAACTGAGTCCTTATAAAAGGGAGGCAGGAAAGTCAGAGTAAGAGAGAGAGTCAGAGAAGGAGATGTGATGATAGAAACAACGGTCAGAATGATGCAGAGCCAAGAGTCAAGGAATGCAGGCAGTTTCTAGACACTGGAAAAGGCAAGAAAAGGGATTGTCCCCTAGAGCTTCCAGAAAGAATGCAGCGCTGCCCACACTTCGGAGATTTCCAAGCAAAGTGGTGACTCCAGACCTTGAAACCTAACAGAGTTGGCCAGGTTGGATTTCAAAATTTCTTAGGACTGGTGACTTCTTTTTTCCTTCTATTTTCTCTCTTTTTAAACAGAAATGTCTATTGGCTGGTATCCTATACCTGTCCCACCATTGTATTTTGGAGCAGATAACTTGTTTTTTTAGTTTCACAGGAATTAGTTGGAGAAGAATTTTGCCCCAGGATGGATCATAGCCAGGGTGACACCCATACCTGATTTAGAAAATGAGATTTGGGACTTTTGAGCTCATGAGATTTAAATGATACTTTTTACTTTGAATTCATGCTGTAATCGGTTAAGATTTCTGGGGATACTGGGAGGAGGTGAAACTAATTTCCATGTGGGATGGACACAAATCTATTGGGGCATAAATCTAGAGGGTGAAGAGTAGTAGGTAGAATAATTACCACCACCCCTGCCCCACCACTGCCATGAAACATGTTCATGATCTAATCCTTGGAACACGTGAATATATTATTTTGTATGGCAAAAGAAACTTTGCAGATGTAATTAAGTTAAATATCTTAAAATGAGAAGATTATTCTGGATTATCTCAGAAAAAAATTCGGCCCTTATAAGAGGGAGGCAGGAAAGTCAGAGTCAGAGAGAGAGTCAGAGAAGGTGATGTGTTGATGCAAGCAGAAGTCAGGAGTCAAGCAGTGCAGGCTGCCTCTGGAAGAAAACAAGGAAACATATTCTCCCCTAGATCTTCCAGAAGTAATGCGGCCCTTGTTGACACTGTGAAACTAATTGCAGACTCTTGACTTCCAGAACTGGAAAGTAATACATTTGGGTTGTTTTAAGTCACTAAGTTTGTAGTAACTGGTTACAGCAGCAGTAGGAAACTAATACAGTTATATCCTAGGTTCTTTAAATGTAGCTAAAGAATAGTTAGTGATATGGGTTGAATGGTGTCCTCAGAAATACATGTTGAATTCCTAACCCCCGGTGTCTATGAATGTGACATCATTTGGGAATAGGGTCTTTATGGTTGTAATTAAGACAAGATCACACTGAATTAGGGAGGGCCGTATTCCCACACACTTGGTGTCCTTATAGGAAGAGGAGAAGAGATACAGACACAGAGGTAACACAGCCATATGACGATGAAGGCATAGATTGGAGTTCTGTTTCTACAAGCCAAGGAACACCAAGAATTGCTGGCAATAGCAGAAGTTAAGAAAAAAGTCTGCAACATATTCTCCTCTAGGGCCTTCAGAGGGAGCATGGCTCTGCCAACACCTTGATTTCAGACTTACAGCTTCCAGAACTGTGAGAGAATAAACTTCTGTTATTTTAAGCCACCCAGTTTGTGTTAATTTCCTATGGCAGCCCCACCCAGGAAAGTAATACAGATGGTGCGTGATTTGGGAGGAGTTTTCCTCAGTTCTTCCCTGATGAACATATTCCCACATTTCAAAGCCAGGTCTTTGTACCTTCTTCTATTTTTAGGTGATGGTGTGCATGCTTGTAATATCAACTAATCAAGGAACAGTAATAACTCTAAGTTTTGGGAAGTTCCCCATTCAGTATGAAACACATAGTCAAATGAAAGCATGAATGTACTTAGAATTGTTGTGCATATCAGAAGGACAGGAAGTTTTTCAAAAAAGGAACAATGGAAAGAAAGGAAGGAAAAAATGAAGAAGAGAGAGAGGGAAGGAAGGAGGAAGAGAGGAGGGAAGGAATGAAGTAAGTGACGGAGGGAGAGGAGGAGGGAGAAAAGGAAGAAGGAAGGGAGGTTAAAAGGAGCAAACAATCACAAAAACCATGTGGGACATATTTGCCTCAATTCATGTATTTCTTCTACCAGTGGTTGAGTTTATGTGGAATATACAGGCATTTTAAAATAAAATGAACTTAACTCTGGCTAGTCAGTTCCGAATAGGAAGAGTGTTTAGACTAATTTGAAGCAGGGCAGGAAAGTGAAAGTTCCTTTGTATTCTTTGAAGCTCCAGTTGCTATCCTTAGAGCTAGGCCACTGAGGCCACTGAATGAACCTTCCTAAAGGGTCCCTTCAGCCTTCAGTAGGTTCCCACTATAAAGAGTTTATTGATTAAATTGATTAATTTTGCCATTTTTCCAATCATTTTTTTAGTAACAAATGGAAAATGATCTGATTTTCACAGTATATTGCTGTGTTTTTAATGCACAGTTATGATATAGCCCCAAAAATCCACTTACTTGTGCAAGCAGGGTGAGTTTCCTTACTGCCCTAGTCAAGACTATTTCCATCATTTGCTTAGGACCCAGGCTTCTGACAACGTCATTTTAACCTGAGCTAGACTTGATCAAAAACAGGAAGCACGGTCACCATATCCTAGTTATGCTGCCTCAGATTCTATTGATTGAGTCTATTGTATGACTGGAGGCTTGAAGAAGAACACGAAGACACAAAGCTAAGGGACTATGGGCCTACATGGGCATCAATGATTAAATAGGATATAAATAATTAAATTATGATATATTTTCCAGCATATGCTATTTTCATTCTGGCCAATTATCACAGCCTCGTATTTTTCATTTAATGACCAATCTGCCATCTCCAATTTTTTTGTTCTGCCTAAAATCAGGCATTTAAAACCACAAGTGAATCATGGACTACAGTTTGGATTCTACTATAAAACCACTTCTTTAGTTGCTTTAACTTATGTTTTCTCCTTAAATCAGGGCATTTGGGGACTCTAGGGTTAATTTATTTCTAACCTCAGAGCAGAAGGCACTCCTCCTCTACTAGTGGTTCCCTTCTGCCACAGCCTTTACAGTAGCCACCTCCCACCCTTCTGTCTCATCCATGTTTCTGATAAATTTACATCAGAAATGATGTATTTTGCAAAAGCATTAAACAAGACAGAATTTATTACCATCTTGAAAATTATTGCTGAAAAATACGTCCAGAAAACTCTAAAAAATAAAGAGCTAAATAAATATTATTTTTATGGGAAGAGTTTGAGAGGTCATTGAAGGAAAAAAAAAATACTGTTTCTTTTGCTTGAAATATGGGCAAGTAGGTTTTGTAGAGCTAATGAAAATAGGTTAATGAGAAAGACTATGACTTTTTTTGTTAGAGAAAAGAACATACTATACAGAATCAGAATTGTAACTTCATCTTTGTATGTACAAACATCATTTATTTGATGACAAAGATTCAGTTGGAAACCCTGGCTCAACTGCTTCCTCCCTGCATAAACTTAGATGAATTATTTCACCTCATTAATCCTTAGTTTTCATATCTATAAAATGAGAAAATGAATATAGCACAGGATTTTGTGAAGACGAAATGAAACACCTGAAGGAGAAATATGTCTCCAAATAAGTATTTCTTATATTTCCCTTTCTTTAATATGATTTATTTAGCTCCGTATATATCCTGAGGAAAATATTTTATCTCAATGGGCTGCTGTTTTCTCATGTTTAAAGTGAGACGCTTTCACTCTATAGCTTCTAAAAGTGGGAAGATGCTTTGGGTGAAGAAGCTTTTATCTCACCTCCAAGAACACCTTTATCTTTCAGTATGCAAGGACCCCCCTTAGAAGAGCTCTCAATGAACAGTCAGTGGGGCAAATGTTAATAAAATTTTCCAACATGAGCTACAAACCCATTTGGCAATGATGAGACCAAGAACTACACTCTGTTAAATTAGTTTCCAAAGCTTCATAAAACCCTAGACAGAAATTCATTTGCCACCTTCATTGTCATTTTCAATTAGTAGAAAAAGTCACTGGCATTTAGGAACTCAAACTCCAAAAGAGGCAAATTCCAAAATACGTAATGTAAATTTTACACAATTTAAAAGTGTTCATTGCATTTCAGTACACACACACACGTTCACACACGCACGCACAGACACACAAGCACACACACAGAACAAATGAAGCTTAGATCTTAAGGACACCGTAAGATTGGGCCATAATGTTTTGTTTTGTATCATGCAGCTTGTAATTAGTGGTATCATTTGTTTTTAAATAATGTTAGTGTTCTTCGACTGTCCTTTTTACCCATTTATATGTTTGTTATTTTACTGCCCCCTGTCCAGTGTTTTATCTTAGCTAGAAAAAAATAGCTCTGTGAACTGATGGCAAAATTCCCAACTGAGCACATTTGCATGGCCTTTAAGGCTTTCAGAGGGAACTGCCATCTCGTCTCACTTGTGGCCACAAAGATATATGCAGTCACAATATGACATTATTAAAGAATGTAGTGCCAGTAACCACAGAAAGACAGACGTTAAGCAATATTGACTTACCTTCAACTGGGAAAACTGCTGTCTGTTTATGGGCTGGCATTCTTTGACATTTTACTCAGAAGACTCGTGAGGTTTTTCACCCTTGTGTTATAAAAATAATGATGCCAGCTCTGCTGCTTCTGTTGGGAGCCTACTTCCTTGCCCAGGCTATCCTCTCCAGAAGTTTGCCCTAAATTTCTACCTACTGTTGGAATTCATGAGTCCTGTGTAGGTCTATTCTTCCCTTCCCTGTCCTCCTATTGCTGATTTTCTAACTCTACCAGGTTCTTTTAGAGAATCCTCTCACCATTGTGATAAGCTAATGGTGGAAAGAAATGATTAGTTTATTAGAGATAATTAAATAGAGAGAATCTCAGTCTATTGCATTTGACCCTCCAAAGGCCATGGAGATGATGTTCTAAAGAGAGTCTCCAAACCCAATCACTGAAAGTCCACCAATAATCCAAAGGTCATCCTGAAAGAATTCAACGTAGAAATTCCTTCCACAACAGTCCTGACAGACAGGCTTCTGTTTACTGTGGAGAAACCTGGCAGAAACCACTTTGACTAAGTGATCAACGTTAACATCACCAGTGATAAGACATATTGATATTATGTACCTGATACGAAGGACTCTGAAGGACAAAACATTACTCCTGCGTTATTACTGCAAAAACTTCTGTAATCTCAATTCAATCATGAAAAATACCAGGAAAATTTATATTGAGGATTGTCTTAGTCATCTAGTGCCGCCATAACAGAAATACCACAAGTGGATGGTTTTAACAAAGATAAATTTATTTCCTCACAGTCAAAGTAGGCTAAAAGTCCAAATTCAGGGTGTCAGCTCCAGGGGAAGCCTTTTTCTCTCTGTCGGCCTTCTTCTCTTCAGTGTTCCCCTGGACTAGGAGCTTTTCTGCGCAGGGACCCCAGTCCAAAGGACGCGCTCTGCTCCCGGCACTGCTTTCTTGATAGTATGAGGTCCCCCTGTCTCACTGCTCACTTCTGTCTTTTATATCTCAAGAGATTGCCTCAGGACACAGTCCAGTCTTGTAGATCAGGTCCTGCCTTACTAACACAACTGCCACCCATCCTCATCCTCCCTCATTAACATCATAGAGGCAGGTTTACAACATACAGGAAAATCACACAGTACCAGGAATCATGGCCTAGCCACAGTGATACACACATTTTTGAGGGGACATAATTCAAACCACGACAAGGATCATTCTGTAAAATAACTGCTCATTGATCTTCAAAACTGTTAAGGCCACAAAGACTGAGAAAATTCCATAGATTAGTGGAAACTAAGGAGACATGACAATTAAGTGCAATATGGGATCCTCACCTGGATCCTAGATCAGAAGAAAGAACATAAGTTGGAAAACTGGTGAAATTTGAGTAAGGTCTGATCATTTCCTGGTTTCAAAATTTTGCTATGATTAAGTAAGATGTGAAAACTAGGGAAATCTGATGATGCTCGGCTACCACCACTGACTGCTCTGACTGGGATCACAAAAGGGCGTCCTGGACAGAACTGGAAAAGGATGTAGAACAAAATTCTAACTCACAAAAAAAGACCAGATTTACTGGCCTGACAGAGACTGGAGAAACCCTGAAAGTATGGCCCCCAGACACCCTTTCAGCTCAGTGGTGAAGTCACTCCCGAGGTTCACCGTTCAGCCGGAGATTGGACAGCCCCATAAAACAAAACAAGACTAACGAGGCACAGCAGTCCAGGGACAAGGACTAGAAGGCAGGAGGGGACAGGAAAGCTGGTGATAGGGAACCAAGGTTGAGTAAGGACAGTGTTGACATGTCGTGGGGTTGTTAACCATTGTCATAGGGCAATATGTGTACTGTTTAATGAGAAACTATTCTGTAAACCTTCATCTAAAGCACAAAAAGAAAAAAAAAAGAATTATCTGTGTGAGATCAAGTTGACAACAGCAACTCAAAAGTTTTGATGGGAAGCCTAGGGGGCAGTGAGTTGAAGGTAATGGTGATAGAATAATTTGGAAAAGGATAGTGGGAATAGCAGCCCAACTGGAAGAACGTAATTGATATCACTGTATTTTACATGTAGAAATTTTTGAAATGGTGTATCTTTGGCTATGTATTTTCACCAAAAATGAATAAAAGTTCTCTAAAGTCGAGAAGGGAGAGTGTTGACATGTTGTGGGGTTGTTAACCAATGTCATAAAACAATATGCCTACTGACTGTGTAATGAGAAACTATTTGTTCTGTAAACTTTCACCTAAAGTACAATAAAAAAAATTAAAAAAATAAACACACACACACACACAAAAAAAGTTAGGGAAATCTGGACAAACAGTATATGAGAATTGTCTATATTATTTCTACAACTTTTTTATAAGTCTAAAATTCTTTCAAAATAAAAAGTTAAGAAATCAGTTGCACAACATGATTAATGTAATTGATATTACTAAGTTGTACTCCTGAAAAAAAGTTTAAAAAATTGATATGATCATTTTTGAGAAATTTAGCAAAGTGGGGGTAGGGGATTATGGTCTCTTGTATTTTGATTTTTCCAAACCTAACATATTTATTATTCTTGTAGAATGTTATTCTTAGTTCCTCACCTCTATACTTCTACAACTTTTATAGTTTCAACCATTTAATCTTTGCCTATAAACTCAGGATTTCTGTGATTAATTATTTTCCTAGCAACCGGAATTTAAGGGAGCATATTTAGTAGTGCAAAAGCTGAGTATATGGCCAGCTTTATGGTTATATTTGCTTTAAATTTATACCGCACATCCAGTCACTGAGTTCTCACTAAATTTTCAGGAGTAAAGTCCTTGTCTTCTTGTTGTTGTTGTTTAGGCTCTTAGTTCTGACTTGTCTGCAGTCCTTCCAAATCATTGCCTCAAACCAAGAAACTCAAACTATCTCTTGTCTCAAGCTCAAACTTAAGGAACTATAACTATCTATTGTCCTTCTAATTCTGACTTGACAGCAAGCTTCAATCTATCGTCCATTGCCAGTACTTCTGAAATGATCACTCTGTCTTTGGGGGGATACCATGTAATGTCTTTTGATGGATTTCACAATTGCTCCTAAAGCTTCTTCGTTTTGTCTGGGGCTTGGTCCTCTGATGACCACCTTCCTTAACTCCGTAGGTTCCCCTACCTGGTCTTTCTCACTGCCAACCAAGCCTCAGAGTAGATATTATAAAGCCTTCTTTAATGCAGTTGCCCTTTTTTATTCCTCAAATGAAGTCCTTTCTCTGACCTTAGAAGTCTGACACCATTTGTAAGGGTTGAAATTCCAGATATTTAACATGGAGTGCTATGCAGGCACTGCCAATTCAGAATGTATATGGCCATAAAAATCCTGTACAGCCCTAGTGGCATCCTCTTCCTTGATATCAACCAGCCTTTAGGCACCAAACTGTGCCCTTATTTTAGCACCTGCTTAGCACTCACTATACTGTGTTTGGAAAACAAACGGTCAACACATCTTTCTACTTGGAAAGATGTTTCTTTATCTGTTTAATGTGTAGTGGTGAGTGAATGCAATGAATTCCAAACACCTGAAACAAATTCAAGCTCCATTAATGTTTCTCACCTATACCAACAACCAAATATGATGATTTATGGTACTTAACAGTGTACTAACTTGTTTCATGTCAATGTAAGTCATTTATGGTATGCTATTAGACAAATTGCTCTAAAGCAGGGCAATGCATCATAATGTGTGCAGTTCTCTTTATTTCCCCAAATTGTGGAAACATATCATTTAAATTAATCAAATGTTCTGAGCTCAACCTTGGACAGGCGTCAGAATTTTTCTTTCTTAATGGGAAAGATGATATAAAAATATGTTCATTTCTTTCATAATCATTTTTTAATTTAAGGTCTGTTCTCTCTTTCCATTTTATCTTTGTTTTTTAATGTTAAGAGCAATTTTTCCTCATGTCTTGAAATATGTTAGTTTACAATTCTACTAGAAAAGAAAGTTCAAGCTATGAAAAATGTAAATAAACAAGCAGCTCAACAGACAAAATTTTCTCTTTCAGGCACATACAACAGTCACACATCTTTTTTCTTTCATATTTAAAGGTAAAACTGAGAGGTTGCAGGTCATGTGTGCCAAAGTCTCTGAAAAGACCGACTGATCAAGGATCAGCAATTATGTTTCCACTAAATACGTTTCAAGCTACTGTTTGATTTGTGGCTCTAACCCTTTCTTCAGGGCCTGTGGATTTTTGAAGTTTTGCCTGAATGCTTTGCTTCCTCCTAACATGGATTCGCCACTAGATCATTTGAGGAAGAGACACTGTGCTGCCGCTAATGGCTCCTTGTTAGTTTTCTTCCAGTCAGCTCTGACTTTGGCGACACCGTGTACAACATAACAAAATGCTGCCCAGTCCTGTGCCATCTTCACGGTCATTGGTATGCTCGAGTCCATTGTTATGACCACTGTGTATTTTGAATAAATTCCAACCTAGCAGACTCATCTTCCAGCCCTATATCAGATAACATTCTGTTGTGAGTCATAAGGTTTCCATTGACTAATTTTCAGAAGTAGATCTCCAAGTCTTTCTTCCTAGTCTGTCTTAGTCTGGAAGCTCTGCTGAAACCTGTCCATCATGGGTGGCCCTGCTACTATTTGACATACTGGTGGCATAGCTTCCAGCATCACAGCACCACACAAGCCACCATGGTATGCCAATCGACAGATGGATGATGGTCGCTAATAGCTAGCAAATAATGATTACTGAGCACTGAATAGTTTCCAGGCACTCTGGAGAGGGTTTCATGGGTATTATGCCATTTAATACTCACAGTCATCTTAGGAAGTAAGAACTATCATTATTCCCATTTTACAGATACAAGATGTGGAAGTTAAATAACTGCCCAAGTTGATCGAGCAGAGATTTGAACCCAAGTCTATTCAATGCAGAACCAACAGTATCCAAATATCGCTCTTTGGGTGCTCTCTGAATTCCTTCTGTCCATTTTCATACCGTAATCTCACAGTTAAGTTTCTGGCGTGACTGGATCCTAGACATTCCCAGAAATCAGAGCAACTCTTAAACATTGAGTACCACAAACTCTGCTATATGCCCTCAATTCTAAGATGCATATTTTTTCACATATTAACATCTTTGAAATTGGCATGCCTCTTATAGTCAATGACATTTCATAGTTTGTCAGTTTTTCCCTCGTTCTTAGTGGTACATAAATAATGCTGTGTGCTTTTCAAACTAATGCTTTCTTAGTTTTGATAAAATATACTATCAATAAAATAAATATTTGCATAAAGAAAATAGCTAAAGGTTACTGAACATTGACTGTGTGCCAAGAACTTAATATATTTTTTCTTTTTTATTTGGCGTAACTTTGTCAACATCACCATTATACAGATGAGAAAACAGAAGCTTATTAAATCATTTTTGTCTAAGGTCCCAACCACTGTGAGGAAGTAGTTGAAAAGGAATCTAATCCAGACAGGCTGAGTCCAGAGGCCTTACTCCTAAAAACTGAAGAAGCTAGTTTTTGTATTTTGCCTTTTTTTGTTGATAGAGATAGAAGTAAGCTGAAATTGCCTACTCTAATGGATAGGTAACTTTATGCAAAATAACTTTCACACTATAAAGGAGCTTCATAAATAAGTGAAAGCAGTCAACAGTGGTTGATTTCGTAGGAAAGAAAAGTCTTCTATAATTAATTTATGTCTTTCTTCTTTCAGGGATTGAGGGTGGAGGCAGAAATGAATATAGTGCAATTTAAGTCCAAAGAAAGATATTCAGAGATATTTGGATGAAAAGAGAGAGAGAGGAAAAAAGAAAGGAAGAAAGGAAGAAAAGAAGGAAGGGAGGGAGGGAGGGAGAGAGGAAGGAAGGAAGAAGGAAGGAAAGAAGAGAAAGAAATGGAGGGAGGGAGGGACAAAGAGAATAACTCAGAAGTTTATTTTAACACTCATCAGAAGGCACAGTTAAATCTCTTCCTGATAAAACCAAAATCTGGGAAAAAATTCTACGAGAATTTTTGAAACCTAGAAGTGGCTGGAAAAGGCAGCTGGAGAGGAGAGAGAGAGCAGATCAAAACCGAAAGAAAATTTTAAATTTCAATGAACAGAAGGTAATCTGCTTGTTCTGTCTTTGGTACTTCTTCACTCTCCCAATTTCTTAGTGTGGATAGTCAGTCTTCTGCTTCTGTGTCTTCAGTGTTTGACTCTGTGTAGACAACGCTGACATATTTATCTCATATTGACCTTTTACCTAAGTTCTGCCCCTTAATTACCAACTACTTCCTGAAAACATCCACCTGGATGTTATTCAACTTCCTCAAACTAGAAATGCCTAAGTCTGAACTCATTATCCTCCATCTAAAACAACTCTCTTACTTAAATTCCATGTTTCCAATGGCAGCACCATATCTGCAGTGACCCAGGGTCTTCTCTGATTGCTTGATTTATCCTGTACATTATTCTTCAAATCCACATCTCTCAATTTCCCTCCTTCCTTTTCATTTTCCTCTACCTCTGGAGCCCAAACCCTTGTTACTCCCTATCTGAGTTATTACAGTAGCCACACTTACGGTATGTTACTCCCTCTAGAGAAAATCTTTTCTGTCTAAGCTTGCTTTCAGCAATAGTCACAGCTCCTCTTAATACCCATACCTGTCGTCTCAAATACCCTGTATCATGTGTTGCATGCTATGCTGTAATGCTGCATTGTTCATTATGGAGTCATTAGCCACACATAGTTATTTTAATATAAATTCCAATTTCAATTAATTAAAAATAAATAATATTAAAGATTCAGTTCCTGAATCGCAGTAACCATATTTCAAATTTTCAGTTGCTTTGCTACTGGTTGCCATTGAGTTGATTCCGACTTATGGTGATGCTATGTGTTACAGAGTAGAATTGCTTCATAGGGTTTCCTTGGCTGTAATTTTTACAGAAGCAGATAACCAGGCCTTTCTTCCATGGTGCTGCTGGGTGGGTTTGAACCACCAATCTTGTGATTACCATATTGTACAGATATAAAACATTTCCATCATCACAGAAAGTTCTATTGCTCATGCTGCTCTAGTGACTCCTACAAGAGTCCCAGTTACCACTAATGAAATCCTTCTAGTGGTTCTAGATATTCTAGAGGTCTGCTGGTTTTTACTAGTCTATCTCTCTGCCATTCATCTTCTAACTAATGTCTCAGGTGAACTATGCATGAGTTTCCCTTCTTATATTGCCCCTGAATGCTCAGATACATTTTATTCTTGGAATCTTTCCAAACAACAATGCCAAAGATGGAGAAGACAGTGTGACATGAATCTGCTTACAGTGATTTATTTGTCATGAATGCTGCATACATTATTGGAACTAATTGCGGGTATGTGTAGGACCCAAAAAACTTCTCAAGCATGCCAGATTAGATTTTCTTACTTAACAACAACCACAAAAAAAACCTACTTTCTTTCTTCCATTGCTTTATTTCATACAGATATCTGACACACCTGTAGGCAGGTCCTTTTGGATTCTTTCAAATATCATGCAATGATCATTTTCCAGAGCTTGATATTCCCTTTTTAATTGTTATGTCTTGTTTATGCCAGTTGTTGCTAAACCGACTTGCTTGATTTTTCACCATCCTTTTTTTTTTTTTAATTCTAAGGTTTTTTTTTTTTTTGGAATAAGCTTGTTTTTCTTTGTTTATGACAATTTACTTCTAACATGCTTTTAGTCTTGTTTTGTATATTATTTTACTCTGTATAATTTCAATTCAATTTCCCAATCTTTTGTATTATTTGGGCTCGGATTGTACATATATTTCATCTGGATGGCATGCACACGTCCTGCTTGTCCAGAAACAGTCCTGGTTTACATATGTTGCCCCAGCATTTCCCCTCTCAAAAGTGTTCCCATTTGTATGTTAAATTATCTCATCACTTGCCTGAATATCCACCAAGAAAATAAGGCAGGAAACACATCTTCTCTTTCTTTTCTTTGTTCAATGTTTTTTAACAGAGTGTTGAGCATGGGTAGGTGTTCAGTAAGTAACTTGGGAATGAGCAATGAAAGGTCCTCATTAAAATGAGTTTGTTCCTTCCAGGGTCTACTATCCATGTCATGTGTATTAGTATTCCATCCTTTGAATTGTACTCCAGGGTAACCTTATAGCAATTGTTTATCTGCACTGCCTATTCTTACACTCCTTCTTCTCATCTGACAGCAGATATCTGATACCCCGATGGTGTTTGTCTTTTACATTATACTCAGCTGAGCCTAAGCAACCTCTTCAGTGGCTGTGTGCCAACTTCTCAGGGTTGGGTACCCTGTCTAGCCACTCTGCATGGCTTATGGATGACACCAGTGAAACTGTACAAGAATAAGATATGAAGAAGTTAACCCTCGCTTACTGACCTTTTTCTTAAGGTCTTGCTTTTTTGACATCAAGCTATGTCTGCCAGCTTCCCAAAAGATAAACTGCCATCTTCATTCATATTTATAATACTTTTCCAGTGCTTTATCAGATAGTGGTCTTCATATACAGCTGGTTTCAAAGACAGCTGTCATCTCTGTGTTGCACGGACTCTCTTGTAGAGTCTACAGCTCATGAACTGCAAATGCACCCTCAGCCCACAGCCCACTGCCAACTCAGAAGCTTCATTCATAATATAGTGTGATTTTATGTCTTTGTTGTTGCTGTTTTTTACCTTTTTTCCTACTCTAGAAAATGTTAAATAAGAACTATTACTGACTTGTTTTAAATATGAAATGTTTCAGCCATAGAGCAGAGTGTGAAAATATATTCTGCATCTTTTTGCAGCTCTGTATCAAAAATGCAGTGGTGAGCATACTGAGACTCTCAGGTGTGGAGGCTTCTGTGTATGTGCCATCCATGGAGCTGAAAGTCTTTCTTGGCTAACAAAAAGCTTTCTCTTGTGCTAATGTCCACATTACCTTTCTGCATAATATTTGAAGATGTCTACATAAAACAGGAGAAAGTTAGAGTTCCGGCAAAATGGCGCTCTAGGCAGAAGCACCACGCGGTCCCTCCACAGCAAAGATCCGAAAAACTAAGCCGAACAGAGAATACAACAATCCTGAAACCCTAAAACATCAAATGAAGAGATAAAGAACTCAGCCAAGCACCAAATGGAGTGAGAAAGCTGACAGAGAACGGACAGCGAGGAGAGATTCATGCAGAGGTCCCCTACCAGCTAACGCAGTGCAGATCCGCCATCTTGGACTCCTATCGGAGACCAGCAAACAGGGGGTACGAGAAAGCAGCCTCAGGGAGTGTCCAGTGGGAGACAAAACAACCGGTAATTGGCGATATACACTTTCCTACCCCCCACTCTTCTGCACCCCAACTCAGCCTCCTCTGCTTCCCACAGCCACAGTCTCTTGACTGGGAAACAGCGGCTGCTTGGATTCCACACACCTGAACAGGTGGCTGTCTGAGTGCCATTTGTTGGCTGCTGGTGTTGCTTTTTTTATGCTTCTTTTTATTTCTTCCTTGCCTCTCCCCACCTCCCCTTCCTTTCACTTGAGTACCTTGCTCCGTGCGCCATCTTTACTTCTTCCTGAGGGGCTACAGAGTTCTGGTAATTTGTGATATACGCTTTCCCACTCTCTACACTTCTTCACCCACACTCAACCTCCTCTGCTTCCCGCAGACACAGTCTCCTGTCCAGAAACACCAGCCCGCACTAACTGGCTCTCTGAGTGTCATTTGTTGGGTGCTAGTGTTGCTTTTTATTTTTTTTTCCTGCTTCTTTTGATTTCTTAATGCCTCTCACCACCTGCCCCTCCCTTCACTCAAGTACCTGGCGCCGTGCGCCATCTTTGCTTCTTCCTGAGGGGCTGTGGAGCTCCGTTGGAGTGTGGAGCTGCTTCCCGGTTTGGGCTGCCATGCAGGTGGGATCCCAGGACGTTTGTTTGTTTGTTTTGAATTGTTTGTTTGTTTTCTTCTCCTTTTCTTGAGTTGGGAGCCCTTTCTGGCCAGGCTGAGCTGCATGGCAGGGAGACTCCCCTTAGGCTCCCATAGACGTGCAGAGGGATCCCTGAGAGCATTTCTTTTTACGGTGTTTTTTTTTAAATTTGTTTTGTTTTCTTTTTCCTCTTTATCCCTTTTTGTCTTTCTTCATTGCTCAGTTTCTCATCTCTCTATACTTTCCTTCTCTTTCTGTTCCCTGAATACCTGGTGTCGCATACCTCTACGCCTTCTAGCCAGGCTATACTGCAACTCCTGAGAGCAACTTCCCCAGACCTCATAGCTGCATTGGTGGGATCCCTGGGAACTTTGTGGTTCTTTAATCTTTCTGATTCTTATTTATTCATTCTTTTATTTTCTTCCTCCTCCCCTCCTCCCCTTTCTGTTTTTCTCCATTTCATAGTCTCTCATCTCTCCACTCTAACAGCAAGCTCCCCTAGCATTCTTTTTTGTTTGTTTGTATGTTTTTGGCTCCTGTTCCTCTCTTCTCTCTTCCATATCCATCTTAGCTAAACACATAACAATTTCCCCACTGCATTCTGCCTACCTGCACCATGCGCTTGACATCACACCACCAAGCAGCACGGGCATGGCCTAATGGAACCTGCCCTGCACTGATTACTGACCCACCCTGGTGGCTGTAGTAAGTGCCATAAACAACCTGTTGCAGTAACTCCTCTTCAACTAGACCTGCCCTGCTGTACCATATCTGAGTGACTGACCCCGCCAGTTGAAGAAGGAGGCAAAAAGCATTGTGACCACAGATGAGCAAACAACAATTTAATTAACTACTCAGACATAGTTAAATTTTTTTTTAAAAAAAGGGACGAAAGAAACAAATCTACAATCAATAAATAAGAAAAATAACTACTGAATGCCCTGAAGACAGCAGAAAATAACAAAACATTTACAAAAACAAGACAGGGTGGTTGCGGTAGGCATCCAAAATAAAACATCAGATGACTATCCTCTGGAAGAAAATGCACTAGAACTACCTGATAGGAAATTCAAATCTCTAATACTCAGAATTCTCCAAGAACTGAGGCAAAAAGCTGACAAACATTAGGAAAAAATAGACACATTCATAGAAAATACGGACAAAAAATTAGAACAATTCAGGAAAATAATGCAAGAATAAAATGCCAAAATAAATTCACAACTAGAAATTATACAAAGACAACAATTAGAAATCCAAAAGATAAACAACAAGATTTCAGAAATGGACGATGTCATAGAAGGGCTGAGAAGCAGATTTGAAATGGTGGAAGACAGGATCAGTGGAATTAAAGACAGACACTTGGATACAACTCTGTTTGAGGAAAACTCAGAAAAAAGAACAAAGAAAAATGAAGAGACCCTGAGAGTTATGTGGGACACAATCAAAAGCAAAAATCTGCTAGTGATTGGAATTCCAGAACGGGGGAGAAAACAGAAAACACAGAGAGGATCATTGAGGAACTGCTGACAGAAAACTTCCCCAATACCATGAAAGATGAAAAGCTGGCCATCCAAGAAGCTCAACAAACCCCACATAGAAGAGACCCCAAAAGAAAATCACCAAGGCATATCATATTCACACTCGCCAAAACCAAAAACAAACAAGAATCCTGAGAGAATCTCATGAAAAACAAGAAGTCACATACAGAAGAGAAACAATAAGACTAAGCTCAGATTATTCAGCCAAAACCATGCAGGCAAGAAGGCAAGGGGATGACATATATAAAATCTTGAAAGAAAAAAATTGCCAGCCAAGAATAATATATCCTGCAAAACTCTCGTTCAAATTTGATGGTGAAATTAGGTCATTTCCAGATAAACAGAAATTAAGGGAATATGTAAAAGTCAAACTAAATTTACAAGAATTATTAAAGTGAGTTCTTCAATCTGAGGACAAACAGCTTCAGCTCACAGGCAGAACCTAGGATGCAGGATCGTACAAGCCAGATACCAATCTAGGAAATGAACTCTCGAGGACTATTCAAAACCAAAAGAAATACAACAGGGAATCAGAGCAGTTAATCAGTAAATGACAACAACTTCAAAACAATAAAAGAGGTAATAAAAGGCATAGGTATAGAACCTTCTAAAGAAAAGAAAAGCAAGGTGATACCAAGTAATGGTAGACTGCTTCAAACTTAGAAAGATAAGGGTAAAATTCATGGTAACCACAAAGAAAGGTAACAAACCGACTCATAAAAATAAAGAGGAAAAACATAAAGTCTCGGCAAAAACAAAACCTGCAGAAACAAAAGAAATGAAAAAAAATCCACAAACAAAAGTAACTCAGCACAAGAGAGTAAGAAGAACAAAGAAAACACAAAAAAAAAGCACTACAAAATGACAGCAACAAACGTACATCTATCAATAATTACACTGAATGTACACAGACTCAATGCACCCATAAACAGACGGAGAGTGACAGGATGGATAAGAACACAGGATCCATCAATATGCTGTCTACAAGAGAAACACCTTAGAAACAAAGATGTGAATTTACTATAAGTCAAAGGTTGGAAAAAAATATATCAACCTAACAACTACCAAAAAAGAGCAGGAGTGGCAATTCTAATCTCAGATAAAATAGATTTTAAAATGAAATCTACCATAAAAGACAAAGAAGGACACTATATAATGATTACAGGGATGATCCATCATGAAGACATAACCATAATAAACATCTACACACCCAATGACAGGGCTTAAAATACATAAAACAAACTCTAACAACACTGAAAAGAGAAATTGACAGTTCCACAATAATAGTAGGAGACTTTAACACACCACTTTCAATAAAGGACAGAACAACTAAGAAAAAACACAGCAAAGATACAGAAGACCTAAAGGGCACAATCAGGCAACTGGACCTCATAGACATATATAGAACACTCCATCCAAACGCTGCAAAGTACATTCTTTTCCAATGAACATGGAACATTCTCCAGAATAGACCGCATCTTAGGCCACAGAGCAATCCTCAACAAGATCCAAAACGTTGAGATAATTCAAAGTATTTTCTCTGACTACAATGTCATCAAGGTAGAAATTAACAATAGAAAGATCAAGGAAAAAAAAATCAACTATCAACTACGTGGAAACTGAATAATACCCTGCTTACACATCAGTGGGTAATAGAAGAAATCAGAGATGGAATCAAAAAATTCCTAGAATCAAATGAAAATGAAAACACATCATACCAAAACCTTTGGGACACAGCAAAGGCAGTCCTCAGAGGACAATTTATAGCAATAGATGCATATATCAAAAAAGAAGAAAGGGACAAAATCAAAACATTAACTACAGAACTCAAACAAATAGAAAGAGAACAGCAAAAAAAGCCCACAACCCCCAGAAAGAAGGAAATAGTAAAGATCAGAGCAGAAATAAATGAAATAGAGAACAGAAAAACAATAGAAAGAATCAACAAAACCAAAAGTTGGTTCTTTGAAAGAATCAACAAAATTGACAAACCATTGGCCAGACTGACAAAAGAAAAACAGGAGAGGACACAAATAACCCAAATAAGAAATGAAATGGGGGACATTACAACAGACCCAACTGAAATCAAAAGGATTATAACTGAATATTATGAAAAATTGTACTCCAACAAATATGAAAACCTAGAGGAAATGCATAAATTTCTAGAAACACAGAGCCTACCCAAACTACAACAAAGCGATGTTGAAAATCTGAATAGACCCATATAAGAGAAGAGATTGAAAAGGTAATAAAAACACTTCCAACCAAGAAAAGCCCTGGCCCAGATGGCTTCACTGGAGAATTCTACAAAACATTTACAGAAGAGCTTGTACCAGTACTACTCAAGCTATTTCAGAGCATAGAAGAGGAAGCAACACTTCCAAATTCATTCTGTGAAGCCAGCATAACGCTGATACCAAAACCAGGCAAAGACATCACAAAAAAAGAAAACTGCAGACCAATATCTCTCTTGAAGATAGATGCAAAAATTCTCAACTAAATTCTAGCCAATAGACTTCAGCATCATATCAAAAAAATAATACACCACGACCAAGTAGGATTCATACCAGGTATGCAAGGATGGTTCAACATTACAAAATCAATCAACGTAATCCACCACATAAATAAAAGGAAAGAAAAGAATCACATGATCATCTCAATTGATGCAGAAAAGGCGTTTGACAAAGTCCAACACCCATTCCTGATAAAAACTCTCAATAAAATCGGTATAGAAGGGAAATTTCTCAACATAATAAGGGCCATCTATGCAAAACCAATGGCCAACATCATTCTTAACAGAGAGAGGCTGAGAACATTCCCCTTGAAAACAGGAACAAGACAAGGATGCCCTGTATCACCACTCCTATTTAACATTGTGCTGGAAGTTCTAGCTACAGCAATAAGGCAAGAAAAAGAAATAAAGAGCATCCAAACTGGTAATGAAGAAGTTAAACTGTCCCTGTTTGCAGATGATATGATACTATACACAGAAAACCCTAAAGACTCCACGAGAAATCTACTGGAACTAATAGAAAGATTCAGCAGAGTAGCAGGATACAAGATAAACATTCAAAAATCAGTTGGATTCCTATACACCAATAAGGAGAACGATGAAAAGGAAATCAGGAAAACAATACAATTTTCAATAGCCCCTAAAAAGATAAAATACGTAGGAATATATCAGACCATGGATGTAAAAGACCTATACAAAGAAAACTACAAAACACTACTGCAAGAAACCCACAGGCATCTACATAAATGGAAGAGCATACCATGCTCGTGGATAGGCAGACTCAGCATTGTGAAAATGACAATTCTACCCAAAGCAATTTACAAATACAACACAATCCATATCTAAATACCAACAACATTCTTCAATGAGATGGGGAAACTAATCACTAACTTTATATGGAAAGGGAAGAATCCCCAATTAAGTAAAGCACTACTGAAGAAGAAGAGTAAAGTTGGAGGACTCACACTACCTGACTTCAGAACCTACTATACAGCTACTGTAGTCAAAACAGCCTGGTACTTGTACAACGGCAGATACATTGATCAATGGAACAGAATTGAGAACCCAGATGTAAATCCATCCACCTATGGTCACCTGATCTTCGACAACGGCCCAAGTCCATCAAATGGGGAAAAGACACTCATTTTAACAAATGGTGCTGGCAAAACTGGATATCCATCTGCAGAAAAATGAAACAGGACCCATTCCTCACGCAGTATACAAAAACTTCTTCAAAATGCATCAAAGACCTGAATATAAAGCCTAAAACTATAAAGTTCATAGAAGAAAAAATAGGACCAACACTTCAGGCCTTAATACACAGCATTAACAGGTACAAACCATAACCATCAACACACAAACCCCAATAGATAAGCTAGATAACTGGGATCTTCTAAAAATCAAACACCTATGCTCTTCAAAAGACTTCACCAAAAGAGTAAAAAGAGAACCTACAGACTGGGAAAAAATTGTTGGACAGTACAAGTCAGACAAAGGTCTACTCTCCATAGTCTACAAGAAAATCCAACACCTCTACAACAAAAAGACAAATAATCCTATTAAAAAATGGGCAAAGGAAATGAACAGACACTTCACCAAAGAAGACATTCAAATGGCCAACAGACACATGAAGAGCTGCTCACCATCATTAGCCATTAGAGAAATGCAAATTAAAACCACAATGAGATACCATCTCACCCCAGCATTACTGGCATGAATCAAAAAACACTGGAAATAACAAATGTTGGAGGGGCTGCAGGGAGATCGGAACTCTTATTCACTGCTGGTGGGAATGCAAAATGATACAACCATTTTGGAAAATGATGTGGCGCTTCCTCAGAAATCTAGAAATCCCACTCTTAGGAATTTATCCTAGAGAAATAAGAGTCGTCACTCAAATAGACATATGCACACCTATGTTCATGGCACCATTGTTCACAATAGCAAAACGATGGAAACAACCTAGATGCCCATCAAGAGATGAATGGATAAACAAACTATGTTACATACACACAATGGAGTACTATGCAACGAGAAAGTACAACAGTGAATCTGTGAAGCATCTCATAACATGGATGAAACTGGAGGACATTATGCTGAGTGAAATAAGTCAATCACAAAAGGACAAATATTGTATGAGACCTCTATTGTAAAAACCCATGAAAAAGTTCACATACAAAATGTAACAATCTTTGTTGGTTACCAGGGATGGGAGGGGTGGGGGGGGGAATATTAAATAGGCAATAGATAAGTGGTATCTTGGGTGAAGGGTGAGACAGTACACAATACATGGGAAACTAGCACAACTTGTACCAGGAAAGGTCATGGAAGCCCCATAGACACATCCAAACTCCCTGAGGGACTGAATTGCTGGGCGGAGGGCTGTGGGGACCATGGTCTCGAGGAACATCTAGCTCAATTGGCATGACACAGCTTATAAAGACAATGCTCTACATTCTACCTTGGTGAGTAGTATCTGGGGTCTTAAAAGCCTGTGAGTGGCCATCTAAGATACTCCACTGGTCTCATCCCTTCGGGAGCAAGGGAGAGTGAAGAGAACAGGATACAAGGAAAAGATTAGTCTGAAGGACTAATTGTCCACAGCTACCAAGGCCTCCACCGGACTGAGTGTGGTACAGCTAGATGGTGCCCGGCTACCACCGCTGACTGCTCTGACCAGGATCACAACAGAGGGTTCTGGACAGAGCTGGAGAAGGATGTAGAGCATAATTCTAACCCACAAAAAAAAGACTGGCCTAAAGGAGACTGGAGAAACCCCAAGATTATGGCCCCCAGATACACTTTTAGCTCAGTGGTGAAGTTACCTCTGAGGTTCACTGTCCAGCCTGGGAGTGGACAGCCCAGCAAAACCAAATGAGACTAACGAGGTACAGGAGTCCAGTGACAAGGGCCAGAAAGCAGAAGAGGACAAGGAAGCTGGTGATAGGGAACCCAAGGCTGAGTAAGGATATTGTTGATGTGTTGTGAGATTGTTAACCATTGTCACAGGGCAACATTTGTAGTAACCGTTAAATGAGAAAGTATTTTGTTCTGTAAACCTTCAACTTAAGTGAGAATAACAGCACAATTGGAGGAACGTAGTCAATGTCACTGAACTGTGCATGTAGAAATTTTTGTAACGGTGTATCTTTGGCTATGTGTATTTTCACCAAAACAAAAAAGGTTGAGAAGTTAGAGGGTTGGTATGTTGTGGGGTTGTTAACCAATGTCGTAAAACAACATGGGTAGCTCTGTTTCATGAGAAACTGTTTGTTCTGTAAGCCTTCACCTGAAGTACAATTAAAACAAAAAAACAGGAGAAAGTTAACTAACCTGCATACACACACAAACTTACACACACTCAACATCAAAAGTAAGCCAACAAGAAATCCAATTAGTTCTCCTTTTCGGCAGAAAGGTAACCAGGGGTCTATAGAACATACAGCTAAATGAAATGTATTCAAATACTCCGAGTGAAACTTTCATAGATACGCTTGTTGCTGAATCATCATATTTTCTTTCTTATTCTTCATCAGTGAAGACAGGGTTTTGGTCTCCAAGGGCATTCAGCTTCTGAGTTTCTTTGTTGCTAAAAGGAAACAACAACAAGAACAACAGCTATTTAGGTGACATTCTTATCATTTCAAAGAAAGCGAGTGGGTGGAAATGAAGGAAGAAAGTGCTGCTAAGAAGCCCAGATCCTATTTCCCTGTGACGCCACTAATAGTCACTTAGGAGAGGTAGGTAGACCAGAGATTTGGTGTAAGCAAAAAACCAAAAAATCAAACTACTCTAAATGGTTTTTAGTGGTTGAAAACGAAAAGCAAATTTAAAGATGAAATCAGTTTATTATAAACACCTTTTCCATAGCAATCTATTTTTTCTAAGAGTTCTCCCTGTATTTATTTGGCATATTGCTCGGAGGTATCTCAATAGAATATATCTAATGAGATCTTCTTCATTCATCATTCTGTACTGAGAGATGCTTTTCCAAATGTTGAGATTAAAAACTATACATTCTTCCAAAGAAATTATTTCAATTACAATATGCACTTTACTAATAAGTTCTCTCCCAGCATGAGAAGATTATACAGTTTTAACTTGCAAATCCATTTCCAAAATAGATAATCATTAAATACTAAGGCAATCTAGTTTCTATAAAGATATGGCAATTAAAGAAACAGAGGTAGAATGATAAGGATCTTAAAGGAGAAAGGACCATCGAATGTCATTGAGTCCGTCCATCTCCCAAGGTTGGAATCTGTACTACACCCCTGATAGATGGCAACCCAGTTTCTACTTAAATACCTCTAGTTTTCAAGAGTTCATACCATTGCAAAACAATTCTTTCTACTGTCAAATGGTTCTCATTCTTAGAAGGTTAATCCTCATGTTGAATAGAATGTGTCTTCTGGGATCATCTGCATTTTAAGTAAAGTTTTACCCTTTGGGGCATCACAGAATATTCTCCATTCATCACTGTAGGAAATGGCAGGCTATACAGATAACCTTAAGGACTCAGGACACAGTTTAGCAGAAGGAGGTGAGATGAAGATACTTCTGAATGAATTACGAAGAATCTGGAAAAATCCTATGCATGATATGATTCAGCAGTTTCAGTCTAAAGAAGGAAAGGTATGACCTGAAAAAAAAAAAAAAAGTTGGATGCTAATTAAAGAGTCGGACTGGTTAGGTCAGTCAATGTATTTGATATATTCCTTTGCAGATGTTTCAAAAATTTGTTTGGAAACAAACTTGGACACATCAGAAATACATTTGTAGATCTGCTTGAGAGTTCTAGCAACTATAATAGAGATAGACATCATTGACTGCTTTTTGTCCAAGTGTTGCAGTAAGTTTGAGGCTAGGAAGGCAGAGGATTTGACAACTGTTGGTTCCATCAAGCATGTTTTACTGTCTTTCTTGAGTGCAGTTCATACTCTTTAGAACTGTTAGCTCCCTGTGGTGCTGAGATAATATGTCCCTACTTGAAGCCTTGCCTTCTCTGGCAAGGCTTCAAACCGAGAATTTGTAGCAGCTTTATTTCTATAGACGGATACCAAATGTGTCATATACATCTTTTTTACTGCTAAATTTTTGGAAAATATTTTTTCTCCAGCTATAATTCCAGTCACAGACATATGTATACTAATTATTTTTTTTCTTTATTTTGACGTGATTATGCTTGCACACAGCCTCTCCTTCCCAAGACAATTATTTCCTGTGTCCTTACAAGCAGGTTAATGGTCAGGGTGGAATGAGAAGAGGCTCCCTATGTAGTTCTGTCTTTGCACCCTCTTTTGTGGGATGCCAAACAACAGAACATAACCCTTCCTCCTGAACACGCGTCTGTCATTTTGTCGCACTAGGGGGGCTTTCGTGTTGCTGTGATACTTGAAGTTTTGCCACCGTTATTTCAAGTACCAGCAGGATCACCCTTGGTGGACAGGTTTCAGCTGAGTTTCCACACTAAGACACTCTAGGAAGAAGGATCTGGCGGACTACTTCTGAAAAAATTAACCAGTGAAAATCTTATGAATATAAGCAGAACATTGTCTGATATAGTGCTGAAGATAAGCCCCTCAGGTTGGAATGCACTCAGATATGACTGGGGAAGAGCTGCCTCCTCAAAGCAGAGTCAACCCTAATGATGTGAATAGAGCCAAGCTTTCAGGACCTCCATTTGCTGATGTAGCATGACTCAGAATGAGAAGAAACAGCTGCAAACATCCATTAATAATCAGAACGTGGAATGTATGAAGTATAAATCTAGGAAAATTGGAAGTCATCAAAAATGAAGTGGAATGCATAAAGATCGATATCCTATGTATTAGTGAGGTGAAATGGACTGGTATTGGCCATTTCGAATCAGACAATCATATGATCTACTATGCCAGGAATGACACATTGAAGAGGAATGGCGTTGCATTCATCGTCAAAAGAACATTTCTAGATCTATCCGTAAGTAAAATGCTGTCAGTAATAGGATAGTTTCAATACGTCTACAAGGAAAACCAGCTCGTACAACTATTATTCAAATTTATGCACCAACCACTAATGCCAAAGATGAGGAAACTTAAGATTTTTTTTTACCAACTTCTGCAATCTAAAATCAATTAAACCTGCAATCAAGATATATTGATAATTACTGGTGACTGGAGTGCAAAGGTTGGAAACAAAGAGGAAGGATCAGTAGTAGGAAAATATGGCCTTGGAGACAGAAAGAATGCCAGAGATCCCATAATAGGGTTTTGCAAGACCAATGACTTCTTTGTTGCAAATATCTTTTTTCAACAACATAAAAGGCAACTATACACGTAGACCTTGCCCGATGGAATACACAGTAATCAAATCGACTACATCTGTGGAAAAAGACAATAGAAAAGCTTAATATCATCAGGGGCCAACTGCAGAACAGACTACTGCTCATATGCAAGTTCAGTTTGAAGCAGAACAAAATTAAAGCAAGTTCACGACAGCCAAAATACGACCTTGACTATATACCACCTGAATTTGGGGACCATCTCAAAAATAGATTTGACTCATTAAACACTAATGACCAAAGAACAGACAAGTTGTGGGATGACATCAAGGACATCATAAATGAAGAAACCAAAAGGTCGTTAAAAAGGCAGGAAAGAAAGAAAATACCAAAACAGATGTCAGAAGAGACTCTGAAACTTGCTCTTGAACGTGAAGTAGCTAAAGTGAATGGAAGAAATGATGAAGTAGAAGAGCTGCCGGGAAGATTTCAAAGGGCAGCTCAGACAGACAAAGTAAAATATTGTAATGAAATGTGCAAAGACCTGGAGTTCGAAAACCAAAAGGGAAGAATATTCTTGGCAATTCTCAAGCTGAAAGAACTGAAGAAAAAATTCAAGCCTCGAGATGCAGTTTTGAAGGATTCTATGGGCAAAACTTTGAACGATGCAGGAAACATCAAAAGAAGACGGAAGGAGTACACAGCCACTGCGCCAAAAAGAACTGGCCGACGTTCAACCATTTCAGGAGGTAGCATATGATCGAGAACCGATGGTACTAAAGGAAGAAGTCCAGGCTGCATTGAAGGCATTGGCAAAAAACGAGGCTGGAAGATTTGACAAAATAATGATTGAGATGTTTCAACAAATGGATGCAGCGTTAGAGGTGCTCACTGGTCTATGCCAAGAAATGTGGAAGACAGCTACCTGGCCAAGTAACTGGAAGAGAGCCATGTTTGTTCCCATTCCAAAGAAAAGTGATGCAAAGGAATGCAGAAATTATCGAACAATATCATTAATATCGCACGCAGTTAAATTTGCTGAAGATCATTCAAAAGCGGTTGCAGCAGTACATCGACAGGGAACTACCAGAAGTTCAAGTCGGATTCAGAAGAGGATGTGGAACAACGGATATTATTGCTGATGTCAGATGGATCTTGGCTGAAAGCAGAGAATACCAGAAAGATATTTACCTGTGTTTTATTGACTATGCAGACGTTCAACTGTGTGGATCATAACAAATTACGGATAACATTTCAAAGAATAGGAATTCCAGAACACTTAATTATGCTCGTGAGGAACCTATACACAGACCAAGAGGCAGTCATTTGAACAGAACAAGGGAATATTGCATGGTTTAAAATCAAGAAAGGTGTGCATCAGGTTTGTATATTTTCACCATACTTTTTCAACCTGTATGCTGGGCAAATAATCCAAGAAGCTGGACTATATGAAGAAGAATGTAGCATCAGGATTGGTGGAAGATGCATTAACAACCTGCAATGAAGATGACACAACCTTGTTTGCTGAAGAGGAAGAGGCCTTGAAGCACTTACTGATGAAAATCAAAGACTACATCCTTCAAAATGGGTTACACCTCAATATAAAGAGAACAAAAGTCCTCACAGCTGGACCAGTAAGGAACATCATGATAAACGGAGAAAAGATTAACATCATCAAGGCTTTCATTTTACTTGGATCCACAATCAACACTCAAGGAAGCAGCAGTCAAGAAATCAAACGACGCATGGCATTGGGCAAATCTGCTGCAAAAGACCTCTTTTAAGTGTTTAAAAGCAAAGATGTCACTTTGAGGACTAAGGTGCACCTGACCCAAGCCATGGTATTTTCAGTCGCCTCACATGCATTTGAAATCTAGACATTGAATAATGAAGACAGAAGATGTCTTAGAATTATGGTGTTGGTGAAGACTATTGAATATACCATGTATTGCCAGAAGAATGAACCAGTCTGTCTTGGAAGAAATATAGCCAGTGTGCACCTTAGAAATGAGGATGGTGAGACTTCATCTCATGTACTCTGGACATGTTATAAGGAGGGATCAGTCCCTGTAGGACATCATGCTTGGTAAAGTAGAGGGTCAGTGAAAAAGAGGAAGACCCTCAGTGAGATGGATTGACACAGTCACTGTAACAATGAGTCCAAGCTTAACAACGATTGTGAGCATGGTGCAAGACAGGGCAGTTCTTCGTTCTGTTGTACGTAGGGTAGGAATGAGTTGGAACTGACTTGAAGGCACTTAACAAGAACAACCTTTCCTCCAACAAACCCCAACAAGTCCATGCACACCCAGCTCTCTCTTAGCACCCATCTCTATGGCACTTTAGGCTTGAATAACAATATTAGGTCTTTTTCATGGTTTATAATTCCAAGTATAATAGAGATGGGAAAGTAAGATTGCTCTTAGATATGAATGGGCCATTTAAATTCGGAAGTCATTGCGTGCTCCCTAGAGCTAATGTTTCAACGTTGATTTATTTCATCCCCATGCAAAGGCCATACAAAGGTTTCTATTTTGTTTGTTTGTATAATGAAAACTGTAATCAATGAATCTTTTTTTTTTTAAATATTAATGTTTGGTAGAACTTTCATAGAGAGTAGGTTTTTATCTCCTTTTCCACATACTCCAACACTTCGTATTAGGTCTTCCCTATTAACAGGTGTTTTTCTCTACATAAAAAGGATTACAGGCTATAATTTCACATATAATAGGTAGTAGCTATATTTATCTAAAATCTTGTCAACTTTGTAGCTAGATAGCTGTCAACCTACTTTCAGTATTGTTCTGTGAAACATCTCTGGGAGTTGGTATAAAAGGCTTATAAACTTTTCAGTGAGCCATTTAATTCAGTTCCTAAGTTAGCATTTCACTTTCTCAGATCACAAATTCTTCAGGTCTCTGTAATTACTGAATGACTGGTGATGCATCTAGAAATATTATATTTTCAGGGGCTAAGTATGCTCTGGGAATTGCCATCAACAGGGACACCAAATTTATATTGCTTTTTTAGTTCATAGCATAATTTTAATGTTTCTCTATTGTGATTTGATAGATAGTCCATGGGCCACAATCAGCTCAACTCACTTGGGCCAAATGGTTATCTTTTTAAAATAAATGCAAATCCAAATGTTCATACTGAAAATATTTGTATATATGTGCTTTCCCCTACTTTTCTTATGGGGAAAGAAAGACTATGTCAAAATCCATCTGGGTGCCCCCAATACCTAGCAGAGTGTTAGACACATGGCAGGCATGCAGTCAATGTTTATTGAATAAATAAATCCATTTTGAAGTAATCCTATGCCTTTGACAGTTATGTATACAGTATTTGAAGGATTAGCACCTGAGATTATTTGGTATTCTGAAGTATTCTTCTGTTATTTCACTTATTTGGGGAGTTATATATTTGTTCATTTTAAATTGAAACAGTCTTCTCAAATTTTTTTTTCTCGTCCTACCTACCTTCCTCCACTATTATAACAACTATAAATAATCTACCATTATTGAAATCTGGCCAGAACAATAATCTATAAACCCACTTCCACATAAAATGTAGAAAGCTACCAGTCTTGATTTAAAATAGCTACCATTTCAATCTACTGCCACCTATTATTTTAATCATTGTCATTTAACAGTCTTTAAGCATTAGTGCCTGTTTTATTAAGGAGCCCTGGTGGTGCAGTGGTTAAGTACTCTTCTGGTAACCGAAAGGCTGGTAGTTCAATCCCACCAGCCGCTCCTTGGGAGAAAGATGTGACAGTCTGCTTCAGGAAATATTACAGCCTTGGAAACCCTATGGGGCAGTTCTGCTCTGCCCTATAGAGTCGCTATAAGTTGGAATCGACTCCATGGCAATAGGTTTTTTTTTTTTTTTTTTTAGTCTATTTTATTGTGGCAGTCAAAACGGAAACGTGACAACTCTTAACAATCTCTGCTTTTATAACAAATATTCAGAAAGATCTGCTTTACATAACAAAATCCTCTTATTCAGTGGCAACCTTCTGTCTTCCACATTCACACTAATACTAGTGTCGTATTTGACAGGACAGAGTCACACATTCAGCTGGCATTATTTTGCTGCTCAAACTTCGTATAGAATTTGTTTTCCTGATACGATTATCTTGAATATTTACTTCCTGCCAAAGAAAATACAACCTCATTTTCTGAGAATCTACTCAGTGGGCAGACTACACAGCAAAGGAAACATCAGCCCTGTACAATGTTTTTCATGCTTAAGATGTAGCCCAGGAGTCTACAAATAAATAAAACAGCGGCCATCAATTAACCCAGCAGGCACAGTGCACCGGTCATAATATAGTCAGCTATAGCTCAAAGCCCTGAGAACATAGCTTGTTTTAAATAGTCAACACTCAGTTGTTCCTGGTAATGGGAGGCAAAGAGTTGAGACTATAATTTTAAAAGACGCATGCTCACCATTAGTTTGAAATGTTTTCCTACTCGATATTATTTTTCTGGGGTAATTTGCAAGTAAGAAAACTAGCTAGTATCTTAGTCTTTGTCTGTGTTCTTCTCTACTGGTAAAGACTTCTATGCCAGGGCTAACGATTAAAGAAATGGCCAGGATAGAAAAAGCAGAGAAAAGAATTGCAATTGAGAGGTGAAATGGGCACCACTTCAAGATTATCAATCAATTTTCAATTGAAATAATGGTATCAGTTTCCTCTTGGCTGCCGTAACAAATTACCACAAACTTAATGGCTTAAACAATAGAAATTTTTGTCTTACCTTTCTGGAGGTCGTAAGTCCCGCATGTGTCTTAAACCAAAAAACCCATTGCTATCAAGTCAGTTCCGACTCACAGCAACCCTATAGGACAGAGTGGAACTGCTCCACAGGATTTCCAAGGAGCGGCTGGTGGATTCAAGCTCTTAACCACTGCGCCACTGGGGCTCTGATGTGTCTCACTGGACTACAATCAAAGTTTCAACAGGGCTGCATTCCTTTCTGGGAGCTCTGAGGAGAATTCATGTCCTTGACTTTTCCAGCATCTAGAGGATGTCTGCATTTTTTGGCTCATGGCTCCCTCCCTCCATTTTCAAATCCAACAATGGTAGGTTGAATCGTTCTCACATATCACTCTGACCTCTTCTTTGTCCTCTCTCTTCTGCTTTTAAGGAACCTTGTTGCTTTGAGTCAGAATCGACTTGACAGCAATGGGTGTTTTTGGTTTTGCTGATTACATTGGGCTCAGTCAAATAATCCAGGATAATTTCCCTATTTTAAAGTCCTCTGATTAGCAACTTTAATACCGTCTGAAACCTAAATTCCTCTTTTCCATGTAAGGTAACATATTCACAGGTTCCAGGGTTTAGGCCACAGACATCTTTGGGGGTTCATTATTCTGCCTGTAACAATATTGTAATAAATATTATGTTTCAAAATCATACTTGTGCTTTTTATTTTGATGTTTTTTTAGTGTATGTTATATTTTCACTACTTGGCCCCTGATATTCATCTAGCTGGAAAGGCGATTAGAAATGGTAAAGGATATTAGGGAAAGGCTAAAAATTATCCAGCCTCTGACATTCAAAAATGTAATTGTTGACAATAATTTTAAAATTATTTTGTCTCTGTGTTTAATATATCAATGTCCAAAGGTAGAAAATCCAACTCAGAGAAGTCTGTTGTATTACAGAGAAGTTATCCCTCTTGCTTATGGCAGAAAATCCATAAGGCTTATTGCTCTGGGGTAGGAGTGTATAAAATGAGGGCATTTAAAGAAGCATTGGCCACTTTCTAGACCCAGGTGGTATTATGAAGAAGTAAAAGTTAGAATACAAAAAATTGGAGAGACGGTGGCTTGGAAGTTGGGGTGGGGAGTCTGTAGGAAGCCAAAGTCAAGTGTTGTCAGTGAGTGAGCATCACTGGGCTCTGAAAAAACATCTTTGTGGGATATCAGGATTTGGGTGCCAACAACCACAGGTGATCAGGAGATATAACCCAGCAACTGGAGCAATGATCCTGTACCAAGGGTTTTGCTGTGACAAAAGATTCTGTAAGACACATTTCTCCTCTGTACACTTAACACCATCAAAGTAAGAGTTTGTGGGAGGAGGGGGCTAAAGAGAAAGTGGGTCAGTGGTGTAGGAGGGTTAAAACAGCCTTACATAAAAGGACTCGTTGGATTATCATAGCAAGTGTGTTGTTAACACTGCTAAAGCGCATATGACGCCCATCACAAAACATCAAATTATTTAGGACATAAAATCTGGATTTCTGGTTACAGTATATTTCAATATACAGATAAAAATGTATCTCTTTTAATATTCTACAACAAATCCCATCTTTATCTCAAGTTCTCACCTACAGGTTTTTGGAAGTGGGAGTAGGCAAAGGAGGGCACAATTTATTTACAGACATCCTTGTTAAAACTTATCCTGCTCTAATAACATAAACAATCCTTTTCTGGAGGATAAAAATTCAGCCTCACTGAAAAGAAAGAAAATGTTCACTCTCATTTCTTAGTTTTCTAATCCCCTTCTTGACTCTTTTTCAAGATTATGTTCATACTAAAAATCAAAAACCAAACCTCTTGCCATTCGACTCTTAGTGACCCTATAGGACAGAGAGTAGAACTGCTCCGTAGGGTTTCCAAGGCTGTGATCTTTATGGAGGCAGACTGCCATATCTTTCTCCTTCGGAGCAGCTGATGGGTTTCAACCGCCAAACTTTTAGTTAGCAGCTGAGGGCTTAACCACTGCACCGCAAGGGTCCTATATGTGTACTGGAAGGAGAAGAATGGCTGTCCATGCTCCTCTGTTCTCCAGGAAAACAGCCACATCTCCCATGATTGCAAGGTGGTCTGCTGGTCTCTGATTCTTAGTACAGACTGTACTTAGTCACTTTGCAGTTCATACCTTTGGCTAAGGTAATACTCAAGAGGACTCCAATAATCCTTGGCTTTTGGTATTCAGAGGAGCCCTGGTGCCCCAGTAGTTAAGCGCTTGGCTGCTAACCAGAAGGTTGGTGGTTGAAACCCAACAGCCACTCCATGAGAGAAAGATGTGCCTGGCAGTCTGCTTCAGTAAAGATTACGGCCTTGGAAACCTGACGGGGGTGTTCTATCTTGCCCCATCATTTCACTAAGATACGGAATCAACTTGAAGGCAATTGGTTTGGTTTTGGTTTTCTGGTATTCAAGCCCTTGCGTGAGGGTGGGAACTGTGATTTACGTCTAACTAGTAGTACATGGCAAAGGTGAAGGAGGTAGCTTTCATGGTGATGTTACAAGTATAGGATCTGTGTCACTAATAGACTACAGTCTCTCTGTCGCTGGCTTTGAATAATCAAGCTGCTGCTAAGAAAGTGGTCATACTGGAGAAATCTTTAGGGCAAGGAATTGCGGGTAGCCTCAAGGAGCTGAGGACATCCTCCAGAAAAAAACTGAAACCTTCAGTTAATTCTTCAGTTGCAAGAAAATGAATTCTGCCAAAAATCTGAAGGAACTTGGAAGTGAATCTTTCCCCAGTCAAGCCTATGATGAGGATACAGTCCAGCTGACACCTTGCAGCCTGCTGAGTCCCTGAAGTGGAGAAACCAGCTAAGCCATGCCCAGAGTCCTCACCTACAGAAATTGAGATGTAACAAATGTGTGTTGCTTTATGCTGCTAATTTTGTGATAACTTATTACCCAGCAATAGAAAATGAACACAATGGACATTCTAATAAATAATAAACATTAATTTGGTCCCTTTTAAAGGCCCCAGCTTCATCATCTATGACCACATCTTCTACTACTGTCCATCTTTAATGCATGGATTACGTGTGGATGCTTCAATATTCAGAATGTCTCAAATATGAGATAACAAATAAATACCTCCTAGACTTAGAGTGTGTACGTAGAGGCATTTCCCCAAAGTAAGCTGTGTTACCTTAGGACACTTTCAGATATGTTCCATTATAATTGAGAACACCAGTAACCCTGAAACTATGATTGTATTAATGAAGTTTTTGAGATGTATTATGAAATGTTAAGACAGTTTTACCTCTAAAACATAACACCAACTAGTCTCTTCAGGAAATGTATCTGTGATGTAGGTCCCTAGGTGGCGTAAATGGTTTGCAGTCAACTGCTAACCTAAAGATTAGTGGTTCAAACCAAACCAGCTGTAGCATAGAAGAAAGGCCTGGCAATCTGCTTCTGTAAAGATTACAGCCAAGACAACCTTACTGATCAGTTCTACTCTGTAATACATGGGATTACTATAAGTCAGAATTGACTTCACAGCATCGAGTTTGGTTTTTGGTTTATCTGTGATTTGGGAATATAGTTGTTACATAATGTTATAAATAAAAATGCAATATCTAAAGGATAATATCTTAAATAACATCTCAAACATATTTTAAACTATGTAAAATAGATTAATGTACCACCAGATAAATAGATAAATGGTAGATAGAGACCAGAAAGCTAGAAAGAGAAACATACTGGAAGGAATGATCTCAAAATATTAGTTAACACTTTATGTCTGAGTCTTTGAATGTTAGGATTTTTAGTAATTTTATATTATTCATAATGCCTATCTATCTTTTAATAATTTTCCTCATGTATTTCTTGCATCCAAAAATAAAAATTAATTTAAAAAGTAATAATCAATAGAACATGTATTCTATAAAAAGAAGAGAAAATTATGCAAAACTGTTAGTTTGTTTTAGGACAAGCTTGTATCTTACTTTCAGTAGAGAACTCCAACAAATATTTTCACCTTTTGATACCAATCTTTAATAGAAAGCACTACTACTTATATGGTGCAATCATGGTAATGAAGGTATAATAAGGGAACAGTTATTGTTGTTGATAGTTGCTGTTGAGTCAATTCTGTCCCATGGAGACCCCATGTGTGTAGAGTAGAGCTGCTCCATAGGATTTTCAAGGATGTGACCTTTCAGAAAGTAGACCACCAGGCCTGTCTTCCAAGGTGCCTCTGGGTGAATAATAAAATATATTTCTCTGAATCTGCATTCTCACACTCAGAGAAAATTTTAAACCTTCAAGTTCCTCCCAGTTAAATCTGCAAGTTTCCAGAAGAACATATTCAGTCTGTTCAGCTGTCAGCTAGCACTACCAGCTTGCTGTCTGTCAGCCAATGAGGCAGCTGAGACTGCCACAAAAATGTCAGAGGTACCACCAGTGTCCTAGCAAAGCTTCCAAGGCTGCCGGGATGCCACATGGAGGTGCCTCAAATCCTCTGCTTTACAGGGAACTGCCTGATTCAGTTCAGGCTTTAAAAGTCTTTGACCCAGCCGGCATTTTGGAATCCGGGACAGACATAGCTTTTATGGGTCATACAGATTCCCTTGCAATGACATTGTCTTAAATTTGTATAGCTCTTGAGAATATACAGCAAGTGTTCACAGGTATTATCTCACTTTATTTTCATAAAAACTGCAATAAATACAAAATATATTGTCTAATATCTTATTTCAATCTTATATATAAGCAAAATGAGGTTCCTTGCAATTGTGATTAGTCCAAGGACATATACTTAGTGTTAGAGTCTGAACTCAAATAAGCCTCCGAATCCAAGATTGTACATTACTCTCTTTCCATAGAACTAAATATTATACAATCTAGCCACAAGCAGCCAATTCTATGTATTATTTAAAGACCATTGTGATTATGCATATTTCATGAACTTGTACTAATAAAAAATTCCTAAGAGGAGGCAGAAAATGTTAAAATCATTACTTTCAAAATATGATCTTTGCATTAAAAAGTTCTGTTTTTCACATTCTTGTATTAGAAAAGAAATATCAGTGTCAGGTATTTTTTAAATGTAAAATAAAACACTTGAACAAGGACTGTTTTGAATTTAAGCTCTATAACATCAACAAATTGCTGACTTAAGTGTTAAAAATAACAACATCAAAATATTACTGTGATCATTATGGTTATGTGTCAACTTGGCTAGGCCATAATTCTCAGTTGTTTGGCAAACACTATGTAATCAACCTCCCTTTTGTAGTCTGATGTGAGCAGCCAATCAGTTGAAAAGGGAGTTTCCTTGGGGGTGTGGCCTGTATCCAATACATATGGATGTTCTGGTAAAGCTTGCCCCTCTCTCAGTTCTCTCTGACCTCTAGCTTTTGGGACAGGAGCCAACAGCCTGCCATACGACCTGTAGCTTTTGGGATTCACCAGCTCCCACAGCCCCATGAGCCAGCAGACTTAACAGATGCTAAGTGTCCCCTAAGCACTGAGTCTTCTTTTCTTTCCCTCCCACCCACTGCTGGTAACTACTAATGAACTTTGGTCTTTAGAACCAAAAACCAAAAACCAAACCCGTTGCTGTCAAGTTGATTCTGACTATAGCGACCCTGTGGGACAAAGTAGAACTGCCCTATTGGATTTCCAAGGATGTAAATCTTTACAGAAGCAGGTTGTCACATCTTTCTCCCATGGAGCAACTGGTGGGTTCGGACTGCTGACCTTTCAGTTAGTAGCTGAGTGCATAACCACTGGGCCACCAGGGCTCCTTTGAATGATCTCAGTTATACAAAACATCTAGAAGAGGCAAGCATATAGAGACCAAAATAGCCCTAGTGGCACAGTGGATAAGCACTTGGCTACTAACCAGAATATCTGCAGTTTGAACCCACTAGCCACTCCTTGGGAAAAAGATGTGGCAGTCTGCTTCTGTAAAGATTACAGCCTTGGAAACCCTCTGGGGCAATTCTACTCTGTCCTCTAGGGTTGCTATGAACAGGAATTGACTTGATAGTAACGGGGATCATACAATATTTGTCCTTTTGTGACTGATATTTCATTTCTCTTTATGGCTGAGTACATCACCCTTTTTTCTGGTAAATACATTTGACTTCACCTGGCAAACAGCACACTTCTACTTCAGTTCATGGTAGTGTTGGTTAATGCCATCCCACCACTGGCCTGGGACATGTGACTCAAATCTGGCTCCCCTTTGTCACAATGACTGGCTCAGTGGTGGGCATGTGAGTGGCCCAGACCATGCCAACTGGAATGAGGTATGTCCCATATAGAAGAAACCCGAAACAGAATTTTTGAAAATCTTTCATTTTAGTCTCTTCCTTTGCACCTTTCTACAGTTGCTACTCCAAGAGAGCCAGGTCACTGGCATGATCTTTAGCCTGGACTTTTCCATCATGATGATTTTCCTCTGAGTACAGACTCTGTGCCACAGTGGGTTTGATTTCATGTCCAGTTCAATTATTTCCAGTTTAGAAATACTCCTCAGCAGGAATCTTCACACGCTAAATATCCTGATGCATATAATTGGGTAAAATGGCAAGTAATGAGAAGTGAAATATGGATGGTGGCAGCCTTTTCTCTTTGACCCTCTGAATTTTTTTTCTGACAGAAAAATGAATAATTAGCACAATGTAAGTTGTTCTGAAACTTACTTTTTTAAAAAATCGTAGTTTTAATCCTTACTTTTTTCACTTGGCTCCTCCAATTCATTGATTTTAATGTGCTTTTTATTTTCTCTTTTAGTTCTAATTCATGTGTGCTATTAATTATTATTTTACTTAAACTATATTTTTCTTTAAAAACTGTCCTTAGTCCATACATTTTTCCTTAAAAAAGAAAGAACTATTACTGTTTGTTTACGTGTTTGGTTGGATCCCCAAAGCAAGTAACTGTGCTTCATGTCCATAAGTTAGCTGGGAGGAGTCAATTTGAGACGACCCTCTGGGAACCTTTAAAAAAAAAAAGTATTTTATACCTGGGTGAGTGATAAGAGCTGCCAGCACCACAGCCATTCTAGAAACTGGGCTAGTCACTATGTTGCAGCCCTACTTAGAAATGGATGCTTTCACACAGAAAGAAAAAGTCTTTGATGGTTACAAGGGAGGGGAGGGAAAAACACCAACTAGGCAATCAGGCAACAGATAAATGGTAACTTTGGTGAAGGATAAGACAGTACACAATACTGGGGAAGCCAGTACAACTTGACCAAGGCAAAATCATAGAAGATTCATAGACATATCCAAACTCCCTGATGGATCAAGTTACTGTGCTGAGGTTTGGGGATGATGGTCTCGGAGGACATTTAGCTCAATTTGCACAACATAGTTTATAAAGAAAACGTTCTACATCCTACTTTGGTGAGTAGGGTCTGGGGTCTTAAAAGCTTCTGAGTAGTCACCTAAGATATGTCTACTGGCCTCACCCTGTCTGGAGCAAGGGAGGATGAAGAAAACCATAGACACAAGGGAAAGATCAGTGCAAAGGGCTAATGGACCACAACTACCATAGCCTCCACCAGACTGAGTCTAGCACAACTAGATGGTGCCCAGCTCCCACCACCTACTGCTCTGACAGGGATCACAATAGAGGGTCCCAGACAGAGCTGGAGAAAAATGTAGAGCAAAATTCTAAATCACAAAAAAAACCTAGACTTATTGGTCTGACAGAGACTGGAGAAACCCCAAGAGTATAGCCCCCAGATACACTTTTAACTCAGTACTGAAGTCGCTACTGAGGTTCACCCTTCAGTCAAAGATTAGACAAGCCTATAAAACAAACAATAACACATGTAGTTCAACCATATATATGAGACTAAATGAGCACACCAGCCCAGGGGCAAGGACAAGAAGGCAGGAGGGAACAGGAAAGCTGGAAGAATGGAAATGGGTAACCCAAGGTTAAGAAGGGGAGAGTGTTGACACACTGGGGGGTTGGCAACCAATGTCATAAAACAATTTGTGTATTAATTTTTTAATGAGAAACTAATTTACTCTGTAAACTTTCACTTAAAACACAATTAAAAAAGAGAAAGAAATGGATGCTTTCAGGAGAGATAGTGGGACTTAGTATCCATACCATAGGAGAAGAGGGTTCAAGAGGTACCTTTAATGATCATGATTATGTCAATTGCAAGTTATAGAAATCTAATGCAAACTAGCTTAAGGATAATGAAAGGTATTTTCTTATGTAACTGGGATGGATAGTAATATTAGAATTTACAGAGCATTCAGTATGCTGGGCACTGCTCTACTTTCTTTACATGTTTACATTCATTTTATTTTCACAAAAATCCCTATGAGGTATTACTATTATCATCATCAATCCATTTTTAGAAGAAATCAAGCCATAGAGATATTGTTGTTTTTGTTAGTTGCTGTGGAGTCAGCTCTGACTCATAGTTACTTTATGTATAACAGATCAAAATGTTGCCTGGTTCTACAACAGCTTCATAATCTTTTGTATGTTACAGTCTGTTGTTTCGATCACTGTGTCAATCCATCTTACCAAGGGCCTCCTTTTCTTCACCAACCCTCCACTTTACCAAACATGATGCAGTTTCCTAGTGATTGGTCTTTCCTGATGACATGTCCAAAGGAAGCAAGCCTAAGTCTTGCATTCTTGCTTCTAAGGGACATTCTGATTCTATTAGAGATATTATGTAATTTGAATGGGATGCACAGCTAATAAGTGGCAGAAGTGGGATTTAATCGAAGGCGATTTGGCTTCTCAGGTCATGTACTGAACCATGAGGCTACAATGACTCAAGCTGCTGCAGGTTCCCAAGGCAGCTCCCTGGAAGCACAGTGGAAACTACAACCAAGCTCTTGACAGCAGGACTTTCTTAGTTTGTTCTGTAAGCTGCGCCTGCCTCTGTTTCTCTCAGTATTTGACCACATTCTCTCCTACATTAACTGGGCTTTTCATCTGGAAAGGAACATGCTCTCCAGCAGGCTCAGGTTACTGCCTTCAAGTGGTAAAAAATTGTCTAGTCTTGGGTCCCCTGTCCACTTTTTTCATGGGGGAAAAGTAAATTACCCAAGGGAGGGATATTGAAAAAACTATTGAACAGATGAAAATAAATAGCTCCACATTCTCTGTAGTCTCCACCTGCAAAAGGTTAAGAGCTTTTGCTATGTTTTTATTCAGTGAATGTTGTCATTCCTAAGAAAACATAAAAAACTGTGGGTCTTACATGGATTTCAAAATTCATAGTAGACCATTTTGACAATTAGTTCTTCTAGGAACTTTGGTTAGGGTCTATGAGCTTTTTAAAGTCTGTTAAAATTTCTGAGATCTGGGGAGAAAATGGCAAATTGGCTCCAATAAACCCTACAAAACAAAAATCAGTAAATATCTAATTAAATGTTCACAAATATCACACATGGGAAAGACAACTGCAACTCAACTCATATACAGCTAGATTTTAATAAATATGGCATAAAGGAGACTAAGTCCATATGCATGAGGTCTAGTGCCAATGGAGGACTTAAAAATAGTGCTGCACCACTAAAGTAACTCTTGGAGGACCAGAGCATCCAAAGAAATCAGACAAAAAAAAAGTTATCACCATCCAGTGAGTTTCACTAGTCACTTCAGTCCATATCACCCCCTAAAATGGAACATTTACACCTTGGTTATCTTTTCTGCAGTTTCTGCCAAAGCTCTCACAAATGAGAAACTCTTTCTGCCTCTGCTTTCTGTAAGAGTAAAAACATGATAATTATAATTTCTAAAGTTAAGTATTTTTACAATTTTTAAATGAATGGTCTTGAACTAAAAGCAAAGTATTCTGATTCTTGTGGTTAAACTTAAAATAGTAAATGCACCACCCCGTGCCCTGTTTAAGTAAAATCTAAAGTTGAAAATGATGAATTGTTCTTTAGTTGTTGGATATAAATTCTGTTACGAGACCATTCTGTCCTTTGGCCACTAACCAGACACACCATCCATTTGCTTGTCCTTTTCCATACCTCATGGAGACAAGGAAAATCTACTTTTCCTTTTATTCCAATGCTTTGTTTTGTTACTTTGATTGTTACGCAGTAGTTATGTGTACCCTGAATGGCTCCTATTTCAGTTTAGGTGCTACTTGTCAATTGAGTTATAAATACAACCAGATACGTAGCAGTGATACAGGAAATATGTGAAGTCACATCTTCCTAAAGCATTACTTACCCAAAGATTTGGGAGGATTTTTATGAATATACAAATGCATAAATATATATATAGCTAGTTAGCTACATACATACATAAAATACAGAAAAGGATAGTTTTCAAAGATATTAAAATCATGATTCTCATGCAAATATGAAAGGAATATGTGTCAAATATTTCATTTAACTCATCAATTAATCAGAGAATCAGTAAGATGTTACTAGCTCAAAGGAGAATTTAAGGCATGAGGTACCACATATTGATAGATAAAAAGTGTTTAAATTCTTTTACAAACAGATGCAAAACTGCAGAACTGGTCAATATTCAAGGAGAAACAATCTTGAGCAATTGTTGTTTTCATTGCTATCAGTTACCTAAAACTTAGAATTGTGAAATAAGCATATGAAAAGATGCTCAATATCATGTGTCATTAAGAAATTACAAATTGAAGCAGTAATGAGATACCACTACACATCTAATAAATCCAAAACCAAACCAGCTGCCATCGAGTCAGTTCTGACTCAAGGCAACCCCAAGTGTGTCAGAGTAAAACTGAGCTTTGTATGGTTTTCAATGGCTGATTTTTCAGAAGTAAATCACCAGACCTTTCTTCTGAGGCATCTCTGGGTAGACTTGAACCTTCAACCTTTCAGTCAGCAGTTAACAATTTGCACCACCAGGGACTTCACATATTTAGTAGATTTACTAAAATCAAAAACACTGACAACACCTAATGCTGGCAAGTTTGTGTAGCAGCAGAAACCCTCATTCATTGTTACTGGGAATGGAAAATGGTATAGTCACTTTTGAAGACAATGTGGTAGCTTCTTACAAAGCTAAACATAGGCTTACATACTATGCAGCAATCACATTCCTGGGTATTGACCCCAATGAATTTAATACATATGTCCATGTAAAAACCTGCATATGGATATTTATAGCAGCTTTATTCATAATGCCAAAAATTGGGAACAATCAAGGTATCTTTCAATAGATGAGTGGATAAACAAACTGTGGTACATCATATGATGGAAAATTACTCAGCAATTAAAAGAGAAAGAGAAGGAGAGGGAGAAAGAGAGAGAGAGCTAACAAGCTATCAAAACACATGTAGGAACCTAAAATGCATATTGCTAAATGAGAGAAGGAAAGAAGCCACTCTAAAAGAGCTACATACTGTATAATTCCAACTATATGACATTCTGAAAAAAGCGAAACTATAAAGACAGTGGAAAGACCAGTGGTGCCATGGGTTCAATAGGAGGAGGGAGGATAAATAGGTGGAGCACACGATATTTTAAGCGCAGTGAAAATATTCCACGTGACATTATAATGGTGGATAAATGGCATTATGAATTTGTACAAACCCATAGGACTATGCAACACAATGAGTGAACCATATGTAAACTATGGACTTTAGTTAATAATAATGTATCCATATTGGCTGGTTCATCAGTAGTAACAAATGCATCACACCAAAGCACAATGTTAACAACAGAAGAAACTGTGTGCAGAGGGAGGGGGTATATGGGAACGCTGTACTTTATTTAGAATTTTTCTGCACCTAAAACTGCTCTAAAAATTAGAGTGCATAAAAATCAAATACTTGTCATTGTTCTTTATTTCCCAGTTCAAAATAAATTATTATTTTATAGACTGGTGATTTAAGAGTGTAGGCTCTGGAGTAAATTACTTTGGATCAAATGCTGTCTCATTCACTACTTGTTCTGTATCCTTAAGCAACTTACCTAAATTCAAGAACACACTCACCAGCAGATACAGGCTCAGAAACGGAAATTTCTAAATACATGACAGTAGGTGTTTCTAGTATATTAATATAGACAATAGAGCACACAAGTGGCACAGTCAGGGAAATCTCTTAAGACATAACTAAACAGCTCATGAGATGAAGTTCCCAGGCTCACAAGGCAAAGGACCATAGACTAGGGGGACATCTACATCAATTGGCACAACATAGTTCATAAAGACAGTGTTCTACATAAGAAAAAAGAGAAAGAAAAAAACATTTAAATTCTCAGTGCCTTGGTTTCCTAATCTGTAAAATGAGGAAAATGATAATGGAGTGTGCTGTAGAGTGTTATAGGAGTTAACAGAGCTTTGCACTTGGTAAATAATTAGTCAGAGTTGATAATTCCTTGACTTCATTTGGTCTTTTTCATTCCAACCACAAGGTGAGGCTTCAGCAATTAGAATCTTGAGAGGTTTTGCTTTGTTTTGTTTTCTACCTCACTTGTTCCTAGATACTCTTTCATCACCTTGTTTTTATTTCTCCACGTCAATACTACCTTGCATTTATCTCTGTTGAATTTTATGAACCGTATTTCCAGTTGATTAAATTTATCTGTACTTGTGCTCATGTCAGGCAGTCTATCAGCAACTGTGATTAATTTAATATCACTACAAATTGGATAAGCATATTCATGAATCCAGGACCAGCTCATCAATCAAGTATTGTATAAGTTTTGTTCCAGAACCAATTCACTAAGATAATGTAAAGTATCTTCAATTTAACTTAAAAATGTTTTATAGATTGTGTTTATAACTGTTGCCATTAAGTCTATTCTGACTCCTAGTGACCCCTTGTGTTTCAGAGTAAACTATGCTCCATAGGTTGTTCAGTAGCTGATTTTTCAGAAGGAGATCACCAGGTTTTTCTTACCAGCTGCCTCTGATTAGACTCGAACCTCTAAATTTGCAGTTAGTAGCTGAGCATGTTAACAGTTTGCACCACCCAGAGACTCCTACTTTGTGTTTATAGCTATGATATTTCTATACTTTCTTTATTGACCCTAAAAGCATAAAATTACTGCAACTGAAGTGTGACCTTTAAACAACTAGATGACTCATTCTTGAAGATAGGCTTTTATTTTCCTTTTTACTCATTTTTTTTTCCAACCTGCTGTCTTTTAATGACTGCACACTGGACAGCAGACCGCACATTTGGATATAAAAGGTATGTCATCAATACAAAGTGATAGTTAATTATACACAAATGGTTTTACAAATGTGATGGCTAGCAGTCCCTTAAAATTCCCAGATATTATTCCACACTGAATAATTTAAATTAGAAATGCAAACCAAATGCTAAAGGTAGCATTTGGCAATGTTCTTGATTAGAATATCTGTGTGTAGTGTTTGTTTATGCAGCCACTGAAGTGCCCTCCCTGGTTGTTTTGCTATTTGAAGAATCTTCATAGCATCTCAAGTACTTGTTGTCACTGAGGCAAAAACTAATTTGCTTTCCATTATAACATCTGCCTTTCCATTCATGTACTTCATTGTGGTGAGGTCTTGGGAGTAGTCTTTGACTTTTATACAAGGAAAAATGAGAGTAGAATGGTTACTTTTGACAGCTCACAGATTAAAATTTTAAAAACATAATGGAAAATAGGATGGAAGGCTGATATAAGCCCAGACTATAAAAGCATTAATTAGTGAAAACGTAATTACAGGGAGCTATTGTAGAATAAAATCTAAATTGTATTAAAATATTTTTCAACTGATGTGAAGTTGGAAAAAGCATGTTCTACACCGCAAGCAATTTCTCTAAATTACTGCCCACCGCTGAATTTCATAAATTAAATTGAGTGCTATAATAAAAGCTTGCTACCATTCTTTTTGATTGTTCGGTTTGGAATGATTTTCTAAGGCATTTTTGGAGCTATAATGTCTTTCTTCCATTGTATAGTGAAAGGGGTCAATGCAATTTCAAGGTTTGGGCTGTCACTGACTATTAAAATGTATAGATAATGCACTTCATTATCTATACTGCTATCTAATATTTATTATCTAATATTATTGTTTATAATAGCATCTAATCTAATAATATAGAGAATGCAAAGCTACTTCCTTAAGAAGCCATTCAGTCATTTGTTTGTTACATGAGCAATTATTATATGCATTTACAGCACAGGATAGGCACTCAGCGTCGCTCTCTGTACAGCCAGGGATGTAAAGAGGAGCTAAAACTGATGCTTATTTTGTCTCCTGTCTTTGGTCCCAACTATCCCAACGAGGCATGAGCAAGCAGGGGTATGACAATACAGCAAGAGGTAGAGCACGGAAGATAAGTAAGAGTTGTGACTTAACATTACTGCACGAATCATTTTAAACCCAAAATAGCCATATTTTTGAGCATTCATAATATGATAATTCAGCTTTATTCTTTTGAAACAAAATCACATTACCTACCCAAATCACTTACGTTCTATAATTGTGTCTTCTAGATTTTTAGATTTCATAATGCAGTAAAATTTTCAAAGAAGATTGCAGTTTGAAGTGAGATGCATATATTATTTTGCCAAGTAATAACATCAAGAAAGCAACTACAACACTTTAGTCTCTCCATTATTTTACACAGTAAAGCCCATTTGGAATGAAGAAAAAATTTAGGAAAAACATCATTGCCACTGAAGAGAGGGTCCTTCCAAACGGGGGCGGGGGAGGGATGACCTGGCAATCTGAAAATGTCGTGTACTGACACTTTGTTAACACTTTTCATTTTTAGTTAATTTTGCTGTGGATTTAATTTTGCCATGGATTGGTGAAAATTCCATCACTGACTAGGATTTAAGAATCATTGGGCCAGAACTTAAAGTGTGATATAGGAACCCTTTACATTCTAACGCTAATCTGCCTTTCTATTTTATCTGCAATTTTTACCCATGAATTCTAAGCTTCAGCTATGCTAAACCACTCATTATACCAAAAAAAAAGGACGGGCTTTGGAGTGCACAGATTTGAGATCGAGTCCCTGCTGCAAGCAACTCTAACTTCCCTGAGCCTCCGTATTCTCCTGTCCGAGGCAGTGTGTTTTGTACCCAGGCTCCCCTCTTCTTAGCAGTGCAACTTGGGAAAGTTACTTAGCCTCTGTGTCCTTTACTTACCTCATTTATAAAATGAGGATAACAGCACTTGTCTCAATGAGTGGTTCAAATTATGAGCTGATAAATGAAGCTTCACATGCTCCTGGCATATAACCAAAACCAAACCTGCTGCCATTGAGCTGATTCCGACTCATAGCAACCCTGTAGGACAGAGTACAACTGCCCCATAGGGTTTCCAAGGCTGGAAATCTTTACGGAAGCAGACTGCCATAGCTTTCTCCTGCAGAGTGACTGGTGGGTTTGAACTGCTGAACTTTCGGTTAGCAGCCAAGTGCTTAACCACTGCCACCAGGGCTCCTCTCTTGGCACATAGTAAGCCCATTTATCAGCTTTCTATTTCTGTATAACAAACCATTCCAAAGGTTAATGGTTTAAAGCAACAATTTAGCAATTTTCATGAGGCTGAGGTGGACTGAACAGTTCTGTCATTCATGTGTGTCACCTGGGGCACTCATGAGGCTGCATTCAGCTGACAGATGACCTGGGCTGAAAAGTCCAAGGGCCTCTCTCACATATCTGGGTTGTGGGTACTGACTGCTGGCTTGCCTCAGTTCTTCTCTACATTGCCTCTCCTTTCACGTGGTATCTTATCCTGCAAGGCTTCTCCACATGGCCTCTCTCTCCAGCAGGGTAGCCTGGACTTCCAAACACCATGCCAACTGAATCCCAAGAGAGCAAAAGCAGAAGCATACAGGCATCTTAAGGATGATACTTGAACTTCCCTTCTACTGCCCTTGATTGATCAATGCAGTCACAGAGGGGAGGGGAAACAGACTCTACTTCTTCATGGGGGAAATTTCATGTGCATACAGAGATGGGAGGAATGGTTGGCTGCATTGGATGCAGACAGGTCAGTGGTGATTCAGTGGTAAAATTCCCACCTTCCATGTGGGAGACCCAGATTCAATTCCCAGCCCATGTGTCTCAAATGCAGCCACCATCTGTCTGTCAGTGGAGGCTTCTATGTGGCTATAATGGTGAACAGATTTCAACAGAGCTTCCAGACTAAGACAGACAAGGAAGAAAGACCAGGCAGTCTGCTTCCAAAAATCAGCCAATGAAAACCCTGTGGTTCACAATGATCAGATCTGCAAACAATCACGTGTATGGCACAAGACCGGGCAGCGTTTGGCTCCATTGTGCATGGGGTCGCCATGAGTCAGGGGCTGACTAGCGGGCAGTTAACAACAGAAGAAGCAATATATGCAGATAAAACAACACAGCACATAATAAACTCCTTTTTTAAAAATAAACTGTAGTTATTATTATTCATAAAATGGTGTTAATGCTCCCTACCCTCTAGGACTATTGTAAGGATTAAATGAAAAACTAAAAAAAGTAAGACACCACCATTGTTGTAGTTGAAATTATTATTAATGATTGTTACTTGTGGAAAATACTGATCCCAACTGTATTTTTGGAAGTTGTAGCAGCCGAGATTCTACTTTAGCTAAATCATGCCAGCAAATAATCCCAGGTCTTAAGTGCTGAAGCAACAAGCGAGCATGTCTATTCCTTTACTGCATGAGCACTCAGCATGTCCCAGGCCATAAGGGGTCCTGAGTCTTTCTGAGGATGTGTAGAAAGACAGGTAGAGAAGGGGCACTTATGTCTGAAACTGGCTTTACAGAACAATGTTTCCCATAGAAACAAAAATGTTGGTTATGTTCTCTAGAACTCCAGTAGAAACATATTTTTGGTGTTTATGTGCAATTTGAGAAATAATCTCCCTAGTTTTTTCTCACATAAAAAAATAAAGGCTTCAACCTAAGAGGTTTCTGAACTGGAACCTGC